>JALDNG010000032.1:0-600000 GCA_024349245.1 Neodontobutis hainanensis
TCACAGAAGGTCAAGGCAGGGTGCACAGAACAGCTGGGCAGAAAACAGCAGGGCATACCTCTCCTTTTCTCTCTCTCTCCAACGTCCGTCTCCTTAGAGCATATTATCTGAATTTAGCCACATCAAACACTATTTCTTATTGAATTAGCGTTAGCTTTGTTTTAGTTTTAGAGATATCACAATGCTAAAACTACAACATATGAGCATTCTATGCCATGTGCTCATATGTTGTAGTTTTAGCATTGTGATATCTAAAACTACAACATATGAGCACATGGCATAGAATGCTCATATGCTCATATGTTGTAGTTTTAGAGATATCACAATGCTAAAACTACAACATATGAGCATATGAGCATTCTATATGATGCTCATATGTTGTAGTTTTAGAGATATCACAATGCTAAAACTACAACATATGAGCACATGGCATAGAATGCTACCGCTAGCTAGCATTTCTAACCACGTTATACATTCAGTGTCCTAACTATACCAGTTCGATATAATACAAAATTACAGGCATATACAATCATATTCACCTCTTGTAAGTCACACCAACGTTTTTCTTTGTTGTAAGGACCACGAGTAGTCGACCTTCATAAACAAAACATTAATGCTTCCCACACTAAGATACCTCCTTCATTAGCTCTCTCATCATAACATGTGTCTGTCCTTCTCTCATGTGCTCACTACTCCTCACACAAACCTGTCCCACTAGTCCCGCCCTTACACAGTGATGTTACTCTGATTGGCTCCAGTACTAACACAACCAACAGCAAAACAGGAATTAAATGACTGACATTTGACAGGTTAGGTTACACAAATAAACACAGCTCCTTCTCTATTTTTTTACTTAACTGTAAATAGCCTTATTTATTAAACTCTATATACTATATTTATACTTTTAACCAACACACCTTTTACCCAATTTTAACTATCATGAACTCTATGAACTTTTATTTATATATATTTTTTTGTGTGTGTGTTCACTGTTAATGATCTTTTATACTCTGAAACTTATAGAAATTTTGTACAGGGCTACATAGAGTCTGTTCTACTGCACTCTAGTGTGATTTACAATATTTCACTATAGTTTACCTTGATTAATTATGTTCTAGCCTGATTTACCATGATATTACAAATGTTTGTTATTTACCAAATGTTACCATAATTTGACATATTTTACCATGATTTACCATAGTTTACATTGATTTAGCATCTCCTGGCATGATTTACCGTGATTTACCATGTTCCAGTTTGATTTACCATGATTCTAGCCTATACATTTAATTTTAACCTGTGGAAACACAAGAGAGTACATTTCTAATCCTGCATCAAACAACAACAACAACAACAACAAACTTTATTTATAAAGCACTTTAACACTACAGTAGACCAAAGTGCTGTACAGAAAGAAGAAGATTAAAATAAATTAAAATAATAATACACAAAATGTCAAAATCAAGTGATAAAAGCCAAGGAAAAGACCCCATCTACAGGACAACAGTAGTATTACAGCCAGCACAAGTCTATGGCATTGATAAACATTGACAAAATGTGATATTAAATGTGAATTTTAAAGCTAAAAACTACTGCCAAATGTAATGTCATATGTTAAATGTGCTTATCTGAATAAAGGCTGAGCATTTCTTTAATAGATATTCACTACAAACACACATATCTAGAGATGTACAACCAGTGGTTATAGCCCTTTTCATGTTTGTTCATTTTATAGGGCCACCTTTAGTCCAATCTCCATAAAAGTTTGCACCCATCTTTAGAGACACACGTTTTGCATGTGCCCACCTACTTTTGTGAAGTTTTGAGCCTTAATAGGCTTTTGAGCACTTTAGATTTTCTTTAGTTTATTTGTTTATTGCGGCCATGTTTTTTGAGATACGCCAATGTCCTTTTAGACATACCTAGAACCTGGGGCCAAGACACTGCATACCTATTTTCAAGTCAGTCGGACTAGCGGTCGGGCGGTTATATCCCTTTTTGTGTTTATTCATGTTTATTCATGTTATAGCGCCACCGAGTGGCCAATCATCGCGATTTTTTTATCCTGACTACAAATTGACAATATACACACGTTTACCAAGTTTGGTAAAATTATCACATTTCCTTCTTGAGTTATAACCTTTTAAGTAAATAATGCGTTTTCTGAACTTTTATTTTGAAGCCCTTTACTCTAAAAATTTTCGAAATTTCAACTTTTTTTCGATAATTATCGATAATGAGACAACAGAGAACATTTTGAAACTAGTTTGGTTCCAATCAGTCGAAAAACCTAGGACTAGTTCGCAAAAGTAGGTTTTTAACATAATTGCGAATATTTAATGAACGCTTTGATTGACAACAGTGGTTATATTGGCAAAGTTGTTCAGCATGAAGAGATCTATCCAAAGATATGCAGTTTGCGTAGATATGTCAAACACCACGTGATTACAGAGCCATAAAACTCGTTAGCGCCGACTAGTGGCCGATTTCTTTCAAAATTCTTACAGACCTTTAGAACCTCGATTCGAACAGCCCCATCGAGTTTCGTTTCGATCGACCTCCGATAACCTTGTCTAATAAGTGCTCAAACTTCATTGGTCAATGGCGGCCATGTTTTCTGAGATAGGCCAATGTCCTTTTAGACATACCTAGCACCTTGGGCCAAGACACTGCATACCGATTTTCAAGTCAATCGGACTAGCGGTCGCGGTTATAGCCCAATTTATGTTTTTTCATGTTATAGCGCCACCATGTGGCCAATCGTTGCGATTTTGTTATCCTATCTACAAAAGTCACGCCATATACACGTGTACCAAGTTTGGTAAAATTTGCTCATTTACTTCTTGAGTTATAGCCTTTTTGTAAAACATGCGTTTTTGAACTTTTATTTTGAAGCCCCTTAGCAAACCAGAATCGAAATTTCAACTTTTTCGATAATTATCGATAATGAGACACCAGAGAACATGTTGAGACTGGTTTGGTTCCGATCGGTCGAAAAACCTAGGACTAGTTCGCAAAAGTAGATTTTCAACAAAATTCAAAATGGCGGAAAATTTTTATAGGCGGAAATGAAATCGGAGATATACGTTTGTTTGCCAATGACAGCTTTCCAATGATATAAGACACTTGAGATTTGACCAAACAGTTTTTGATTTATCTGCATTTTACGTTTTTTCTTACTATAGCGCCACCTATTGGCCAATTGGCCATACCTTTTCACATTCAGCGCAGGTGAGTACTACCATCTGACAAATTTTCAATGCTCCAGCATTTACGGTTTGACCTGCACGATGCGTTTTACCGGAGAATAATAATAATAAAAATCAGGACAATTACAATAGGGTTTCAGCACTTAGTGCTTGAACCCTAATTAAACTGCAAGCAGCATTTATCGGGGTTCAAGCAATCAAGCCTCAAATGCTCAATTTTAACCCTTTAAACCACAGAGTCATTAAAGACATTAGGTTTTACTAGCAACTAACTCACTAACTGAACTAACTAACTAACTGAAATAATGGCTGGAAAAGACCATTTACAGCCAATAGAGGCAGTTTACCAAAGGCAATGCATGTTATTTTTAAACCTTTTTAACAGTTATAGCGCCACCTATAGTCCAATCTCCATAAAAGTTTACACGCATCTTTAGAGACACGTTTTGCATGTGCCCACCTACTATAGTGAAGTTTTGAGCCTTAATAGGCTTTTGAGCACATTAGCGTTCATTAGTCGATTGCGGCCATGTTTTTTGAGATACGCCAATGTCCTTTTAGACATACCTAGTACCTCGGGCCAAGACACTGCATACCTATTTTCAAGTCAATCGGACTAGCAGTCACGCGGTTATAGCCCTTTTCGTGTTTTTTCATGTTTTTTCATGTTATTGCACCACCGAGGCCAATCATCGCGATATTTTTATCCTGACTACAAAGTGACAATATACACACGTGTACCAAGTTTGGTAAAATTATCTCATTTCCTTCTTGAGTTATAATCTTTTTGTTAAAACATTCTTTTTTTTAACTTTTATTTTGAAGCCCTTTACTGTAAACATTTTGCGAGACGCAAATGAAATCAGTTTGTCTATCATTTCTGCCTGTTGCTCCCTCTTTCCGTTCGTTGCTCCTGTCTGTCCTGTCATTTCTATCAATTGTTCTGGCTGTTCTGTCAGTGTGTTTGTCTGTATTTTTTCACTTGGATTATTCTTTAAATAAAATAAAAGGTTTCGCTTTTGTCCTGGCAGAGGTCTCTTTTGGGACATCTTTGAAACCTTAAAGAATTCATGGTCATGTTTGTTTAATAACTTTACTCTTGGTTAAAAACGAGCCTTGTCTAACTTCTGTTGAACAAATTTTCCATATTTGTTAAATTCTTTGGAATACATCTCTTACCTGTTTGAAAAAGTGCTGTTACATTCTCCAGAAAATAATCTTCATGCAAAGTGAGTCATTTTGGCCTGTTAATAAAAAGATAAATGCCATGTGAATAAATGCTAGGAACTGATGTTTTGAACATGCAGCAGCCTATACTATGAGGTTAACAAGGTGCTCTCCTGCTATGACAGCTGATTCACTCATGTTCACAAATGAACACACAAGCAGATTATTTAATTCAAGATGTAAAGTTTAAGAGCGTAAGTACTCAAGGATGACATTTCATTGTAACATGTTAAAGTATGTTAAAGTTAAAGTATGTCTCTGTGGTGACGGTTTTTATTTTTTATTTTCATTTTTACAATCAAATATTAAATGAAAATACATAATTGTAAAATATTAAGATTTGAAAAGACAAAATCTAGAAATAAAATGTAAAATACTACAAAATAAAATTAAAAGAAGTTAAATAGTAACCAAAAAATTTAATTCTTTCCATATATCAAAGTAGAAAAGTCTTCATGTTAATATATGTTCAAAACAATATTGCATATCATATAACAATAATTTTGACGTATGAAATAAATTGTCAAATTACATTCATTCATTCATTCATTTTCTACCGCTTTGTCCCATTTAGGGGTCACGGGTGACTGGAGCCTATCCCAGCAGCTTTGGGCCTGAGGCGGGGTACACCCTGGACAGTGGCCAGTTAGTCGCAGGGCTAACATTTAGAGACAGACATTGACAGACAACCATTCACTCTCACATTCATTCACTAGCAATGAACCTATACATGCATGTCTTTGGACCGTGGGAGGAAGCCGGAGTACCCGGAGAGAACCCACAGTAACACGCGGAGGAGTGTTAACCACTCTGCCACGTGCACCCCAAATTACAGATGATAAAAATTGAACTAAAAATATCAACAATAAAAATAAACCATTCATTCATTCCGTTTAAAACTAATAAATTCAATTTAATAAAAACTATAGTTGTTAAATATTTTTTAAACAAAATTTAAACAAAAACAGTAAAAGAGAACTCCACAATATGAAATTAAAGTATATAAAAATTAATTTATAAAACCTCAAAATGTCAACAACAAAAATAAAACATTCATTCATTCATTTCTTTTGAAAGCACTGAAGAAAAACTACATTTTAAAGAAAAATGACATTAAAACAAAAATAATTGTAAAGTAGTACGCCAAAAAAAAAAGCAATAAAAAAACATAAAAACAAACATAAACTTGGGCAAGTGGAGACACAGAAAGTCAAACTGAACATGAAAATAAAAGTAAACAAAATACTATTGTGACTTAACCTTCAATCACACACCAATGAAAATGTTGTGTTTCTGCTGCAAAATTTTCAACAGCGGCAACAAATGTTGGCAATGAGCAGACAAAGATCAATGATCTGGCAAAATGAAACAAGACAGTGACGATGATGGAGGAAGAAGTGAGACATGATGTGATGGAGGGAAGAGGCAACAGGTGACTTATAGGATATTCAGGATGATGGACCACATCAGAACTGATGGAGGCAAGGGGTGAGTGGAAACAGGAGCAGTAGTTGTGAACAGTGTAGACCCAGGCAGAGATGATGATGAAGGAAACTTGGAGTTGACTATACTCAGGTGTAGCAAATCACATTTGGAGCTGGGCAGTATCAGCAGTCATGAAGATTTCTTGGGATTGTACTGAAACAGTGGCAACAAAGACATGTAATGACTGGGCTGAACCAGCAGAGATGAAGACGCCCTATAATTTGACTGAACCAGTGGAGATTTGTTGTAGATTGTAAATATGTTACCGTGTCATAATCCAGCTCAATTATTCATTGGGTGCTCAGCTCATAGGGCAATTTTTAGAGATGCTAGTGTGGTCAGGGCTTCAGTACATGCAGGACAACATTACTAAAATTCCATCAATGACACAAGATTGGCCTCTGTCAAACACAAAACATGGAGGTAAGCATTTCAGAATGTTCAACACATTGTAATGTAAAATTACTAAATTATGTTGATTTCCTATTGAGAGCTAAGAACAAAAACAGTTAGATGCAATGAGCTCAAAGTCACAAAAATGAACAGTGGAAGAATTTACCTTATACTATGATGATTCTGAATTGCTGCTGAACTGCTCCACACAGATGCATTTGATACCAGAAACAGGAATCCATGTCTTGCCTTGAGTCAACAGTCCACAAAGGTGATGGTGGTGTAATGATGTGGACATTGCTGTCTGCAGTCAAACACTTTCCATGAATTGCATATAATGGAATCTTCAGCTGGATCTGGAGTTGAATATTGTCCTAATGATGAAGATCTGGTCATCAAAGCAGCATAAGATATATGATGTACCTATAGATAATGAGGATTTGATTAGGATTTACATTTTTTTACAGTTTACAATTTATACAAGTAAAATATTTACTTATAAAACATTGTGCTTAATGTAACCATTTATTTAATATAATATCCTTATACCACAAACATATTTTACAGAGTAATAAAAGTTATAACCAAATTAAAAAATAAAAATAGTCTTACCTTTTATCAATACTTGAAGTGTTGGAATACGATAAAAACTTCATTTGTTAAAGTTCATCTTTGTCTTTCCTTTCTTTTTTATAAATTGTCCCATTTATTGTTTTGCTGCAAAGAATGTTTTTACACCACATTTTGAAGTACTTTACTATACATTTTCCAACAGTGAGATGTAGTTGTCCATAAAAATAAAGGGAAAATTAGATTACAGAGACATTTTGAACAATAATATACATCAAACAAATAAATAAAATGAATGAATGAATGAATGAATGAATGAATGAATAAATAAATAAATAAATAAATAAATAAATTCAAATTAATAATAAAATTTTGTGTGTGGGTGTTAAGGCCATTGCTTATATATATATATATATATATATATATATATATTTATATAAAGACATTAATATTTTAATAATAAAATATTATCAGTTCATCATGATAATAGAACAGGAATTTGGAAATATGGCCTTAACACCCACTAACAATCCCAATGACTAATGCTGCCTTCACGTGCTATCGGTAATGTCTTATTTCAGACTTCTTGAGTCATTACTTTGAGTTTGACATTTTTCCATGTATTTTTTGTACAGAAAATTTTTATTTTTCATATAGAAGAAGATAGAAGAAGATTTTTAGTAGCAGTAGCTCAGTGGGTAGAGTGGTTCGAGTCCCACTCTCCCCACAGTTCATACTGTCGTTGTGTCCTTGGGCAAGACACTTAACACACCTTGCCTCCAGTGTCTGTAACACTGGTAATTACTGTAGAACAATGTAAGTCGCTTTGAATAAAAGCGTCAGGTAAATGAATAAATGTAAAAGTAAATGTAAATATTGTTAAATTTCACTCAAATAAAAATGTACTTACCGATAGCACGTGAAGGCAGCATGAATTCCCACAGAGGCCGTCCAGTGTTTTACATCCACCTCTGCATCCCCCTCCCCCCTTCTAGATGGACGTTGCATTAGACCAGCCACTTCAGCACAACGCAGTCATGATAGCTGAAGTACGTAGGCATGATATCAATCTTCATTTCACTGTCAATATCTTTAATGTAAACATGGTCAATTAATGTGCCATTTTCAGTTGTTGAATTTTCAACTATTTGTGTGAAGCCAAAATGCTGCATGACATCATAAATAGTCGATTTATCGAAAATGTTTTCATTGAAATCTCCTAGAATAATTTTTCCACCTGATAAGCTGTTTATTTGATGAATTAAGTTAATCAAGTTATCTCTAAATAATCCAATGTTATATGACGATGGTCTGTATACAAGTGCTACAGTTGTATTTAAGTCTTGTATATTGCACATTAGACATTCAATGTTAATACATGGTAAATTAACTAGAGCAGCTTTCACATTCTCTCTGTGATATATACCAACACCACCATGATTTTCCTCTTTTAGTTTAGCAAAAACATCTTTACTTGTGTCATATGCAACATATCGTGGTTTGTGATGGAAATGGTATCCAGAAAGACTGACATCATTCACAGAATTGTTTGCTTTTAGCCACGTCTCTGTTACAAAAATCATATCTGCTTGACGATATCTATTATCTTGCTGAATATCTAAAATATGTGGAAGGAGCCCTTGGACATTGTGTAACATCATTTGAAATTTTACATTTTCTGTGGTTTCACATGGATCAATGAATGCAGGCATTCTCTGTAGAACTTCCTCAATGTTCTCTTTTGCATAAATAGCTTTTTCTTTGAAATCTTCTATTATGAGTCCATCAAGAGAGGTTACTCGACTTAATGCTACATATGCTTGTCCTGGAGCAAATATCTTTTTCAATGAAACAACAGCTTTGTTCACTGTCATACCTTGCACTTTGTGAACTGTGGAAGCCCATGCTAGCTTCAAAGGAAACTGTCGTCTGACACCACCACTTCTTGTTACTTTCTCTTCTTCAGGCTCGATTGGTGTACTTTGCTCAAGTCCAGGTTTCAAACATGGATTTTTACCTCTAGCTTCTTTACGGCTCGTTCATCGTCAAATTCAATGTATATTTTTGATGGACGTATTTCCTCATTTTCATAACACATTTCTTTAATTGTCCCAAAAATTCCATTTACAAGGCCATCTGATACATTGATATTTTTCAGTAGCATTACACGAGCATTTATCGCTAATTCAAGGGATCTTTCCAAAGAACTGTTGTAAACTCTGACATGAAACCCATTTTTTTTTTCCATTCGGCCAGTTTTAGCATTTCTCTCAAAATCTTGGGCGTTCACGGTAACTATATCACAGCATATTTTCTCCAACATTTTTAGGTTATATTCATCAACCTCACTATTAGTTGCATAAATATGGATATCTGTACTCTCATCACCATCCCCTGTCTCACAGGTTTTTAGCATAGCAATATCCTCTTCAAGCATTACTTCATCTTTTTTACGTAGCCTTAAACGATTTAATAATTCTGCAAACTGTTTGTTTTTCTGGCGCATAATCTCTGTAAGTTCAACAAAACTGAAGTTAGTTTCCCAAAGATTCACACTGTTCACTGGTTCATCGTAAAGTGGTTTTCCTTTCACAGGAGATAGCTGATAAAAATCTCCAACTGCTATGACCGAGACCTTTCCGAATGCAGAGTAATCACCTGTTTGTTTGATCTGTCTCAATCTTCCATGAATATATCCTAGAAGTTTATGATCAACCATTGATATTTCATCAATTATTAATATTTGCAGTTTTCCAAGTTTTGCTCTCAAAGAATTAATTTTTTCATCTCCAAGTGGTTGATATGGCAGAGAAGCATTTATTCCGATGGAGAGACTGGAATGTATAGTAGACCCGTTAATCTGGTGCGGACACACCGGTAGGAGCAGTTAATAGCACATGTGTCTCATCTGGGTTGTCTGTTAATTTTGAAAGGATGTGAGAGGTTTCATAATAGATGGCTTTAATCAGTACTGACTTTCCAACACCTCCTGGACCAGATATGAACACATGAAATGGATCTGGGTTTTCACCTTGCACTTTTCGTAAACACCATTGCCGCACTTTGTAAAAGATTTGCGATTGTTTCTCATTCAAAGAACGCAGTAAACCCATGGCATCTTGCTTTGTCATCGCTGATGGATTGTTTTCTATCTTTGAAATACCTACATTTGGTAATAGATCAGGAATGATATCATCACCTTCTTCAGTTTCTATTCGATCTTTCTTACTCTCCAGACATTCAAGACGCTCAAGTTCTGCTTCTGGACAAATTTGCGCCCAAGCATCTTCCATTGGTCCATGTTGTTCTAAATCATCTTGAGCTCTTTGTATTGTCTCTGCTTCTTTTTCAAATTTTCCCCTGTTGGTGTCCACTATC
Source organism: Neodontobutis hainanensis (assembly GCA_024349245.1). Lineage (NCBI taxonomy): Eukaryota > Metazoa > Chordata > Actinopteri > Gobiiformes > Odontobutidae > Neodontobutis > Neodontobutis hainanensis. Next base: position 10,263 of record JALDNG010000032.1, read on the forward strand.
ATTTTAACAGACTCAAGCTGATCATTTGAAATTGTTACAAATCCAGTCTCATAAAACTCCTTATGTGTGGGGAAATTTCTTGGCTTCAATTGATCTCGCACAAAATGAGGCAAAAATAATTCTAAAATACTTTGATGATAATTTTCTGAATTTTTAGTGGGTGAAAACCGAGCATATCGCACAATGGCAAAGTCTGTACGAGTTCTTTTTCTCACAAACCCCATATCATTTTCCAGTTTTACTCTTTCTGGACATTTTTCACTTGCAGTCAAAACTCTGTATTCTGATGCAAAGGTTGCTAAACACATTCCACTGAATTCATTTGTATGTGGACGGGCTCTGTATCTGTCTGAGATGCTTTTCATCCATATGCCACTGTCATCTTCTCCACATTCAGCTTTTTTATGTATGGTGTTTAAGGGTAAACTCATTCTGATTTGATTAGTACCAGTTGGAATAAACACCACTTTCCTTGATCCTTGTTTTAGTTTCATGTTAGTTAGTCGATACACACTCTCTTGAGCTGAGACCTCTCGATTATGTAAAAACACACTTCCTAGTTTTCTTAAAGCCTGTTTAGCATCCATATTACCTTGATGTACTTCTTTTTGAGCTTTAGCAAGCAGCAATCCCATTTCTCTCTCAGCTTTGGAAATATACGAAATGATATATACTATACAAGAGTAAGCATCAACAACAAACTGTATGTCCATGTTTGCATTCCAGCATCGTAAAAGATCTGTGTTATATTGATTCACCCATACATCATTTGGCTTTCTCTTCAACACAACACTTGTTTTCTTTGTCATTTTATTGTAAGCCATTTCAAATATTTCTTGATTTATACCAATAGACGCAAACATAGAGTCAACTGAGTTAAACACACCATCACTATTCAACAAACATTCTCTCACGCTTTTCATTATTACTCCAGCTTGCTCTTTTGACATTTGTTTCTTTGCTTTTTCCATTAAGATTTTGCATTTAGTTTCTATTGTTTCATCATCGTTTTCTTTTTCATCTTTATCACGCTGGCTGCTTCTTGTAATGAAAGTATTATTGCTTGGTGGACGTGGAAAGTTAAATCTACACACAGTTCCTTTCTTTTTACATGTTTTTGAATGTCTTTTGCTGTGTTGTTGGACAGTGCTCACAATTTCATGCATTTCTTCCTCCTGTTCAGGTGGCATTTCACAAGTGACATATTGATCAACAAATGCTACAACTTCATCATCGTCATCTCTGTCCACTTGAGGTGCATTTTCAACCCAAAAAAGACAATGTGTATGAGGGGATCCACGTTGCTGAAATTCAATTCGATAGAAATAATCTATTATTTTTCCGATTGGCTGGGCTGGCGACATAATCACATCTCGTAGAAAGCAATGAAAGCGATTATCAAACATTCTGGCAGCAGTAACAGGATTACGTTTAAGCATCCCACATCTATCAGACCAGTCCAATTCATCAATAGGAGTTTGACAACCCTCTTGTTTCACAATAGTTTGCATTAGCTCTGGCCATCGCAAGTCTGCAGATGAAAATGAGCAAAACCATGTTGGGATTCCTAATTGTCTCACCATTGCAAACAAATCTTTTTGAACACTTTGCCAAAAACAGGACTCCTCTCACCGGCTTCAAGAATTTATAACCCTGATCAAAATTTAAAATCTTTTGCAATGACTCTTTGTTTGTCAGCATTTCTGCAGTGATTTTTGTTTTGTTGCTTGTGTCATGGCCTTTCATAAAGCAATAGATACGTTTGAGATAACTTGATTAAGCTCAGACAAATATTGTCCATAAAAGACGTAATCTAGGTTTTGAGCAAACCGTCCATCTGCATTTAGGATTCTATTATTTAAGTATCTTGACAGTGTTAATTTTTCAGGTCGTTGATCGTGAAATGTTCCTGTTCCTTTTGGGAAGAGAACTGGAAAACATTTGGCTTCATTGGTTTCGTCCATTAACATTCTCACTGGAGTATTACCCTCTGCTGGAGCAAGTGACATAATTCCATCAAAATGTTGATCTAAAACCTCTTGTGCAAAGTCCACCGGCTGTAAACATGAATCCATAAACAAACCATGTTGCTGTCGATCATGAAGTGTTTCATCAGTGAGCTCTTCTTCCTCATTCTCATTATTTTGCTCTTTATCGACACACATGTCCTGACATTCATCCAAATCATGTTCAGTGTTTTCAGTTGTATCATTAACCTGTTCTTCTGTTTTACTCAGAGGATTAATCCAAGTTTCATTAAACTCTACATCTCTGTACCATTTGTTATTTTCTTTTAAGTATTCCAAAGCAGTTTTGATATGATCAGTGTGTACAAATTTAAATTCATAATGTCCTTTGTACGTTAATTTCCTCTTAAGTTTTACTCGTATCATTAAATCATCATTTTCTGATCTTGGTAAAACATTCACCACATCTGTCACATTAGATGGAACACAAGTTATGGGGCCATGTACGCCATTTTGACCGCCACGTGGTAACGCTTAGCATCTTCATGAATGGAATATTCTTTGCTATTAGATGTTGTTCAAGAGAGTTTAAACAACTCAGTTCAACAGGAATTGGATCCAGAGCAAGATTATTTGCTACACTTTCAGCAGGCATTTTACCTTCACTAATCTTTCTATCACATGTGTGACAAATCCACAGAGATTCAGCTGGAGTATTTTTATAAATACAGTCTTTACCAGCCTTTATTACAGGTATGCAAATAATTGCGTTATACAATTGTTTGCAATATAGCCTGCTTGGACCGATTTTTGTAGATATTTATTTATTTTACAGTGTTTAACCTGCATTTTAAAGCAGCAACGATGACAAACTGAACAGACATACTCAGGACCTGAAGATATTTTTTCTTTAAATAGTTCAATTACACAGTCAATCTCTTTCCTTTTGATCTTTGCCTCAATCCGAGTTACAGCATTTCTCATTTTAATTGTATTGGCAAAACTTACATCATCTTTATATTTCTGTTTGTTATATTCTATCAACATGTTTTTGTGTATTTCATTGTCACTGTATTTGTCAACACTGTACTTTTTGACCGATTCCCTGTGTGAGGTATTGTCTCTGTATTTATCTATGCTATATTTTTACTGTTTCTCGATGCTGTTCATTTTTATTGTACTTTTCAGTGCTGGATGTCATTAATTTCTCTTTGTAAGTTTCATCATCATGATATCTTTTGTTTACAGAGATTTTTTCCTCTGTTTTAAGTCATGATTCCTGCTATATAGCATTCTCTTTCTATAGAGTGTATTTTGATCTGAGTTTGCATTTAATGAGTTATGAAACGTTGAAACTTCAAATGATGGTTGGCAAATGGAAGCACAGCTATGATCTTTTCTCTTTACACATACAACAACTTCATAATGACAGCTATTAACATGTTTCAAGTAAATCCTTCTGTTGACAGCCACGTCTATTAGATGACACATTTGAGGCTGAATATTTAAGCCATTTGTCTTGACTGAAAGTAAATATGTCTACACCAATTAAATCACTGGCGCTTGTATTTCCATCTCTGTTGCCCACGTTCCGACATATTTCATTCTCGAACTCTCAATGTAGTTTGCAACAGAACTGTGTCCTTGTCTGAGATACTGACTGTACCTTCCTTCATTCTGCAGTATGTGAGTTACAACAGCACGCCTCAGTTTTCTGTGTTCTCGTTCATTTCCACTAACAGCATAAACTACCGATCTGAAAAAGCAGTTACCGTCACCCACAATTTCTTTGGTTTCACAAGGTTCAGCCATTTCAACGATCTTGTTTGGATGCTTCTGTTCTTTTACAACATGTACAATGTTTAGCTTCAAGCAAATACTTTTTTGTTGCTGTACTGTTAATGGATTAAATTCAAAAGAAACACTTTCAGTGTGAGAAATAAATTCAACATCAGCTGTATTTTCATTGCTTGGACATTGAGAAGTCTTTCCTGTGTTCTCTTTGTTTCATTCAGAAGTATTTGATCTGTACTGATATAGTCAGTCCAAGAGTGACTGCAACTTGCCATTTCTGATTTTATACTTTCACTCACTCTTTCTGCTTCAGCATTTTCCTCCACCACTGGATGGCACACCATTCGATCATGTTGACTGTCTTTCTCAATTACATTGGCCTCAACTCCAGTTACTTCAAATGGATGATTATATGCGTTCAAGGATGCACCAAGTCTCCTGAAATGAATGACCAAAGAGTCCATGCTGGGGTGGAAAACCACTACACTCTTACCTCGAGCTGAAACTGTTCCATCACAGAGTCGTGCATGTGGATCAATCACTGCATACCACGCGTACCTTGTCTGACAGCTGCACATATGTTTTCCATAATGTTTACCAAACACGCATCAAACGTCTGGAATGCTAGATTTATTGCTTCATCAAGGGACATGGCAACACCTTGCAGACCTTCTTCATATTGGTTAATGCCATACAACCCAGTAAACGCAACAGAAGAATAATTTATTGAAAAATTACAATTATTTAATGTGTGTGTGTCAGGCAGCTCAGCAACTTCAATATAACCATTCACAGGATCATTTATTTTCCCTGCATCTCTCATAGCACTGTACAAGTCATCTCCAAGCATCAGAACATCATTCAGGTGACTCGGGGTCCATTCCAACACATTCTTCACTTTACACATCAAAATTGCAATTAAACTGTTTGCAGCACATTGCCTGCCACTATTGTAGCCAAAACACTTTGCACCCTGATGGAAAGAGCCTCTGATGTAAGACGTCTGTGGACAGAAATCAGAAACATTCATAGTCATGGTAGCATTTACAGTAGGGTTGAGACCAGCGTTGAGACCAGCGTTGATATCCAGGTTCGAGACTACAGGTTTGACACCAGGATTGATATCCAGGTTCGAGACTACAGGTTTGACACCAGGATTGATATCCAGGTTCGAGACTACAGGTTTGACACCAGGATTGATATCCAGGTTCGAGACTACAGGTTTGACACCAGGATTGATATCCAGGTTCGAGACTACAGGTTTGACACCAGGATTGATATCCAGGTTCGAGACTACAGGTTTGACACCAGGATTGACATCCAGGTTCGAGACTACAGGTTTGACACCAGGATTGATATCCAGGTTCGAGACTACAGGTTTGACACCAGGATTGATATCCAGGTTTAGACCAGAGTTTAGACCAGGGTTTTGACCAGAGTTTTGACCAGAGTTTTGACCAGAGTTTTGACCAGAGTTTTGACCAGAGTTTTGACCAGGTTTGTTTATCCCGTTGTGATGTACACAAGCGTTCAGTTATCCCGTTGTGATGTACACAACGTTCAGTTATTTCTGCCAATTTTTAAGAGGTGGCAGAGCCTCTTCAGGATCAGCTGCCATCCGGTCCGCCATCCTCTTCTTCGCCGCCTGGGAGCGCCTGCTATGTTTTGTGCGAGGCATCTGTACACAAAACACAAAATTACAAATTAAATGATATAACTGCATCACAATTCACAAACACAAAGAAAAAATTACTTCACATTAAAACAAGGTTTGGTAATGGGTCTATTATCAAGGTCTATTACTTCTATTAATAATGATAATTTTGCAATTCAATCAGTTTTATTTGGTATTTAGGAGATACAATCTTTATATATGCAAAGATGAAATAAAATATATAAGCATTAAGTTTATTAGATTGTAAAATGTTTTAATTTACAACTACAACAATATTTGCCACCTAAAAATTTATTTCCAGGGACATTTTCAAATTAAATTTTGTAACACTATACCAGTGTCAAATTAAACAATTTAATTATATATATATAAATATATCCTTACAGGTGATATAGGCATTGTCAATTGCATACATAAAATTATTCAATATTGTATAAAAACTTTTAATTAAATAATTAAATATGTAATTAAAACAGCCACTAGGTGGCAGCAAGTCTTAAGGAAGTTGAGGAGTTATTTATTAATTTGTTCAAACCACTGATTTTTTAAGGAAAAAATGATTGTTTTTTTCAAACGTGATTGTGTCAAGTCTGTATTTTAATTGGCATGTGCCACTAAAAATTTCCAATATGTCACAAAAACCACTAAATAAATGATGAGTCACTGTTTACAGCTTTATCATACATCATTTGATAAAATATTTTTAATATTTAATGGGTTAGTTCACCCAAAAATTAAAGGCATTAACCTCATCACCCTAATATTGTTCCACACCTGTAAAACCTCTGTTTATCTTCAGACATTTTAAGATATTTTTAGTCTTTAGAGCGTATCCAAGTGTATGAACACTATACTGTCCATGTCCAGAAAGGGAATAAAAACAACATCAAAGTAGTCCATATGTGACAACAGTTACTTAATTGAAATTTTTGAACCAATGAAAATACATTTTAGTCCACAAATAACAAATACTAGGACTTTATTCAGCATTGTCCTCTCTTCCGGTTTGTTTTCAATACTCAAAAAAGATATGAATTGTTATGAATCAGCGTATTGATTAATCACATGTCAAACTACTTTAATCACGTGACACTGGGGATCCAAATCATGGAGGTGGAGGGCAGCTTCAGGCCAAAACACAACATATCAACATTAACATCAGTTGAGTGTTGCAACAACAACTTTTAAAAAGACAATATCCTGGTGGGACTACTGTTGTCGGTGGTGTAAGTATTTCAAATTAACATGATTTCTTAATGTCTAGTGACATATCAGGGCCATTTAATGATTAATTCAAATAGTTTTCTTATAGGGCTGCACAATTTGGAGAAAATATATAATTGCAATTATTCTGGGTAAAATTGCAATTTAAAATGATTATTTTTGTTTTTTTTTATAAATGAAAAGTTTGTGTATATAACATTTTGTGTTTATATATTAATATGACTAATAATTATTATGATTATTATTACTACAAAATTTTTTTTACAAATAAGAAATATTTGTACCATTAAATATAACTGTACAAATATATATTTATAACATTTAAACCATTAAAATAACATTGTCATAATTGAAAATAGTTATCGATAAAACTCTTGCGATACTAGCGGAACCAACGTGAGATTTAGAGCGCAGCACAGCTCGGCTTTCCCATTATGACACAGCTCACAGACTTTCACAAGCTAAAGTACACAGCCTCAAAGTACATATATCAAACAAAAACATTGTTAGCTGGTGAAACAAGTAAAAGAAACTTAAGGTTTTGTTTGTGGTTGTTTAAACCAAGTACTGACATGTTAAATCAAAGGTATACTGTTAAAGCAATGACGACAGTAGCACTCTTGTCTTTATCCAAATTGCTTCTAACCGAAAACAGGAAGTTGGTCCGCATTAGGCAACCCGGAACAGACTACTCTGGTGCCAAAGGTTCCACTTGCTGCTAAACTACTCTAAAGTCATTATTTGTACAAGAATACATACAATAAATGTCAATCAATAATTTCCTTAATAATTAAGGAGGAATCAGACTCTACTAAAATAGAGCTTGAGCATTAACCTCTTAACTGAAAAAAAAAAACAGCCGCTGCTTCAGGTTTATGCTAAATGATGTTTCCAATCCCCTTCCACTAGATGTCAGACATCCTGTAGTTTGTTTCTAATGTTACCATTAAAAAAATTGGTAGGTTTGAAATGTTTGTCTTTTCACAGCTATTTTTAAATTGATTTTCTCCATAAAATGCATTAGTCAGAGCTGTAATTAAACAACTCAGAATTTCTTGTGCACAGAAGAACACATCTAATCAGTAATGACATTTGTTGTTGATAATTGCAGCCATAATAACAGCTATATTATCATTATATTAAAAAACCTCTTACCTCAAATTCCTTTTCCTCAAACCTTTTCCACAAATTAAGTGAAACAGTCTTCTTCTTTCTAAAAGAAAGAGAAATAATCATATACACTCTTTACACACATGCAGCTTCTATTGACAGCTGTTTAAGACAAATACGTGTTGTTCATCCTGACACTTTACCCAGTCGAGGAGGGAGAGGCAGGGGTGAACACAGTCAGCGCAAATGCACTAATCAAAGCAGCGATAATAATAAAAGTAATGGCTGTGTCTTATGAGAGGTCCCACACTCTAAAAAAAACTACTAACTATGCCATTTGGAAGATAAGAAAAGATAAAGCTACGCAGTTCAAATCCGTAACAAATACAACTTTTGGTTAAACATTTGCCATTAAATTTATGAAATCTCTTTTTTTCATTTTTCAATAAAACTAGCATTACATCCTTCAATGTTTAAGCCATGTAAAAACGTTATGTTAATAAATTACTTTAAGCATAGATACCATGTCTCATGATTTGTCTGGATGCAGCTCACCGTTTTCTCTGCTATTTTTAAATTAATTTTCTCCATAAAATGCATTAGTCAGAGCTGTAATTAAACAACTCAGATTTTTGTGCACAGAGAGAACACATCAAATCAGTGCTGACATTTGTTGTTGATAATTGCAGCCATAATAATAGCTATATTACCATTATATATTATTAAAAAGGTAACATCTTACCTCAAATCCTTTTCCACAAATCCTTTTCCTTAAATCCTTTTCCTCAAATCAATTGTCAGTCTTCTGTTACATAAAAGAAAGGAAAAAAAATCATTACACTCTTTACACACATGCAATTACAAAGACATAAGGATGTCATGAGTACCAATTCTTTAGATTCAGATAAAATGCATTTAAAATCCTGACAGCACTGTACACTACTGTAAGTACCAATGATGGCAAACATTTTTCTACCATAGCATATAGGCTGAACCCAAACAGATAAGAGCAAACCAGTAATTTGAAAACTGAACAATTTCTTAAACCTTGTGAGTGATTTTGAACAACCATGTATTCTCTCGCACGCTCTTAAAATACACAAATGAATTAATAAAAGACAGAGAAAATATATGATAATAATAATAATAATAATATTGAGCTTTTCTAGGGACCAAGGGACTCAAATTGCTCAAAGGCCGTCCATTATTCATTCATTCATACAGTCACACTGGTGATAAGCTACAAGTGAAGGAGCAGATGCCCTGGAGCAGACTGACAGAGACATTCAGCGCCTACAGCCTCTCTGACCTGCACCACATATATTCACTAAACATTCTTACACATTCATACAAACACATGTTTGCCGACTGCTATATCACTCAAGGTTTGGGAAATTATTCAGTTTTAAAATTATACATACAGTGCACTTTTTAGCTAAATAAAAATAAGCTGCATCTCATTTCAGAAGGCTGCGTCCTGCGATGGTGCATTCGAAGCCCACAAGTGTCTAAAATAGAGCTTGAGCATTAACCCTCTAAGCGCCAAAGTCGCAAAATTGTGACAACAACTTAACTGAAAAAAAACAGCCACTACTTCCGGTTTATGTGCTAAATGATGTTTCCACACCCTTCCACTAGATGTCAGACATCCTGTAGTTTGTTTCTAAACCACTATTACCATGTGTTGCCATTAAAAAAATTTCATAGACGGTTTGAAAATTTTGTATTTCCTCTGCTACTTTTAAATTGATTTTCTCCATAAAATGCATTAGTCAGAGCTATAATTAAACAACTCACAGAATTTTTTGTGCACAAAGAACACATCTAATCAGTAATGAGATTTGTTGTTGATAATTGCAGTCACAATAATAGCTATATTATCATTATACATTATTAAAAAAGTTACCTCAAATTCTTTTCCTCAAACCTTTTTCTCAAAGCGATTGTCACAGTCTTCTGCTACATAAAAGAAAGAAAAAAATAATCATATACACTCTTTTTACAATGTGGCTTCTATTGACAGCTGGTTGGGACAAATACATGTTGTAATGGCTGTGTGCTGTGTCTTATGAGAGGTCCCACACTCTAAAAAAACTACTAACTATGCCATTTGGATGGATAAGAAAAGATAAAGCTACGCAGTTCAAATCCAGTAACAAATACAACTTTTGGTTAAACATTTGCCATTAAATTTATGAAATCTCTTTTTCATTTTTCAATAAAACTAGCATTACATCCTTCAATGTTTAAGCCATGTATATAAAAACGTTATGTTAATAAATTACTTTAAGCATAGATACCATGTCTCATGATTTGTCTGGATGCAGCTCACCGTTTTCTCTGCTATTTTTAAATTAATTTTCTCCATAAAATGCATTAGTCAGAGCTGTAATTAAACAACAACTCGTAGATTTTTTGTGCACAGAGAGAACACATCAAATCAGTGCTGACATTTGTTGTTGATAATTGCAGCCATAATAATAGCTATATTACCATTATATATTATTAAAAAGGTAACATCTTACCTCAAATCCTTTTCCACAAATCCTTTTCCTTAAATCCTTTTCCTCAAATCAATTGTCAGTCTTCTGTTACATAAAAGAAAGGAAAAAATCATTACACTCTTTACACACATGCAATTACAAAGACATAAGGATGTCATGAGTACCAATACTTTAGATCCAGATAAAATTCATTTAAAATCCTGACAGCGCTGTACAGTACTGTAAGTACCAATGATGGCAAACATTTTTCCACCATAGCATATAGGCTGAACCCAAACAGATAAGAGCAAACCAGTAATTTGAAAACTGAACAATTTCTTAAACCTTGCGAGTGATTTTGCAGAACCATGTATTCTCTCGCTCACGCTCTTAAAATACACAAATTAATTAATTAAAGAGAGAGAAAATATATGATAATAATAATAATAATAATAAAATTGAGCTTTTCTCCCGAGGACCAAGGGACTCAAATTGCTCACAGGCTGTCCATTATTCATTCATTCATACAGTCACACTGGTGATAAGCTACAAGTGAAGGAGCAGATGCCCTGGAGCAGACTGACAGAGACATTCAGCGCCTACAGCCTTTCTGACCTTCACCACATATATTCACTAAACATTCTTACACATTCATACAAATACATGTTTGCCGACTGCTTTATCACTCAAGGTTTGGGAAATTATTCAGTTTTAAAATTATACATACAGTGCACTTTTTAGCTAAATAAAAATAAGCTGCGTCTCATTTCAGAAGGCTGCGTCCTGCGATGGTCGCATTCGAAGCCCACATGTGTCTAAAATAGAGCTTGAGCATTAACCCTCTAAGCGCCAAAGTCGCAAAATTGCAACAAGAAACTTAACTGAAAAAAAAACATCGGCTACTTCCGGTTTATGTGCTAAATTATGTTTCCACTCCCTTCCTCTAGATGTCAGACACCCTGTAGTTTGTTTTCTACTTTTTCGTATTTGTATAAGGTTTGAATTTTGACTTCAAACTCGATTTTCTCAGTGGGAGTGTCAGGACCGGCTCAGTAGAAGCCTCATTCTCTACATGCGAGCTGCAAATTGCAGCCATAAAATGACAAATAAAAATAGACCTGTCATGAAGCTTTGGCTTTAGTAATGGCTGACTCTGGTTCTGAGGAAGAACATCTAAATTTAGAGTCTTTTCAGCCGAGTGAACGTGAGAATGAGCGAGACTGAGCGGCGTGTGTAACTTGAGCTACTGGCGCCTCTCTGTAGCTACTTAAAGCAGACTTTGCCCAAAATCAGTGAAAGAAAAGTGAAAGAAACGTGAGGAAACTAGTCGCTCTGACCGCAGTAGAGAGGTCAGAAATAATGCAGCTTCTATTGACAGCTGTTTAGGACAAATATGTGTTGTTCATCCTGACACTTTACCCAGTCGAGGAGGGAGAGGCAGGGGTGAACACAGTCAGCGCAAATGCTCAGATCAAAGCAGCCATAGTGATAAAAGTAATGGCTGTGTCTTATGAGAGGTCCCACACTCTTAAAAAAAACTACTAACTATGCCATTTGGATGGATAAGAAAAGTTAAAGCTACGCAGTTCAAATCCGGTAACAAATACAACTTTTGGTTAAACATTTGCCATTAAATTTATGAAATCTCTTTTTCATTTTTCAATAAAACTAGCATTACATCCTTCAATGTTTAAATGGCATGCATTTATATAACGCTCTTCTGCACCCTTCGTGGGCAACCAAAGCGCTTTACATCGGGCTTCCACTCGCCCCATTCACACACATCCACTCTTGGGGCAGACAGAGAGGGGCTGCCACAAACGGCACTCAACCTTCTCCTACCTCCACCAAACACACCTCCACAGTCACACACATTCATACACCAGTGCTACAGGCGCTGGAAGCAAGGTGGGTTAAGTGTCTTGCTCAAGGACACAACGACAGTATGAACTGTGGTGAGAGCAGGAATCGAACCTTCTACCTTCCGGTTGAAGGACGGCCGCTCTACCACTGAGCCACTGCCGCCATGTAAAAAAACGTTATGTTAATGAATTACTTTAAGCATAGATACCATGTCTCATGATTTGTCTGGATGCAGCTCACTATTTCCTCTGCTATTTTTAAATTGATTTTCTTCATAAAAATGCATTAGTCAGAGCTGTAATTAAACAACACATAGAATTTCTTGTGCACAGAGAAAACACATCTAATCAGTGCTGACATTTGTTGTTGATAATTGCAGCCATAATAACAGCTATATTATCATTATATATTATTAAAAAAGTAACATCTTACCTCAAATCCTTTTTCCACAAATCAATTGTCAGTCTTCTGTTACATAAAAGAAAGAAAGAAATAGTCATATACACTCTTTACACACATGCAAATACAAAGACATAAGGATGTCATGAGTACCAATACTTTAGATTCAGATAAAATGCATTTAAAATCCTGACAGCACTGTACAGTACTGTAAGTACCAATGATGGCAAACATTTTTCCACCATAGCATATAGGCTGAACCCAAACAGATAAGAGCAAACCAGTAATTTGAAAACTGAACAATTTCTTAAACCCCAATTAATTAAGACAATAATAATAATGGATTTAAATTGCGCTTTTCTCCCGAGGGACCAAGGGACTCAAATTACTCAAAGGCCGTCCATTATTCATTCATTCATACAGTCACACTGGTGATAAGCTACAAGTGAAGCCTCAGAGCAGACTGACAGAGCCATTCAGCGCCTACAGCCTCTCTGACCTGCACCACATATATTCACTAAACATTCTTACACATTCATACAAATACATGTTTGCCGACTGCTATATCACTCAAGGTTTGGGAAATTATTAATTTTAAAATGAAACATACAGTGCACTTTTTAGCTAAATAAAAATAAGCTGCGTCTCATTTCAGAAGGCTGCGCATGCGTCATAAGGCGGTCTCATTTCAAAAACGTTTAAAATTAAATGAAACACAGCTATAATGACATTCTGTCAATAAAATGCGTTAATTTTCTTTTTATCCTTTCATTAGTATTATAAGATAGAGCCGCTGCGGTCATATTAAGACAATAATTACACACAGCCCTAGACAGAGCACATTTCAAATCACATTACAATGCCATTTTCTGTGAGAACGCTTGTGTAAAACAGCACTCGCGTCTGTATACAGTTGAAACCCTTTAAATAACTTTCTGTGAGTGAACTTTAGATACAGCCTACACAGCAAAAATATAAAAATGATTAGCTTACACAATTACCAATTGAAACACGTGGTCTTACCTTTCCAGAAAATGTCCGCAATGAAATGAGTTTCCTCCAGTCAAAGGAAACGGAAACACATCTCATTCAAAAAATGCAGCACCATCTAGTGGATTGGATTATAACACACAATACATAATAAAAGGCTATACAATGAATAATTATAATTATTTCAAATATCTATACAACAAAATGTGTATAAATTTAGACCACTCTTATTGTGATTTTTATACATGTTATGAACTTTGAAACTTTTTCATAACTTTGAAAGAAATGTAATGAGAGATGATAAAGAAACAATTTAAATATATATATATACATATATTAATATAACCTGTTGAAGCGTGAGTGTGCACGCCAGTCAAACGAGACCCGATGGCTACGTGAGTTTATTCCTCCGTCATGTTTTAATCGGCTTTCTACCCTTGGTTACGATGACAGCTTCAACAGGTTATGGACCCAGGAAGGAGTTTGGAAGCCGGTGGAACCGTTTATGTTTTGACGGGGATGAGAAAAATTATGAACTGTGGGAAACTAAGTTTCTGGCGCACCTGCGTCTGCTCAGTTTGAAGAAAACCATACTGAGCGAACCACCTGATGATCGGTGATGATACAGAAGAGGACGCAAAGAAAAATGAGGACGTATGCAGAACTGGTTCAGCTGTTGGATGATAAAAGCCTTTCCCTTGTGATGAGAGATGCAGCGGATGATGGAAGGAAGGCGCTGGAGATTCTGAGAGAACACTATGCTGGCAAAGGGAAACCACGAGTGATCAGCTTATACACAGAGCTCACGTCTCTCCAGAAAGAGTCAATGAGAGCGTCACAGATTATGTCATTCGTGCAGAGACCGCTTTTACAGCTTTGAGAAATGCGGAAGAGACTTTAAGTGATGGCTTGTTGATCGCAATGATTCTGAAGGGCCTACCGGACTCTTTTAAGCCATTTTCCATTCACGTAACCCAAAGTGATGAAAAGATAACTTTCACGGAGTTTAAAACAAAGCTGAGGAGCTTAGTTTAGCGCTGCTCACTCAGAGGATGATAGCGTGATGAAGATGAAAGCAAGAGACGGGTGGAACATGAAACTGACCTGTTTTAACTGCGGACAGAAAGGACACAAGGCTGTGGAGTGCACTTCTGCTACTAACGAGCATAGAGAACAGCGACAGTGGTGTCATCTTTGCAAGAGTTCCACGCATAAGGATGTGAACTGTAGACGGAGACAACGTGAAGAGGGTGATGGATGAGGAGGACTACAACTTTGTTTTTAAGGTGGGCCAAGTGGATGCTGTTCTGGCCAACGGAGTAAAGGTTAAAGGCATATTATCCGGGACATCACACAGTTTAAGGACTTTGATAAAAGTTTTGAGCCACACAAGCACATCCTAGAGCTGGCTGATGGAGAGAAGACCAGCGGTATCGCCTTGAGGAAAGGTACAGCTGAAGTTCGCCTGAGAGACAATCAAGGTAGAGTGGTGGAAACGATGCTGATGGGGGCGCTGTACGTCCCATCGTTTCCACAGGACATCTTCTCAGTCAAGGCAGTGACGTCCCAGGGAGCGACGGTCATTTTCAAAGGTCAGAACAGACTTGTTCATAAGAACGGTGTAACATTTAACATCCAGGTGTATGATAGATTGTTCTATTTAAGCACTGTTACAGATGATGTTGATAAATGTCATGGATGTTATGATATCCACACATGGCATGAAATTCTCGGTCACTGTAATTATGAGGATGTGTTGAAGTTGGAAAATGTTACAAAAGGGGTGAAAATCAAAGGTAGAACAGAAATCTCTAATCTAAAATGTGAAGTGTGCTCACAAGGTAAATTTGTTCAGAGCAGGAACAGGGAGGCAGATGAAAAAGCAAAAATTCCTCTTGGACTTGTGCACACAGATTTAGCTGGACCTATGGAACCGATAGCAAAAGATGGTTTCAGATATATCTTGGCATTTACTGATGACTATTCAGGTGCAATATTTACATATTTTTGAGAGCAAAGAGTGATACAGTCAAATGAACAGAGAAGTTCATTGCTGATGTTTTACCTTATTGCAGAATTAAATGTATGAGATCTGATAATGGCACCGAGTTTACATCCAGGGAATTTCAGTCTCTGCTCCGTAAAAATGCAATTAGACATGAAACCTCAGCCCCATATTCACCCCATCAGAATGGGACAGCTGAGAGAAGCTCGAGAACTTTGCTTGACATGGCAAGATGTATGTTAATCGAGAGTCGCTACCAAAAATGTTATGGACGTATGCAATCCACACTGCAGCTGTTATTCGCAATAGATGTTATAACAGACGTGTACGACAGACCCCATATTAGATGCTGACTGGAAAGAAGCCGGATCTTTCAAGAATGAAAATATTTGGGTCAATGTGTTGTGCATACAAACAGAACAAGAAAAAGTGACTCGTTGTGAAAAAGGGATTTTTATTGGTTATGACAAAAATAGCCCAGCATATCTAGTTTTCTATCCAGACTCAGGAAAAGTGAACAAAAGCAGGTTGGTGGAGTTTGTCACAAAGAGTGGGACAGAATGCCACACTCAGACAGATCAGTCAATGTGCGAGGATGATGTGCGTAGGGAGAGCGTTGAAACTCACCGACCAAAACCTGAGATAACAGAATTTATAAATTCCCAAGACACAAGATCTGAAACATCTGACCTAAGCCCCAATACAGGTGAAAAGGAAAAGGTTGAGAGCAGGCGTTATCCACAGAGAGAGAAGAGGCCTCCACAGTATTTGAGGGATTATGAGTATGGAATAAAATGTGATGATGACCATGCACTAACCAGTATTGATTATTGTTATAGAGTTGCATGTGATGTACCCCACACTCTAAAGGAAGCTATAAGCTCACCAGAGTCAGAATGTGGAGTAAAGCCATGCAGGAGGAGATGATCTCTCTTAAGGAGAATGATAGGTTTACTCTTACAACATTACCTGAAGGTAAAAATATAGTGGGGGGCAGATGGGTATACACATTGAAAGAAAATCCAGTTGGAACAACATATAAAGCTCGGTATGTGGCGAAAGGATATAGTCAAGTTGCAGGCATTGACTATAATGAAACTTTTTCTCCAACTGCTGATATGACATCAATACGTAGTTTAATGCAAATTGCAGCTCAATATGGTTTAGAACTGCATCAAATGGATGTAAAGACTGCATATTTGCATGCCCCTATTGATACTGAATTATACATGGAACAGCCAGAAGGATTTAAGGTCAAGTCAGAAACAAGTGAGAGGCTTGTCTGTAGACTTAATCACTTTATGGTTTGAAACAGTCAGGGCGGAATTGGAATAAAATGTTAGATGATTTCTTGATTAAAAATGATTTTAGTCAAAATCCTGCTGACCATTGTGTGTACAGTAAACAAACTGGAGGTGAGAAAATCATACTGATAGTCTGGGTTGATGATCTTCTTATAGCAGCAAGTGATAGTCAGACACTCAGAAATGTGAAAGGAATGTTAGAGAAAAGATTTAAAATGAAAGATCTTGGTAAACTCACACATTTATACATATATATTTATTTGTTTATATATATATATATATATATATATATATATATATATATATATATATATATATATATATATATATATATATACATATATATACATATATACATATACACATATATATAGGAGCATATACAGAGCATTTCTTACATTTTTACATGCTGTTGGGCCATTTTTTGAGTATTCTAACAATCTATACATCAATACAATCCCCAAATCCCATATTTTAAGAATATATGTGCAGTTTATAGTAACTAAAGAAATTGATAAAAAGTGCAACAAACCAGAAGAAAATTTAAAATAGTTTTTTTTAACAGATTTTCCAAAAAAAAATGCATTTGCCTAGCTATATACCTCAAAATTATGAATATTAAAAATTTGCAGAAGATCATTTCAAACTCCATAAATTTTATTTGAAGTGTTTTCCTAATTCAATTTTTGAGATAGACATATTTTTATAAACTGTGAAAAACATTAATTTTCCACAATTTGCAACAAAAGACAACATGTAAAACAAAATACTATTCACAATACTACAATCAAATTTCAAAGTGTAACAGAAAAATTGGAGCACACTTAGCTTTGTATAAGACCATGTTCATTCATAAAAGTACAATAAACAACCAAAAAGATAAATAGTTTCAGCTGATCGGAGAAGTCTACCTCACCCATGAACTGTTGTAGTCATTCACAGCTTATGACCTCTTATGACCCAACCTCTTCCAAAATCCCCAGATACAGCATGAGTCTAATGTACTGGTACAGCTCATCTTCTCTGAGCTCTGCCCATTTCAATTTTGCAATGTTTTTTGCTGGATTTTTACTGGTGTTTTATCAAAGAACATCTTGGAGAGTTCTGATGGATAAGGCATGTGCACACATTGTTACAGGTGGCTGCACACCTGGCTGTCTTTTAGGGAGGGAATGTGGAATGGGGTGTAGTAAGCTATCAGGCTCCTCTTGGCTCTTCCAACTCCAGGAAGTGCATCTGAATGAGTGCTGCTTCTGTGTGCCTGCTGCAGACTCCTCCTCTGCCTGTCCTCAGTGAAGTAGGTGGGGCAGAAGACCACATCTCCTCCTCAACAACACTGCAGACAGAATAAGACAGACATACATATGAAACACAACAGTAATATGTACACTACTGTATAACTAGATCTAAACCTAAAACTATCAGTAAAACTAAATCTCAAGAGTATGGTCTGGACCTGCTCTAACTGGGATTTATATATAAACAAGTGCATTGAATATAAAAATGACTGACAAGTTTGTCAGTGGCATTATCTATAATTTCAACACAACACACATGAAATTGCAAGTATTATTAGACGTATTATTAGACGTATTACGCACGACAACAATAAAACAATGATGCGCATTTGGCGCTGCTTTTCTCTCACTCAAACTCAAAACATGTCATGAAATATATACTTTCATGTCACGAGAGGGATCTATTCCTTCAGTGAAGTGAACTTATTCCTAACTGTCGGCACTATCTGGGTCAAACGAAGAGTAAAAAACCCGTCTTCCTCATTCGATGTTGCCAGAAACGTAATGCCATTTGCGGACCCATAATTGTCCGTGATGGCGTGGGGAGTTAGTGAAACATGTGTGGTGAGTGTCTGGAGCATGTGTCAGAGCTGCCAACTCTCACGCTTTCGCCGTGTGACACACGGTTTTGCCTGTTTTTAAACGCACTCACGCCACACATCACAATCTAATCTTGAGGCGAGAATTGCTGAATCGCTCGTTCCTTTTCAAACTTCCCGATCATAGATGGAGCTAATAAGCGTCCCTGAACCCTATGCGCTGCACCCTGAAGCAAGTAACAGAAGAAGATTTTTGTTTTCCATGACTTGGTATGATTGAATGTATTAGTTTTTATGACACATTTTTCATATTACTCTTTCACAGCACAAGATCAGAAACAGCCCCAGATTATTATTATTGTTCAAATACCATTTACTACCATAGTTTACCATGATTTACCATGCTCTAGTGTGATTTACAATAATTCACTATAGTTTACCTTGATTAATTATGTTCTAGCCTGATTTACCATGATATTACAAATTTTTGTTATTTAACAAACTTTACCATAATTCGACATATTTTACCATGATTTACCATAGTTTACATTGATTTAGCATCTCCTGGCATGATTTACCGTGATTTACCATGTTCCAGTTTGATTTACCATGATTCTAGCCTATACGTTTAATTTTAACCTGTGGAAACACAAGAGAGTACATTTCTAATCCTGCATCAAAGACCCCATCTACAGGACAACAGTAGTATTACAGCCAGCACAAGTCTATGGCATTGATAAACATTGACAAAATGTGATATTAAATGTGAATTTTAAAGCTAAAAACTACTGCCAAATGTAATGTCATATGTTAAATGTGCTTATCTGAATAAAGGCTGAGCATTTCTTTAATAGATATTCACTACAAACACACATATCTAGAGAGATGTACAACCAGTGGTTATAGCCCTTTTCATGTTTGTTCATTTTATAGGGCCACCTTTAGTCCAATCTCCATAAA
The DNA here is from genome assembly GCA_024349245.1 of Neodontobutis hainanensis. Taxonomy (NCBI): domain Eukaryota; kingdom Metazoa; phylum Chordata; class Actinopteri; order Gobiiformes; family Odontobutidae; genus Neodontobutis; species Neodontobutis hainanensis. Next base: position 29,874 of record JALDNG010000032.1, read on the forward strand.
AGTTTACACGCATCTTTAGAGACACACGCTGCATGTGCCCACCTACTTTAGTGAAGTTTTGAGCCTTAATAGGCTTTTGAGCACATTAGCGTTCATTAGTCGATTGCGGCCATGTTTTTTGAGCTACGCCAATGTCCTTTTAGACATACCTAGCAACTTGGGCCAAGACACTGCATACCTATTTTCAAGTCAATCGGACTAGCGGTCATGCGGTTATAGCCCTTTTCGTGTTTATTCATGTTTTTTCATGTTTTAGCGCCACCGAGTGGCCAATCATCGCAATATTTTTATCCTGACTACAAAGTGACAATATACACACGTGTACCAAGTTTGGTAAAATTATCTCATTTCCTTCTTGAGTTATAACCTTTTTCTTAAAACATGTGTTTTCTTAACTTTTATTTTAAAGCCCTTTACTGTAGAAATTTTGCGAGGCAAAATGAAATCAGTTTGTCTATCATTTCTGTCTGTTGCTCCTCTTTCCCGTTCGTTGCTCCTCTGTCTGTCCTGTCATTTCTATTAATTGTTCTGGCTGTTCTGTCAGTGTGTTTGTCTGTATTTTTCACTTAGATTATTCTTTAAATAAAATAAAAGGTTTTGCTTTTGTCCTGGCAGAGGTCTCTTTGGGACATCTTTGAAACCTTAAAGAATTCATGGTCATGTTTGTTTAATAACTTTACTCTTGGTTAAAAACAAGCCTTGTCTAACTTCTGTTGAACAAATTTTCCATATTTGTTAAATTCTTTGGAATACATCTCTTACCTGTTTGAAAAAGTGCTGTTAAATTCTACAGAAAATAATCTTCATGCAAAGTGAGTCATTTTGGCCTGTTAATATAAAGATAAATGCCATGTGAATAAATGCTAGGAACTGATGTTTTGAACATGCAGCAGGTTAACAAGGTGCTCTCCTGCAATGACAGCTGATTCACTCATGTTCACAAACGAACACACAAGCAGATTATTTAATTCAAGATGTAAAGTCTAAGAGCGTAAGTACTCAAGGATGACATTTCATTGTAACATGTTAAAGTATGTTAAACTTAAAGTATGTCTCTGTGGTGAAGGTTTTTATTTTTTATTTTCATTTTTACAATCAAATATTAAATTAAAATACATAATTGTAAAATATTAAGATTTGAAAAGACAAAATCTAGAAATAAAATGTAAAATACTACAAAATAAAATTAAAAAGAAGTTAAATAGTAACCAAAAAAAGCATAAATTAAATAATAATATTTTTTGAATATTTGAAAAATTTCCAATAGTTGTAAATAAATATAGATTTATTCATTCATTCAATTTATTTCTTTCCATATATCAAAGTAGAAAAGTCTTCATGTTAATATATGTTCAAAACAATATTGCATATCATATAACAATAATTTTGACGTATGAAATAAATTGTCAAATTACATTCATTCATTCATTCATTTTCTACCGCTTTGTCCCATTTAGGAGTCACGGGTGACTGGAGCCTATCCCAGCAGCTTTGGGCCTGAGGCGGGGTACACCCTGGACAGTGGCCAGTTAGTCGCAGGGCTGACATTTAGAGACAGACAGTGACAGACAACCATTCACTCTCACATTCAGTCACTAGGGACACTTTAGAGTTGCCAATTAACCTATACATGCATGTCTTTGGACGGTGGGAGGAAGCCGGAGTACCCGGAGAGAACCCAAATTACAGATTATAAAAATTGAACTAAAAATATCAACAATAAAAATAAACCATTCATTCATTCCTTTTAAAACTAATAAATTCAATTTAATAAAAACTACAGTTGTTAAAAAGTTTTTAAACAAAATTTAAACAAAAAACAGTAAAAGAGAACTCCACAATATGAAATTAATGTATATAAAAATAAATTTATAAAACCTCAAAATGTCAACAACAAAAAAATAAAACATTCATTCATTCATTCATTTCTTTTGAAAGCACTGAAGAAAAATTACATTTTAAAGGAAAAATGACATTAAAACAAAAATAATAATTGTAAAGTAATGTACGTCTACAAAAATAGCAATAAAAAAAACATAAAAACAAACATAAACTTGGGCAAGTGGAAACACGGAAAGTCAAACTGAACATGAAAATAAAAGTAAACAAAATTATTAAGTAATATAAATATTACAAAAATACAAAAATACAAAAATATTAAGTAAACAAAATACTATTGTGACTTAACCTTCAATCACACACCAATGAAAATGTTGTGTTTCTGCTGCAAAATTTTCAACAGCGGCAACAAATGTTGACAATGAGCAGACAAAGATCAATGATCTGGCAATATGAAACAAGACAGTGACGATGATGGAGGAAGAAGTGAGACATGATGTGATGGAGGGAAGAGGCAACAGGTGACTTATAGGATATTCAGGAAGATGGAGCACATCAGAACTGATGGAGGTAAGGGGTGAGTGGAAACAGGAGCAGTAGTTGTGAACAGTGTAGACCCAGGCAGAGATGATGCTGAAGGAAACTTGGAGTGGACTATACTCAGGTGTAACAAATCACATTTGGAGCTGGGCAGTATCAGCAGTCATGAAGATTTCTTGGGATTGTACTGAAACAGTGGCAACAAAGACATGTAATGACTGGGCTGAACCAGCAGAGATGAAGACGCCCTATAATTTGACTGAACCAGTGGAGATTTGTTGTAGATTGTAAATATGTTACCGTGTCATAATCCAGCTCAATAATTCATTGGGTGCTCAGCTCATAGGGCATTTTTCAGAGATGATAGTGTGGTCAGGGCTTCAGTACATGCAGGACAACATTACTAAAATTCCATCAATGACACAAGATTGGCCTCTGTCAAACACAAAAACTGGAGATAAGCATTTCAGAATGTTCAACACATTGCAATGTAAAATTACTAAATTATGTTGATTTCCTATTGAGAGCTAAGAACAAAAACGATTAGATGCAATGAGCTCAAAGTCACAAAATGAACAGTGGAAGAATTTACCTTATACCTTATACTATGATGATTCTGAATTGCTGCTGAACTGCTCCACACAGATGCATTTGATACCAGAAACAGGAATCCATGCCTTGAGTCAACAGTCCACAAAGGTGATGGTGGTGTAATGATGTGGACATTGCTGTCTGCAGGCAAACACTTTCCTTGAATTGCATATAATGGAATCTTCAGCTGGATCTAGAGTTGAATATTGTCCTAATGATGAAGATGATCTGGTCATCAAAGCAGCATAAGATATATGATGTACCTATAGACAATGAGGATTTGATTAGGATTTAAATTTTTTTACAGTTTACAATTTATACAAGTAAAGTATTTACTTATAAAACATTGTGCTTAATGTAACCATTTATTTAATATAATATCTTTATACCACAAACATATTTTACAGAGTAATAAAAGTTATAACCAAATAAAAAAATAAAAATAGTCTTACCTTTTTATCAATACTTGAAGTGTTGGAATATGATGAGAATGAATCAGCAAAGATAAAAACTTCATTTGTTAAAGTTCATCTTTGTCTTTCCTTTCTTTTTTATAAATCGTCCCATTTATTGTTTTGCTGCAAAGAATTTTTTTACACCACATTTTGAAGTACTTTACTATACATTTTCCAACAGTGAGATGTAGTTGTCCATAAAAATAAAGAGGAAAATTAGATTACAGAAACATTTTGAACAATAATATACATCAAACAAATAAATAAAATGAATGAATGAATGAAAAAATAAATAAAACGAATGAATGAATGAATGAATGAATGAATGAATAAATAAATAAATGAATAAATTTAAATTAATAAAATGTTTGTGTGTGGGTGTTAAGGCCATTGCTTTAATATATATATATATATATATATATTTTTATATATATATTTTTATATAAAGACATTAATATTTTAATAATAAAATAATAATAAAATAATAAAATCAGTTCATCATGATAATAGAACAGGAATTTGGAAATATGGCCTTAACACCCACTAACAATCCCAATGACTAATGCTGCCTTCACGTGCTATCGGTAATGTCCTATTTCAGACTTCTTGAGTCATGACTTTGAGTTTGACATTTTTCCATGTATTTTTTGTACAGAAAATTTTTATTTTTGATATAGAAGAAGATATAAGAAGATTTTTAGTAGCAGTAGCTCAGTGGGTAGAGTGGTTTGAGTCCCACTCTCCCCACAGTTCATACTGTCGTTGTGTCTTTGGGCAGGACACTTAACAAACCTTGCTTCCAGTGTCTGTAACACTGCTAATTACTGTAGAACAATGTAAGTCGCTTTTGATAAAAGCGTCTGCCAAATGAATAAATGTAAAAGTAAATGTAAATATTGTTAAATTTCACTCAAATAAAAATGTACTTACCGATAGCACGTGAAGGCAGCATGAATTCCCACAGAGGCCGTCCAGTGTTACTCATCCACCTCTGCATCCCCCCTCCCCCCTTCTAGATGGACGTTGCATTAGACCAGCCACTTCAGCACAACGCAGTCATGATAGCTGAAGTACGTAGGCATGATATCAATCTTCATTTCACTGTCAATATCTTTAATGTAAACATGGTCAATTAATGTGCCATTTTCAGTTGTTGAATTTTCAACTATTTGTGTGAAGCCAAAATGCTGCATGAGATCATAAATAGTCGATTTATCGAAAATGTTTTCATTGAAATCTCCTAGAATAATTTTTCCACCTGATAAGCTGTTTATGTGATGAATTAAGTTAATCAAGTTATCTCTAAATAATGCAATGTTATATGATGATGGTCTGTATACAAGTGCCACAGTTGTATTTAAGTCTTGTATATTGCACATTAGACATTCAATGTTAATACATGGTAAATTAACTAGAGCAGCTTTTACATTCTCTCTGTGATATATACCAACACCACCATGATTTTCCTCTTTTAGTTTAGCAAAAACATCTTTACTTGTGTCATATGCAACATTTCGTGGTTTGTGATGGAAATGGTATCCAGAAAGACTGACATCATTCACAGAATTGTTTGCTTTTAGCCACGTCTCTGTTACAAAAATCATATCTGCTTGACGGTATCTATTATCTTGCTGAATATCTAAAATATGTGGAATGAGCCCTTGGACATTGTGTAACATCATTTGAAATTTTACATTTTCTGTGGTTTCACATGGATCAATGAATGCAGGCATTCTCTGTAGAACTTCCTCAATGTTCTCTTTTGCATAAATAGCTTTTTCTTTGAAATCTTCTATTATAAGTCCATCAAGAGAGGTTACTCGACTTAATGCTACATATGCTTGTCCTGGAGCAAATATCTTTTTCAATGAAACAACAGCTTTGTTCACTGTCATACCTTGCACTTTGTGAACTGTGGAAGCCCATGCTAGCTTCAAAGGAAACTGTCTTCTGACACCACCACTTCTTGTTACTTTCTCTTCTTCAGGCTCGATTGGTGTACTTTGCTCTAGTCCAGGTTTCAAACATGGATTTTTACCTCTGGCTTCTTTACCGGCTCGTTCATCGTCAAATTCAATGTATATTTTTGATGGACGTATTTCCTCATTTTCATAACACATTTCTTTAATTGTCCCAAAAATTCCATTTACAAGGCCATCTGATACATTGATATTTTTCAGTAGCATTACACGAGCATTTATCGCTAATTCAAGGGATCTTTCCAAAGAACTGTTGTAAACTCTGACATGAAACCCATTTTTTTTTTCCATTCGACCAGTTTTAGCATTTCTCTCAAAATCTTGGGCGTTCACGGTAACTATATCACAGCATATTTTCTCCAACATTTTTAGGTTATATTCATCAACCTCACTATTAGTTGCATAAATATGGATATCTGTACTCTCATCACCATCCCCTGTCTCACAGGTTTTTAGCAAAGCAATATCCTCTTCAAGCATTACTTCATCTTTTTTACGTAGCCTTAAACGATTTAATAATTCTGCAAACTGTTTGTTTTTCTGGCGCATAATCTCTGTAAGTTCAACAAAACTGAAGTTAGTTTCCCAAAGATTCACACTGTTCACTGGTTCATCGTAAAGTGGTTTTCCTTTCACAGGAGATAGCTGATAAAAATCTCCAACTGCTATGACCGAGACCTTTCCGAATGCAGAGTAATCACCTGTTTGTTTGATCTGTCTCAATCTTCCATGAATATATCCTAGGAGTTTATGATCAACCATTGATATTTCATCAATTATTAATATTTGCAGTTTTCCAAGTTTTGCTCTCAAAGAATTAATTTTTTCATCTCCAAGTGGTTGATATGGCAGAGAAGCATTTATTCCGATGGAGAGACTGGAATGTATAGTAGACCCGTTAATCTGGTACGCGGACACACGGTAGGAGCAGTTAATAGCACATGTGTCTCATCTGGGTTGTCTGTTAATTTTGAAAGGATGTGAGAGGTTTCGTAATAGATGGCTTTAATCAGTACTGACTTTCCAACACCTCCTGGACCAGATATGAACACATGAAATGGATCTGGGTTTTCACCTTGCACTTTTCGTAAACACCATTGCCGCACTTTGTAAAAGATTTGCGATTGCTTCTCATTCAAAGAACGCAGTAAACCCATGGCATCTTGCTTTGTCATCGCTGATGGATTGTTTTCTATCTTTGAAATACCTACATTTGGTAATAGATCAGGAATGATATCATCACCTTCTTCTGTTTCTATTCGATCTTTCTTACTCTCCAGACATTCAAGACGCTCAAGTTCTGCTTCTGGACAAATTTGAGCCCAAGCATCTTCCATTGGTCCATGTTGTTCTAAATCATCTTCAGCTCTTTGTATTGTCTCTGCTTCTTTTTCAAATTTTCCCTGTTGGTGTCCACTATCATTTTAACTGACTCAAGCTGATCATTTGAAATTGTTACAAATCCAGTCTCATAAAAATCCTTATGTGTGGGGAAATTTCTTGGCTTCAATTGATCTCGCACAAAATGAGGCAAAAATAATTCTAAAATACTTTGATGATAATTTTCTGAATTTTTAGTGGGTGAAAACCGAGCATATCGCACAATGGCAAAGTCTGTACGAGTTCTTTTTCACAAACCCCATATCATTTTCCAGTTTTACTCTTTCTGGACATTTTTCACGTGCAGTCAAAACTCTGTATTCTGATGCAAAGGTTGCTAAACACATTCCACTGAATTCATTTGTATGTGGACGGGCTCTGTATCTGTCTGAGATGCTTTTCATCCATATGCCACTATCATCTTCTCCACATTCAGCTTTTTATGTATGGTGTTTAAGGGTAAACTCATTCTTATTTGATTAGTACCAGTTGGAATAAACACCACTTTCCTTGATCCTTGTTTTAGTTTCATGTTAGTTAGTCGATACACACTCTCTTGAGCTGAGACCTCTCGATTATGTAAAAACACACTTCCTAGTTTTCTTAAAGCCTGTTTAGCATCCATATTACCTTGATGTACTTCTTTTTGAGCTTTAGCAAGCAGCAATCCCATTTCTCTCTCAGCTTTGGAAATATACGAAATGATATATACTATACAAGAGTAAGCATCAACAACAAACTGTATGTCCATGTTTGCATTCCAGCATCGTAAAAGATCTGTGTTATATTGATTCACCCATACATCATTTGGCTTTCTCTTCAACACAACACTTGTTTTCTTTGTCATTTTATTGTAAGCCATTTCAAATATTTCTTGATTTATACCAATAGACGCAAACATAGAGTCAACTGAGTTAAACACACCATCACTATTCAACAAACATTCTCTCACGCTTTTCATTATTACTCCAGCTTGCTCTTTTGACATTTGTTTCTTTGTTTTTTCCATTAAGATTTTGCATTTAGTTTCTATTGTTTCATCATCGTTTTCTTTTTCATCTTTATCACGCTGGCTGCTTCTTGTAATGAAAGTATTATTGCTTGGTGGACGTGGAAAGTTAAATCTACACACAGTTCCTTTCTTTTTACATGTTTTTGAATGTCTTTTGCTGTGTTGTTGGACAGTGCTCACAATTTCATGCATTTCTTCCTCCTGTTCAGGTGGCATTTCACAAGTGACATATTGATCAACAAATGCTATAACTTCATCATCGTCATCTCTGTCCACTTGAGGTGCATTTTCAACCCAAAAAAGACAATGTGTATGAGGGGATCCACGTTGCTGAAATTCAATTCGATAGAAATAATCTATTATTTTTCCGATTGGCTGGGCTGGCGACATAATCACATCTCGTAGAAAGCAATGAAAGCGATTATCAAACATTCTGGCAGCAGTAACAGGATTACGTTTAAGCATCCCACATCTATCAGACCAGTCCAATTCATCAATAGGAGTTTCACAACCCTCTTGTTTCACAATAGTTTGCATTAGCTCTGGCCATCGCAAGTCTGCAGATGAAAATGAGCAAAACCATGTTGGGATTCCTAATTGTCTCACCATTGCAAACAAATCTTTTTGAACACTTTGCCAAAAAACAGGACTCCCTCTCACCGGCTTCAAGAATTTATAACCCTGATCAAAATTTAAAATCTTTTGCAATGACTCTTTGTTTGTCAGCATTTCTGCAGTGATTTTTGTTTTGTTGCTTGTGTCATGGCCTTTCCAAAAGCAATAGATACGTTTGAGATAACTTGATTAAGCTCAGACAAATATTGTCCATAAAAGACGTAATCTAGGTTTTGAGCAAACCGTCCATCTGCATTTAGGATTCTATTATTTAAGTATCTTGACAGTGTTAATTTTTCAGGTCGTTGATCGTGAAATGTTCCTGTTCCTTTTGGGAAGAGAACTGGAAAACATTTGGCTTCATTGGTTTCGTCCATTAACATTCTCACTGGATTATTACCCTCTGCTGGAGCAAGTGACATAATTCCATCAAAATGTTGATCTAAAACCTCTTGTGCAAAGTCCACCGGCTGTAAACATGAATCCATAAACAAACCATGTTGCTGTCGATCATGAAGTGTTTCATCAGTGAGCTCTTCTTCCTCATTCTCATTATTTTGCTCTTTATCGACACGCATGTCCTGACATTCATCCAAATCATGTTCAGTGTTTTCAGTTGTATCATTAACCTGTTCTTCTGTTTTACTCAGAGGATTAATCCAAGTTTCATTAAACTCTACATCTCTGTACCATTTGTTATTTTCTTTTAAGTATTCCAAAGCAGTTTTGACATGATCAGTGTGTACAAATTTAAATTCATAATGTCCTTTGTACGTTAATTTCCTCTTAAGTTTTACTCGTATCATTAAATCATCATTTTCTGATCTTGGTAAAACATTCACCACATCTGTCACATTAGATGGAACACAAGTTATGGGGCCATGTACGCCATTTTGACCGCCACGTGGTAACGCTAGCATCTTCATGAATGGAATATTCTTTGCTATTAGATGTTGTTCAAGAGAGTTTAAACAACTCAATTCAACAGGAATTGGATCCAGAGCAAGATTATTTGCTACACTTTCAGCAGGCATTTTACCTTCACTAATCTTTCTATCACATGTGTGACAAATCCACAGAGATTCAGCTGGAGTATTTTTATAAATACAGTCTTTACCGCAGCCTTTATTACAGGTATGCAAATAATTCTGCGTTATACAATTGTTTGCAATATAGCCTGCTTGGACCGATTTTTGTAGATATTTATTTATTTTACAGTGTTTAACCTGCATTTTAAAGCAGCAACGATGACAAACTGAACAGACATACTCAGGACCTGAAGATATTTTTTCTTTAAATAGTTCAATTACACAGTCAATCTCTTTCCTTTTGATCTTTGCCTCAATCCGAGTTACAGCATTTCTCATTTTAATTGTATCGGCAAAACTTACATCATCTTTATATTTCTGTTTGTTATATTCTATCAACATGTTTTTGTGTATTTCATTGTCACTGTATTTGTCAACACTGTACTTTTTGACCGAATCCCTGTGTGAGGTATTGTCTCTGTATTTATCTATGCTATATTTTTTTACTGTTTCTCGATGCTGCTCATTTTTATTGTACTTTTCAGTGCTGGATGTCATTAATTTCTCTTTGTAAGTTTCATCATCATGATATCTTTTGTTTACAGAGATTTTTTTCCTCTGTTTTAAGTCATGATTCCTGCTATATAGCTTTCTCTTTCTATAGAGAGTATTTTGATCTGAGTTTGCATTTAATGAGTCATGGAACGTTGAAGCTTCAAATGATGCTTGACAAATTGAAGCACAGCTATGATCTTTTCTCTTTACACATACAACAACTTCATAATGACAGCTATTAACATGTTTCAAGTAAATCCCCTTCTGTTGACAGCCACGTCTATTAGATGACACATCTGAGGCTGAATATTTAAGCCATTTGTCTTGACTGAAAGTAAATATGTCTACACCAATTAAATCACTGGCCGCTTGTATTTCCATCTCTGTTGCCCACGTTCCGACATATTTCATTCTCGAACTCTCAATGTAGTTTGCAACAGAACTGTGTCCTTGTCTGAGATACTGACTGTACCTTCCTTCATTCTGCAGTATGTGAGTTACAACAGCACGTCTCAGTTTTCTGTGTTCTCGTTCATTTCCACTAACAGCATAAACTACCGATCTGAAAAAGCAGTTACCGTCACCCACAATTTCTTTGGTTTCACAAGGTTCAGCCATTTCAACAATCTTGTTTGGATGCTTCTGTTCTTTTACAACATGTATAATGTTTAGCTTCAAGCAAATACTTTTTTGTTGCTGTACTGTTAATGGATTAAATTCAAAAGAAACACTTTCAGTGTGAGAAATAAATTCAACATCAGCTGTATTTTCATTGCTTGGACATTGAGAAGTCTTTCCTGTGTTCTCTTCTGTTTCATTCAGAAGTATTTGATCTGTACTGATATAGTCAGTCCAAGAGTGACTGCAACTTGCCGTTTCTGATTTTATACTTTCACTCACTCTTTCTGCTTCAGCATTTTCCTCCACTACTGGATGGCACACCATTCGACCATGTTGACTGTCTTTTTCAATTACATTGGCCTCAACTCCAGTTACTTCAAATGGATGATTATATGCGTTCAAGGATGCACCAAGTCTCCTGAAATGAATGACCAAAGAGTCCATGCTGGGATGGAAAACCACTACACTCTTACCTCGAGCTGAAACTGTTCCATCACAGAGTCGTGCATGTGGATCAATCACTGCATACCACGTACCTTGTCTGACAGCTGCACATATGTTTTCCATAATGTTTACCAAACACGCATCAAACGCGTCTGGAATGCTTGATTTATTGCTTCATCAAGGGACATAGCAACACCTTGCAGACCTTCTTCATATTGGTTAATACCATACAATCCAGTAAACGCAACAGAAGAATAATTTATTGAAAAATTACAATTATTTAATGTGTGTGTGTCAGGCAGCTCAGCAACTTCAATGTAACCATTCACAGGATCATTTATTTTCCCTGCATCTCTCATGGCACTGTACAAGTCATCTCCAAGCATCAGAACATCATTCAGGTGACTCGGGGTCCATTCCAACACATTCTTCACTTTACACATCAAAATTGCAATTAAACTGTTTGCAGCACATTGCCTGCCACTATTGTGGCCAAAACACTTTGCACCCTGATGGAAAGAGCCTCTGATGTAAGACGTCTGTGGACAGAAATCAGAAACATTCATAGTCATGGTAGCATTTACAGTAGGGTTGAGACCAGCGTTTAGACCAGCGTTGAGACCAGGGTTGAGACCAGGGTTGATATCCAGGTTCGAGACTACAGGTTTGACACCAGGATTGACATCCAGGTTCGAGACTACAGGTTTGACACCAGGATTGATATCCAGGTTCGAGACTACAGGTTTGACACCAGGATTGATATCCAGGTTCGAGACTACAGGTTTGACACCAGGTTTGATATCCAGGTTCGAGACTACAGGTTTGACACCAGGATTGATATCCAGGTTCGAGACTACAGGTTTGACACCAGGTTTGACACGGATTTGACAAGTTTTATACCAGGGTTTATACCAGAGGTTTCAGCAAATGGTTGAACAAATGGTTGAACAAATGGTTGAACAAATGGTTGAACAAATGGTTGAAAAGGTTTGTTTATGCCGTTGTGATGTACACAACGTTCAGTTATACCGTTGTGATGTACACAACGTTCAGTTATTTCTGCCAATTTTTTAAGAGGTGGCAGAGCCTCTTCAGGATCAGCTGCCATCCGGTCCGCCATCCTCTTCTTCGCCGCCTGGGAGCGCCTGCTATGTTTTGTGCGAGGCATCTGTACACATAAAAAACACAATAATACAATTAAATAACAGAACTGCATCACAATTCACAAACACACAAAGAAAAAAATACTTCACATTAAAATAAGGTTTGGTAATGGGTCTATTCTCAAGGTCTATTACTTCTATTAATAATGATAATTTTGCAATTCAATCGGTTTTATTTGGTATTTAGGAGATACAATCTTTATATATGCAAAAATGAAATAAATACATAAGCATTAAGTTTATTAGATTGTAAAATGTTTTCAGTTTAAAACTACAACAATATTTGCCACCAAAATTTATTTCCAGGGACATTTTCAAATTAAATTCTGTAACACTATACCAGTGTCAAATTAAACTAATTAAAATATTTCCTTACAGGTGACATAAGCATTGTCAATTGCATACATAAAGTTATTCAATATTGTATTAAAAATTTATTAAATAATTGAATATGTAATTAAAAGAGCCACTAGGTGGCAGCAAGTCTTAAGGAAGTTGAGGGAGTCATTTATCAATTTCTTCAAACCACTGATTAAATAAGGAAAAACAAATAATTGTTCATTTTTTCCAAACGTGTTTGTGTCAGGTCTGTATTTTAATTGGCATGCCACTAAAAAATTTCCAATATGTGAAAAATTAAAATAAAACACTAAATAAATGAGTCATCGTTTATAGCTTTATTATACATAATTTGATAAAATAATTTTTTAAATATTAAAAGGTCATTAACTCCTCATCCTAATATCGTTCCACACCTGTAAAACCTCAGTTCATCTTCAGACACAGTTTAAGATATTATATTTTTAGTCTTTCGAGCGTATCCAAGTGTATGTACACAATATTGTCCATGTCCAGAAAGGGAATAAAAATCATCATCAAAGTAGTCCATATGTGACATCAGTTACTTAATTAGATTTTTTGAACCAATGAAAATACATTTTAGTTCAAAAATAACAAATACTAGGACTTTATTCAGCATTGTCCTCTCTTCTGGTTTGTTTTCAATCCTCAAATAAAGATTTGAATGGTTATGAATCAGTGTATTGATTCATGAATAAGATCACATGTCAAACTGCTGAAATCACGTGACACTGGGGATCCAAATCATGGAGGTGGAGGGCAGCTTCAGGCCAAAACACAACATATCAACATCAACATCAGTTGAGGTTGCAACAACAACAACTTTTAAAAGACAATATCTTGTTGGGACTACTGTTGTCGGTGGTGTAAGTATTTCAAATGAACATGATTTCTTATTGTCTAGTGACCGGGACATTTTATGATAAAAAAATTGATTTCTTATAAGGCTGCAGAATTTGGAAAAAATTTATAATTGCAATTATTCTGGGTAAAATTGCGATTTAAAATTATTTTTGAATTTTTAATAAATGAAAGGTGTGCGTATATAACATTTTGAGTTTATATATTAATATGACTAATAATTATTATTATGATTATTTTTACTACTAAAGCATGTTTTTAAATAAAAATATTTGTATCATTAAATATAATTGTACAAATATATATTTATACCATTTAAACCATTAAAATAACATTTTCATAATTTAAAATAGTTATCAATAAAACTCTTGCGATACTAGTGGAAACCAACGTGAGATTAAGAGCGGTGCACAGCTTGGCTTTCCCACCATTACGTGTCGCAGCTCACAGACTTTCACAAGTTAAAGTACACAGCCTCAAAGTACACAAATCAAACAAAAACATTCTTAAACATTGATAAAAGAAACTTAAGGTTTTTGTTTGTTTTAACCAAGTACTGAAATGTTAAAAAAAAAGATATACTGTTAAAGCAATGACGACAGTAGCACTCTTGTCTTTATCCAAATTGCTTTTAACCGAAAACAGGAAGTTGGTCCGCATTAAGCAACCCGGAACACACTACTCTGGTGCCAAAGGTTCCACTTACTTCTAAACTACTCTAAAGTCATTATTTGTACAGGAATACATAAAATAAATGTCAATCAATAATTCCCTTAATAATTAAGGAGGAATCAGACTCTACTAAAATAGAGCTTGAGCATTAACCCTCTTAACTGAAAAAAAAAAAATAAATAAATAAAAAACAGCCACTACTTCCGGTTAATGTGCTATGATGTTTCCAATCCCCTTCCACTAGATGTCAGACATCCTGTAGTTTGTTTCTAATGTTACCATTAAAAAAATTGGTAGGTTTGAAATGTTTGTGTTTTCACAGCTATTTTTAAATAGATTTTCTCCATAAAAATGCATTAGTCAGAGCTGTAATTAAACAACTCGTAGAATTTCTTGTGCACAGAGAGAACACATCTAATCAGTGCTGACATTTGTTGTTGATAATTGCAGCCATAATAACAGCTATATTATCATTATATAAAAAACCTCTTACCTCAAATCCTTTTCCTCAAACCTTTTCCACAAATTAAGTGTAACAGTCTTCTGCTACATAAAAGAAAGAAAGAAATAATCATATACACTCTTTACACACATGCAACTTCTATTGACAGCTGTTTGGGACAAATACGTGTTGTTCATCTTGACACTTTACCCAGTCGAGGAGGGAGAGGCAGGGGTGAACACAGTCTGCGCAAATGCAATTATCAAAGCAGCGATAGTAATAAAAGTAATGGCTGTGTCTTATGAGAGGTCCCACACTCTAAAAAAACTAACTATGCCATTTGGATGGATAAGAAAAGATAAAGCTATGCAGTTCAAATCAACAAATAAAACTTTTGGTTAAACATTTGCCATTAAATTTATGAAATCTCTTTTTTTCATCTTTACAATCATTATCATATCAATGCATTACATCCTTCAATGTTTAAGCCATGTAAAAAACGTTATGTTAATGAATTACTTTAAGCATAGATACCATGTCTCATGATTTGTCAGAATGCAGCTCACTATTTCCTCTGCTAATTTTAAACAGATTTTCTCCATATAAATTCATTAGTCAGAGCTGTAATTAAACAACTCATAGAATTTTTTGTGCACAGAGAAAACACATCTAATCAGTAATGACATATGTTGTTGATAATTGCAGCCATAATAACAGCTATATTATCATTATATATTAAAAAATATCTTACCTCCAATCCTTTTCCTCAAACCTTTCTGTTACATAAAAGAAAGAAAAAAAAATCATTACACTCTTTACACACACGCAATTACAAAGACATAAGGATGTCATGAGTACCAATACTTTAGATCCAGATAAAATGCATTTAAAATCCTGACAGCACTGTACACTACTGTAAGTACCAATGATGGCAAACATTTTTCTACCATAGCATATAGGATGAACCCTAACAGATAAGAGCAAACCAGTAATTTGAAAACTGAACAATTTCTTAAACCTTGTGAGTGATAGTAAGTACATATGAATGAATATAAAAGGAGAATGCACAATGGAGCAGCTTTTCTCCCGAAAGCATGCGCGCTAACTCTGCCGCCCATTAGGCTCATACATACAGCCAGATGGAGGTACCGTGACCTAAGCCTACAACGCCCTCTGCTGACGTTTTATCGTAGGCTACACAGACATGCTTTTCCAAAATGTCAAAGACTTCAATAATTAATAAACCAGTCTGCACACTACTGTAGACTATCTTAAAATCATAATCAGAAATACTTTATTGATCTTTATTGATATCGATAACCCAGGGGACAATTGTTGTGTCACAGTTGATGTGCACATCAAGACATTTAAAGAAATATAAATAATATAAGTTGGTAAATAAACAAGTAGCCTATATACATGTAAAAAGTATAAATATATGCTATAAAATATGAAGAAGAGTTATAAAGGACCATGGATATGCAGCCTACAAGATTTACATTACTGTATTAACAGAATTGAATTGATTGTGATGAACAGTACTAGTAAATAAATAGAAGCAGAACTGCAGCAAACTATATTACACTGAATATTAAAACAGATAATATTGCACAGAATGTGAAGTATTACATTGCACTACAGTACAGGGTCCATTTAAATAACAAAGGTTATCGATATCAATAAAGATCAATAAAGTATTTCTGATTATGATTTTAAGATAGTCTATAGTAGTGTGCAGACTGGTTTATTAATTATTGAAGTCTTTGACATTTTGGAAAAGCATGTCTGTGTAGCCTACGATAAAACGTCAGCAGAGGGCGTTCTAGGCTTAGGTCACGGTACCTCCATCTGGCTGTATGTATGAGCCTTATGGGCGGCAGAGTTAGCGTGCATGCTTTCATATTTACTTATCTCGTGGCCACGACTTAGCGTATCTCGTGGCCACGACTTAGCGTATCTCGTGGCCACGACTTAGCTTAAGTCGTGGCCACGAGTTAGCGTATCTCATGGCCACGACTTAGTTACATATATATTTTTTTTTACATAGTGAGACCAGAGGGGCGCCGTACAGAGCTGTAATTAAACAACTCGTAGAATTTTTTTGTGCACAGAGAAAACACATCTAATCAGTGCTGACATTTGTTGTTGATAATTGCAGCCATAATAACAGCTATATTATCATTATATATTAAAAATATCTTACCTCAATCCTTTTCCTCAAACCTTTTCCACAAATCAATTGTCAGTCTTCTGTTACATAAAAGAAAGAAAAAAATTCATTACACTCTTTACATACACGCAATTACAAAGACATAAGGATGTCATGAGTACCAATACTTTAGATCCAGATAAAATGCATTTAAAATCCTGACAGCACTGTACACTACTGTAAGTACCAATGATGGCAAACATTTTTCTACCATAGCATATAGGCTGAACCCTAACAGATAAGAGCAAACCAGTAATTTGAAAACTGAACAATTTCTTAAACCTTGTGAGTGATTTTGAACAACCATGTATTCTCTCGCTCATGCTCTTAAAATACACAAATGAATTAATAAAAGACAGAGAAAATATATGTAATAATAATAATAATAATAATAATAATAAAATATTGAGCTTTTCTCCCGAGGACCAAGGGACTCAAATTGCTCACAGGCCGTCCATTATTTATTCATTCATACAGTCACACTGGTGATAAGCTACAACTGAAGGAGCAGATGCCCTGGAGCAGACTGACAGAGACATTCAGCGCCTACAGCCTCTCCGACCTTTACCACATATATTCACTAAACATTCTTACACATTCATACAAATACATGTTTGCCTACTGCTTTATCACTCAAGGTTTGGGAAATTATTCAGTTTTAAAATTATACATAGTGCACTTTTTAACTAAATAAAAATAAGCTGCATCTCATTTCAGAAGGCTGCGTCCTGCTAAGGCCACATTCTAAGGCATGCATGGTTTCATTTAAAAATTGTTTAAAATTAAATGAAACACAGCTATAATGACATTCTGTCAATAAAATGCCTTAATTTTCTTTTTATCCTTTCATTAGTATTATAAGATAGAGCCGCTGCGGTCATATTAAGACAATAATTACACACACCTACAGCCCTAGACAGAGCACATTTCAAATCACATTACAATGCCATTTTCTGTGAGAACGCTTGTGTAAAACAGCACTCGAGTCTGTACATAGTTGAAACCCTTTAAATAACTTTCTGTGAGTGAACTTTAGATACAGCCTACACAGCAAAAAATATAAAAATGATTAGCTTACACAATTACCAATTGAAACACGTGGTCTTACCTTTCCAGAAAATGTCCGCAATGAAATGAGTTTCCTCCAGTCAAAGGAAACGGAAACACATCTCATTAAAAAAATGCAGCACCATCTAGTGGATTGGATTATAACACACAATACATAATAAAAGGCTTTACAATGAATAATTATAATTATTTCAAATATCTATACAACAAAATGTGTATAAATTGAGACCACCCTTGTCATGTTATAAACTTTAAAACTTTTTCATAACTTTGAAAGAAATGTAATGAAAGATGATAAAGAAACAATTTTATATATATATATATATATATATATATATATATATATATATATATATATGAGCTGAGTCAAATTTAACTCACTTAAAAGAGCCTTTTGGACCACAAATGGTTCTTTAAATAATAAATGTTTTAACCCTTTATTAACTGTCATATAAACAATTCCACCAGAGCATTTCTTACATTTTTACATGCTGTTGGGCCATTTTTTGGCGTATTCTAACAATCTATACATCAATACAATCCCCAAATCCCATATTTTAAGAATATATGTGCAGTTTATAGTAACCAAAAAAATGCATTTGCCTAGCTATATACCTCAAAATTATGAATATCAAAAATGTGCAGAAGATCATTTCAAACTCCATAAATTTTATTTGAAGTGATTACCCAATTCAGTTTTTGAGAAATTCCACAATTTGCAAAAAAAGACAACATGTAAAACAAAAAAATATTCACAATACTACAATCAATTTTCAAAGTGTAACAGAAACATAGGGGCACACTTAGCTTTGTATAAGACCATGTTCATTCATAAAAGTACAATAAACAACCAAAAAGATAAATAGTTTCAGCTGATCTACTTCACCCAAAATCCCCAGATACAGCATGAGTCTAATGTACTTGTACAGCTCATCTTCTCTGAGCTCTGCCCATTTGAATTTTGCAATGTTTTTTGCTGGATTTTTACTGGTGTTTTATCAAAGAACATCTTGGAGAGTTCTGATGGATAAGGCATGTGCACACATTGTTACAGGTGGCTGCACACCTGGCTGTCTTTTAGGGAGAGAATATGGCATGGGGTGTGGTAAGCTATCCTCTTGGCTCTTCCAGCTCCAGGAAGTGCATCTGAATGAGTGCTGCTTCTGTGTGCCTGCTGCAGACTCCTCCTCTGCCTGTCCTCAGTGAAGTAGGTGGGGCAGAAGACTCCATCTCCTCCTCAACAACACTGCAGACAGAATAAGACAGACATACATATTAAACACAACAGTAATATGTACACTACTGTATAACTAGATCTAAACCTAAAACTATCAGTAAAACTAAATCTCAAGAGTATGGTCTGGACCTGCTCTAACTGGGATTTATATATAAACAAGTGCATTGAATATAAAAATGACTGACAAGTTTGTCAGTGGCATTATCTATAATTTCAACACAACACACATGAAATTGCAAGTATTATTAGACGTATTATAAAACAATGATGCGCATTTGGCGCTGCTTTTCTCTCACTCAAACTCAAAACATGTCATGAAATATATACTTTCATGTCACGAGAGGGATCTATTCCTTCAGTGAAGTGAACTTATTCCTAACTGTCGGCACTATCTGGGTCAGACGAAGAGTAAAAAACCCGTCTTCCTCATTCGATGTTACCAGAAACGTAATGCCATTTGCGCCGGGTTTTCGCAGACCCATAATTGTCCGTGATGGCGTGGGGAGTTAGTGAAACATGTGTGGTGAGTGTCTGGAGCATGTGTCAGAGCTGCCAACTCTCACGCTTTCGCCGTGTGACACGTGTGTTTTTACACGCACTCACGCCACACATCACATTTCTCATGCAAAAAAAAAAAATCTAATCTTGAGGCGAGAATTGCTGAATCGCTCGTTCCTTTTCAAACTTCCCGATCATAGATGGCACTAATAAGCGTCCCTGAACCCTATGCACTGCACCCTGAAGCAAGTAACAGAAGAAGATTTTTGTTTTCCATGACTTGGTATGATTGAATGTATTCATTTTTATGACACATTTTCATATTACTCTTTCACAGCACAAGATCAGTAATGGCCCCAGTTTATTATTATTGTTCAAATACCATTTACTACCATAGTTTACCATAATTTACCATGTTCTAGTGTCATTTACAATAATTCACTATAGTTTACCTTGATTAATTATGTTCTAGCCTGATTTACCATGATATTACAAATTTTTGTTATTTACCAAACTTTACCATAATTTGACATATTTTATCATGATTTACCATAGTTTACATTGATTTAGCATCTCCTGGCATGATTTACTGTGATTTACCATGATTCTAGCCTATGCTATCCTATTTCTAATCCTGCATCAAAGACCCCATCTACAGGACAACAGTAGTATTACAGCCAGCACAAGTCTATGGCATTGATAAACATTGACAAAATGTGATATTAAATGTGAATTTTAAAGCTAAAAACTACTGCCGAATGTAATGTCATATGTTAAATGTGCTTATCTGAATAAAGGCTGAGCATTTCTTTAATAGATATTCACTACAAACACACATATCTAGAGAGATGTACAACCAGTGGTTATAGCCCTTTTCATGTTTGTTCATTTTATAGGGCCACCTTTAGTCCAATGTCCATAAAAGTTTGCATGCATCTTTAGAGACACACGCTGCATGTGCCCACCTACTTTAGTGAAGTTTTGAGCCTTAATAGGCTTTTGAGCACATTAGCGTTCATTAGTCGATTGCAGCCATGTTTTTTGAGATACGCCAATGTCCTTTTAGACATACCTAAAACCTGGGGCCAAGACACTGCATACCTATTTTAAAATCAATCGGACTAGCGGTGTGCGAATGTTATAGCCCATTTCGTGTATATTCATGTTTTTCATGTTATAGCGCCACCAAGTGGCCAATTATCGCGATGATTTTTATCCTGACTACAAAGTTACCACCTACACATGTGTACCAAGTTTGGTCAAATTATCTCATTTCCTTCTTGAGTTATAACCTTTTAAATAAATAATGCGTTTTCAGAACTTTTATTTTGAAGCCCCTTACCTCAAAAAATTTTCGAAATTTCGACTTTTTTTCGATAATTATTGATAAAGAGACGACAGAGAACATTTTGAAACTGGTTTGGTTCCGATCGGTCGAAAAACCTAGGACTAGTTCGCAAAAGTAGGTTTTTAACATAATTGCGAATATCTAATCAACGCTTTGATTGACAACAGTAGTTATATTGGCAAAGTTGTTCAGCATGAAGAGATCTATCCAAAGATATGCAGTTTGCGTAGATATGTCAAACACCACGTGATTACAGAGCCATAAAACTCGTTAGCGCCGACTAGTGGCCGATTTCTTTCAAAATTCTTACAGACCTTTAGAACCGCGAGTCGAACAGCCTTATCGAGTTTCGTTTCGATTGGCCTCCGATAACCTTGTCTAATAAGTGCTCAAAATCATTGGTCAATGGCGGCCATGTTTTTAGAGATAGGCCAATGTCCTTTTACACATACCTAGCACCTTGGGCCAAGACACTGCATACCAATTTTCAAGTCAATCGGACTGGCGGTCGCGCGGTTATAGCCTAATTTATGTTTTTTTGATGTTATAGCGCCACCATGTGGCCAATCGTCGCGATTTTGTTACCCTATCCACAAAGTCACGCCTTAGACACGTGTACCGAGTTTGGTAAAATTTGCTCATTTACTTTTGAGTTATAGCCTTTTAAGTAAAACATGCGTTTTTGAACTTTTATTTTGAAGCCCCTTAGCGAACCAGAATCGAAATTTCGACTTTTTCGATAATTATCGATAATAAGACACCAAAGAACATGTTGACACTGGTTTGGTTCCGATCGGTCAAAACCTAGGACTAGTTCGCAAAAGTAGATTTTCAACAAAATTAGGCGGAAATGAAATCGGAGATATACGTTTTGTTTGCCAATGACACCGCTTTCCAATGATATAAGACACTTGAGATTTGACCAAACAGTTTTTGATTTATCTGCATTTTACGTTGGAGAATAATAATAATAATGAACCCTAATTAAAGCTGCAAGCAGCATTTATCGGGTTCAAGCAATCAAGCCTCAAATGCTAAACTTGAAGGCCTTTAAACCACAGACGCATTAAAAGACATTATTTTTAACTTAGCAAGATTTCTATCACTGAAATAATGAACGGAAAATACCATTTACAGCCAATACAGGCAAGTCTGTTTTAATATCTGTCGACAGTCTGTTCTACTGCATCTTTACAGTCTGTTCTACTGCATCTTTACAGTCTGTTCTACTGAACATCTACATGTAACCCAGGTGCCATGTAGTTAGAAAATAAAGCTGGAGTGGTAATACAATGAGACTGGGCCTGGGCTCGTTGTAGAGAAATACAACTTGTTTTTGTTATGTTACTTAATAAATGTTATATATTCAAAATACTCTTTGCTATTCTTTAAAAGACCACCAAAACTATTTTTTTTTTGGTTTGCAAAACTATTCCCAAATATTTATTTACAACACTAAATAAAAGATAATTGTATCTCAGAATTAAATAAAACAAATCACATATACATGAAACGAGCTGGAAGAAAAAAAAACAAAAACAAACTTCACTTTCCCAAAAGAAAAACCTTTCTGTGGTTATATTGAACTTAAACAATTATTCATTTCCTCTGAAAAAATGTTCAACCCCGTTGCAGGCATGTTCAATGACACTTTGTGTACGGTGAGGCTTCACTCAGAAACTGAGCATAAACAAAAAGCACATGCATATGAATTGTTAGTACTCACGAATCCAGGTGTAGTCAGTACAGCGAAGGCAATGGTAATGGTGTTGGTAATGGCAAAAGTTATGGCAAAGTTAGAAACACGTCACAGAAGGTCAAGGCAGGGTGCACAGAACAGCTGGGCAGAAAACAGCAGGGCATACCTCTCCTTTTCTCTCTCTCTCCAACGTCTGTCTCCTTAGAGCATATTATCTGAATTTAGCCACATCAAACACTATTTCTTATTGAATTAGCGTTAGCTTTGTTTTAGTTTTAGAGATATCACAATGCTAAAACTACAACATATGAGCATATGAGCATTCTATGCCATGTGCTCATATGTTGTAGTTTTAGAGATATCACAATGCTAAAACTACAACATGAGCACATGGCATAGAATGCTACCGCTAGCTAGCATTTTGCTAACCACGTTATACATTCAGTGTCCTAACTATACCAGTTCGATATAATACAAAATTACAGGCATATACAATCATATTCACCTCTTGTAAGTCACACCAACGTTTTCTTTGTTGTAAGGACCACGAGTAGTCGACCTTCATAAACAAAACATTAATGCTTCCCACACTAAGGATACCTCCTTCATTAGCTCTCTCATCATAACATGTGTCTGTCCTTCTCTCATGCATGTCACTACTCCTCACACAAACCTGTCCCACTAGTCCCGCCCTTACACAGTGATGTTACTCTGATTGGCTCCAGTACTAACACAACAACAGCAAAACAGGAATTAAATGACTGACATTTGACAGGTTAGGTTACACAAATAAACACAGCTACTTCTCTATTTTTTTTTTAACTTAACTGTAAATAGCCTTATTTATTAAACTCTATATACTATATTTATACTTTTAACCAACACACCTTTTACCCAATTTTAACTATCATGAACTCTATGAACTTTTCTTTATATATATTTTTTTGTGTGTGTGTGTTCACTGTTAATGATCTTTTATACTCTGAAACTTATAGAAATTTTGTACAGGGCTACATAGAGTCTGTTCTACTGCACTCTAGTGTGATTTACAATATTTCACTATAGTTTACCTTGATTAATTATGTTCTAGCCTGATTTACCATGATATTACAAATGTTTGTTATTTACCAAATGTTACCATAATTTGACATATTTTACCATGATTTACCATAGTTTACATTGATTTAGCATCTCCTGGCATGATTTACCGTGATTTACCATGTTCCAGTTTGATTTACCATGATTCTAGCCTATACATTTAATTTTAACCTGTGGAAACACAAGAGAGTACATTTCTAATCCTGCATCAAACAACAACAACAACAACAACAACAAACTTTATTTATAAAGCACTTTAACACTACGAAGTAGACCAAAGTGCTGTACAGAAAGAAGAAGATTAAAATAAATTAAAATAATAATACACAAAATGTCAAAATCAAGTGATAAAAGCCAAGGAAAAGACCCCATCTACAGGACAACAGTAGTATTACAGCCAGCACAAGTCTATGGCATTGATAAACATTGACAAAATGTGATATTAAATGTGAATTTTAAAGCTAAAAACTACTGCCAAATGTAATGTCATATGTTAAATGTGCTTATCTGAATAAAGGCTGAGCATTTCTTTAATAGATATTCACTACAAACACACATATCTAGAGAGATGTACAACCAGTGGTTATAGCCCTTTTCATGTTTGTTCATTTTTTAGTGCCACCTTTAGTCCAATCTCCATAAAAGTTTGCACACATCTTTAGAGACACACGCTGCATGTGCCCACCTACTTTAGTGAAGTTTTGAGCCTTAATAGGCTTTTGAGCACATTAGCGTTCATTAGTCAATTGCGGCCATGTTTTTTGAGCTACGCCAATGTCCTTTTAGACATACCTAGTACCTCGGGCCAAGACACTGCATATCTATTTTCAAGTCAGTCGGACTAGCGGTCGTGCCGTTATAGCCCTTTTCGTGTTTATTCATGTTTTTCATGTTATAGCGCCACCAAGTGGCCAATCATCGCGATTTTTATCCTGACTACAAAGTGTCCCCAATATACATACGTGTAGCAAGTTTTGGTAAATTTATCTCATTTCCTTCTTGAGTTATAACCTTTTAAATAAATAATGCGTTTTCTGAACTTTTATTTTGAAGCCCTTTACTCTAAAAATTTTCGAAATTTCAACTTTTTTCGATAATTATCGATAATGAGACAACAGAGAACATTTTGAAACTGGTTTGGTTCGATCAGTCGAAAAACCTAGGACTAGTTCGCAAAAGTAGGTTTTTAACATAATTGCGAATATTTAATGAACGCTTTGATTGACAACAGTGGTTATATTGGCAAAGTTGTTCAGCATAAAGAGGTCTATCCAAAGATATGCAGTTTGCGTAGATATGTCAAACACCACGTGATTACGGAGCCATAAAACTCGTTAGCGCCGACTAGTGGCCGATTTCTTTCAAAATTCTTACAGACCTTTAGAACCTTGAGTCGAACAGCCCCATCGACTTTCGTTTCGATCGGCCTCCGATAACCTCGTCTAATAAGTGCTCAAACTTCATTGGTCGATGGCGGCCATGTTTTTTGAGATAGGCCAATGTCCTTTTAGAAATACCTAGCACCTTGGGCCAAGACACTGCATACCGATTTTCAAGTCAATCGGACTAGCGGTCGCGCGGTTATAGCCTAATTTATGTTTTTTTCATGTTATAGCGCCACCATGTGGCCAATTGTTGCGATTTTGTTATCCTATCTACAAAGTCACGCCTATAGACACATGTGTACCAAGTTTGGTAAAATTTGCTCATTTACTTCTTGAGTTATAGCCTTTTAAGTAAAACATGCGTTTTTGAACTTTTATTTTGAAGCCCCTTAGCGAACCAGAATCGAAATTTCGACTTTTTCGATAATTATCGATAATGAGACACCATAGAACATGTTGAGACTGGTTTGGTTCCGATTGGTCAAAAACCTAGGACTAGTTCGCAAAAGTAGATTTTCAACAAAATTCAAAATGGCGGAAAATTTTTATAGGCGGAAATGAAATCGGAGATATACGTTTTTTTGCCAAGGACTCAGCTTTCCAATGATATATGACACATAAATTTCGACTAACCGGTTTAGAGTTATGAGCCCTTTCGCGCTTTTGCTTGCTATAGCGCCACCTATTGGCCAATTAGTGTCATACCTTTTCACATTCAGCGGCAGGTGAGTACTACCATCTGACAAATTTTCAACGCTCCAGCATTTACGGTTTAAAGCTGCAAGCAGCATTTATCGAGGTTCAAGCAATCAAGCCTCAAATGCTAAACTTGAAGGCCTTTAAACCACAGATGCATTAAAGACATTATTTTTAACTTAGCAAGATTTCTATCACTGAAATAATGAGCGGAAAATACCATTTACAGCCAATACAGGCAAGTCTGTTTTACCAGAATCAAAATTTCGACAGTCTTTCTACTGATACATTATCGATAATCAGACACCATAGAACATGTTGAGAGACTGGTTTTTGGTTCCGATTGGTCAAAAAACCTAGGACTAGTTCGCAAAATAGATTTTCAACAAAATTCAAAAGCAAAATTTTTATAGGCGGAAAATAAATCAGATATACGTTTTTTTGCCAAGAAGCTTTCCAATGATAAATGACATAAAACAAAAACAAACTTCACTTTCCCAAAAAGAAAAACCTTTCTGTGGTTATATTGAACTTAAACAATTATTCATTCCCACAAACAACATTTAAAGTTACAACACCACTGCAGGCCCTATGTTCAAAGTCATGACACTTTGTTAAAGAGTGAGGCCTAGAGTACTGAAATTAGCACTGCTTCACTCAGAAACTTAAGCATAAACAAAAACATGTGCAATATGAATTGTTGTCCTTCACGAATTGTGGAAGGTTTAGGTCAGTACATCCTGACAGACAATGGTTTTCTTCTTAATGCCTTAAATGTTATGACCACAGTCTAAAGACAACAGCACAGAAGGTCAAGGCAGGGGCATGCTCAGATCACCTGGGCAGAAAACCACCTGGCATACCACTGATCTCTCTCTCCACTGAGGAATTCCCCTTAGAGCAGTTTGTCTGAATTTACTGCACATCAAACACTATTTCTACTGAATTACATGTAACCCAGGTGCCATGTAGTTAGAGATATCACAATGCTAAAACTAGTAATACATATGAGACTGGGCCATGTGCTCATATGTTGTAGTTTTAGCATTGTGAAATACAACTATGTTTTTGTTATGTTACTTAATAAATGTTATATATTCAAAATACTCTTTGCTATTCTTTAAAAGATATCCACAATGCAAAACTACAACATATGGTTTATGCAAACTATTCCCAAATATTTATTTACAACACTAAATAAAAGATAATTGTATCTCAGAATGCTAAATAAAACATATGATCACATGGCATAGAATGAAACGAGCTGGAAGAAAAAAACAAAAACAAACTTCACTTTCCCAAAAGAAAATACCTTTCTGTGGTTAATACAAAATTACAGGCATATACAATCATTCATTCCTCTGAAAAATGTTCACACCAACGTTTTTCTTTGTTGTAAGGACACGAGTAGTCGACCTTCATAAACAAAACATTAATGCTTCCCACACTAAGATACCTCCTTCATTAGCTCTCTCATCATAACATGTGTCTGCCCTTCTCACGAATCCAGGTGTAGTCACTACTCCTCACACAAACCTGTCCCACTAGGTGTTACACAGTGATGTTACTCTGATTGGCAGTACTAACACAACCAACAGCAAAACAGGAATTAAATGACTGCACAGAACAGCTGGGCACAAATAAACAGCAGCTACTTCTCCTTTTTTTCTCTCTAACTGTAAATAGCCTTATTTATTAAACTCTATATACTATATTTATACTTTTAACCCACACCTTTTACCCAATTTTAACTATCATGAACTTATGAACTTTTCTTTATATATATTTTTTTGTGTGTGTAGAGATATCACTGCTAATGATCTTTTATACATATGAAACTTATAGAATTTTGTACAGGGCTCATAGAGTCTGTTCTACTGCACTC
Source organism: Neodontobutis hainanensis (assembly GCA_024349245.1). Taxonomy (NCBI): domain Eukaryota; kingdom Metazoa; phylum Chordata; class Actinopteri; order Gobiiformes; family Odontobutidae; genus Neodontobutis; species Neodontobutis hainanensis. The sequence goes on from JALDNG010000032.1 coordinate 57,554, forward strand.
TAGTGTGATTTACAATATTTCACTATGAGCATTCTATGCCATGTGATTAATTATGTTCTAGCCTGATTTACCGAGATATTACACAATGTTTGTTAAAACTACAAATGTTACACATAATAGAATATTTTACCATGATTTACTAACCACGTTATACATTGATTTAGCATCTCCTGGCATGATATAATACAAAATTACAGTGATTTACAATCATATTCACCTCTATACATTTAATTTTAACCTGTTGTAAACCACAAGAGTAGTACATTTCTAATCCTGCATCAAACATTAACAACAACACACAACAATACCTCCTTCATTTATAAAGCACTTTAACATCATAGACCATGTGCTGTACATGCATGTCACTATTAAACACAAACCTGTACTAATAATACACAGTGATGTTACTCTGATTGCCAGTAAAAGACCCCATCTACAGGACAACAGTAGTATTAAAGCCACTGACAAGTCTATGGCATTGAGGTTACACAAATAAAAATGTGATATTAAATTTTATTTTTTTAGAAGCTAAAAACTACTGCCACTTTTAATGTCATATGTTAAATGTGCCTTATTTATTAAACTCTATATACTATATTTAATAGATATTCAACTACAACACACATATCTACCCAGATTTTAACTATCAGTGAACTCTATAGCCCTTTTCATGTTTGTTCATTTTATGTTTAGTCCAATCTCCATAGTTTGACATCTTTAATGACACGTTTTATACTCTGAAACTTATGAAATTTTGAGCCTTACATAGAGTCTTTTTGAGCACTTTGTGATTTTCTTTAGTTCACTATAGTTTATTGATTAATTATGTTTTTGAGATTTACGCATGCCATTTTAGACAAATGTTTGTTATTTACCAAATGGGGCCATAATTTGACACTGCATACCATGATTTTCCATAGTTTACATTGATTTAGCATCTCCTGGCATGATTATAGCCCGTGATTTACCATGTTCCAGTTTGATTCCATGATTCTAGCCTATACATTTAATTTTAACCTGTGGCCAATCACAAGAGAGTACATTTCTAATCCTGACTACAAATTGACAATATACAACAACAACAACAAACTTTTAAAATTAGCTCACTTTCCTTCTTGAGTTATAACCTGCTTTACAGAAAGAAGAAGATTTTATCAACTTAAAATTTGAAGCCCTTTACTCTAAAAATGTCAAATTTCAACTTTTTCGAAAAGACCCCATCTACAGGACAACAGAGAACATTTTGAAACAAGTCTATGGCATTGATAAACATTTAGACTAAAATGTGATATTAAAAGTGAATTTTAAAGCTAAAAACTACTGCCAATATTTAATGAATCATATGATTACAATGGTTATATCTGGCAAAGGCTGAGCATTTCTTTAATAGATATTCACTACAAACACACATATCTAGAGATATGTACAACCAGTGATTACAGAGCCATGTTTGTTCATTTTATAGCGCCGACTAGTGGCCAATTTCTCCAAAAGTTTTACCCATCTTTAGAACACGTTTTGCATGTGCCCCATCGAAGTTTTGAGCCTTAATAGGCTTTTGAGCACTTTAGATTTGCTCTTTAGTTTATTTGTTTATGGCCCATGTTTTTGAGATACGCCACTGCCATTTTAGACATACCTAGAACCTTGGGCCAAGACACTGCATACCGATTTTCAAGTCAATCGGACTAGCGGTCGTGCGGTTATAGCCCAATTTTCGTGTTTATTCATGTTTATTCATGTTATAGCGCCACCATGTGGCCAATCATCGCGATTTTGTTATCCTGATCTACAAATTGACAATATACACACATTGTACCAAGTTTGGTAAAATTTGCTCATTTCCTTCTTGAGTTATAACCTTTTAAATAAATACATGCGTTTTATCAACTTTTATTTTGAAGCCCCTTAGCTAAACCAGAATTTTCGAAATTTCAACTTTTTTCGATAATTATCGATAATCAGACAACCATAGAACATTTTGAAACTGGTTTGGTTCCATTGGTTGAAAAACCTAGGACTAGTTCGCAAAAGTAGATTTTCAACAAAATTCAAAATGGCGGAAAATTTTTATAGGCGGAAATGAATCGAGATATACGTTTTTTTTACCAAGGACTCAGCTTTCCAATGATATATGACACATAAATGTCAAAACCACGTTATGAGCTTTCGCTTGCTATAGCGCCACCTATTGGCCAAATGTCCATACCTTTCAGAACCCCAGGTGAGTACTACCACCTGACAAATTTTCAGCTCCAGCATTTACGGTTTGACCTGCACGATGCGTTTACCGAGAATAATAATAATAATTAAAGCTGCAAGCAGCATTTATCTTCAAGCAATCAAGCCTCAAATGCTAAACTTGAAGGCCTTTAAACCACAGACGATTGAAAGACATTATTTTTTAACTTGGCAAGATTTCTATCACTGAAATAATGAACGGAAAATACCATTTACAGCCAATACAGGCAAGTCTGTTTTAATATCTGTCGACAGTCTGTTCTACTGCATCTACAGTCTGTTCTACTGCATCTTTACAGTCTGTACTACTGCACATCTACAGTCTGTTCTTGAACATCTACATGCAACCCAGGTGCCATGTAGTTAGAAAATAAAGCTATAAATACAATGAGATAGCCTTTTGTAGAGAAATACAACTTGTTTTTGTTATTTACTTAATAAATGTTATATATTCAAAATACTTTTGCTATTCTTTAAAAGACACCAAAACTATTTTTTTTTTGGTTTGCAAAACTATTCCCAAATATTTATTTACAACACTAAATAAAAGATAATTATCTCAGAATTAAAATAACAAATCACATATACATGAAACGAGCTGGAAGAAAAACAAAAACAAACTTCACTTTCCAAAAGAAAAACCTTTCTGTGGTTATATTGAACTTAAACAATTATTCATTTCTGAAAAATATTCAACCCGCTGCAATTGTTTAATGACACTTTTATGGTGAGGCTTCACTCAGAAACTGAGCATAAACAAAAAGCAGTGCATATGAATTGTTGTACCTAATCCAGGTGTATCAGTACAGCGAAGGCAATGCTGTTAATGGCAAAATTACAAAGAAACACGCACAGAAGGTCAAGGCTCACAGAACAGCTGGGCAGAAAACAGCAGGGCATACCTCCTTTCTCTCTTAAGTCTTCCTTAGAGCATATTATCTGAATTTAGCCACATCAAACACTATTTCTTATTGAATTAGCGTTAGCTTTGTTAGTTTCTTTGAGTATCACTGCTAAAACTTTACATATGAACTATGCATGTGTTTCATATGTGAAACTTCTAAAACTACAACATATGAGCACATGGCATAGAATGCTTGAGATTCATATGTTGAAGTTTTGAGATATCACAATGCTAAAATACAACATATGTTTGAGTTATTTTATGCCATAACTATATGTTGTAGTTTTAGAGATATCACAATGCTAAAACTACAACATATGAGTGGCAAAATGCTAGTAGCTAGCATTTCGCAAACTTATACATTCAGTGTCAACTATACCAGTTCGATAATACAAAATTACAGGCATATACAATCATATTCACTTTTAAGACAAGCTTTTCTTTGTTGTAAGGAAAGTAGAACTTCATAAACAAAACATTAATGCTTCCCAAAGATACCTCCTTCATTAGTCTATCATAACTGTCTGTCCTTTATGCATGTCATACTTCACACAAATGTCACTAGTCCCGTTACACAGTGATGTTACCTGATTGGCTCCAGTACTAACACAAAACAGCAAAACAAATTAAATGACTGACATTTGACAGGTTAGTTACACAAATCACAGCTACTTCTCATTTTATTTTTTTTAGATGAACGTAAAACTTTTATATGACAACTTAACTGTAAAAGCCTCATTTATTAAACTTATATACTATATTTATACTTTAACCAACACATTTTACCCAATTTTAACTATCATGAACTCTATGAACTTTTCTTTATATATATGTGTGTGTTGTTCACTGTTAATGATATACTGAAACTTATAGAAATTTTGTACTACATAGAGTCTGTTCTACTGCACAGTGTAAAATACACTATAGTTTACCTTGATTAATTATGTTCTAGCCTGATACCATGATATTATAAATGTTTGTTATTTACAAATGTTACCATAATTTGACATATTTTACCATGATTTACCATAGTTTTCTATTGATTTAGCATCTCTGGCATGATTTACGTGATTTACCATGTTCCAGTTTGATTTACAAATTCTAGCCTATACATTTAATTTTAACCTGTAAACACAAAGATACATTTCTAATCCTGCATCAAACAACAACAACAACAACAACAAACTTTATTTATAAAGCACTTTAACACTACCACCAAAGTGCTGTACAGAAAGAAGAAGATTAAAATAAATTAAAATACATACACAAAATGTCAAAATCAAGTGATAAAAGCCAAGGAAAGACATCTACAGGACAACAGTAGTATTACAGCCAGCACAAGTCTATGGCATTGATAAACATTGACAAAATGTGATATTAAATGAATTTTTAAAGCTAAAAACTACTGCCAAATGTAATGTCATATTAAATGTGCTATCTGAATAAAGGCTGAGCATTTCTTTAATAGATATTCACTACAAACACACATATCTAGAGAGATGTACAACCAGTGGTTATAGCCCTTTTCATGTTTGTTCATTTTATAGGGCCACCTTTAGTCCAATCTCCATAAAAGTTTGCATGCATCTTTAGAGACACACGCTGCATGTGCCCACCTACTTTAGTGAAGTTTTGAGCCTTAATAGGCTTTTGAGCACATTAGCGTTCATTAGTCGATTGCGGCCATGTTTTTTGAGATACGCCAATGTCCTTTTAGACATACCTAGAACCTGGGGCCAAGACACTGCATACCTATTTTCAAGTCAATCGGACTAGCGGTCGTGCGGTTATAGCCCTTTTCGTGTTTATTCATGTTTATTCATGTTATAGCGCCACCGAGTGGCCAATCATCGCGATTTTTTTATCCTGACTACAAAGTGTCCCCTTACATACGTGTAGCAAGTTTTGTAAATTTATCTCATTTCCTTCTTGAGTTATAACCTTTTAAGTAAATAATGCGTTTTCTGAACTTTTATTTTGAAGCCCTTTACTCTAAAAATTTTCGAAATTTCAACTTTTTGTCGATAATTATCGATAATGAGACAACAGAGAACATTTTGAAACTGGTTTGGTTCCGATCAGTCGAAAAACCTAGGACTAGTTCGCAAAAGTAGGTTTTTAACATAATTGCAAATATTTAATGAACGCTTTGATTGACAACAGTGGTTATATTGGCAAAGTTGTTCAGCATGAAGAGATCTATCCAAAGATATGCAGTTTGCGTAGATATGTCAAACACCACGTGATTACAGAGCCATAAAACTCGTTAGCGCCGACTAGTGGCCGATTTCTTTCAAAATTCTTACAGACCTTTAGAACCTCGAGTCGAACAGCCTTATCGAGTTTCGTTTCGATCGACCTCCGATAACCTCGTCTAATAAGTGCTCAAACTTCATTGGTCGATGGCGGCCATGTTTTTTGAGATAGGCCAATGTCCTTTTAGACATACCTAGCACCTTGGGCCAAGACACTGCATACCGATTTTCAAGTCAATCGGACTAGCGGTCGCGCGGTTATAGCCTAATTTATGTTTTTTTCATGTTATAGCGCCACCATGTGGCCAATCGTCGCGATTTTGTTACCCTATCCACAAAGTCACGCCTTAGACACGTGTACCGAGTTTGGTAAAATTTGCTCATTTACTTTTTGAGTTATAGCCTTTTTTGTAAAACATGCGTTTTTTGAACTTTTATTTTGAAGCCCCTTAGCGAACCAGAATCGAAATTTCGACTTTTTTTCGATAATTATCGATAATAAGACACCAAAGAACATGTTGACACTGGTTTGGTTCCGATCGGTCAAAAAACCTAGGACTAGTTCGCAAAAGTAGGTTTTTAACATAATTGCGAATATTTAATGAACGCTTTGATTGACAACAGTGGTTATATTGGCAAAGTTGTTCAGCATGAAGAGATCTATCCAAAGATATGCAGTTTGCGTAGATATGTCAAACACCACGTGATTACAGAGCCATAAAACTCGTTAGCGCCGACTAGTGGCCGATTTCTTTCAAAATTCTTACAGACCTTTAGAACCTCGAGTCGAACAGCCCCATCGAGTTTCGTTTCGATCGACCTCCGATAACCTTGTCTAATAAGTGCTCAAACTTCATTGGTCAATGGCGGCCATGTTTTTTGAGATAGGCCAATGTCCTTTTAGACATACCCAGCACCTTGGGCCAAGACACTGCATACCGATTTTCAAGTCAATCGGACTAGCGGTCGCGGTTATAGCCTAATTTATGTTTTTTCATGTTATAGCGCCACCATGTGGCCAATCGTCGCGATTTTGTTACCCTATCCACAAAGTCACGCCTTAGACACGTGTACCGAGTTTGGTAAAATTTGCTCATTTACTTTTTGAGTTATAGCCTTTTTCGTAAAACATGCATTTTTTGAACTTTTATTTTGAAGCCCCTTAGCGAACCAGAATCGAAATTTCGACTTTTTTTCGATAATTATCGATAATCAGACACCATAGAACATGTTGAGACTGGTTTGGTTCCGATTGGTCAAAAAACCTAGGACTAGTTCGCAAAAGTAGATTTTCAACAAAATTCAAAATGGCGGAAAATTTTTATAGGCGGAAATGAAATCGGAGATATACGTTTTGTTTGCCAATGACACCGCTTTCCAATGATATAAGACACTTGAGATTTGACCAAACAGTTTTTGATTTATCTGCATTTTACGTTTTTTTCTTACTATAGCGCCACCTATTGGCCAATTAGTGTCATACCTTTTCACATTCAGCGGCAGGTGAGTACTACCATCTGACAAAGTTTCAACGCTCCAGCATTTACGGTTTGACCTGCACGATGCGTTTTACCGGAGAATAATAATAATAATTAAAGCTGCAAGCAGCATTTATCGGGGTTCAAGCAATCAAGCCTCAAATGCTAAACTTGAAGGCCTTTAAACCACAGACGCATTGAAAGACATTATTTTTTAACTTAGCAAGATTTCTATCACTGAAATAATGAACGGAAAATACCATTTACAGCCAATACAGGCAAGTCTGTTTTAATATCTGTCGACAGTCTGTTCTACTGCATCTTTACAGTCTGTTCTACTGCATCTTTACAGTCTGTACTACTGCACATCTACAGTCTGTTCTACTGAACATCTACATGTAACCCAGGTGCCATGTAGTTAGAAAATAAAGCTGGAGTGGAAATACAATGAGACTGGGCCTGGGCTCATTGTAGAGAAATACAACTTGTTTTTGTTATGTTACTTAATAAATGTTATATATTCAAAATACTCTTTGCTATTCTTTAAAAGACCACCAAAACTATTTTTTTTTTGGTTTGCAAAACTATTCCCAAATATTTATTTACAACACTAAATAAAAGATAATTGTATCTCAGAATTAAATAAAACAAATCACATATACATGAAACGAGCTGGAAGAAAAAAAACAAAAACAAACTTCACTTTCCCAAAAGAAAAACCTTTCTGTGGTTATATTGAACTTAAACAATTATTCATTCCCTCTGAAAAAATGTTCAACCCCGGCAAGCATGTTCAATGACACTTGCTTCACTCAGAAACTGAGCATAAACAAAAGCACGTGCATATGAATTGTTAGTACTCACGAATCCAGGTTTAGTCAGTACAGCGAAGGCAATGGTAATGGTGTTGGTAATGGCAAAAGTTATGGCAAAGTTAGAAACACGTCACAGAAGGTTAAGGCAGGGTGCACAGAACAGCTGGGCAGAAAACAGCAGGGCATACCTCTCCTTTTCTCTCTCTCTCCAACGTCCGTCTCCTTAGAGCATATTATCTGAATTTAGCCACATCAAACACTATTACTTATTGAATTAGCGTTAGCTTTGTTTTAGTTTTAGAGATATCACAATGCTAAAACTACAACATATGAGCACATGGCATAGAATGCTACCGCTAGCTAGCATTTCGCTAACCACGTTATACATTCAGTGTCCTAACTATACCAGTTCGATATAATACAAAATTACAGGCATATACAATCATATTCACCTCTTGTAAGTCACACCAACGTTTTTCTTTGTTGTAAGGACCACGAGTAGTCGACCTTCATAAACAAAACATTAATGCTTCCCACACTAAGATACCTCCTTCATTAGCTCTCTCATCATAACATGTGTCTGTCCTTCTCTCATGCATGTCACTACTCCTCACACAAACCTGTCCCACTAGTCCCGCCCCTTACACAGTGATGTTACTCTGATTGGCTCCAGTACTAACACAACCAACAGCAAAACAGGAATTAAATGACTGACATTTGACAGGTTAGGTTACACAAATAAACACAGCTAAAACTTCTCTATTTTTTTTTTAACTTAACTGTAAATAGCCTTATTTATTAAACTCTATATACTATATTTATACTTTTAACCAACACACCTTTTACCCAATTTTAACTATCATGAACTCTATGAACTTTTCTTTATATATTTTTTGTGTGTGTGTTCACTGTTAATGATCTTTTATACTCTGAAACTTATAGAAATTTTGTACAGGGCTACATAGAGTCTGTTCTACTGCACTCTAGTGTGATTTACAATATTTCACTATAGTTTACCTTGATTAATTATGTTCTAGCCTGATTTACCATGATATTACAAATGTTTGTTATTTACCAAATGTTACCATAATTTGACATATTTTACCATGATTTACCATAGTTTACATTGATTTAGCATCTCCTGGCATGATTTACCGTGATTTACCATGTTCCAGTTTGATTTACCATGATTCTAGCCTATACATTTAATTTTAACCTGTGGAAACACAAGAGAGTACATTTCTAATCCTGCATCAAACAACAACAACAACAACAACAAACTTTATTTATAAAGCACTTTAACACTACTGAGTAGACCAAAGTGCTGTACAGAAAGAAGAAGATTAAAATAAATTAAAATAATAATACACAAAATGTCAAAATCAAGTGATAAAAGCCAAGGAAAAGACCCCATCTACAGGACAACAGTAGTATTACAGCCAGCACAAGTCTATGGCATTGATAAACATTGACAAAATGTGATATTAAATGTGAATTTTAAAGCTAAAAACTACTGCCAAATGTAATGTCATATGTTAAATGTGCTTATCTGAATAAAGGCTGAGCATTTCTTTAATAGATATTCACTACAAACACACATATCTAGAGAGATGTACAACCAGTGGTTATAGCCCTTTTCATGTTTGTTCATTTTATAGGGCCACCTTTAGTCCAATCTCCATAAAAGTTTGCACGCATCTTTAGAGACACACGCTGCATGTGCCCACCTACTTTAGTGAAGTTTTGAGCCTTAATAGGCTTTTGAGCACATTAGCGTCATTAGTCGATTGGCCATGTTTTTTGAGATACGCCAATGTCCTTTTAGACATACCTAGTACCTGGGGCCAAGACACTGCATACCTATTTTCAAGTCAATCGGACTAGCGGTCGCGGCGGTTATAGCCCTTTTCGTGTTTATTCATGTTTATTCATGTTATAGCGCCACCGAGTGGCCAATCATCGCGATTTTTTATCCTGACTACAAATTGACAATATACACACGTGTACCAAGTTTGGTAAAATTATCTCATTTCCTTCTTGAGTTATAACCTTTTAGTAAAACATGCGTTTTCTGAACTTTTATTTTGAAGCCCTTTACTCTAAAAATTTTCGAAATTTCAACTTTTTTTCGATAATTATCGATAATGAGACAACAGAGAACATTTTGAAACTGGTTTGGTTCCGATCAGTCGAAAAACCTAGGACTAGTTCGCAAAAGTAGGTTTTTAACATAATTGCGAATATTTAATGAACGCTTTGATTGACAACAGTGGTTATATTGGCAAAGTTGTTCAGCATGAAGAGATCTATCCAAAGATATGCAGTTTGCGTAGATATGTCAAACACCACGTGATTACAGAGCCATAAAACTCGTTAGCGCCGACTAGTGGCCGATTTCTTTCAAAATTCTTACAGACCTTTAGAACCTCGAGTCGAACAGCCTTATCGAGTTTCGTTTCGATCGGCCTCCGATAACCTCGTCTAATAAGTGCTCAAACTTCATTGGTCGATGGCGGCCATGTTTTTTGAGATAGGCCAATGTCCTTTTAGAAATACCTAGCACCTTGGGCCAAGACACTGCATACCGATTTTCAAGTCAATCGGACTAGCGGTCGCGCTTATAGCCCAATTTATGTTTTTTGTTATAGCGCCACCATGTGGCCAATTGTTGCGATTTTGTTATCCTATCTACAAAGTCAGCCCTTAGACACGTGTACCAAGTTTGGCAAAATTAGCTTATTTACTTCTTGAGTTATAGCCTTTTTCGTAAAACATGCGTTTTTTTAACTTTTATTTTGAAGCCCCTTAGCGAACCAGAATCGAAATTTCGACTTTTTCGATAATTATCGATAATAAGACACCATAGAACATGTTGACACTGGTTTGGTTCCGATTGGTCAAAAACCTAGGACTAGTTCGCAAAAGTAGATTTTCAACAAAATTCAAAATGGCGGAAAATTTTTATAGGCGGAAATGAAATCGGAGATATACGTTTTTGTTCACCAAGGACCAGGCTTTCCAATGATATAAGACACATAAATGTCGACTAAACGGTTTACGAGTTATGAGCATTTTTAGTTTTTTGTTGCTGTAGCGCCACCTATTGGCCAATTAGTGCTCATACCTTTTCACATTCACCGGCAGATGAGGACTACCATCTGACAAAGTTTCAACGCTCCAGCATTTACGGTTTGACCTGCACTGCGCTTTTACCGGAGAATAATAATAATAATAATAATTAAAGCTGCAAGCAGCATTTATCGGGTTCAAGCAATCAAGCCTCAAATGCTAAACTTGAAGGCCTTTAAACCACAGACGCATTGAAAGACATTATTTTTAACTTGGCAAGATTTCTATCACTGAAATAATGAACGAAAATACCATTTACAGCCAATACAGGCAAGTCTGTTTTAATATCTGTCGACAGTCTTTACTACTGCATCTTTACAGTCTGTACTACTGCACATCTACAGTCTGTTCTACTGAACATCTACATGTAACCCAGGTGCCATGTAGTTAGAAAATAAAGCTGGAGTGGTAATACAATGAGACTGGGCCTGGGCTCGTTGTAGAGAAATACAACTTGTTTTTGTTATGTTACTTAATAAATGTTATATATTCAAAATACTCTTTGCTATTCTTTAAAAGACCACCAAAACTATTTTTTTGGTTTGCAAAACTATTCCCAAATATTTATTTACAACACTAAATAAAAGATAATTGTATCTCAGAATTAAATAAAACAAATCACATATACATGAAACGAGCTGGAAGAAAAAAAACAAAAACAAACTTCACTTTCCCAAAAGAAAAACCTTTCTGTGGTTATATTGAACTTAAACAATTATTCATTCCTCTGAAAAAGGCATGTTCAATGACACTTTGTGTACGGTGAGGCCTAAAAACTGAAATGGCAGCTATACTCAGAAACTGAGCATAAACAAAAGCACGTGCATATGAATTGTTAGTACTCACATCCAGGTTTAGTCAGTACATTGAAGGCAATGGTAATGGTGTTGGTAATGGCAAAGTTAGAAACACGTCACAGAAGGTCAAGGCAGGGTGCACAGAACAGCTGGGCAGAAAACAGCAGGGCATACCTCTCCTTTTCTCTCTCTCAACGTCCGTCTCCTTAGAGCATATTATCTGAATTTAGCCACATCAAACACTATTTCTTATTGAATTAGCGTTAGCTTTGTTTTAGTTTTAGAGATATCACAATGCTAAAACTACAACATATGAGCACATGGCATAGAATGCTACCGCTTAGCTAGCATTTCGCTAACCACGTTATACATTCAGTGTCCTAACTATACCAGTTCGATATAATACAAAATTACAGGCATATACAATCATATTCACCTCTTGTAAGTCACACCAACGTTTTTCTTTGTTGTAAGGACCACGAGTAGTCGACCTTCATAAACAAAACATTAATGCTTCCCACACTAAGATACCTCCTTCATTAGCTCTCTCATCATAACGTGTGTCTGTCCTTCTCTCATGCATGTCACTACTCCTCACACAAACCTGTCCCACTAGTCCCGCCCCTTACACAGTGATGTTACTCTGATTGGCTCCAGTACTAACACAACCAACAGCAAAACAGGAATTAAATGACTGACATTTGACAGGTTAGGTTACACAAATAAACACAGCTACTTCTCTATTTTTTTTTAACTTAACTGTAAATAGCCTTATTTATTAAACTCTATATACTATATTTATACTTTTAACCAACACACCTTTTACCCAATTTTAACTATCATGAACTCTATGAACTTTTATTTATATATATTTGTTTGTGTGTGTGTGTTCACTGTTAATGATCTTTTATACTCTGAAACTTATAGAAATTTTGTACAGGGCTACATAGAGTCTGTTCTACTGCACTCTAGTGTGATTTACAATATTTCACTATAGTTTACCTTGATTAATTATGTTCTAGCCTGATTTACCATGATATTACAAATGTTTGTTATTTACCAAATGTTACCATAATTTGACATATTTTACCATGATTTACCATAGTTTACATTGATTTAGCATCTCCTGGCATGATTTACCGTGATTTACCATGTTCCAGTTTGATTTACCATGATTCTAGCCTATACATTTAATTTTAACCTGTGGAAACACAAGAGAGTACATTTCTAATCCTGCATCAAACAACAACAACAACAACAACAATCTTTATTTATAAAGCACTTTAACACTACTGAGTAGACCAAAGTGCTGTACAGAAAGAAGAAGATTAAAATAAATTAAAATAATAATACACAAAATGTCAAAATCAAGTGATAAAAGCCAAGGAAAAGACCCCATCTACAGGACAACAGTAGTATTACAGCCAGCACAAGTCTATGGCATTGATAAACATTGACAAAATGTGATATTAAATGTGAATTTTAAAGCTAAAAACTACTGCCAAATGTAATGTCATATGTTAAATGTGCTTATCTGAATAAAGGCTGAGCATTTCTTTAATAGATATTCACTACAAACACACATATCTAGAGAGATGTACAACCAGTGGTTATAGCCCTTTTCATGTTTGTTCATTTTATAGGGCCACCTTTAGTCCAATCTCCATAAAAGTTTGCACGCATCTTTAGAGACACACGCTTTTGCATGTGCCCACCTACTTTAGTGAAGTTTTGAGCCTTAATAGGCTTTTGAGCACATTAGCGTTCATTAGTCGATTGCGGCCATGTTTTTTGAGATACGCCAATGTCCTTTTAGACATACCTAGTACCTCGGGCCAAGACACTGCATACCTATTTTCAAGTCAATCGGACTAGCGGTTGCGGGTTATAGCCTTTTCGTGTTTATTCATGTTTTTATTCATGTTATAGCGCCACCGAGTGGCCAATCATCGCGATTTTTTATCCTGACCACAAAGTGTCCCCTTACACGTGTACCAAGTTTTGTAAATTTATCTCATTTCCTTCTTGAGTTATAACCTTTTAAGTAAATAATGCGTTTTCTGAACTTTTATTTTGAAGCCCTTTACTCTAAAAATTTTCGAAATTTCAACTTTTTGTCGATAATTATCGATAATGAGACAACAGAGAACATTTTGAAACTGGTTTGGTTCCGATCAGTCGAAAAACCTAGGACTAGTTCGCAAAAGTAGGTTTTTAACATAATTGCAAATATTTAATGAACGCTTTGATTGACAACAGTAGTTATATTGGCAAAGTTGTTCAGCATGAAGAGATCTATCCAAAGATATGCAGTTTGCGTAGATATGTCAAACACCACGTGATTACGGAGCCATAAAACTCGTTAGCGCCGACTAGTGGCCGATTTCTTTCAAAATTCTTACAGACCTTTAGAACCTCGAGTCGAACAGCCCCATCGAGTTTCGTTTCGATCGACCTCCGATAACCTCGTCTAATAAGTGCTCAAACTTCATTGGTCGATGGCGGCCGTGTTTTTAGAGATAGGCCAATGTCCTTTTAGACATATCTAGCACCTTGGACCAAGACACTGCATACCGATTTTCAAGTTATTCGGACTAGCGGTCGCGCGGTTATAGCCTAATTTATGTTTTTTTCATGTTATAGCGCCACCATGTGGCCAATCGTCGCGATTTTGTTACCCTATCCACAATGTCACGCCTTAGACACGTGTATCAAGTTTGGTAAAATTTGCTCATTTACTTTTTGAGTTATAGCCTTTTTCGTAAAACATGCGTTTTTTGAACTTTTATTTTGAAGCCCCTTAGCGAACCAGAATCGAAATTTCGACTTTTTTTCGATAATTATCGATAATAAGACACCAAAGAACATGTTGACACTGGTTTGGTTCCGATCGGTCAAAAAACCTAGGACTAGTTCGCAAAAGTAGATTTTCAACAAAATTCAAAATGGCGGAAAATTTTTATAGGCGGAAATGAAATCGGAGATATACGTTTGTTCACCAAGGACCAGCTTTCCAATGATATAAGACACATAAATGTCGACCAAACAGTTTTTGAGTTATAAGCATTTTCAGTTTTTTTGTTGCTATAGCGCCACCTATTGGCCAATTAGTGTCATACCTTTTCACATTCAGCGGCAGGTGAGTACTACCATCTGACAAAGTTTCAACGCTCCAGCATTTACGGTTTGACCTGCACGATGCGTTTTACCGGAGAATAATAATAATAAAAATCAGGACAATTACAATAGGGTTTCAGCACTTCGTGCTTGAACCCCTAATTAAAGCTGCAAGCAGCATTTATCGGGGTTCAAGCAATCAAGCCTCAAATGCTAAACTTGAAGGCCTTTAAACCACAGACGCATTGAAAGACATTATTTTTTAACTTGGCAAAATTTCTATCACTGAAATAATGAACTGAAAATACCATTTACAGCCAATACAGGCAAGTCTGTTGTAATATCTGTCGACAGTCTGTACTACAGCACATCTACAGTCTGTTCTACTGCACATCTACAGTCTGTACTACTGAACATCTACATGTAACCCAGGTGCCATGTAGTTAGAAAATAAAGCTGGAGTGGTAATACAATGAGACTGGGCCTGGGCTCGTTGTAGAGAAATACAACTTGTTTTTGTTATGTTACTTAATAAATGTTATATATTCAAAATACTCTTTGCTATTCTTTAAAAGACCACCAAAACTATTTTTTTTTGGTTTGCAAAACTATTCCCAAATATTTATTTACAACACTAAATAAAAGATAAATGTATCTCAGAATTAAATAAAACAAATCACATATACATGAAACGAGCTGAAGAAAAAAACAAAACAAACTTCACTTTCCCAAAAGAAAAACCTTTCTGTGGTTATATTGAACTTAAACAATTATTCATTCCCTCTGAAAAATGTTCAACCCGTTGCAGGCATGTTCAATGACACTTTGTGTACGGTGAGGCCTAAAAACTGAAATGGCAGCTATACTCAGAAACTGAGCATAAACAAAAAGCACGTGCATATGAATTGTTAGTACTCACGAATCCAGGTTTAGTCAGTACATTGAAGGCAATGGTAAAAGTTATGGCAAAGTTAGAAACACGTCACAGAAGGTCAAGGCAGGGTGCACAGAACAGCTGGGCAGAAAACAGCAGGGCATACCTCTCCTTTTCTCTCTCTCTCCAACGTCCGTCTCCTTAGAGCATATTATCTGAATTTAGCCACATCAAACACTATTTCTTATTGAATTAGCGTTAGCTTTGTTTTAGTTTTAGAGATATCACAATGCTAAAACTACAACATATGAGCACATGGCATAGAATGCTACCGCTAGCTAGCATTTCGCTAACCACGTTATACATTCAGTGTCCTAACTATACCAGTTCGATATAATACAAAATTACAGGCATATACAATCATATTCACCTCTTGTAAGTCACACCAACGTTTTTCTTTGTTGTAAGGACCACGAGTAGTCGACCTTCATAAACAAAACATTAATGCTTCCCACACTAAGATACCTCCTTCATTAGCTCTCTCATCATAACGTGTGTCTGTCCTTCTCTCATGTGCTCACTACTCCTCACACAAACCTGTCCCACTAGTCCCCCTTACACAGTGATGTTACTCTGATTGGCTCCAGTACTAACACAACCAACAGCAAAACAGGAATTAAATGACTGACATTTGACAGGTTAGGTTACACAAATAAACACAGCTACTTCTCTATTTTTTTTTTAACTTAACTGTAAATAGCCTTATTTATTAAACTCTATATACTATATTTATACTTTTAACCAACACACCTTTTACCCAATTTTAACTATCATGAACTCTATGAACTTTTCTTTATATATATTTGTTTGTGTGTGTGTTCACTGTTAATGATCTTTTATACTCTGAAACTTATAGAAATTTTGTACAGGGCTACATAGAGTCTGTTCTACTGCACTCTAGTGTGATTTACAATATTTCACTATAGTTTACCTTGATTAATTATGTTCTAGCCTGATTTACCATGATATTACAAATGTTTGTTATTTACCAAATGTTACCATAATTTGACATATTTTACCATGATTTACCATAGTTTACATTGATTTAGCATCTCCTGGCATGATTTACCGTGATTTACCATGTTCCAGTTTGATTTACCATGATTCTAGCCTATACATTTAATTTTAACCTGTGGAAACACAAGAGAGTACATTTCTAATCCTGCATCAAACAACAACAACAACAACAACAATCTTTATTTATAAAGCACTTTAACACTACCGAAGTAGACCAAAGTGCTGTACAGAAAGAAGAAGATTAAAATAAATTAAAATAATAATACACAAAATGTCAAAATCAAGTGATAAAATGCCAAGGAAAAGACCCCATCTACAGGACAACAGTAGTATTACAGCCAGCACAAGTCTATGGCATTGATAAACATTGACAAAATGTGATATTAAATGTGAATTTTAAAGCTAAAAACTACTGCCAAATGTAATGTCATATGTTAAATGTGCTTATCTGAATAAAGGCTGAGCATTTCTTTAATAGATATTCACTACAAACACACATATCTAGAGAGATGTACAACCAGTGGTTATAGCCCTTTTCATGTTTGTTCATTTTATAGGCCACCTTTAGTCCAATCTCCATAAAAGTTTGCAGCATCTTTAGAGACACGCTGCATGTGCCCACCTACTTTAGTGAAGTTTTGAGCCTTAATAGGCTTTTGAGCACATTAGCTTCATTAGTTCATTGCGGCCATGTTTTTTGAGATACGCCAATGTCCTTTTAGACATACCTAGTACCTGGGGCCAAGACACTGCATACCTATTTTCAAGTCAATCGGACTAGCGGTCACGTTATAGCCCTTTTCGTGTTTATTCATGTTTTTTCATGTTATAGCGCCACCAAGTGGCCAATCATCGCGATTTTTATCCTGACTACAAATTGACAATATACACGTGTAGCAAGTTTGGTAAAATTATCTCATTTCCTTCTTGAGTTATAACCTTTTAAATAAATAATGCGTTTTCTGAACTTTTATTTTGAAGCCCTTTACTCTAAAAATTTTCGAAATTTCAACTTTTTTCGATAATTATCGATAATGAGACAACAGAGAACATTTTGAAACTGGTTTGGTTCCGATCAGTCAAAAACCTAGGACTAGTTCGCAAAAGTAGGTTTTTAACATAATTGCAAATATTTAATGAACGCTTTGATTGACAACAGTGGTTATATTGGCAAAGTTGTTCAGCATAAAGAGATCTATCCAAAGATATGCAGTTTGCGTAGATATGTCAAACACCACGTAATTACAGAGCCATAAAACTCGTTAGCGCCAACTAGTGGCCGATTTCTTTCAAAATTCTTACAGACCTTTAGAACCTCAACTTGAACAGACCCATCAAGTTTCGTTTCGATCGACCTCCGATAACCTTGTCTAATAAGTGCTCAAACTTCATTGGTCGATGGCGGCCATGTTTTTTGAGATAGGCCAATGTCCTTTTAGACATACCTAGCACCTTGGGCCAAGACACTGCATACCGATTTTCAAGCCAATCGGACTAGCGGTCGCGCGGTTATAGCCCAATTTATGTTTTTTTGATGTTATAGCGCCACCATGTGGCCAATCGTTGCGATTTTGTTATCCTATCTACAAAGTCAGCCCTTAGACACGTGTACCAAGTTTGGCAAAATTAGCTTATTTACTTCTTGAGTTATAGCCTTTTTCGTAAAACATGCGTTTTTTTAACTTTTATTTTGAAGCCCCTTAGCGAACCAAAATCGAAATTTCGACTTTTTTTCGATAATTATCGATAATAAGACACCAAAGAACATGTTGACACTGGTTTGGTTCCGATTGGTCAAAAACCTAGGACTAGTTCGCAAAAGTAGATTTTCAACAAAATTCAAAATGGCGGAAAATTTTTATAGGCGGAAATGAAATCGGAGATATACGTTTTGTTTGCCAAGGACCAGCTTTCCAATGATATAAGACACATAAATGTCGACCAAACGGTTTACGAGTTATGAAGCATTTTCAGTTTTTCTTGCTATAGCGCCACCTATTGGCCAATTAGTGTCATACCTTTTCACATTCAGCGGCAGATGAGTACTACCATCTGACAAAGTTTCAACGCTCCAGCATTTACGGTTTGACCTGCACAACGTTTTACCGGAGAATAATAATAATAATAATAAAAATCAGTACAATTACAATAGGGTTTCAGCACTTCGTGCTTGAACCCCTAATTAAAGCTGCAAGCAGCATTTATCGGGGTTCAAGCAATCAAGCCTCAAATGCTAAACTTGAAGGCCTTTAAACCACAGACGCATTGAAAGACATTATTTTTAACTTGGCAAGATTTCTATCACTGAAATAATGAACGAAAATACCATTTACAGCCAATACAGGCAAGTCTGTTTTAATATCTGTTGACAGTCTGTTCTACTGCATCTTTACAGTCTGTTCTACTGCTGAATCTTTACAGTCTGTACTACTGCACATCTACAGTCTGTTCTACTGAACATCTACATGTAACCCAGGTGCCATGTAGTTAGAAAATAAAGCTGGAGTGGTAATACAATGAGACTGGGCCTGGGCTCGTAGAGAAATACAACTTGTTTTTGTTATGTTACTTAATAAATGTTATATATTCAAAATACTCTTTGCTATTCTTTAAAAGACCACCAAAACTATTTTTTTGGTTTGCAAAACTATTCCCAAATATTTATTTACAACACTAAATAAAAGATAATTGTATCTCAGAATTAAATAAAACAAATCACATATACATGAAACGAGCTGGAAGAAAAAAACAAAAACAAACTTCACTTTCCCAAAAGAAAAACCTTTCTGTGGTTATATTGAACTTAAACAATTATTCATTCCCTCTGAAAAATGTTCAACCCGTTGCAAGCATGTTCAATGACACTTTGTGTACGGTGAGGCTTCACTCAGAAACTGAGCATAAACAAAAAGCACGCATATGAATTGTTAGTACTCACGAATCCAGGTGTAGTCAGTACAGCGAAGGCAATGGTAATGGTGTTGGTAATGGCAAAAGTTATGGCAAAGTTAGAAACACGCCACAGAAGGTCAAGGCAGGGTGCACAGAACAGCTGGGCAGAAAACAGCAGGGCATACCTCTCCTTTTCTCTCTCTCCAACGTCCGTCTCCTTAGAGCATATTATCTGAATTTAGCCACATCAAACACTATTTCTTATTGAATTAGCGTTAGCTTTGTTTTAGTTTTAGAGATATCACAATGCTAAAACTACAACATATGAGCACATGGCATAGAATGCTACCGCTAGCTAGCATTTCACTAACCACGTTATACATTCAGTGTCCTAAATATACCAGTTTGATATAATACAAAATTACAGGCATATACAATCATATTCACCTCTTGTAAGTCACACCAACGTTTTTCTTTGTTGTAAGGACCACGAGTAGTCGACCTTCATAAACAAAACATTAATGCTTCCCACACTACGATACCTCCTTCATTGCTAAAACTACAACATATGAGCACATGGCATAGAATGCTACCGCTAGCTAGCATTTCGCTAACCACGTTATACATTCAGTGTCCTAACTATACCAGTTCGATATAATACAAAATTACAGGCATATACAATCATATTCACCTCTTGTAAGTCACACCAACGTTTTTCTTTGTTGTAAGGACCACGAGTAGTCGACTTCATAAACAAAACATTAATGCTTCCCACACTAAGATACCTCCTTCATTAGCTCTCTCATCATAACATGTGTCTGTCCTTCTCTCATGCATGCTCACTACTCCTCACACAAACCTGTCCCACTAGTCCCGCCCCTTACACAGTGATGTTACTCTGATTGGCTCCAGTACTAACACAACCAACAGCAAAACAGGAATTAAATGACTGACATTTGACAGGTTAGGTTACACAAATAAACACAGCTTCTTCTCTATTTTATTTTTAACTTAACTGTAAATAGCCTTATTTATTAAACTCTATATACTATATTTATACTTTTAACCAACACACCTTTTACCCAATTTTAACTATCATGAACTCTATGAACTTTTCTTTATATATATTTGTTTGTGTGTGTGTGTTCACTGTTAATGATCTTTTATACTCTGAAACTTATAGAAATTTTGTACAGGGCTACATAGAGTCTGTTCTACTGCACTCTAGTGTGATTTACAATATTTCACTATAGTTTACCTTGATTAATTATGTTCTAGCCTGATTTACCATGATATTACAAATGTTTGTTATTTACCAAATGTTACCATAATTTGACATATTTTACCATGATTTACCATAGTTTACATTGATTTAGCATCTCCTGGCATGATTTACCGTGATTTACCATGTTCCAGTTTGATTTACCATGATTCTAGCCTATACATTTAATTTTAACCTGTGGAAACACAAGAGAGTACATTTCTAATCCTGCATCAAACAACAACAACAACAACAACAAACTTTATTTATAAAGCACTTTAACACTACTGAAGTAGACCAAAGTGCTGTACAGAAAGAAGAAGATTAAAATAAATTAAAATAATAATACACAAAATGTCAAAATCAAGTGATAAAAGCCAAGGAAAAGACCCCATCTACAGGACAACAGTAGTATTACAGCCAGCACAAGTCTATGGCATTGATAAACATTGACAAAATGTGATATTAAATGTGAATTTTAAAGCTAAAAACTACTGCCAAATGTAATGTCATATGTTAAATGTGCTTATCTGAATAAAGTCTGAGCATTTCTTGAGTAGATATTCACTACAAATTCACATATCCAGAGAGATGTACAACCAGTGGTTATAGCCCTTTTCATGTTTCTTCATGTTATAGCACCACCTTTAGTCCAATCTCCATAAAAGTTTGCACACATCTTTAGAGACACACGCTGCATGTGCCCACCTACTTTAGTGAAGTTTTGAGCCTTAATAGGCTTTTGAGCACATTAGCGTTCATTAGTCAATTGCGGCCATGTTTTTGAGATAGGCCAATGTCCTTTTAGACATACCTAGAACCTGGGGCCAAGACACTGCATACCTATTTTCAAGTCAATCGGACTAGCGGTCGCGGTTATAGCCCTTTTGTGTTTATTCATGTTTATTCATGTTATAGCGCCACCGAGTGGCCAATCATCGCGAAATTTTTATCCTGACCACAAAGTGTCCCCTTACATACGTGTAGCAAGTTTTGTAAATTTATCTCATTTCCTTCTTGAGTTATAACCTTTTAAGTAAATAATGCGTTTTCTGAACTTTTATTTTGAAGCCCTTTACTCTAAAAATTTTCGAAATTTCAACTTTTTCGATAATTATCGATAATGAGACAACAGAGAACATTTTGAAACTGGTTTGGTTCCGATCAGTCAAAAACCTAGGACTAGTTCGCAAAAGTAGGTTTTTAACATAATTGTGAATATTTAATGAACGCTTTGATTGACAACAGTGGTTATATTGGCAAAGTTGTTCAGCATGAAGAGATCTATCCAAAGATATGCAGTTTGCGTAGATATGTCAAACACCACGTGATTACAGAGCCATAAAACTCGTTAGCGCCGACTAGTGGCCGATTTCTTTCAAAATTCTTACAGACCTTTAGAACCTCGAGTCGAACAGCCTTATCGAGTTTCGTTTCGATTGGCCTCCGATAACCTCGTCTAATAAGTGCTCAAACTTCATTGGTCGATGGCGGCCATGTTTTTAGAGATAGGCCAATGTCCTTTTAGACATACCTAGCACCTTGGGCCAAGACACTGCATACCGATTTTCAAGTCAATCGGACTAGCGGTCGCGCGGTTATAGCCCAATTTATGTTTTTTTCATGTTATAGCGCCACCATGTGGCCAATCGTCGCGATTTTGTTACCCTATCCACAAAGTCACGCCTTAGACACGTGTACCGAGTTTGGTAAAATTTGCTCATTTACTTTTTGAGTTATAGCCTTTTTCGTAAAACATGCGTTTTTTGAACTTTTATTTTGAAGCCCCTTAGCGAACCAGAATCGAAATTTCGACTTTTTTTCGATAATTATCGATAATGAGACACCATAGAACATGTTGAGACTGGTTTGGTTCCGATTGGTCGAAAAACCTAGGACTAGTTCGCAAAAGTAGATTTTCAACAAAATTCAAAATGGCGGAAAATTTTTATAGGCGGAAATGAAATCGAGATATACGTTTTTTTGCCAAGGACTCAGCTTTCCAATGATATATGACACATAAATGTCGACTAACCGGTTTACGAGTTATGAGCCCATTCGCGTTTTTTTGCTTGCTATAGCGCCACCTATTGGCCAATTAGTGTCATACCTTTTCACATTATACCCCAGGTGAGTACTACCATCTGACAAATTTTCAACGCCCAGCATTTACGGTTTGACCTGCACGATGCTTTTACCGAGAATAATAATAATAATAATAAAAATCAGGACAATTACAATAGGGTTTCAGCACTTCGTGCTTGAACCCCTAATTAAAGCTGCAAGCAGCATTTATCGGGGTTCAAGCAATCAAGCCTCAAATGCTAAACTTGAAGGCCTTTAAACCACAGACGCATTGAAAGACATTATTTTTTAACTTAGCAAGATTTCTATCACTGAAATAATGAACGGAAAATACCATTTACAGCCAATACAGGCAAGTCTGTTTTAATATCTGTCGACAGTCTGTTCTACTGCATCTTTACAGTCTGTTCTACTGCATCTTTACAGTCTGTACTACTGCACATCTACAGTCTGTTCTACTGAACATCTACAGTCTGTTCTACTGAACATCTACATGTAACCCAGGTGCCATGTAGTTAGAAAATAAAGCTGGAGTGGTAATACAATGAGACTGGGCCTGGGCTCGTTGTAGAGAAATACAACTTGTTTTTGTTATGTTACTTAATAAATGTTATATATTCAAAATACTCTTTGCTATTCTTTAAAAGACCACCAAAACTATTTTTTTTTGGTTTGCAAAACTATTCCCAAATATTTATTTACAACACTAAATAAAAGATAATTGTATCTCAGAATTAAATAAAACAAATCACATATACATGAAACGAGCTGGAAGAAAAAAAACAAAAACAAACTTCACTTTCCCAAAAGAAAAACCTTTCTGTGGTTATATTGAACTTAAACAATTATTCATTCCTCTGAAAAAATGTTCAACCCGTTGCAAGCATGTTCAATGACACTTTGTGTACGGTGAGGCTTCACTCAGAAACTGAGCATAAACAAAAAGCACGTGCATATGAATTGTTAGTACTCACGAATCCAGGTGTAGTCAGTACAGCGAAGGCAATGGTAATGGTGTTGGTAATGGCAAAAGTTATGGCAAAGTTAGAAACACGTCACAGAAGGTCAAGGCAGGGTGCACAGAACAGCTGGGCAGAAAACAGCAGGGCATACCTCTCCTTTTCTCTCTCTCTCCAACGTCCGTCTCCTTAGAGCATATTATCTGAATTTAGCCACATCAAACACTATTTCTTGCTCATATGTTGTAGTTTTAGAGATATCACAATGCTAAAACTACAACATATGAGCATATGAGCATTTATGCCATGTGCTCATATGTTGTAGTTTTAGAGATATCACAATGCTAAAACTACAACATATGAGCACATGGCATAGAATGCTACCGCTAGCTAGCATTTTGCTAACCACGTTATACATTCAGTGTCCTAACTATACCAGTTCGATATAATACAAAATTACAGGCATATACAATCATATTCACCTCTTGTAAGTCACACCAACGTTTTTCTTTGTTGTAAGGACCACGAGTAGTCGACCTTCATAAACAAAACATTAATGCTTCCCACACTAAGATACCTCCTTCATTAGCTCTCTCATCATAACATGTGTCTGTCCTTCTCTCATGCATGTCACTACTCCTCACACAAACCTGTCCCACTAGTCCCGCCCCTTACACAGTGATGTTACTCTGATTGGCTCCAGTACTAACACAACCAACAGCAAAACAGGAATTAAATGACTGACATTTGACAGGTTAGGTTACACAAATAAACACAGCTTCTTCTCTATTTTATTTTTTTTAGATGAAACGTAAAACTTTTATATGACTTTTAACTTAACTGTAAATAGCCTTATTTATTAAACTCTATATACTATATTTATACTTTTAACCAACACACCTTTTACCCAATTTTAACTATCATGAACTCTATGAACTTTTCTTTATATATTTTTTTGTGTGTGTGTGTTGACTGTTAATGATCTTTTATACTCTGAAACTTATAGAAATTTTGTACAGGGCTACATAGAGTCTGTTCTACTGCACTCTAGTGTGATTTACAATATTTCACTATAGTTTACCTTGATTAATTATGTTCTAGCCTGATTTACCATGATATTACAATTTTTTGTTATTTAACAAACTTTACCATAATTTGACATATTTTACCATGATTTACCATAGTTTACATTGATTTAGCATCTCCTGGCATGATTTACCGTGATTTACCATGTTCCAGTTTGATTTACCATGATTCTAGCCTATACATTTAATTTTAACCTGTGGAAACACAAGAGAGTACATTTCTAATCCTGCATCAAACAACAACAACAACAACAACAAACTTTATTTATAAAGCACTTTAACACTAAAGTAGACCAAAGTGCTGTACAGAAAGAAGAAGATTAAAATAAATTAAAATAATAATACACAAAATGTCAAAATCAAGTGATAAAAGCCAAGGAAAAGACCCCATCTACAGGACAACAGTAGTATTACAGCCAGCACAAGTCTATGGCATTGATAAACATTGACAAAATGTGATATTAAATGTGAATTTTAAAGCTAAAAACTACTGCCAAATGTAATGTCATATGTTAAATGTGCTTATCTGAATAAAGGCTGAGCATTTCTTGAGTAGATATTCACTACAAACTCACATATCTAGAGAGATGTACAACCAGTGGTTATAGCCCTTTTCATGTTTGTTCATTTTATAGCGCCACCTATAGTTCAATGTCCATAAAAGTTTGCACGCATCTTTAGAGACACACGCTGCATGTACCCACCTACTTTTGTGAAGTTTTGAGCCTTAATAGGCTTTTGAGCACATTAGCGTTCATTAGTCGATTGCGGCCATGTTTTTTGAGATACGCCAATGTCCTTTTAGACATACCTAGAACCTGGGGCCAAGACACTGCATACCTATTTTCAAGTCAATCGGACTAGCGGTCGTGCGGTTATAGCCCTTTTCGTGTTTTTTCATGTTTTTTCATGTTATTGCACCACCGAGTGGCCAATCATCGCGATTTTTATCCTGACTACAAAGTGTCCCACAATATACATACGTGTACCAAGTTTTGTAAATTTATCTCATTTCCTTCTTGAGTTATAACCTTTTAAGTAAATAATGCGTTTTCTGAACTTTTATTTTGAAGCCCTTTACTCAAAAAATTTTCGAAATTTAAACTTTTTTTCGATAATTATCGATAATGAGACAACAGAGAACATTTTGAAACTGGTTTGGTTCCGATCGGTCGAAAAACCTAGGACTAGTTCGCAAAAGTAGGTTTTTAACATAATTGCGAATATTTAATGAACGCTTTGATTGACAACAGTAGTTATATTGACAAAGTTGTTCAGCATGAAGAGATCTATCCAAAGATATGCAGTTTGCGTAGATATGTCAAACACCACGTGATTACGGAGCCATAAAACTCGTTAGCGCCGACTAGTGGCCGATTTCTTTCAAAATTCTTACAGACCTTTAGAACCTCGAGTCGAACAGCCTTATCGAGTTTCGTTTCGATCGGCCTCCGATAACCTCGTCTAATAAGTGCTCAAACTTCATTGGTCGATGTCGGCCATGTTTTTAGAGATAGGCCAATGTCCTTTTAGACATACCTAGCACCTTGGGCCAAGACACTGCATACCGATTTTCAAGTCAATCGGACTAGCGGTCGCGCGGTTATAGCCTAATTTATGTTTTTTTCATGTTATAGCGCCACCATGTGGCCAATCGTCGCGATTTTGTTACCCTATCCACAAAGTCACGCCTTAGACACGTGTACCGAGTTTGGTAAAATTTGCTCATTTACTTTTTGAGTTATAGCCTTTTTGTAAAACATGCGTTTTTGAACTTTTATTTTGAAGCCCCTTAGCGAACCAGAATCGAAATTTCGACTTTTTCGATAATTATCGATAATGAGACACCACAGAACATGTTGAGACTGGTTTGGTTCCGATTGGTCAAAAACCTAGGACTAGTTCGCAAAAGTAGATTTTCAACAAAATTCAAAATGGCGGAAAATTTTTATAGGCGGAAATGAAATCGGAGATATACGTTTTTTTGCCAAGGACTCAGCTTTCCAATGATATAAGACACATAAATGTCGAATAACAGTTTTTGATTTATCTGCATTTTACGCTTTTGCTTACTATAGCGCCACCTATTGGCCAATTAGTGTCATACCTTTTCACATTCAGCGGCAGGTGAGTACTACCATCTGACAAAGTTTCAACGCTCCAGCATTTACGGTTTGACCTGCGAGAATAATAATAATAATAAAAATCAGGACAATTACAATAGGGTTTCAGCACTTCGTGCTTGAACCCCTAATTAAAGCTGCAAGCAGCATTTATCGGGGTTCAAGCAATCAAGCCTCAAATGCTAAACTTGAAGGCCTTTAAACCACAGACGCATTGAAAGACATTATTTTTTAACTTGGCAAGATTTCTATCACTGAAATAATGAACGGAAAATACCATTTACAGCCAATACAGGCAAGTCTGTTTTAATATCTGTCGACAGTCTGTTCTACTGCATCTTTACAGTCTGTTCTACTGCACATCTACAGTCTGTTCTACTGAACATCTACATGTAACCCAGGTGCCATGTAGTTAGAAAATAAAGCTGGAGTGGTAATACAATGAGACTGGGCCTGGGCTCGTTGTAGAGAAATACAACTTGTTTTTGTTATGTTACTTAATAAATGTTATATATTCAAAATACTCTTTGCTATTCTTTAAAAGACCACCAAAACTATTTTTTTTTGGTTTGCAAAACTATTCCCAAATATTTATTTACAACACTAAATAAAAGATAATTGTATCTCAGAATTAAATAAAACAAATCACATATACATGAAACGAGCTGGAAGAAAAAAAACAAAAACAAACTTCACTTTCCCAAAAGAAAAACCTTTCTGTGGTTATATTGAACTTAAACAATTATTCATTCCCTCTGAAAAAATGTTCAACCCGTTGCAAGCATGTTCAATGACACTTTGTGTACGGTGAGGCTTCACTCAGAAACTGAGCATAAACAAAAGCACGTGCATATGAATTGTTAGTACTCACGAATCCAGGTGTAGTCAGTACAGAAGGCAATGGTAATGGTGTTGGTAATGGCAAAAGTTATGGCAAAGTTAGAAACACGTCACAGAAGGTCAAGGCAGGGTGCACAGAACAGCTGGGCAGAAAACAGCAGGGCATACCTCTCCTTTTCTCTCTCTCTCAACGTCCGTCTCCTTAGAGCATATTATCTGAATTTAGCCACATCAAACACTATTTCTTATTGAATTAGCGTTAGCTTTGTTTTAGTTTTAGAGATATCACAATGCTAAAACTACAACATATGAGCACATGGCATAGAATGCTACCGCTAGCTAGCATTTCGCTAACCACGTTATACATTCAGTGTCCTAACTATACCAGTTCGATATAATACAAAATTACAGGCATATACAATCATATTCACCTCTTGTAAGTCACACCAACGTTTTTCTTTGTTGTAAGGACCACGAGTAGTCGACCTTCATAAACAAAACATTAATGCTTCCCACACTAAGATACCTCCTTCATTAGCTCTCTCATCATAACATGTGTCTGTCCTTCTCTCATGTGCTCACTACTCCTCACACAAACCTGTCCCACTAGTCCGCCCCTTACACAGTGATGTTACTCTGATTGGCTCCAGTACTAACACAACCAACAGCAAAACAGGAATTAAATGACTGACATTTGACAGGTTAGGTTACACAAATCTTTTATATGACTTTTAACTTAACTGTAAATAGCCTTATTTATTAAACTCTATATACTATATTTATACTTTTAACCAACACACCTTTTACCCAATTTTAACTATCATGAACTCTATGAACTTTTCTTTATATATATTTTTTGTGTGTGTGTGTTCACTGTTAATGATCTTTTATACTCTGAAACTTATAGAAATTTTGTACAGGGCTACATAGAGTCTGTTCTACTGCACTCTAGTGTGATTTACAATATTTCACTATAGTTTACCTTGATTAATTATGTTCTAGCCTGATTTACCATGATATTACAAATGTTTGTTATTTACCAAATGTTACCATAATTTGACATATTTTACCATGATTTACCATAGTTTACATTGATTTAGCATCTCCTGGCATGATTTACCGTGATTTACCATGTTCCAGTTTGATTTACCATGATTCTAGCCTATACATTTAATTTTAACCTGTGGAAACACAAGAGAGTACATTTCTAATCCTGCATCAAACAACAACAACAACAACAACAAACTTTATTTATAAAGCACTTTAACACTACCGAAGTAGACCAAAGTGCTGTACAGAAAGAAGAAGATTAAAATAAATTAAAATAATAATACACAAAATGTCAAAATCAAGTGATAAAAGCCAAGGAAAAGACCCCATCTACAGGACAACAGTAGTATTACAGCCAGCACAAGTCTATGGCATTGATAAACATTGACAAAATGTGATATTAAATGTGAATTTTAAAGCTAAAAACTACTGCCAAATGTAATGTCATATGTTAAATGTGCTTATCTGAATAAAGTCTGAGCATTTCTTGAATAGAAATTCACTACAAACACACATATCTAGAGAGATGTACAACCAGTGGTTATAGCCCTTTTCATGTTTGTTCATTTTATAGTGCCACCTTTAGTCCAATGTCCATAAAAGTTTGCATGCATCTTTAGAGACACACGCTGCATGTGCCCACCTACTTTAGTGAAGTTTTGAGCCTTAATAGACTTTTGAGCACTTTAGCGTTCATTTGTTGATTGCGGCCACGTCTTTTGAGATACGCCAATGCCCTTTTAGACATACCTAGAACCTGGGGCCAAGACACTGCATACCTATTTTCAAGTCAATCGGACTAGCGGTCGTGCGGTTATAGCCTTTTTTGTGTTTATTCATGTTTTTTCATGTTATAGCGCCACCAAATGGCCAATCATCGCGATTTTTTTATCCTGACCACAAAGTGACCCCTTACAAATGTTTACCAAGTTTGGTAAAATTATCTCATTTCCTTCTTGAGTTATAACTTTTTTAGTAAAACATGCATTTTCTGAACTTTTATTTTGAAGCCCCTTACTCTAAAAATTTTCGAAATTTCAACTTTTTCGATAATTATCGATAATGAGACAACAGAGAACATTTTGAAACTGGTTTGGTTCGATCAGTCGAAAAACCTAGGACTAGTTCGCAAAAGTAGGTTTTTAACATAATTGCGAATATTTAATGAACGCTTTGATTGACAACAGTAGTTATATTGGCAAAGTTGTTCAGCATGAAGAGATCTATCCAAAGATATGCAGTTTGCGTAGATATGTCAAACACCACGTGATTACAGAGCCATAAAACTCGTTAGCGCCGACTAGTGGCCGATTTCTTTCAAAATTCTTACAGACCTTTAGAACCTCGAGTCGAACAGCCCCATCGAGTTTCGTTTCGATTGGCCTCCGATAACCTCGTCTAATAAGTGCTCAAACTTCATTGGTCAATGGCGGCCATGTTTTTAGAGATAGGCCAATGTCCTTTTAGACATACCTAGCACCTTGGGCCAAGACACTGCATACCGATTTTCAAGTCAATCGGACTGGCGGTCGCGCGTTATAGCCCAATTTATATGTTTTTTCATGTTATAGCGCCACCATGTGGCCAATTGTTGCGATTTTGTTATCCTATCTACAAAGTCAGCCCTTAGACACGTGTACCAAGTTTGGCAAAATTAGCTTATTTACTTCTTGAGTTATAGCCTTTTTCGTAAAACATGCGTTTTTTTAACTTTTATTTTGAAGCCCCTTAGCAAACCAGAATCGAAATTTCGACTTTTTCGATAATTATCGATAATGAGACACCAGAGAACATTTTGACACTGGTTTGGTTCCGATTGGTCGAAAAACCTAGGACTAGTTCGCAAAAGTAGATTTTCAACAAAATTCAAAATGGCGGAAAATTTTTATAGACGGAAATAAAATCGGAGATATACGTTTTTTTACCAAGGACTCAGCTTTCCAATGATATATGACACATAAATGTCGACCAAACCGGTTTACGAGTTATGAGCCCATTCGTTTTTTGCTTGCTATAGCGCCACCTATTGGCCAATTAGTGTCATACCTTTTCACATTCAGCGGCAGGTGAGTACTACCATCTGACAAAGTTTCAACGCTCCAGCATTTACGGTTTGACCACCGGAGAATAATAATAATAATAAAAATCAGGACAATTACAATAGGGTTTCAGCACTACGTGCTTGAACCCCTAATTAAAGCTGCAAGCAGCATTTATCGGGGTTCAAGCAATCAAGCCTCAAATGCTAAACTTGAAGGCCTTTAAACCACAGACGCATTGAAAGACATTATTTTTTAACTTAGCAAGATTTCTATCACTGAAATAATGAACGGAAAATACCATTTACAGCCAATACAGGCAAGTCTGTTTTAATATCTGTCGACAGTCTGTTCTACTGCATCTTTACAGCCTGTTCTACTGCATCTTTACAGTCTGTTCTACTGCACATCTACATTCTGTTCTAATAATCATCTACAGTCTGTTCTACTGAACATCTACATGTAACCCAGGTGCCATGTAGTTAGAAAATAAAGCTGGAGTGGTAATACAATGAGACTGGGCCTGGGCTCATGTAGAGAAATACAACTTGTTTTTGTTATGTTACTTAATAAATGTTATATATTCAAAATACTCTTTGCTATTCTTTAAAAGACCACCAAAACTATTTTTTTGGTTTGCAAAACTATTCCCAAATATTTATTTACAACACTAAATAAAAGATAATTGTATCTCAGAATTAAATAAAACAAATCACATATACATGAAACGAGCTGGAAGAAAAAAAACAAAAACAAACTTCACTTTCCCAAAAGAAAAACCTTTCTGTGGTTATATTGAACTTAAACAATTATTCATTCCCTCTGAAAAATGTTCAACCCTGCAAGCATGTTCAATGACACTTTGTGTACGGTGAGGCTTCACTCAGAAACTGAGCATAAACAAAAAGCACATGCATATGAATTGTTAGTACTCACGAATCCAGGTGTAGTCAGTACAGCGAAGGCAATGGTAATGGTGTTGGTAATGGCAAAAGTTATGGCAAAGTTAGAAACACGTCACAGAAGGTCAAGGCAGGGTGCACAGAACAGCTGGGCAGAAAACAGCAGGGCATACCTCTCCTTTTCTCTCTCTCTCCAACGTCCGTCTCCTTAGAGCATATTATCTGAATTTAGCCACATCAAACACTATTTCTTATTGAATTAGCGTTAGCTTTGTTTTAGTTTTAGAGATATCACAATGCTAAAACTACAACATATGAGCATTCTATGCCATGTGCTCATATGTTGTAGTTTTAGCATTGTGATATCTCTAAAACTACAACATATGATACATAGAGTGTTTAGCAATATGTGATATATTATAAAAGAAATATACAACATATCTGCATATGAGCATCATATGCTCATATGTTGTAGTTTTAGCATTGTGATATCTCTAAAACTACAACATATGAGATGGCATAGTTGCTCATATGCTCATATGTTGTAGTTTTAGAGATATCACAATGCTAAAACTACAACATATGAGCACATGGCATAGAATGCTACCGCTTAGCTAGCATTTCGCTAACCACGTTATACATTCAGTGTCCTAACTATACCAGTTCGATATAATACAAAATTACAGGCATATACAATCATATTCACCTCTTGTAAGTCACACCAACGTTTTTCTTTGTTGTAAGGACCACGAGTAGTCGACCTTCATAAACAAAACATTAATGCTTCCCACACTAAGATACCTCCTTCATTAGCTCTCTCATCATAACATGTGTCTGTCCTTCTCTCATGCATGTCACTACTCCTCACACAAACCTGTCCCACTAGTCCCGCCCCTTACACAGTGATGTTACTCTGATTGGCTCAGTACTAACACAACCAACAGCAAAACAGGAATTAAATGACTGACATTTGACAGGTTAGGTTACACAAATAAACACAGCTCCTTCTCTATTTTATTTTTTTTAGATGAAACGTAAAACTTTTATATGACTTTTAACTTAACTGTAAATAGCCTTATTTATTAAACTCTATATACTATATTTATACTTTTAACCAACACACCTTTTACCCAATTTTAACTATCATGAACTCTATGAACTTTTCTTTATTAATATTTTTTTGTGTGTGTGTTCACTGTTAATGATCTTTTATACTCTGAAACTTATAGAAATTTTGTACAGGGCTACATAGAGTCTGTTCTACTGCACTCTAGTGTGATTTACAATATTTCACTATAGTTTACCTTGATTAATTATGTTCTAGCCTGATTTACCATGATATTACAAATGTTTGTTATTTACCAAATGTTACCATAATTTGACATATTTTACCATGATTTACCATAGTTTACATTGATTTAGCATCTCCTGGCATGATTTACCGTGATTTACCATGTTCCAGTTTGATTTACCATGATTCTAGCCTATACATTTAATTTTAACCTGTGGAAACACAAGAGAGTACATTTCTAATCCTGCATCAAACAACAACAACAACAACAACAAACTTTATTTATAAAGCACTTTAACACTAAGTAGACCAAAGTGCTGTACAGAAAGAAGAAGATTAAAATAAATTAAAATAATAATACACAAAATGTCAAAATCAAGTGATAAAAGCCAAGGAAAAGACCCCATCTACAGGACAACAGTAGTATTACAGCCAGCACAAGTCTATGGCATTGATAAACATTGACAAAATGTGATATTAAATGTGAATTTTAAAGCTAAAAACTACTGCCAAATGTAATGTCATATGTTAAATGTGCTTATCTGAATAAAGGCTGAGCATTTCTTTAATAGATATTCACTACAAACACACATATCTAGAGAGATGTACAACCAGTGGTTATAGCCCTTTTCATGTTTGTTCATTTTATAGGGCCACCTTTAGTCCAATCTCCATAAAAGTTTGCACCATCTTTAGAGACACGCTGCATGTGCCCACCTACTTTGAAGTTTTGAGCCTTAATAGGCTTTTGAGCACATTAGCGTTCATTAGTCGATTGCGGCCATGTTTTTTGAGATACGCCAATGTCCTTTTAGACATACCTAGTACCTGGGGCCAAGACACTGCATACCTATTTTCAAGTCAATCGGACTAGCGGTCGCGCGTTATAGCCCTTTATGTTTTTTTATTCATGTTATAGCGCCACCGACTGGCCAATCATCGCGATTTTTTTATCCTGACTACAAATTGACAATATACACACTTGTACCAAGTTTGGTAAAATTATCTCATTTCCTTCTTGAGTTATAACCTTTTAAATAAATAATGCGTTTTCTGAACTTTTATTTTGAAGCCCTTTACTCTAAAAATTTTCGAAATTTAAACTTTTTTTCGATAATTATCGATAATGAGACAACAGAGAACATTTTGAAACTGGTTTGGTTCCGATCGGTCGAAAAACCTAGGACTAGTTCGCAAAAGTAGGTTTTTAACATAATTGCGAATATTTAATGAACGCTTTGATTGACAACAGTGGTTATATTGGCAAAGTTGTTCAGCATGAAGAGATCTATCCAAAGATATGCAGTTTGCGTAGATATGTCAAACACCACGTGATTACAGAGCCATAAAACTCGTTAGCGCCGACTAGTGGCCGATTTCTTTCAAAATTCTTACAGACCTTTAGAACCTCGAGTCGAACAGCCCCATCGAGTTTCGTTTCGATCGACCTCCGATAACCTTGTCTAATAAGTGCTCAAACTTCATTGGTCAATGGCGGCCATGTTTTCTGAGATAGGCCAATGTCCTTTTAGACATACCTAGCACCTTGGGCCAAGACACTGCATACCGATTTTCAAGTCAATCGGACTAGCGGTCGCGCGGTTATAGCCTAATTTATGTTTTTTTCATGTTATAGCGCCACCATGTGGCCAATTGTTGCGATTTTGTTATCCTATCTACAAAGTCAGCCCTTAGACACGTGTACCAAGTTTGGCAAAATTAGCTTATTTACTTCTTGAGTTATAGCCTTTTTCGTAAAACATGCGTTTTTTT
Organism: Neodontobutis hainanensis; assembly: GCA_024349245.1. Taxonomy (NCBI): domain Eukaryota; kingdom Metazoa; phylum Chordata; class Actinopteri; order Gobiiformes; family Odontobutidae; genus Neodontobutis; species Neodontobutis hainanensis. Next base: position 92,541 of record JALDNG010000032.1, read on the forward strand.
AACTTTTATTTTGAAGCCCCTTAGCGAACCAAAATCGAAATTTCGACTTTTTTTCGATAATTATCGATAATGAGACACCATAGAACATGTTGAGACTGGTTTGGTTCCGATTGGTCAAAAACCTAGGACTAGTTCGCAAAAGTAGATTTTCAACAAAATTCAAAATGGCGGAAAATTTTTATAGGCGGAAATGAAATCGAGATATACGTTTTTTTGCCAAGGACTCAGCTTTCCAATGATATATGACACATAAATGTCGACCAAACCGGTTTTTGAGTTATCTGCATTTTACGTTTTTTTGCTTGCTATAGCGCCACCTATTGGCCAATTAGTGTCATACCTTTTCACATTCAGCGGCAGGTGAGTACTACCATCTGACAAAGTTTCAACGCTCCAGCATTTACGGTTTGACCTGATGCGTTTTACCGGAGAATAATAATAATAAAAATCAGGACAATTACAATAGGGTTTCAAAGCTGCAAGCAGCATTTATCGGGTTCAAGCAATCAAGCCTCAAATGCTAAACTTGAAGGCCTTTAAACCACAGACGCATTGAAAGACATTATTTTTAACTTAGCAAGATTTCTATCACTGAAATAATGAACGGAAAATACCATTTACAGCCAATACAGGCAAGTCTGTTTTAATATCTGTCGACAGTCTGTTCTACTGCATCTTTACAGTCTGTTCTACTGCATCTTTACAGTCTGTACTACTGCATCTTTACAGTCTGTACTACTGCACATCTACAGTCTGTTCTACTGAACATCTACATGTAACCCAGGTGCCATGTAGTTAGAAAATAAAGCTGGAGTGGTAATACAATGAGACTGGGCCTGGGCTCGTAGAGAAATACAACTTGTTTTTGTTATGTTACTTAATAAATGTTATATATTCAAAATACTCTTTGCTATTCTTTAAAAGACCACCAAAACTATTTTTTTGGTTTGCAAAACTATTCCCAAATATTTATTTACAACACTAAATAAAAGATAATTGTATCTCAGAATTAAATAAAACAAATCACATATACATGAAACGAGCTGGAAGAAAAAAACAAAAACAAACTTCACTTTCCCAAAAGAAAAACCTTTCTGTGGTTATATTGAACTTAAACAATTATTCATTCCTCTGAAAAATGTTCAACCCCGCAAGCATGTTCAATGACACTTTGTGTACGGTGAGGCTTCACTCAGAAACTGAGCATAAACAAAAAGCACGCATATGAATTGTTAGTACTCACGAATCCAGGTGTAGTCAGTACAGCGAAGGCAATGGTAATGGTGTTGGTAATGGCAAAAGTTATGGCAAAGTTAGAAACACGTCACAGAAGGTCAAGGCAGGGTGCACAGAACAGCTGGGCAGAAAACAGCAGGGCATACCTCTCCTTTTCTCTCTCTCTCCAACGTCCGTCTCCTTAGAGCATATTATCTGAATTTAGCCACATCAAACACTATTTCTTATTGAATTAGCGTTAGCTTTGTTTTAGTTTTAGAGATATCACAATGCTAAAACTACAACATATGAGCATATGAGCATTCTATGCCATGTGCTCATATGTTGTAGTTTTAGAGATATCACAATGCTAAAACTACAACATGAGCACATGGCATAGAATGCTACCGCTTAGCTAGCATTTCGCTAACCACGTTATACATTCAGTGTCCTAACTATACCAGTTCGATATAATACAAAATTACAGGCATATACAATCATATTCACCTCTTGTAAGTCACACCAACGTTTTTCTTTGTTGTAAGGACCACGAGTAGTCGACCTTCATAAACAAAACATTAATGCTTCCCACACTAAGATACCTCCTTCATTAGCTCTCTCATCATAACGTGTGTCTGTCCTTCTCTCATGTGCTCACTACTCCTCACACAAACCTGTCCCACTAGTCCCGCCCCTTACACAGTGATGTTACTCTGATTGGCTCCAGTACTAACACAACCAACAGCAAAACAGGAATTAAATGACTGACATTTGACAGGTTAGGTTACACAAATAAACACAGCTGCTTCTCTATTTTTTTTTTTTTACTTAACTGTAAATAGCCTTATTTATTAAACTCTATATACTATATTTATACTTTTAACCAACACACCTTTTACCCAATTTTAACTATCATGAACTCTATGAACTTTTCTTTATATATATTTTTTGTGTGTGTGTGTTCACTGTTAATGATCTTTTATACTCTGAAACTTATAGAAATTTTGTACAGGGCTACATAGAGTCTGTTCTACTGCACTCTAGTGTGATTTACAATATTTCACTATAGTTTACCTTGATTAATTATGTTCTAGCCTGATTTACCATGATATTACAAATGTTTGTTATTTACCAAATGTTACCATAATTTGACATATTTTACCATGATTTACCATAGTTTACATTGATTTAGCATCTCCTGGCATGATTTACCGTGATTTACCATGTTCCAGTTTGATTTACCATGATTCTAGCCTATACATTTAATTTTAACCTGTGGAAACACAAGAGAGTACATTTCTAATCCTGCATCAAACAACAACAACAACAACACTTTATTTATAAAGCACTTTAACACTACCAAGTAGACCAAAGTGCTGTACAGAAAGAAGAAGATTAAAATAAATTAAAATAATAATACACAAAATGTCAAAATCAAGTGATAAAAGCCAAGGAAAAGACCCCATCTACAGGACAACAGTAGTATTACAGCCAGCACAAGTCTATGGCATTGATAAACATTGACAAAATGTGATATTAAATGTGAATTTTAAAGCTAAAAACTACTGCCAAATGTAATGTCATATGTTAAATGTGCTTATCTGAATAAAGGCTGAGCATTTCTTTAATAGATATTCACTACAAACACACATATCTAGAGAGATGTACAACCAGTGGTTATAGCCCTTTTCATGTTTCTTCATGTTATAGTGCCACCTATAGTCCAATGTCCATAAAAGTTTGCACACATCTTTAGAGACACACGCTGCATGTGCCCACCTACTTTAGTGAAGTTTTGAGCCTTAATAGGCTTTTGAGCACATTAGCGTTCATTAGTCAATTGCGGCCATGTTTTTGAGATAGGCCAATGTCCTTTTAGACATACCTAGTACGTCGGGCCAAGACACTGCATACCTATTTTCAAGTCAATCGGACTAGCGGTCGTGCGGTTATAGCCCTTTTCGTGTTTATTCATGTTTTTTCATGTTATAGCGCCACCAAGTGGCCAATCATCGCGAAATTTTTATCCTGACCACAAAGTGTCCCCTTACATACGTGTAGCAAGTTTTGTAAATTTATCTCATTTCCTTCTTGAGTTATAACCTTTTAAGTAAATAATGCGTTTTCTGAACTTTTATTTTGAAGCCCTTTACTCTAAAAATTTTCGAAATTTCAACTTTTTTTCGATAATTATCGATAATGAGACAACAGAGAACATTTTGAAACTGGTTTGGTTCCGATCAGTCGAAAAACCTAGGACTAGTTCGCAAAAGTAGGTTTTTAACATAATTGCGAATATTTAATGAACGCTTTGATTGACAACAGTGGTTATATTGGCAAAGTTGTTCAGCATGAAGAGATCTATCCAAAGATATGCAGTTTGCGTAGATATGTCAAACACCACGTGATTACAGAGCCATAAAACTCGTTAGCGCCGACTAGTGGCCGATTTCTTTCAAAATTTTACAGACCTTTAGAACCTCGAGTCGAACAGCCTTATCGAGTTTCGTTTCGATCGCCTCCGATAACCTCGTCTAATAAGTGCTCAAACTTCATTGGTCGATGGCGGCCATGTTTTTGAGATAGGCCAATGTCCTTTTAGACATACCTAGCACCTTGGGCCAAGACACTGCATACCGATTTTCAAGTCAATCGGACTAGCGGTCGCGCGGTTATAGCCCTTTATATGTTTTTCATGTTATAGCGCCACCATGTGGCCAATCGTCGCGATTTTGTTACCCTATCCACAAAGTCACGCCTTAGACACGTGTACCGAGTTTGGTAAAATTTGCTCATTTCCTTCTTGAGTTATAGCCTTTTTGTAAAACATGCGTTTTTGAACTTTTATTTTGAAGCCCCTTAGCGAACCAAAATCCAAATTTCGACTTTTTCGATAATTATCGATAATGAGACACCACAGAACATTTTGACACTGGTTTGGTTCCGATTGGTCGAAAAACCTAGGACTAGTTCGCAAAAGTAGATTTTCAACAAAATTCAAAATGGCGGAAAATTTTTATAGGCGGAAATGAAATATCAACGTTTCTTTGCTATAGCGCCACCTATTGGCAGTGTCATACCTTTTCACATTCAGCGGCAGGTGAGTACTACCATCTGACAAATTTTCAACGCTCCAGCATTTACGGTTTGACCTGCAATGTGCGATGCGTTTACATCGGAGAATAATAATAATAATAAAAATCAGGACAATTACAATAGGGTTTCAGCACTCTAAATGGCTTGAAAATATCATCAGGACAATTACAATAGGGTTTCAGCACTTTGATTGAATATCAGGACCAGCAGCCAAACTGATGTGTGAAACAACTAAGGCCTCAAACTCTGCAGGCAGACCAATGTGTTGATGCTGGCAGCATCAGACCAATGGCAGTAAGCATATAAAGACATTTCAATAAGACTTCAGTCTAAATGGCTCTTATTGAAATGTCAATCTCAATATGGTCTTTAGCACTTTGATTGAATGAGCTTTAATGCTCAAAACTTTATACAGTATGTTTAGACAGTTTACAACAAATTGTGAAAAACTAAATCGGCAGTTCTAACAAACCAAGACTACTCAAATGCCCAGGTAACAGCATCAGACCAATGGCAGCTCCTATGTAGCAGTTAAAGACATTTCAATAAGACTTCAGTCTAAATGGCTGAAAAATCATCAATACGGTCTTTAGCACTTTGATTGAATGGTTTATCACGGTCGACCTAGAGGCAGCGCAGTAACCAAACTGATGTGTGAAACAACTAAAGTCCTCAAACTCTGCAGGCAGACTCAAGTCATGGTTGCCATAACACGTACTAAGTTTGGTTAGAAAATATTAAAGCATTGCAGAGATATAGCCTGACTTTAATTTTTGAGCGCATTAAGTCAAATTCATTTGCACGGTATTCGCAAACGGTTTGACTAATCAACTTAATTCTCATAACTCTTTGTCAGCATGGTCTGAAGATGTTATGATTCAATTTTGGTAAACATCGGACAAACGGTGTGGGAGGAGTTCGAAAAAGTAGGTTTTCGAAAACAACATGGCAAACAGGACGTTTGTCCGAATAGGACATATTTGTTATCTGTGCTCTCGGCTTGATCCAGTGAACACATTAAGACCATTTGTTTTACAATAGGTAACGGAATCAAAAGTTATTAGCATATTTATTGATTTGGGTTATAACTTTTGACCACAAGGTGGCGCTGCTCCAAAACTTTTGAGTACCTTCAGGGCTTGGTCCCAAGACACATACCAAGTTTCATAATGATGCGGCAATGCGTTCAAAAAATATAGCACTTTTTGACAATATTCATAATGGCCGACTCTCAAAATGGCCGATATGGGAAAATTTGGTATCGCAGGACTCGGCATGACGCACTGAATCTAAAGAGACCAGTTTTATGATTTTTGGCAAAAGCGTTCAGAAGATATAAGCAAATAATTCACTTTTTTATATCTCCTGACCACTAGGAGGCGCTGCGCCAAAACTCTGCAGGCATCCTCAAATCATGGTTGCCATAACACGTACTAAGTTTGGTTAGAATATGTTAAAGCATTGCAGAGATATACCCCGACATTTAATTTTGTGCGCACTAAGTAGAATTTATTTGCGCGGTATTTGACAACGGTTTGAAGAATCAACTTTATTCTCATAACTTTTAGTCAGCATAGTCTGAAGATGATCTGGTTCAATTTTCGTGAAAATCAGGGCTACGGCCTAGGAGGAGTTCGCAAAAGTACGTTTTTTAGAAAATTCAAAATGGCGGAAAAACTATCATGGCGGAAAATGACGTCAGAGGGTGCAATCGAATTGGCTTGAGCTAAGGAATCAGAGGAAAAAAGAATTTTAATTCTAGGCCTTACGGTTCAAAAGTTATTAGAATAAACATAAGTCCAACTTTGGACAGTTGGTGGCGCTAGAGGGATTAAGGTAGACACTTCAGATTTGTTAGGATGACAGCCCACACTGTCCACTATGAGTGTACCAAATTTCACAACTTTTTAGCATACGGTTCTATGGCCTACCATAGACTCCCATGCGGAATTATAATAATAAAAGAAATCTAACGATTTCAATAGGGTCTACGCACCTTCGGTGCTTGGCCCCTAATAAGAAATCTAACGGATTCAATAGGGTCTACGCACCTTCGGTGCTTGGCCCCTAAAAGTTGGGACACTGTACTAATTGTGAATAAAAACAGAATGCAATTGATGTATTATTCAGAAGACAACATAGATGACATAGCAAATGTTTAAACTGAGAAAATAAATAATTTTAAGGAAAAAATAAGTTGATTTTAAATTTCATGGCATCAACACATCTAAGAAAAGACGCATTGACCATGTTTACCACTGTGTGGCATCCTCTTGTTTTTATAACAGTCTGTAAATGTGTGGGACTGAGGAGACAAGATGCTCAAGTTTAGAAATAGGAATGTTGTCCCATTCTTGTCTAATACAGGCTTCTCGTTGCTCAACTGTCTTAGGTCTTCTTTGTCACATCTTCCTCTTTATGATGCACCAAATGTTTTCTATGTGTAAAAGATCTGGCCATTTCAGAGACGGATCCTTCTACTACGCAGTCATGATGTTGTAATTAATGCAGGATGTGGTCTGGCATTGTCATGTTGGAAAATGCAAGGTCTTCCCTGAAAGAGACGCCTGGATGGGAGCACATGTTGTTCTAGAACATGGATATACCTTTCAGCATTAATGTGCCTTTCCAGATGTGTAAGCTGCCCATGCCACATGCACTCATGCCCCCATCCCATCAGAGATATAGGCTTCTGAACTGAGCGCTAATGAAAACTTTGGTTGTGCTTGTCTTCTTTATTCCGGATGACATGGCATCCCAGTTTTCCAAAAAGAACTTCAAGTTTTGATTTGTCTGACCACAGAACAGTTTTCCACTTTGAGACAGTCCATCTTAAATGAACCTTGGCTCCAGAGAAATACGCGTGCGCTGCTGGATCATGTTTAGATATGGGCTCTTTTTTGACCTATAGAGTTTTAGCTGCAACGGTGAATGGCTCGGTGGATTGTGTTCACCGACAATGTTTTCTGGAAGTATTCCTGAGTCCATGTTGTGAATTCCATAACAGTACATGCCTGTATGTGATGCGGATGTGATGTCTAAGGGCCTGAAGATCATAGGCATCCAGTATGATTTTCCGGCCTTGACCCTTACGCACAGAGAGTGTTCCAGATTCTCTGATTCTTTGGAGGATATTATGCTCTGTAGATGATGAAGATAGAACTCTTTTCTGATATTGCTCCACTATTTTTTGCCGCAGCATTGGGGAATGCCATTCTTGACTTCTGAGAGACACTGGCACTCTGAGAGGCTCTTTTATACCAAGCATGTTGTCAATTGACCTAATAAGTTCAAACTGGTCCTCCAGCTGTTCCTTATATGTACAGTATTGTTTAGTATTGCTACATTGCAAACAAGTTACCAGTAGGTGCAGTAGATTCTACGAAAACAAACAAGACCTAGCATTTATGATATGCACGCTCGTAAAAACTGTGCAATTGGGCAATTAGTTGAAAGGGTGTGTTCCAAAAAAAAAAAAACAGTGTGGCATTCAATCACTGAGGTCATCAATTTTATGAAAAACAAAAACAAAGGTGTGAATCATTTAAGGATGAAGCCAGCACTTGTTGAACACTGTTAAAAGTGTTTTGATTTTTAAGTTTTTGATTTTTAAATCATGCTTGCAAGTTGAAAAGAACACAACTGAGCTATACCAGCAAATTGTAAAATTGTAATGCATTAACTTGACTTATTGTGGGAGTTACAACATGAGAGCTGAAATTTGTAATCCAAATACTAAGTAATAATGCGCTGCGTAATATACAGTAGTGCTAAAAATCTAGAATTGTAATATTTAAATGATATTGTCTCTTTTCAGAAGAAACTTTTTTGGGGGGGTTTATAAAACATAATATATAGATGTTGGGAATGCTAAAAGTATTAGCATGATGATTCAGAATGAACACAATAGTAGAATCTTTGTCGGAAAAACACAATTATTAACGTCGGGGTCGTCTGACGCTTCCGTGCTTACTCGGACTGGCTTGGACCCTTGGACTACATCTACGAAGAGAACTGTCCTTTTTTGTCGTCAAGAAGCTGTTTAAAGTAAGTACGTTGCGAGTTTTTGGCCAAAGTTAAACATTATATCATAAACTCTGTAGCCCTAATGCAAGAATATAAACTAAGTGCCACGTGGTTGTACTTTTTAAATGTGAGTCATTGAGTCAAAAATGTCATTTTTGCCTTTTTCATATAATTTAAATGTAATTATATTGTCTTTTTAGCTGAAGAAGACCTAATGTTTAGTAAGATATTCGATGCTTCTCTTACTGTGTGGATGTGTGAAGGACTGTCGGGAAAGTCATTTTGGCGCGTCTCTGTGGCTGAAGACTGGTGTTGCTCCATATGTCTGCAGTTTACTGATATTTCTTTGCTTTATGTGACACAGGAAGCATTCTTGCTCCCTCCATTAATTAAAAATGCAACAATTTTTTGTATATTGCATGGGCCGCCACAGTTTTCGAAAATAATTTACACATAAAACGTGATTCCTAAAACGTCAAAATTGAGTTGACTCGCACCACCGTTCAGTGCGTGTTGGGATCTTCTTACTGGGTGACCCTGCTGGTAAGCGGGGTAACCAAAAAAGGAGACCAAATATTATAATAATAATTTTCACTAAATGTTGTCATTCTGTCCACTTGCGCTTAATACTTAATACTTGTCGTTTTACTCACATTAAATGCATGCACAGTGCAAAGGGGCATGGCCAGAAAAAGTTAAAGGATATATATATATATATATATATATATATATATATATATATATATATATATATATATATATATATATATATATATATATATATATATTGATAGCTATTACAAGGAAAACAGGTGAAACAAATCTTTTAATCAATGTTTTACATAATTATATTTATGTAATATTATTACAGATGAATATAACTTCAAGATTGTATTCAGATTAGATTTTGAAAAAACTCTGGGGCACAATAAATTTTGTTTATTGAAAGCAGCAGTCTCATGCACAACTGTCCTTAAAACTGTACAAAAAATATTGTTTACTGACTTCTAAAGTTGCATGCCTGAACAATTAATAAAAATCTTGGGTTTCAGGTGCAGAAGCTTCTCCTTACATTTGGCTGACAGTGAATGAAGTGGACCTGTTAGTTTTGCAGTTTCACGAGCTACAGTGAAAAGACTATTTTGAGCTATTACCAAGGTTATTATGGACATGGGAGACGAGGCTTGAGCTGCATCTATACAAACTGCACAACAGTCTTTAAGTCCTATGTGGAACTCTCAAGACATGTAAAGGACAAAAAAGGATCAAATCCTCTTGTAAAACTTAAATGTGAACTTTTTTCTTACTTGGAACCTGTCACCATCAAGCACTAATTTACTTGACATTTTAAATCAAAAGAAACAGTAGCTTGTACTTTTGTAGGGTGCTCCTTTAAGTCAAGGTTATACTCAACATTTTCTGCCCACAGAAGTTGCTACCATAATTGTCCTACATTGACTGATTTTAGAAAAAACCTTATTGTTGGGAGTTTGCCTCAAGCTTTAACAATCAGTGAACGAGACGACTCAGATTAGCGACGAATAGCTTCTCTTTTACTTTGCATGCAAGCTGTCCTTCACCTGTCACAGTCAGCCATTCAACACATTGTGAATGAATTATTTGATACTGGTGGCTGGGCTGGTTAAATAACTTAGCAGGCTGTGGTAAATATTTTTAGAGCCTATGACTGCACATGTGAGGAATTAATCTCTTCAGTCACAGAAATATTACATAGTACGCACCCTCTAAACTGTTTCTCAAGAGATAGCACTCTGGGTACAGAGGGCAGTCAAAAGCTGTCCATTATTATTTAAATACACTAAAAAAAGAAAAAGAAATTCTTAACAGAGAAAAGGTATTGCAGGCTTTGAGTGAAAATTGCAGTTGCACATTCACAGCAGGACATTCAATATTTAGAAATAGTATTTGCTGGTGTTTGCTGTAGATTTCCTAGCTGCACATGCCTTAGGAGGATTCCAGGAGTTTTTCAAAGTAGACAAGTTTTGTAGATTTTGTCTCGCTTTTCGTGATGAGATACAAACTGTTGATGTTCAAAGTGGTCAATTTAATTTCCATACACCTGATTTGTATGATAAAATTATGGATGAACTAAGACGTAGTGAGTTGGTGACTATTGATGGTGTCAAACGAGTATGTCCCCTTAATAAATTGGCAGCTTTTCATGCATGTACAGGTTTTCCACCTGATTTGTTACATTATGTCCAGGAAGGAATCATACCTATTGAGCTAAGTCTGTGTCTGGCACGTTTTCTACATCTTAATGCTGAAATTCAAATCTTTCCCTTTAAATTTTCTGACAAGACTAATAGTCCTAAAAACATTCAATCAACTTACAAAAATAGGTGGGAATGGACAAGCACATTGGAGCCATGTCTGCTTCTTACCACTCCTTATTGGTCACAGAGTTCCCAAAGGTGATCAAACATGGGAATAGGTACTTGAACTGAAAGATGTGTTTGAGTTGTTGTCAACTTCATGTTTTACTCCAGATTCTGTGTTACTTACAATCAAAGATATTCTTCATACTATGGCCACAAAACATCAGCTTATGTTGGCATATTTTATGGAAATCCTTGCATATTCAGGCCAGAGATTGAGACCCCAAAAGTGTCAATGGAGCCACTGACAATTTTGGACAGTGCTGTGCAACATGCTATTCTAAACAACACTCACCTAAAGTATTATTAGGAACACCAAAATAATACTGTGTTTGCCTTCAGAACTGCCTTAATTCTACGTGGCATTAAGTCATTAGTTAATAGTGCACGCAATTAAGAGATTTGCATTTATTTGAAGAAGTAAGACTTATCTGGAGATCAAACTCAACATTGTAAGTGGTAACAAATTGCAGTGTAACAATTACTTACTTTTATTATTATTATTTATTATTGATTGAGCTTAAAACTTTAAGGCAGAAATTAAACTCATGTTTTTAACTTGAACTGCCTTAAATCTTTTTTGGAGGTGTCTCACCCTATCTCTAAGGGAGCGCCCCGCCACTCTGCGGAGAACGCTTATTTTCTTGTTCTTTCTGTCACAATAACTTTGCCTTACAGCTCAGCTCCTTCTTCACCACGACAGACCGGTACATCGACCGCATTACTGCAGAAGCTGCACCGATCCGCCTGTCAATCTCACATTTCCTCCTTTCCTCACTCCTGAACAAGACCCCAAGATACTTGAACTCCACTTGAGGCAGGATCTCTCCACCAACCTGAAGGGGACAAGCCACCCTTTTCCGACCTAGAACCATGGTCTCGGACTTGGAGGTGCTGATCCTCATCCCAGCAGCTTCACACTCGGCTGCAAACCGTCCCAGTGCACACTGAAGGTCCTGGCTTAATAGAGCCAACAGGACAACATTATCTGCAAAAAGCAGAGCAGAGCTTCACGAGGGACACAGTTGAATGCCTTCTCCAGATACACAAAACACATGGGGACTTGTTGGGCAAACTCCCAGAAACCTCACAGTCACCCTGGATCTGGTGACTGTGGGGGCCATTTTAGTTCAGTGAACTCATTGTCATGTTCCAGAAACCAATTTGAAATGATTCGAGCTTTGTGACATGGTGCATTATCCTGCTGGAAGTAGCCATCAGAGGATGGTGGTCATAAAGAGATGGACATGGTCAGAAACAATGCTCAGGTAGGCTGTGGCATTTAAACGTTGCCCAGTTGGCACTAAGGGGCCTAAAGTGTGCCAAGAAAACATCCCCCACACCATTACACCACCACCAGCCTGCACAGTGGTAACAAGACATGATGGAGCCATGTTCTCATTCTGTTTACGCCAAATTCTGACTCTACCATCTGAATGTCTCAACAGAAATCGAGACTCATCAGACCAGGCAACATTTTTCCAGTCTTCAACTGTCCAGTTTTGGTGAGCTCGTGCAAATTGTAGCCTCTTTTTCCTATTTGTAGTGGAGATGAGTAGTGCCCGGTGGGGTCTTCTGCTGTTGTCGCCCATCCTCCTCAAGGTTGTGCATGTTGTGGCTTCAGAAATGCTTTCCTGCCTACATTGGTTGTAATGGGTGGTTATTTCAGTCAAAGATGCTCTTCTATCAGCTTGAATCAGTCGGCCCATTGTCCTCTGACCTCTAGCATCAACAAGGCATTTTCGCCCACAGGACTGCTGCATACTGGATGTGTTTCCCTTTTCACACCATTCTTTGTAGAAATGGTTGTGGGTGAAAATCCCAGTAACTAAGCAGATTGTGAAATACTCAGACCGTCCTGTCTGGCACCAACAACCATGCAACGCTCAAAACAGCTTAAATCACCTTTCTTTTCCATTCTGACATTCAGTTTGTAGTTCAGGAGATAGCCTTGACCAGGACCACACCCCTAAATGCACTGAAGCAACTGCCATGTGATTGGTTGATTAGAAAATTGAATAGGTGTTCCTAATAATTCTTTAGGTGAGTGTATACAGTATATATATATATATATATATATATATATATATATATATATATATATATATATATATATATATATATATAAATGTGTGTGTGTGTGTGTGTGTGTGTGTGTGTTAGGGCCAGAGGAGTCAATAAGTGATTCAAGTTTGAGCCAAATTGTACAATGTATATATGTACGCCTTATAACAATTTGGGGTTTGCAAAAATCGCAAAAGAAATTGTAAAATTTGAGGCTAGGCCAAGTGAAAACCACAATTCTTTTTTAGAAAAGTTGTGTAACTTTTGGTAGATAGATTATCTTGAACAAGCTTGTGCTCATTTGGGCCCGAGAGGGAGTTTATTAAAATGTCAAGTGTGCAATTTTGGGCACAATCTTGAAATCTCAATTGAAGATGGCTGACTTTTTGTTTTTTAATGAGGCCATAATAATATTTTTGGTTAGATACAACGTGGCAAATCACTGTGCCAAATTTTGTTCAATTCCACCACGGTGAGGGTGCAAGGTCTCATATGGGCCAAAAAGCATTCCTCTAGGTGGCACTATACCTTTTATTACACTATTGTGAATTCATCACCAAAAATCTATTTTTGCCATGACTGATGTCTGTGCCAAATTTTGTGTTTTCTACCGCTTTGTCCCATTAGGGGTTGCGGGTGACTGGAGCCTATCCCAGCAGCTTTGGGCCTGAGGCGGGTACATCCTGGACAGTGGCTAGTTAGTCGCAGGGCTGACATATAGAGACAAACATTGACTGACAACAATTTACTCTCACATTCATTCACTAGGGACACTTTAGAGTTGCCAGTTAACCTATACATGCATGTCTTTGGACGGTGGGAGGAAGCCGGAGTACCGGAGAGAACCCACGGTAACACGTGGAGGACATGCAGACTCCTCACAGAAAGACCGAGTCGGCTGAGAATGTTTGAGCAGGCCGTGTTTTGAACTCACGACCTTCTTGCTGTGAGGCAGGAGTGCTAACCACTCTGCCACGTGCACCCCTACATATAACAATAAATCCAAACATTTTAATTTTTGCATTTTTCTACCACCTACAAAAATGTCACTGGCATCTAATGAGTCTCAGTGGTGAAGGCAATCTTAGGTTAGCAGACTCCACTACATTATGTTCTTTTTCACCCTTTATTAACAAAATCAGAACTATTTTGCAGTTTGAAGAAACTACTAACACTGCCTTAAAATTGAATGCAGCCTGACAAGACCAGATGTTTCAAGATGCTAATTAATATGTACATTTTCCATCAACTGGATAGGAGTAGGAACTACAATAAATCACCCTCAGTCTTCCGTCAAAATGGATGGCATTTAGATTTTTCCATCACTGCAAAAAAAAAAAGTCAACAACAAAAATATTTGTATATTTGTATCATACATTCTGCTCTATTCTCCTCTTGCTTTTGACAACATGACATTTCAAAACTAACCAGTATCTCTTCTTGCTGATTTTCTGAGGTGCATTGCTTCCGTAGGTGTGTGGCAGTCAACAAGAGCGTTCTTTTGCACCGTCACCCACAGTGGCCGTTAACGGAGACTTCTCAGCAGGGGCCACAATTTAACTTGCACATCACGAATAATTCTAACACATATATTAAAATGTGCGCTGAGCCACATCAGGTCCTTAGAGGAAAATTAAACATTACAGATAAAGTTGTGGCAGCAGCAGTCACATAGTCGCAGCATTTTATTCCCAGAGATATGTAAGAGGGAAAAGATGAGGCAGACACATTAAACACATTAAAGTCGTTTGAAATGACAGTAATCCAATGCCTGGTTCACACTAAATTATGCATGCTGTTCCGGTTTTACTTCAGAAGATGCAAAAGAAAAATAACGGAAAAAACAAGTCATCCTGTTGGAGTTATATTCAAAAAGCCTTGTGTTAAATGGTTGTTGTTTCTGTTCTGTCTTCATTCCCCAGAGAGGACAAGGTGACAAAGAAAATAAAAACATTTGTACAACATTTGAACAGCTTGAAATTTTTTCGGAACATTATGTAAAGTGTGTGTGACCATGTGCCTAGTTAGAAAAGCGAGAACACATTGTTTTTGCGCTTTCTCTTGAGCTTGTCTCAGCTGTATGAATGTTAGTTATCCTCATCTTATCTTATGGTATTAAGTACCATTTTAAATTTTGGAGATAAATTTGAACCATAAAATTGGTATTTTCAATAATACCAAAATGTAACACACTCTTTGACACACAGAGTGCATGTGACAGAGTGGTTAGCACTCCTGCCTCACAGCAAGAAGGTTGTGAGTTCAAAACCCGCCAACTCAAAACATTCTTGGCCGACTCGACTTTCTGTGAGGAGTCTGCATGTCCTCCACATGTTACCTTGGGTTCTCTCCGGGTACTCCGGCTTCCTCCCACCGTCCAAAGACATGTATGTACAGGTTAATCGGCAACTCTAAAGTGTCCCTAGTGAATGAATGTGAGAGTGAATGGTTATATGTCACTGTTTGTCTCTATATGTCAGCCCTGCGACTAACTGGCCACTGTCCAGGGTGTACCCTGCCTCAGGCCCAAAGCTGCTGGGATAGGCTCCAGTCACCTGCGACCCCTAACGAGACAAAGCGGTAGAAAATGAATGAATGAACTCTTTGCATTTTTATATCTTAAAAAAAAATGAATTTATTATTGTTTGTCTGCTTTGTCCCATTAGGGGTGCAGGCTACTGGAGCCTATCCCACCAACTTTGTGCCTTAATATGTACACCCTGGACATGGCCAGTTGGTCGCATTCAGACAAATAACCTTTGACCTCATGGACAAGAAAACATTTTGAACTTGCTAAAATATTTTTTTTGTGTATGAACACTGATCATAGAAAGATAAACAGATGATTTCATTTATTGAAATGGATTTACTACCAGCTCCTCACTTGACAATGCAGAAACCTGGTGACAATGGTGAGTTGTAAATCAAGAGGAAGAATCTTCTTTTAAAACTCCTATATTTCAACAAAGAAACTCCCATAAGGAAAAAGTCTTTAACAAACAGTCCATTAAGACAAACCTCATCTTTCAACGCTCAATATCCGTACACAACATCTGTACATGTTGAATAAGACTGATAACCATGAAACGTTGATTCCTTTTAATTGAAATGCACTGTGTTTAGTACATGCAGATGATGATGTTGTCGAGGTACATTTTTATTTAATACGTCTTTTGTGTTTGAAGGTGGGATGCCTTTCTCCTCCCCCTACTAGAAAGATAAAGTCCCGCCATCAAGTAAAGACACGCCTCTGTAATCAGTTAGTAAAAACTCAGTTCTTAGGGTGTTGGCAGCTCAGTTTTTCTGTATAGTTTTTTTTTGCTTAGGCGGAAATATGTTTGAGGTTATTTTGCTGTTTTCCATCTTGATTTATTCTGAAACTGTAACATGCACATTTTTTTCTGAATCTCACAAGTGCCCCCTTCATTTTTACACCAGAATTATTGAAATACACCTTGCAGTTACAGAGATACAGTCGATTTACTGCAGGCACCAAAAACAAGGTCAGGTTTAAAGGGTTTATTTTTCTTCAGTTTAGGACTAAGCCTTGTAAAAAACTTGTGTTAGCAAATTAATTAATTAACAACTATAATTAGGCTGTTTTCTATAAAAACCTACAAGGAACTCTGCACATTTTTCAACTGTCATTTTTACTTTGAGAACTATCCATATGCCAAACTCTGATTTGACTGTGGTTAAACTGCCACAGGCAACCAGCACCTTCTCAAAGACCAGGATGCTCTGACATCTGGCCCACCACAAGCAGCAGCTCAGCTTTTGCAGAGATTTTCGAAAAAAATTCCCCAATCTCTGTCCAAGACTTTTTCGACTAAGAGAGAAACAACACTTCCATAGTCAGTCATCGGCTCAAGCCTGCTTCAAGCAAAGCCTGATTTTTAAGTAAGATCTTTACAGTTTCACAGAGTTGGCATAGAAAAAAAAAGTTTAACATTACAACTTAACTTGGACATAACTGTCCAAGTTAAGTAATCCTTTAAGTTCATACCCCACCTTCAATAAGAAAAATGTATTGTTTCAATCCTTGAAATACTACTGTTATTTAGTATTATTTTACTTCATTTCATTGTAAATGGAAACCACCTATTGTTCTTGTGCATCTTTAATATTTCTCCATTTCAGCCATCTTGCATTGCATGCAGCGATACTAGGGATGTACTAGGGGAGTACAGCATTATCTGTATCTGTAAACCATATGAATTATCTGTATCTGTATCTGTACTGGGACTGGGCGTGGCCTAACCCGGAAGTGGGCCAAATTTAGTCCGGAAGTGTTCGGGTTGACTGGGTGGGGCTTTAACTGGTATGTTATGTTTAATCATGCAATTAATATGGGTTGATTAGAAATTGTTATATTTATTGCTCATTAGAAAACTATTTACATGACAGCATAAGCATTGAGCTTCAGATCAATGGTTTTGATCACAATAACAAATGAACTATATACAGTTCGAACTGTGTATGAACAAGTTTTGCAACAATGAAATACAACACATGCGTTTGCAATTATGAAGAAAAATGTAATGAACAAGCATTTTTATCTAAACATAACTTTCTTTTTTTAACTTTTTTTATCAGTGTGATTTTCTTTACTTTTTATTTCCACACCAGATTAGCAAAAGCTACAAACGAATGATCACAATAACGTAATTGTCTAAGACAAGGTAGCCGAATTAAAGGCAGTAACTTAACAATCATAATAAAGTTCACATCAAATCAATGTGTTACTTTTAAAGTGCTTAAAAAATTTTAATTAACCAGAATTTCTTCAATGAGGTTCCACTCGCAGTTCACTACGCCACCAATTAAACTCAATAAAACAAACCAATTTGCTACTATTACCCAAAAAGGTACTAAGGTAGAAGTAAAAGAAAACTCACCACTGAGTCAATTGTCAAGAATTCCCATTACTTTATGAAGTGTTTTTCCAAACTTCTTAGCACCACTTGGCATACTGCAGCCACAGCAGGAACCCGATGCCGGGAATATCCCTGCGCCTGCTCCGGAACGCGCGGAAAGCATCCGCGAATGAGAAGGGACTATTTTTCATGTGACATGTGTAACACGAGCACAGATAATGACTCGTATTACTCGTATAATGCTCGTACTCGGCAAAAGTGCTTTATCCGTACCGGATACTCGTTTCAGCTGAGTTTTCAGCTGAGTATACACATGATGAGAGAAGGAAAGTAAAAAGACGGTACGCAACTGGCCTACAACAATACGGCTGCAAGTTACTGAATCCAACATGGATGAAGCACATCAAGAGGGCACCAGAGCACCTACCCAAGATACTAGGCCTAAAGACATTAATTCAAATTCTTTCCCAGATGGAGCATCAGCTAAAAGCCACAAAAGCATCAGCTCAGGTAGATCATCTGTGAACGCTAGAAGCACAAGCCCTAGCAGAAGCAGCCCGTGCACAAGTAGCATTTGCAGAGAGAGAGAAAAATATTAAAGTTGAAAAGGCCAAACTCGAAGCCAACCTTGAAGCCCTAAGGTACGAAAGAGAGGCTGCAGCTGCTAACGCCCAGGCACAAGTATTGGAAGCAACAGCAGACCTAGAGGATGAGGGAGCCCTGAGTCTTTAGCAAAACAGTTTGGAGGTCTGTAAATGATAAAAGACAGATGTTAAAATCCGTGTAGAGTTTGTGCAAACTCTTGTTTGCTAGGGGCGTCTGGAAGTGTAGAATTGAGGACTGATCTGCTACAGTCTCATCAGTCCATCTTCTCATAGTCCTTGTACTCGGGGGCTGATGTTTCACTAGAGGCACGTAGGAGGTGGTGAGGTGCACCAGGTTGGGATCAGACCTTCCCAGCGAGGGAATAGGGCTGAGCTGTGTGCATCCCGAACATTTGCATAAGCAGGTCTATTGTTCTTCCCTCTCTGGTGGGGCAATCCACAAACTGTTTGAAAGTGGAGAGAGTTTTGTCCAAATTCACGTGATTAAAGTCTCCAGAGATAGCAATGAAAGCATTGGGATGAGCGGTCTGAATCTGGGCTATTATGGAGTGAATGGTGCACGCAGGTGCTGTGGGGGTTGGCAGATGGGGGCACATAAATAGGCCACGAAGATAACTTGTGAAAGCTCCCTGGGCAAATAATATGGATGTAATCCAACAGCACACAGTTCCACATCCTGATTACAGATGCGCTCTTTAACCATGATGTGACCAGTGTTACACCAGCGTTGATTAACAAGCACGGCAAATCCGCCTCCTTTACGCTTACCGCTGCTGGCGAAGTGCCAGTCGGCTCGCACCGTGTGGAAGATGTAGGCGTTGTCAGTGGTAATGTTCTGGTGCATCCATGTCTCCGTAAAGCACATTAGACTACACTTGCGATATTCCCTATGACTTTGGACAAGTGCTGTTAGTTCATCCATTTTGTTGACAAGGGAGCAAACGTTCCCCATGAGGATGGAGGAGACACGGCTTAAAGTCTCTGTTGTTTCTTTGCTATGTTGGAGAGGTTTGTTAGAGTTGCCATGGTCGCCTTAGCCAGATCGGCCACTTTAGCCGCGAGACCCGGCTTCAGTGCTATCCTTTGTGTAAACAATGCGATCAGCTGGGGTTCCATCGTAACTTAACAGTTCCGAGTGCAAGAAGCAAGAGTTCCAAAACTTCCAAAACCTCCTGTTTGTGTCCCCAATTGGTTTGCAAGACGTGGTCCAAATTTGGTGACTAAATAAAACACAATACTATATAAAAATAAGAAAAAGTGAGAAAGCTAGTCGGAGCGTTTGTAACTGGTGGCACACGGGTTGACGCATGCACATACTCATAATAGCATACACATATTTACTATTGTGTTCATTTATGTGCATCAGTATGGAAGAGGAAGGATGGCCAGCGGATAGAGGAGGAGAAAGTGGGTGTTTGGTATTTTGGGAGTGACACATCATGGACGAACAAGGCCTACATTACGCCTTGTGGAAAAAAGATCCAGAAGGCACCTCATTCCCTTTATTCAACTTCATGTGAGGATTTGGGTCATCAATCCGGTAAGGACGCCATTCATGGCATTCTTACCGTATTCTACCAGCTCTGGGGTTGGGCCATCATACGGTTAAACACAGCAGGTGGTATGTGGATCCCCACACAGGTGCCCATACCCAGGACCTGGACAGAGCCTGGCGGTCTTACAAGGAGAGAATCTGGAGACTTCGAGAAAATAGAGATGATAGTTTGCTCTCACAGCACCTCTCAGTAATAGAATTGAATAAATGGCTGGCAAAAAAACACACATATATAGCATTAGGGAGACTGAGAATGACATTTCTGAAAAATATAGGTAAATCATTGGATGTTAAGAAAAAAACATGTTTCAGCCATGTTAAGCTGTAAGTAAACCTCCAAAATGTATGACATTGTGATGTTCAAAAGATAAGTAAAAATTTTTCAGTGATTGCTTGTACAAAATTTACGTCAAAAATATGTATATTTACAAGGCTTGTTCTTATTTTTTGTACATAAAAGGATCACATTTAAATTTTCAAATAAGAATTGTCACAATAGTAAATGTTCAAATGCTCTTAATTATCGATACCAGTTTTAGCACAAGTGTCAAGTCAGCAGTCTTCACCATGATTGTAAAGACCTTTGCAGGTGTTTTGAGTTAATTAGCTGATCAAAGTGTGGCACCAGGGGTCTTCAATATTGAACCTTTTTACAATATTCTAATTTTCGGACATACTGAATTTGGAATTTTCTGTAGTTGTCAGTTATAATCATCAAAATTTAAAGAAATAAACATTTCAAAAATATCAGTCTGTGTGTAATGAAGGAATATAATATTTAAGTTTCACTTTTTGAATGGAATTAGTGAAATAAAGCAACTTTTTGATATTCAAATTAAATGACCAGCACCTGTATTTTATATTTGTGTCAGTTGGCAAGTAAATGTTTTTGACTGCACTGGGCCAATGTGATTGAACTCTAGAGCACACAATATGATTCCGACAAAAATTAAACGGAACTTAATTCAATTGCTGTTATTGTGCACCCCCTGACGAGTCCGTTACTTGTGTTACCTTTTCTACAGATGTTGCAGAACATTTGTTTTCCTTCCTACCTCAGCCACATAAACTCCTGTTCCCACTGAACTCGATACGCCCTCTTCTTCACCTCCTTTGTGCTGCTTAATTGTCCTGTAACAGCTGTCAATGACAGCTCAGTGTTTCCTGTTTGTCTATCTTTATCCTCTGCTGCATCATGTCCTCTTTTTATCACTTTTATTAACAATATCAGAACCCAAGACCAGAGTGAGTTTAAACATGGCGCACACAAAGCCTGACGTTGTAAAAACGTAGTCTGTTAAAGCACTGACTTGGTAGACCAAGCTGCTTCCTTCAAATCCCCCTTTGTTAAAATTCCATAATCTAGATTAATCTAAACATTCCTGGTTTCACGATACCCTCTGAAAGCAAATGTTTATTTCTGTGTTTATCCCTTGTCCTGTCAATCCTTTCCCTGTTTCCATCCTTTTTAATTCATATTATTCATCATTGTATAATCTTTAATAAAATCCCATATAAGACATTAATGTTTCTCTGTTTATATTAAGAAATGTTTGAAAACTAGAAGAATTTGCTTCCTTTAGATTAATGAGACTAGATTAAACAGTTTCTCTCGATCTGTCTAAAACTAGAGTGGTGCCCCTTTTTAATTAGAAATTAATTTTAATAAATTAATATAAAAATAATTATTGAAAGTAATATTAAAATTAATCTGATATGTTTATGAAACATAGTTATACAGTACACTACAACGGACGGCATTCATATTTTTCCGTCCCTGCTAAAAATAAAAACGTCAATGACGGAAAATATTCGGTTAATGCAACCTTTGCAGGGTGCGTAAAGATGGCTTTAATCAACTTTGGACCTACACTGTGTAAAATAAAGTCAATGATGACATACGGACTTATACATATAGTACAAAGATGCATGTTCTGTGCTTTAGTGCAGTGTTACATGGTCTTTCCGGTACAGTTCCACTTTTTCCAATCCAGAGTGTAATTGCACTTGGACAAAATAAATCTATACTGCTGTCTATTGGTTCATGTCTGGATATTCTGAATCTCCTACTGCAGCAGTTCAAACAGTGCATGTCCGAGTTGAGTGAGGTCTCTTACAAAGTTGCCTTTTTGGTTGCAGAGGATTAGCAACTCTTGTGGCAGACCATGCTTCCTCAGCTGTTGAGCCATCTTCAGGATGGAGGTAATGTTGGTTTGCACTTCAGGTCCAGAGAGATGGTGCTTCCCAGGAATCTGGAGGTCTCTGCCTGTGACACAGGGCTACAAAATGATAACTAAATGATTCATGTTTTGTATGAATGAAAATGTGAAATTATTCATGCTATTTGATATAGAAAAAAACACTATATTGTTTTCAGGTAATGACCTACAGTACAACTAACAGTAACTGAGATTACAACAGACAAACAAAATGAAGGAATTGTTCAACAGTAATAAGTTGTCATTAAATATAACAAAAACAAAAAATATGTTATTTGGAAAGCGTAGAAAAGATGAACAGATAGAGGTACTAACTGACAAAGTAAAAATAGAACGCGTTAATGTGTATAAATTGCTGTGAGTGATCCTCAGTAACAGTGTTAGTTGGCGACCACAAATGGCTAATACTTGTTCAAAAATGGCTAAATCAGAAAGCTCTCTCCATCTTATATTATTCACTCATCCTACCATATATTAATTACTGTTACTGTTACTTACTATTTTTTTTTTAATTCGGACCACATACATAAAATACACAAATAAACAACAATCAAAATAAAAACAACAAAACAAGGTTGTCCAAATAGGGGTGGGTGGAAGCAGAACGCTTATTTTGTCCCACCCCTCATTTACATCTTATTACAAACTCAAAAAATAGCAAGGTATAACCACTTCCATTAGTATAAATTTTTCAAAACTCAAGTCTCTTAAGTGCCAGCACAAAAAACAACAAAAACAATCCAAAATCAACAACAAAATCACAATAATAATTATAACAAAATATAAAACATGTGCCTTTAAACCCCGCCCTCCCTGTAACACAACCAGACCAACTGTTAATAGAGAAACTTGAAATTGTGAATGTTTTGACACTGCTTATATTGGAGATCCAGGCAGTTCCATAAATTAACACCACATACAGACTCACAAAAACTCTTCCGGGTGGTTCTTACCAAGGGTATTTTAAAATTTCCAAAACCTCGCAACCCACAAGTTTGTTCTCTAACTTTGAACAACTTTTGTATATTACTGGGCAACCACTTATTAAACGCCTTGTATAAGATTTGGACAGTGTAATATTTCACCAGGTCATGGATTTTTAACAACTTAGATTGCATAAATATTTATATATTGCATATTACTATGATCCAAGAATCCAGCCTTATGTATGATCCGTACTGCTCGCTTTTGTAATATGACTAATGGCTGTAATGAACATAGATAATTGTTTCCCTACACTTCAACACAGTAGGTGAAGTAGGGGAACAGTAAAATGTACGGAGAGCATGTTGATAAAAGAATTGCTTGGCTTTGTTTATTATTGCAAGGGTTTTGGAAACTTTTGTTCTTATGTGTCTGATGTGGGCTTTCCAAGATAATTTGTTGTCTATTATTACTCCTAGAAATTTATTTTCAATTACATTTTCAATTTGGACACCCTCTATATTTATTTGCAATTATGAAGTATATTTATAATTACCAAATGATAATTTATTGCTGTCCATCCATTGTTTTATTTTACTTAATTCACCATTTACAGTATTTATGGGCGGTAGTAGCTCAGTGGGTTGAGAAGTTGTCTTTCAACCCGAAGGTAGTTGGTTCGATTCGATCTCTCCCCACAGTTCATACTGTCATTGTGTCCTTGGGCAAGACACTTAACCCACCTTGCCTCCAGTGACTGTAACACTGGTAATTACTGTAGAACTATAGAACTATGTAAGTCGCTTTGGATAAAAGCGTCTGCCAAATGAATAAATGAATAAATGTAAAAATGTAAAAATGTATGAGTTCATTATAATTATCACTACTATAGAATATGTTAGTGTCATCTGCAAACAATATAAGTTTTAGCGATGTAGATACATTAAATATATCGTTAACATACAAATTGAATAGTCTAGGACCCAACACCGAACTCTGAGGAACACCACAAGTAATGCCAAGATTCCTTGAAGTAGTCTGTTCTATTTGGACTCTTCCTGATAAATAACTTTTTATCCAATTTCCAGCCACCCCTCTAATGCCATATTGTTCTAGTTTATTGATTAGAATTGAATGATTTATTGTGTCAAAAGCTTTTTAGATCCATAACTATTCCAACTGTGTATTCTTTTTTTGTCTAATGCATTTGTAATTTCCTCTGTTGCCTCGATTATTGCTATTGAAGTGGTTCTTTGTGTTCTAAATCCGTATTGGCTTTCATTTATTATTTTGTGTTTTTCAATGAATTTTTCCAGACGACAATTAATGAACTTTTCTAAAATCTTAGAAAACTGCGGCAGCAGATAAATTGGTCTATAATTTGTGAAGTTATGTTTGTTTCCATTTTTATATATTAGTATAACTTTTGCAATTTTCATTTTATTTGGCACACAGCCCATTTGGAATGATAAGATAGAGATATAAGATAATGGTTTAGAAATGTTTTTTATGAACTTTTTAACTACATCGTGACAGTCCGTGGATAGTTTGCTTTTGCATTTGTAAACAATATTTATTACTTCAAATTCATTAGTTGTTCCAAGAAAGATTGATAATTGATTTATTTTTTTATTCCTATTTGGTTGATCAGTTTCCTGTTTTGGAATTTCAGCTGCCAGATTGAGGCCAACATTTACAAAATAGTAAATTAAGCTATTTACAATATTTTGCAGGTTTTTCACCATTGTTATCAATGAAACACTCTGGATATGTTTTCTTTTAGATGCAGGCCTAATTAAACAATTTAGGATAGTCCAAGTTCCTTTGATATAATTTTTATTTTCCTGTAATGCTGTATTATAATATGACTTCTTGCTCAATCTAATTACACCAGTTAGCTTATTTTTATACACATTATATCATATCACTGTCATAAACAGTAAAAACTGGTAGATGGTCAGTGATGGCACATATGAGCATTCCATTGATTGTTTGATTTACCATATTGTTAGTGAAGATATTGTCAATTATTGTGGCACTGTGAGATGTTATTCTGCTTGGTTTGGTGATAGTTGGATAAAGGGACATACTGTACATTGTATCAATGAAGGCATCTATATTTTGTTCAGTCGGATTTAATAGATCAATGTTGTAATCCCCACAAATGAATATAGGTTTTTTGTTTGTTTCAAAAAACAATTTCCCCATCCATTCATTAAAAGTTTCTATACTAGAACCAGGCGACTGATAAACACAACTTATGATGATGTATTGCATATTTCAACTGTTAAACATTCCATTTCATTGTCTATAACCTGTGTCATTTCCTTTAGTACCCTAAATTGTATTGATTTATGGACATATAATGCAACTCCATCTCCCTTTTTGTTTTCTCTATTCATATATGTTAACTCGTAGTCATCTAATTCAAACTGTAACTCCAGACATGAAATAACTTCAAGAGCCATTTAGAGACATTAAACAGACTCCAGAAAAAAAGCCATCAGAACTGTACACAGTGTGGGTTTTAGAGATCACACCAACACTCATTCATTCATTCATTTTCTACCGCCTAGTCCCGTTAGGGGTCGCGGGTGAGGGACATGCACACTCGTCACAGAAAGACCGGGTTAGGCTGAGAATGTTTGAGTCGGACGGGTTTTGAACTCACAACCTTTTTGCTGTGAGGTGTTTACCACACCAACACTCTGTTATTGAAATTACAGACAGCTAGAAACATTCAACTCCCTAGCAACATCCCAAAAATGTTTGCTAATTGTGATGGGGGGTTTAATTAAGGGAATTTTTTTATTTTTCAGTACATCATGTTCACACCACCTTCAAAAGTCTATCACTTGAAGCGGTATTACTCTATGGTACAAAATAGACAATAACATAAAAAGCAGCAACATTGCTACAATTTAAAAAAAATATATAAGACAAATGTATATAAAAAAACACTGCTGGCCAATAATTAATTATAAATGTAATAAACATTAATAAAAAAATTAATTGGTTCAATAATTTGATTTAGAAATAATCCAGATAATTAAAATTCATTGACACATGGGGGGATGTGGGTGTTTTGACACCCACACTTCTCACAGTGAGAGGGTTTAACACCCACACTTTTTCTGCAGTTTGCACAAATGTCTTAAAATATTTTATCGAGCGGGTCCCGTAAAGGAAAACAGGAGTGTGACCAAAGTCTATCCTAAGGCTATCCTGCTACTTTGGGGATAAAAACAGACCCTGGGCTTGCTTTTTATATTGAAAAGGTAAGACATCATTGTAGACCATATTTAATATATTGTGGTGTTTTGTTTTCATTTGTCTGATTAAATAACAATAGTGTGCTTGTAAAACATGGATGCTAAGCAGCTGACAGAAACGATGACTCATTATTAGTTACTTGCTTTTAAATTTTGAGAAATCTGAGTGAATTATGAATTAAATTATTACTCTGAGAGTCTCTTTTTATACCCTTTTTATGTCCAAACTTTTTTGATATTGCGTTTGTACACTGCTGTGGACATGTTATTACCTCTCAACAAACACTAACTGTATGTCTGTGTAATATATTCCATAAATAAGTAATGAAATTAATGTTATTACAGTCAAAATGACACCAATACAAATTCTGTCTCTTGCTTTCTGTCTCTCTCTCTCTAGGACATGACTAGCCACATAAACCAAAGGCAGCAAATTATAGTTACCTGATGTAACTACACTACTACGAGTGTGTGCGTAGCCCACCTACGGGCTTCGCTATTGGTTACCTCTCTGGCGACAGCCAGCCCCTTGAGAAAGATCAAAGCACTTACCGCGTCAATCATGCCAACGACTGGCACAGCCTCAGGGGATATATAAACTCCCTCGCCCAATGCTCTCCCTTCTTCGAACAAGCTCAAAAGAGGGAAGCAGTCCAGCTGGGCCTGAGAGTAGGTGGGCTACACACACACTCGTAGAACTGTAGTTACATCAGGTAACTATAATTTCTACTTCGTGTGTGCTCCGCCCATCTAAGGGCTTCGCTATTGGTTACCTGCCGAGGCGAAGGCCGTAGGAGATCAATGTACTCCCAGCTGGACAGGTTCACAAAGATTGGCGCGGGAACAATCTTCAGGAGCAATGCAGGCCCACCCCTCCCCAGACAACGGTGTCCAGACCGCATCTCCCAAGAGCATCTGACACCGTCACCTGTAAGCCTAACCGAGCCATGCCCAGGACTGCCTCTCCCAAGAGCATCCTGGCACCATGTTCAAACTCAAAAACCTCAGTGTCTATGGTCGGGGGATGGGCCACCTCTCCCAAGAGCGTCCTTCCTGCCCGCCAAGCCCGTGACCGCCTCTCCCAAGAGCACACGGGCCACACACTTCTGGTATTCGTAAGTGTTGTGCTGAATGGAGGACTGGCCTCCATTCAACACTGAATGACTGACAGAGCCCGCAGACACGTCCATGAGATAAGGCTGCATGAAAGTGGACCGAGAGGACCAAGATGGCGTCAAGCATATATCCTCCACGGAGACACCCTTACACAAGGCCACCGACATGGCAACCCTCGGGTAGAATGGGCCCTGACCAAGGCTGGGAGAGGCGGCCAAATCCAATGTGCCAAGCGCTGGGCCGACAACGGGGTCCCACGCCCTCTGGCTCCGAAGCACACAAATAAGCGGTCTGATGCCCGGAAGCCCGCTGTGCGCTCCACATAGCAGCGCAAAGCCCTGACTGGACACAGCCTGAGTAACCGCGCATCTGCTGTCGATCCCTCAGAGGTGGGGCAGATAGCTCTAATCCTGATCACCCTGGACCGGAAGGACGAGGTGATAACCTTCGGCTGAAAGGCTGGGTTGGGCCAAAGATGAACCAGGCTTCCATCCTCACTGAGCGACATGCACGAAGGATGAACTGACAAGGCACACAGGTCCCCCGCCCTCTTGGCGGAGGATAGTGCCAACAGAAGGGCGGTCTTGAAGGAGAGCAGCCGGACCTCCGCCAGCTCAAAGGGCTCAAAAGAAGGTCCAGACAGGCCATCCAAAACTGTCTGAAGGTCCCAGGGAGGCACCACCTGCCTAGAGGGGGGGGCCTCACCCTGCGTGCACCCCGAAGAAATTGCTTAACCAAGGGTGACTACGTGCCGAGAAGCGTCCAAATCCCTCATGGCCCGTCGTGATAGTTTATGCAAACACTGCCAGAATTGATGCGGCACGACCACTATCCAGAAGTCCCTGTAGGAATTCCAGAACTACATTGATTGAACAATATCAGGGGTTCAACAACCTGTCCCCACACCAAGCGGCAAAGAGGCGCCAGCGGGTGCCGTATGCCCTGGCCGTGGAAGGTGCCCTAGCACACTGGATGGTGGACACCACTGCCGGGGGAAGTCCTATACTCATAAGTCTCCCCCTTTCAACCTCCAGACTAGGAGTCTGCGGAAAAGGAATAGCCTGGACTTAAGGGAACCCCGGGCCTGCAGCAGTGTGTCTGGTTGGTCGGGGAGAGGCCATGGTTCCGTCACCGCCAACTGCACTAGGTCCGGGTACTATACGGCACCCGGACTGTCCGGCGCCACCACCAGGATGTAAAGGCCCTGTGACCTCGCCCTGTGACCTCACCCTGTGAAGCAGAGGGGCCATGCGGCGTAGTGGTGGGAAGGCATAGAGGAGGCCTGAGCCAGCGCGTCCACCCCTAACGGTGGGTCGTCTGACAACCTGAGCGAGAACCAGAGTGGGCACTGTGCGTTCTCTGCACTGGCGAACAGGTCGGCCACAGGCTGACCAAACTGGCACCAAATCTGTCGTGCGCCAGACCCCATTCGTCGCGTAGAGGGCCACCCCGAGACATCCTGTCTGCCCGTGCGTTGAGAGTCCCGGGCACATGCCGCGGCTTTAGTGAGGCCAGGTGTGTGTCTGCCCACATTAGGATCTCTGCTGCCCTCCGATGAAGGAGGGCAGCAGAGATCCTAATGTGAGGTTACCTGGTCCCTCCCTGCCTGTTCAGGTAGGCCACAACTGTTGTGTTGTCCGACCTGACCATCATGTGCTCTTGTTTCAGGCTTGGAGCAAAGTGCAGAAGCACTCTCTGCACCGCTACCATCTCCAGTACATTGATATGAGATAGCGTTGACTCCTACTGCGAGCCGGCCCAAGGTCCCGCCACATCCGATGAGTGAAGCGTCCGTGAACACCTCGACATAGTGTGGGACGCATCCCATGCGCATTCCCAGTTGGAGGCGGTCTGAGGTGAGCCAGAATTCCAGGTCCTGCCGAGCCCTCAGTGGGACAGTGAGACCCCTTGTCTGTGTGTCCTGCGTGGAATGCAATCGGAGCCGAGCAAACCAGCGTTGGAGCCGTCTCATATGAAGGAGCCCCATGCGTACTCACCGGGTGAACTGCTGCCATCATGCCCAGTAGGGACTGGACCAGACAAAACGGGGCCGATGGAGCCACCACCAGTTTCTGGGCCAGACTCCTGAGCGCCACCTGTCTCCCCACGGAGAGCTGTGCGCGCATGGTCTCTGCATCAAAATCCTGTCCCAGGTATGTCACCTGTTGGGCTAGCAACAATAAGCTCTTGGCCTGGTTTACCACGAACCCCAGCTTCAAGATGTGACAAAGTTCTCTGTCCGTCTGCTCCCCAGCCTCTTGGCGTGAGGGAGCAAGAATAAGTCAGTCGTCTATGTAAGTTAGGATCCTGAGACCCTGAACATCCACGCATTTGGAAAAAGTGCGTGGGGCGAGGGAGTAGCCGAACGGGAGGTGGTTGAACTGAAAACACCGATCTATGGCAAACCTGAGGAATTTTCCGTGCCTCGGCAGGATGGAGACATGAAAATAAGTGTCCGATGTAGGAGAGAAGAGACCTCCTCTTGGAGTGTTTTGTGCACCGCCTGAGTCGTAAGCTGTGTGCGAAGGACACCGCAGAAGGGAGGGGGTGGGCGAGCAAACTGCAGGGCATAGCCCCTCCTTAATGTCCTGTCTAGCCAGGGCGATAGAGGGCTGAGAAGGCGTGTCCACGCTTCGAGGAAGTGCGATAGCGGGCGCACTACGCCCTGAACCGGAAGAAGCATCGGCCCACCCACCATCCCAAACCCCTCTAGAGGTTCGGGATGCGGGGGGCTCCCCCCGAAAGGGCTGCCCTACCATCTCAGGAGGGGGCCCTGCTGGGGTTGTGTGGTTGGCTGGGGGTAGGTTCTGTCTGAGTTAGAACCCCCTATGTCCTGATGAGATCGGGGGGATGGGCCCCCCCCTGAAGGGGTTGCCCCACTCCTCAAGGTGGGGCACCCCCAGTAGCTGCCCGTGTAGCCAGGGGTAGCAGGTCATAGTTAGAATCCCTGCTCCTGTAGGCCAAAACTTGGCGCTGCCTAGATAACAGAGGGGGCGAGCCCACGGCCCCCAATATCGGCACACCGCCCCTGGCAGTTGCAGAGTGAAACCTGGGCCGTTTACCAGCCGCATTAGAATTACCAGAGGCGCGGGAGCGCCTCTTATGCCCCTCCTCCGGGAGTGGAAGGCGCCAATACTGCTGTAAGTACACTGGACCCACCTAAGCCAAGCACAAGCCTCCTGCGTGGCGTGGTGGATGGGGCGGCCATAGGGAGCTGGAAGGGATGATCCAGAAGCTTGCTCCTTTAATGAGAAGTAACGGGCTCTTTATTAACATGATTCTCATTACAGGAAGACATGTGAGAGCGGGAGCCAGCGCCCCTTCCATGTTAAAAACTTCCTCTTCTGCCAGAGTTTTCCCGCTCTGCGCTACGAGAAGCAAGGACAGGGTCAGCAGCGGCAACGGTGGAGCGGACCCTCACTTGCTCCCGGGGTCTCGCGGATATCTGTCTCCGGTCAGCACGACGACGCCACATGTGGTGGAGCTGAGGATGCTGAGCAAGCTGCTGGGAGGTTTTGGAGGCTGACTCCAGTCGGTCTACCAGAGACTGTATGTCAGGGCCAAACAGGGAGGAGTTGGAGTGCGGCAGACCGAGAATGCGTCTCTGCTCCTGTTCCTTCAAGGAAGACAAGCCGAGCCACAGGTGTCTCGCGCCGAGCTGTGCCGCGCTCATGGTGCGGCCCCCATCCACAGCAAAAGCTTGGGACATCCTCAGGAGAGCAGCCGCTGTGGTCTGGACCTCGCCTACTTCCTCGGGTGTGAATGCAGACCGCTCATGCGTGAGTCTGTCCAAGGAGCCCGCCACTACCTGCGCGGCGTTAGCGTAGCAGCGATCAATCAACGACGCCATCAACCTGTCCCTCTCAGTTGGTAAAGCCGGCTTACCACTCGGCCAGGGAGTAGATGACGGGAGCAGGCACATTCTAACACCGTCTTCAATGGGTGGGACAAAATATCTCGTTCCAGCCCTCCACGTTGCAGTAGCTCAGATATCCTCGGGCAGGGCCCCTCGCCGAGAGAGGGCTCTGCCATTCTCGCTGGGCATAATGGGCGATGGGCGTCATCAGAGGGCAGAGAGTCGCCACACGTGGTCGAGAGCGGGTCTGTGATGCCAGCCCCAGTGTGAATCCGCTGGAGCCGTCTCAAGCGGCTGGGGCGGGAGCAGAGTCCTCAT
This sequence comes from Neodontobutis hainanensis, assembly GCA_024349245.1. Lineage (NCBI taxonomy): Eukaryota > Metazoa > Chordata > Actinopteri > Gobiiformes > Odontobutidae > Neodontobutis > Neodontobutis hainanensis. The sequence continues at coordinate 124,083 of JALDNG010000032.1, forward strand.
TCGCTCTGCAGCCTAGGCGAACAGCTGCGGCAGATCATCTAACGTGTACCGATGAGCCGGCCACAGCGGGACACCGCCATGGGTCCCAGCGGCGGGTCGAGTGGAGCCGGAGAGACTGGACCCATAAACGCAGCCCGACTCTCGGTCTCCTATCTCGGGAGTCAGAGGCAGCCGGTGCAAGTGGACCGCTCCAGCTGGTGACGCCATCCGAGGCAGGTGAAACACTGGTCATGGCCGCCCTTGGGCAGCAGCCGGGCGCAGCAGGAACGGCAGGAGCGGTGGTGCCCAACACCGGTAGGTGACAAATCTCGAGCACAATCCATTCTTCTATCTTCCTAAGTCTTCGCTTTAGTGATCTCAGAGGTGCTGAGAGAGAAGAAGAAGGGAAAGCGTTGGGCGAGGGGGTTTATATAGCCCCTGAGGCTGTGCCAGTACGTTGGCAAGACTTGGCGCGGTGAGTGCTTTGATCTTTCTCAGAGGGCTGGCTGGCGCCAGAGAGGTAACCAATAGTGAAGCCCGTAGGTGGGCGGAGCACACACGAAGAAGAACAAAGAGAAAAAGTGGTTCAATGTGACATTTCTTTATTATAAATATTTGCAGGAATAAATGTATATTAATATATGTGTTTATATGTATATGGTGGGTTGAGACACCCTGTTGGCAGCATTTGTTTTCTAGATCTGTTTGCATGCTCTAAGCTGGCTGAGCCCTGTTTGGTTCGGCTGGTCCTGGTGTTGTTCGTCTGTTCTCCATCACATCCAGAAAAAACCCTGACAGACGAGTTACAACCATCTGGAGAACTTCATCCTCCTCCTCTTGCGAAGAGCAGCTGTAACTGCACCTGAGAATGAAACAACAAGCATTGCTTGATTAGCCATTTAATCTTAGGCTCTTCTCTTGTATGGTAGTCTTGTGAGGATGTATGGAGTCAAAGTATGGGGCACCAGGAAGTAAGACTCTAGCCCCCATCCAGGAGTGATTATAAACCTATCAAGAGGCTTCTACGTAATAGGATTATGGTTTCCTGGGACAAAGACCCCTCTCTACAATAGGAGAGACATGGCAATAATGTAAAACAGATGTTATTTGCTAAGATGTATTTAAGGACTGTGCTTCTTGTACTCTGTCAGTCTCGGCTTGTGGGTGACTGAACACAGATATCTGAAATAAACCTGAATGAACCCACCTATCGGCCTGGCTAAATTTTTGGACTCTCTGCTTGACTACAGACGCCCTCTTCTCTCCCATGTCTCAAGAGTTCTCTTTACTGCTGTGTCAGCACTCAAGAGTCAAATATAGTTTACTCTCAGTAAAGTCTGTCAAATAATAAAATTGCAGAAGTGGTACTTTTCTTACCTTCTCTGTAAATGTCAAAATCCTGTTAACAGCTGTAGCTGGCTGTCGCTCCAATTACCCCGTCGTGCACGTACAAACGCCTGCCAGCGAGAGCAAGCAGGACCCTGACTGCAGTTCTCCTAATGGCCACTGGTGTCAGTAACTTTTAGGGTTTTCTGAAAGTTACGCATAGTTCCTTTAACTTTTGAGTACATTCACCTTTCCCTTATTACCACAGCAGGTACTGGATCGTTGGTCTGCTTTGAGCAAATGTAACTAAGTACAGCTAGTACGGACTTAAAAGTCAATGGCTGTTGCAAACAAAGATGGCAGCTAAAAAAAAAGTCACATGATTGAAAACAGTATATACATTTTATAGATAAAATAAATAGAAAAGAAAATTAAAGCCGCAAGCGGCTATAAAGGCCCTCGCCTCCTTTGCGACCGCGGGGACACATGTACTCGGAGGACTGCATTTCGTGCTTTAAAGTGTAAACTTCACGGTAATGTCAAATAACCGGGCCTGTGCCTCTGCTTGAATCTTCTTCTGGCTGCTTCATCACCTCGGGCCTGTGCTACTGCTGGGGCCTGCTACACCACTTTGTAATTTAGAGTTAAAGGTCTCCACATTCCCTGGTTTTCCTGGGATCTGTCTGAACTTTTGAAAATAATAGATTATGCTTTGGCTAATGCAAGAAAAACACATAGTGTAACAAGTACTGGCTGGAGATTTGCAATGACTCAGAAAGCGCTGCACCCCCCAGTTAAAAAGTAAAAATGTAAATATTACTTGTCTAAAATAACAAGTTTACCACTTCCAAAAGATTCTGAGGAGTTTTCCAAGACTCTAGGCTTGGCTCTGGAGGAGCGTCCTCCAAAGGAAGCATCCTGGCAATTGGGAAATGGCATTTATTTCCCAAAGAAATGGCTGCCTCTTCACAGGCTCATTACGACCACAGCCACAAATGTATCAAAAAACAAACTGATAGCTTTGTTGGCACTCTTGTCTAGATGATACTCAACAAATTTTGGGCGTTTTAGAAGAAAACACATTAAGTTTAATATTTTGACGCGAGGGGTGCGATTTAGGTGGTTGCGCGTTCCACCCTACATGGCGGACTTCCTGTTGAGTTTAGGCTGTGGCTGTCATAGACTTTTCTGTTTGTCCTGAGGTGTCCTATGGATGTACCAAGTTTCATTTTTCTACGTTGGAAAAAATTACTTTCAATTTTCATAGGCCGAATGTATTTTCATTTTCCAGGGGTCGCCACTGAGTCATTTCTTTTAATTATGATGTGTGTACCAAATTTCATGTCTCTATGACAAACTAAATTCTTGGGTCCCATTATAAGTTTGTAGGGGGCGCTAGAGGGACATTTCTAAAGTTAACCCTTTTATTTGCATATCTTTGTGTTCAGGTCATGAATGTGCACGAACACCTTTTTGGGTCCAACTTGATCCGAGATGGCGTTTGAGAGTTAAGGGATATTTTATTTTCACAAAAATGGCCGCTTCGTTACAGGCTTGCCACACCCGATAAGATATCAAAAACAAAATGACAACTTTGGTTGGCACTAGTGTCTAGATGATACTCACCAAATTTTGGGCCATTTAGATGAAAACACAATGAGTTGAATCTTTTGGCGTAAGGGAGTTAGGTGGTCGCGCCTTTTACCCCACATGGCGGACTTCCTGTTGAGTTTAGGCTGTGGCTGTCATAGACTTTTCTGTTTGCCCTGAGGTGTCCTATGGATGTACCAAGTTTTGTTGGAAAAAATGTACTTTCACTTTCCATAGGCCCAATGTATTTTGACTTTTGTAGGGGTCGACAGTCATTTTTCATATATTTATTTTGGGAACTTCAAATACATAAATTTTTCGCCGACCTTGAACTTTGGGCCCAATAAAAATTACTTTTTGCGCATGTTCACTGGGTCAAATTGAGGATCATTTTGCAGAAAAAAAAAATAAATAAATAAATAACTCGAGCAAAAACAAAAGTCTCTTCCGGTTATCACCGGCTCGGGCCTAATAAATGTGGGACATCTTCCCCATTAGCTGGACCTTTTGAGAAGAAAAAAAAAAACAAAAAAACAGATCTTATTTTTTTTTTATTTAACCTTTATTAATCCAGGAAATCTTAAAGCTCTTACTTACAGACTTACTTACCGTGACACCAGTGTGACTGCATGTTTTTTTTGCTTCCATCTGTCACGGAGGACTCTGCACTGTCGGCTGCAGCCTCCGTACCCGGCTCCCCCGCCCATACGGATTCGCAGAGAGGAGACAGGTGCGGGAGCGCCGCGGAGCAAGCCCAGCTGATCCGAGTGAATAATCAAGAGGGAATAAGAAGCACCGCAGCCTGCTCCTCGACGCCAGATCGTAACACTGACTACCGTTAGTACTACGTCTCGCTTTGGAAAGTCTTGCTCTATGTATTTACTTACCCGGTTTTTCTGTCCACCGCAGATCCTTCCCGTCCTGCCGCCAGTCCGGTTCCCGCTCTACCTCGGTCATCTCAGAATCCAGCCAGTCCTTCAGTCCGTCCCGCTCCAGCTCAACCTAGTCCTGATCCTGCTGCACCTCGCTATCCCCGAAGAAACCGCCGCTCCTAAGTTACCTTGTCAATAAATTTGTTTTTGTGAACTTTACGTGGGTGTCTGCGTTTGGGTTGTCTGCCGGAACATGACAGTACGATCTGGCCATAATGAACCCAGCAGAGCCCCACACCCTTCCGCAAACGGTCGCAGCTCAGACCGCGCTTCTGGAGCAGCACGACGCAACACTCCAATCTCTCATGGGCCACATGAAGGAGTTTTCCCGTAACCTATCTGTACTGAGTGACAAGATGGCGTCCCTGACTACGCCACCGGCTACCAGCGCTTCCACCCTCTCGCGCCCGACTCACGGAGGCCCCGCCTCCGGTGTACAAGGAGGGTATGTACCACCGCCTGCACCATATAGTGGAGACCTCGGTTGTTGCAGGGCGTTTTTAACACAGTGCTCCTTAGTTTTTGAGCAACAGTCACGGACTTATCAGAGTGAACGTGCAAAGATCGCCTTTTTAATCGGTTGTCTGAGGGGTCAGGCATTACACTGGGCCTCGGCTGTTTGGGAAAAGCAGGAACCTGTATGTTTCTCCTACTCTGCATTTATCACAGAGATGAAAATGATTTTCGATCATCCAGTTCGAGGAGGAGAGGCTTCAAAGAGACTGTTTTCCATTCGACAGGGAAACCGCAGTGTGGCTGAATTCGCTATCGATTTTCGTTCACTTGCCGTGGAGAGCGGGTGGAACGAGGACGCTCTTCATGGAGCATTTTTGAATGCCATCTCAGAAGAACTTAAGGACGAGATGGCGGCACGGAACCACCAAGTAGCCTTAATGATCTAATAACGGGGGCCATCAGGATTGATAACCGCCTACGGGAGCGGAAGAGGGAGAAGGCTGGCCTACAGGCATCGCTGAGATCTGCTACAAGATCACGGCCGGGAGTCACCGCACATCAGGGGGGTTTTTTTCAGCCCCAAGAGAGGACCGGGGGGTGGTGGACGCAGACTGAGGGAGGCCCAACCAGTTTTTATGCAGATCCGCCGAGTAGCCCTCGGCAACCAGCCGCACCCGAACCAATGCAAGTGGGCCGAACCCATCTAACAGAGGAAGAGAGACATCGTCGTGTCACTACCGGGAGCTGTCTCTATTGCGGGAGTTTAGGACATTTCAGGGCTTTGTGTCCACTCATTCCGGGAAAAGGGGGGGGTTCGGCAGTAAGGGGAGAAGTACTGCTGAGTCAAGTCCATTGTTCTTCTCCCAAGCCAGTGAGAATGGAAGGAACTATTATTTTAGCAGATCAGACTCGGACTTTTGATGTTCTAATCGATTCAGGAGCGGATGAAAGCCTTTTGGACCGTGGTGTGGCTAAGAGGTTGGGTATCCGGACTGTGCAGTTGGAGGTTCCGTTGAAGGTTAAGGCTTTGAACGGAGAGGTGCTGACCCAGATCAGGGAACAGACGATTCCGGTAACCTTCCTGTTGTCGGGTAATCATAAAGAGACTATTAGTTTTTACATTTTCGAGTGTGTGCACACTCCTATCGTATTAGGTCTACCTTGGCTGAAGATACATAACCCTCACATAGACTGGGCAGCATACCAAGTGTTGTCATGGAGTAACTTTTGCCATTTATCTTGCCTGCAGTCTGCTTTGCCTCCTGTTTCTTCTAGGTCCAACCAGGTACCGGAGCCTCCGGATCTGTCTTCGGTTCCGTCCATCTACCACGACTTGTCGGCGGTGTTCTGCAAGCATAAGGCCTTGTCGCTTCCACCTCACAGACCCTACGACTGCGCCATTGACCTCCTCCCCGGTGCTCCTCTGCCCCACAGCCGTCTCTTTACCATCTCGAGGCCGGAGAGCGAGGCGATGGAGAAATACATCCAGGAGTCCTTGGCAGCCGGGATAATACAACCTCGTCCTCTCCGGTAGGTCCGGGTTTTTCTTTGTTGCCAAGAAGGACAAATCCTTGAGACCATGCATAGATTATCGGGGCTGAACAAGATCACCATAAGGAACAAATACCCACTCCCGTTGATCAGTTCTGTTTTCACTCGGGGATCCAGGGTTTTCACAAAACTTGACCTTCGTAACGCATACCATTTGGTGCGTATTAGGGAGGGGGATGAGTGGAAGACCGCCTTTAACACTCCTTTAGGCCATTTTGAATATCGGGTGATGCCGTTTGGACTCACGAATGCCCCTGCGGTATTCCAGAACTTAGTTAATGATGTCTTACGAGACATGATTGGACGTTTTGTTTTTGTGTATTTGGATGATATCTTGATTTTCTCCAAGGACTTGGAGGAACACCAGAGACATGTCAGGGAGTGCTACAGAGACTATTGGAAAATAAGCTGTTTGTGAAGGCCGAGAAGTGCGAGTTCCATGCACCGTCAGTTACCTTCCTCGGCTACATCATCGCTCAGGGGCAGATCCAAATGGACCCGGAGAAGGTTACGGCGGTATGCGGGATTGGCCGGTTCCGTCCAGCCGCAAGGAGGTTCAGCGATTTTTGGGTTTTGCTAATTTCTACAGGAGATTTATCCGAACTTCAGTAGACTGGCAACTCCTTTGACGGCTCTCACTTCCACGGCGCGACCTTTTGTCTGGACTCCGGAGGCAGAAGGAGCATTTAAGGAACTTAAGCATCGGTTTACGTCGGCTCCTGTGCTCATACAGCCAGATCCAGAGCTGCAGTTTGTGGTGGAGGTCGACGCCGGAGATTGGAGTAGGAGCGGTTCTGTCCCAGCGCTCTTCCACTGACCAGAAGCTCCACCCCTGCGCCTACTACTCGCGCAAACTCTCTCCAGCAGAGCGGAACTATGATGTGGGAACAGAGAGCTCCTGGCGGTAAAATTGGCTCTAGAGGAATGGCGTCATTGGCTGGAAGGTGCCATTCAGCCGTTTGTGGTCTGGTCCGACCATAAGAACCTGACCTACATCCAGACGGCAAAGAGGCTGAACTCTCGGCAGGCAAGGTGGGCATTATTTTTGACCGCTTTAATTTTGTTCTTACCTATCGCCCAGGTTCCAAGAACACCAAGCCAGATGCACTATCCAGAGTTTTTTCCACGGAGCAGCCGTTTCCAGAGGAGCACATCCTGCCCCAGTCGCGCATTCTGGCGACCCTCACCTGGGAAATAGAAGATCGGGTCCGGAGTGCTCAATGTCTGCACCCCGATCCTGGGACCGGGCCGGCTAACGCTATGTTTGTTCCAGATCCGGTTAGGTCGGAGGTGTTGCACTGGGCCCATGGGACCCGACTCACGTGCCATCCAGGGATGGGTCGCACTCTGGCTGTCCTACGCAGCAAATTTTGGTGGCCCACCATGGACAGAGACACTAAGGACTACATTTCAGCGTGTCACGTGTGTTCCAGGAATAAGGCCCTCCATCGACCCCAGCAGGACTACTACAGCCACTACCCATCCCTAGCCGTCCGTGGTCTCATGTTGCATTGGACTTCGTTACGGGGCTTCCGCCATCTAACGGACATACGGTGGTGCTGACGATCGCCGATCGCTTTCTCCAAGGCAGCTCATTTCGTGCCATTGACCAAGCTTCCGCCTGCCAGGAGACCGCGGATCTCCTGGTGAAGCATCTGTTCCGGTTACACGGGATTCCTCGACATTGTGTCAGACAGGGGTCCACAGTTCACCTCCCAGGTTTGGAAGGCGTTTTGTATGGCGTTGGATATCAAGGTTAGTCTCTCCTCTGGGTATCATCCACAGACCAACGGACAGACGGAGAGGGCTAACCAACAGATGGAGGTGGCCCTGAGGTGCACATCATCGGCCAATCCGGCAAGTTGGAGCGCTCAGCTGCCATGGGTAGAGTATGCCCACAACACGTTGGTGAACACCTCCTGGGTATGTCTCCTTCCAATGTTGTTATGGTTATCAACCACCCTTGTTTTCTGACCAGGAACAAGAGCTGGCAGTTCCTTCCATTCAGGATCACTTGAAACGGTGCCATCAGGTCTGGAGTAGGGCCCGATCAGCTCTGATGCGCGCCTCGGCTCAGTCACAAGTCCAAGCCAACCGCCATCGCACTCCTGCCCCTAGATACTCTCCGGGTCAGAAAGTTTGGCTGTCGTCCAGGGACCTGCCGCTACGGGTTGAGGCTACAAAATTGGCACCACGGTTCATCGGCCCGCTTTGAAGTAGAGAAGGTCATCAACCCGGCAGCAGTTAGACTGAAGCTCCCGGTCTCTTAGGATTCACCCTACCTTCCATGTCTCCAGGATCAAGCCGGTCAGGTCCAGTTCATTGAGTCCTCCCTGTCCTCCCCGCCGCCTCCCAGGATGATTGACGACCACCCAGCATACACGTGCACGGGCGGATTATGGATGTACGGCGCCGGGGTCGGGGCCTTCAGTTTTTAGTAGATTGGGAGGGTTATGGGCCAGAGGAACGCTGTTGGGTGCCACGGAGAAACATTCTGGATCCGTCTCTGATTCGGGAATTTTTTCTACGCCATCCGGAGAAGCGGGATAGGCCGCCAGGTGGCGTCCATAGAGGGGGGGGTACTGTCACGGAGGACTCTGCACTGTCGGCTGCAGCCTCCGTACCCGGCTCCCCCGCCCATACGGATTCGCAGAGAGGAGACAGGTGTGCGGGAGCGCCGGCGGAGCAAGCCCAGCTGATCCGAGTGAATAATCAAGAGGGAATAAGAAGCACCGCAGCCTGCTCCTCGACGCCAGATCGTAACACTGACTACCGTTAGTACTACGTCTCGCTTTGGAAAGTCTTGCTCTATGTATTTACTTACCCGGTTTTTCTGTCCACCGCAGATCCTTCCCGTCCTGCCGCCAGTCCGGTTCCCGCTCTACCTCGGTCATCTCAGAATCCAGCCAGTCCTTCAGTCCGTCCCGCTCCAGCTCAACCTAGTCCTGATCCTGCTGCACCTCGCTATCCCCGAAGAAACCGCCGCTCCTAAGTTACCTTGTCAATAAATTTGTTTTTGTGAACTTTACGTGGGTGTCTGCGTTTGGGTTGTCTGCCGGAACATGACACCATCTTCAGCAGTTCCGCTGCTCTTCTCTGACTGCTCATCAGTATTCTGCCGCTCCACACCTGATCGGACGCCTGATTGCTTCAGACAACATTATACATTTTGCATGGCACAGCTGCATCGAAAGCGCAGCCTTAATGTTATCCGGGCCTGCACACAAGGATTCTTTTATCTTCATAGACTCTCCTACATTATTCACACCAGTGCAGGAGTAAGTTGAAATAAAGACCAGGCAGGACATCTACAGCCAAAATTGACATTACAAGAAGACAATGGGCGGATATTCTATTCTGGCTTTTCTTATGAAATTCCAAGAAATAAACAGGTTGAAAAGAAGAATTGTGTAGAAAGTCAAGGCCACAACTAACTCTGATCTCTCAATCGCACACACACACACACACACACGTTCTTTTCAGTCTTTACTCTGAAATCTCTCTCTATCTGAAACTGGCTTTACTGACCAATAAGAAACTTATTGCTCTGAAATTAAATAAACTGTATTAATATATATCAGCAGTGGACACGGTTGGGCCCTTACATCTTTCTTTGATCGAGGGGTGGAAATCATTTGAAATTCTAAAAATCTAAATAACACACCTGGATAATAGTTATAAGAATTTTCTATAGCCTTATATTTATCCAGAGAGACATGGAGACAGATTATAATTTAACAAGCAATGGCCAGGTTTTAATCCTTGCAAGCAAAGCAGACACACAGTAACAGGTACAGCGGGAGGTTTGCTTAAAGATGTAAACAGAACATGAGAATTTATACAACACAGTGACGTCCTTGGTGAGAGGCGTTCACAATGGTCCAGGTGCCAGTCCCATGACAAGCCATGTCTCAGTCTAGTTATGTCTACTTCATGCTTGGATTAGCACGAAGGACATGACATGAATTTGACATGACCTGAAGAGAACTATAAGCCCCCATCCATCCATCCATCTTTTACCGCTTATCCGGGGCCGGGTCGCGGGGGCAGCAGTCTAAGCAGAGAAGCCCAGACTTCCCTCTCCCCAGACGCTTCCTCCAGCTCTTCTGGGGGGATACCGAGGCGTCCCCAGGCCAGCCGAGAGACATAGTCCCTCCAGCGTGTCCTAGGTCTTCCCCGAGGTCTGCTCCCGGTGGGACATGTCCGGAACACCTCCCTAGGGAGGCGTCCGGGAGGCATCCGAAACAGATGCCCAAGCCACCTCAGCTGGCTCCTTTCGATGTGGAGGAGCAGCGGCTCTACTTTGAGCTCCCCCCGAGTGACCGAGCTCCTCACCCTATCTCTAAGGGAGCGCCCCGCCACTCTGCGGAGAAAGCTCATTTCGGCCGCCTGTATCCGGGATCTTGTTCTTTCGGTCATGACCCAAAGCTCATGACCATAGGTGAGAGTAGGAACGTAGATCGACTGGTAAATCGAGAGCTTTGCCTTACAGCTCAGCTCCTTCTTCACCATGACAGACCGGTACATCGACCGCATTACTGCAGAAGCTGCACTGATCTGTCTGTCAATCTCACGCTCCTTCCTTCCCTCACTCGTGAACAAGACCCCGAGATACTTAAACTCCTCCACTTGAGGCAGGAGCTCCTCACCAACCTGGAAATGGCAAGCCACCCTTTTCTGACTGAGAACCATGGTCTCATACTTGGAGGTGCTGATCCTCATCCCAGCTGCTTCACACTCGGCTGCGAACCGCCCCAGTGAACATTGAAGGTCCTGGCTTGATGGAGCTAACAGGACAACATCATCTGCAAAAAGCAGAGATGAAATCCTGTGGTCCCAAACCAGACTCCCTCCGGCCCCTGGCTGCGCCTAGAAATCTTGTCCATAAAGATAATGAACAGGACCGGTGACAAAGGGCAGCCCTGCCGGAGTCCAACATTCACCGGGAACAGGTCTGACTTACTGCCTTAAAATACAATAAAAATAAAATATACAGACTAGTAGTTTGTAAGAAGTTGGAGCCCCCTACACACAGAAGCAGAGTCGTTAACAGAAAACTGCTGCTCAGTTTGGGTGTGAACCAGGGTTTATCATTATTGAAAGTCACTTTGGTGCGTGTAGGTATAATGCTGTCCACACAGTATTGAATGTATGATGTTACAGTGTGTACTCATTCAGACTATCTGAGGCAGCACTAAACACCTCCCAGTCAGTAGTGTCCAAACACGTGCGTATGTCTTTTGATGGTTGCCGGATAGTAGGAGGGTGAATGGGCTGGTCTGGCCTGTCACAGTGCACCGAAGATGTCCATCTAAGGCTCTGGCAGAAACAGGTTTTTTGGCAAAATCCAATTTTCTTGGTGCAGAACCTTCCAGTGCACATATACATACAAATACAACAAGAAACATGCTAATAAAAATAATTAAGAATATATATATATATATATATAAATATAAATATATATATATATATATATATATAAATATAAATATATATATATATATATAAATATAAATATATATATATATATATAAATATAAATATATATATATATATATATATATATATATATATATATATATATATATATATATATATATATATATATATATATATATATATATATATATATATATATATATATATATATATATATATAAAAGGTCACAGTTAGGTATAGTCGTGATCGATCTTTGCAGATTATGAACATATACTATATATATATAATACTATGTGAATAGTATGAATAAATATAAATATCACTGGAGTTTAGAGGATATTGCACTGAACAGTGGGAGTATTGCACTTACAGGCATATTCCTTGGGAGGTATTAAAATGTTCAAAAGGGAAATGGCCTGTGGGAAGAAACTGTTCCTGTGCCTAGATGTTTTTGTGGCCAGTGATTTGAGTCACTGTTATAAGAATTTTCGTTACAGATTAAATGAGCAGATGATGGAGACGGTATATGATTTGAAAATAATAGACAGGTTTAATCTTTGCAAAGAGAAACAAAACAGACACACGGTAACAATGGTACGCGGAAGGTTTTGCTTAAAGATGTAAACAATACATGAAGCTTTTATAGGTTTACATTATGCCAGCCCCCAGCTCCAGGGTCATGGATGGACGTGTATTGAGCTGACGTATCAGTCAGAGATGTGTGTCACAGGACAGAGTGTCCCTGTACAATGATTAGAAGTAGTGCAAAGTGATGTCTTTGTATTGTTTGGATTAGCCTGGCACCAAATAGGAGATATAGCTAAAGACATTAAGTCATACTTGTGTGTGGATAAGCATATGAACTGGAGCAAGAGTGAGAGCATAATATATAATATTAATGGAGATGTACTATTCCCATAACAGTCACCAACTTGCCGGTAACAGTTCAAACATGCTCTCTTCCTCACTCTGAAAGAGCACAGGTCCTGAAGGGTTGGCAGGGGGAAACAATAATCCTCTCCGCAGCCTGGAGTGTTTGTTGTAGTTTCCTAATGTCTGATTGCGTAGCTGAACCACAGCAGACAGTGACGGAGATAGTTGATCCCTCCTGCAGAGAAGATGTGTATTGTGGCTGCTTAAATACAGAGTTGATTTTGATGAGCTGCAGGTGTTGACACAAGTGAGACTGATGAGGTGAGAGATGGAGAGAAAAGCTGGGCACTGCCCAGATCATGACAGTAATAATAATATCAATAATAATGGATTGGTTTTATATAGCGCATTTTCAAGGCTCTCAAAGCGCTTTACAGAGTCCATTATGCATTCACTCCACAGTAACAGACATGGCAGCCATTTTGCACCTACAGACTCTCCAACCTCCAAACATTCTCACACATTTATACACATTTGTACACCAGAGCTGTGGCACTGGAGGTAAGGTGGGTTAAGTGTCTTGCCCAAGGACACAACAACAGTATGAACTGTGGGGAGAGTGGTAATCGAACCACCTACCTTCCGGTTGAAGGACGACTGCTCTACCCACTGAGCTACTACCACCCCAAGAAAGGAGTTATGTGTTAATCATTTAATGTTACAGTACTTTACAGGACAAAAGATGCTGCTTCCCTCACCGGGCTACATGGCTGTTCCCTAGATAAAGTTTAGAAGCATTTTCTAAACATGTTGTAAATTTATCAACCCCACCCAAGTTTACCAGTTTTGTTGTTCTGAGCAATCCATGTTAAACAGCTTTAAATTAGCTAGAAGATCATATTTTTTATTCTTTACTGTGATTTGTGAAGTGAAGTATATTTTGAATTATATATTTTGCTATAATGTAATTCTGCCATTGGTAATTTTGCAGAGATGCTGATTCCACAGTGTGAGTTATGCTGCAGCAGTGGGGAAAAGACCGCTGTTCAATAGTTTGAAGCAAGATCATTTTAGCTAAGCACACAATAACATTTTACAGACACCAGTATAAATGTCTTGTATTATTTTTTTCTTACTGCACAGAAAAACCTCCAGTGTAAAATTGGACTCAATAGTACTCTTGAGTATGCAGAGACGCAGAAAAATAGGAGGGGTGCTCGTAAGACTCAAGGCTTACCTGGCTTCTTAAGTACGGATGTTTCTGGCTGTTCGCTGAATGGAAAATCTACGCCTGCGGAAAATTTGACCTGCGCCACTCCTTAGAGTTCAGCTATTGGTGGCTCCGATCAGCTCTCCCTGACGCTGGATGTTTGCATCCGTGTTGCCGGCCGGTGAGGATTCAGCTGCGGCGCTGCGTGCGAGGGAATCTCCGCCCGCTCAATCCTGCCGCTCTGCAGTCGGTGAACTGTAGGTTGGTGCACGCAGCTTTGATTAACACTCGATCACTCACAAACAAGACTTTCATCCTCAACGACTTGATTTCCACTCACGACTTGGATTTTCTCATGATGATAGAGACCTGGCTAAAACTAGGTGATAACAGCTCTTTCTCGGAGCTCCTCCCTCCATTCTTTCCTGAGTATGCCGCGAGTGTCCAGTCGTGGTGGTGGTCTGGCTTCTGTCTTCAAACAACACCTGAACTGTCGTCTGCTTCCATCTAAGAACTATAGTAGCTTTGAGCTTCAGCTATTCTTGGCTCCATTTGCATGTCCTCTACTGTGTGCTGTGTGCTGCTCCAAAATATAATAAGGATTACATTCTCTGAGAATTCTCAACATCTGCTGATGGTGCCCTGGTACCGGTTCAAACAGTGAGGCGATCGTTCTTTTGCAGTTGCTGGTCCTAAACTCTGGAACTCGTTGCCCATTGAGTTACGTTCCATCACTGACCGGCTTCTGTTTAAAGCCAAACTTAAAACTCGTTTATTTAAAATGGCTTTTTGCACATAATGGCTCTGTGACACTGCTCTGTTTTATTGTGTAAATGTGTTTTTAAATCCATTTGTAAATATGTTTATTTTTTATTATTGTTGTTAAGCACCTTGGTTCAATCTGTCGTTGTTAGAAGGCGCTTTATAAATAAATATTGACTGAATATAAATATTGATTCTTCTTGGCAAAAAGCCGCCAGGTTCTGTTAATTCTTGGGCTGTCTTGCATGAACAGCAGGTTTGAGATATCTTTAGAGTGGCTCAATGATATTGAGGTCAGGAGACTGAGATGGTCAGTTCAGAACCTTCACTTTGTGATGCTGTAGCCAATGAAAGGTCAACTTTGTCACAGGCCGGCTCATAGCCTGTGGCAAAGAATGAGGGGACACAAACAAGGGTAGGCCAATCAAAAGTATTTATTAATTCATCTCAAATAAAGAACTGTAACAAAGAAAAGGAATGGGGTGTGAGTATGTCTGAATCAGGGGTGTACGTAGGGTGACTGGATGTGTGAATCTGTATGTGTAACATGGACTGAGTGCAAACCTAAAGAGAACCACAAAACAACATAACTAACCAAACCATACCTGGTGTCAGACAGAGAGAGAAAGAAGAAGGGTTAGCTGGTGGTTTAAATACCTGAGCCCAGGTGGCTCCAATTACTCACGACCCTCCTCTGCCAACAGGAGGAACCGCCCCTGCCAGGCAGAGGAGGGGCCGTGACACCCCCCTCCTTAAAATGAGGGTCCCACCCTCAACTAATAAAATTTTGCCTGACAAATAAAATACAAAGTTCCACTGAACCAAAATGAATACCAGTCGCGGCTCCTAGTGGTCACCTGTGTCCCCCAGTTGACTGTCTGCTCAGCCAACTCAGCAGCCCTGGTACCTAGGGAGCAGTTTAAGAGGAGGAAGTAGAGACAATCAACAGGGGAAAACAGAAGAAAATTAATTTAAAGGAGCACGGGACAAAGCATCAGCAATGATATTATCCTTACCCTTCATGTGCTTATTAAGATTGTATGGCTGTAAAAACAAAACCCAGTTGGTTGGGATTTTGCAGTGACTTCAGAAAAATAAGAGGGTTATGGTCAGTAAACACTGTTAATGGGATCAACCCAGAACCAACATAGACCTCAAAGTGCTGTAAAGCCCAAATGAGACCTAACGCCTCTTTCTCAATTACAGAGTAGTTTTTCTGATACTTATTAAACTTGCGGGAGAAGAAACTAACTGGACACTCAACATTGTCATCATTTTCCTGCAAAAGCACAGCCCCAGCACTGATTTGACTGGCATCTACCTGCAATTTGAAACTTTTCCCCACATTTGGTGCTGCCAACAGAGGTGCTGCACACAAAAGAGCCTTTGCTGCATCAAATGCCTCTTGACACTGGGTGGACCAGATAAATTCAGCCAGATAAATTCAGCCTTCGCCTTCAACAGGTTGGTCAGAGGGGCCACTACTACTAAGAAGTTTTTACAAAAAGCACGGTAGTACCCTGCCATTCCCAGGAAGTGCATCAGTTCTTTCTTTGTAGAAGGCTGTGGAAACTGCTTCACAGCCTGGAACTTGGCTTCCACAGGACGGACAAAACCCTGACCCACAACCTTGCCGAGGAATGTGACTGTAGCTTTGGCAAACTCACACTTTGACAATTAATTGTCAAACTGGCCCACACCAATCTTTTAAACAAGGCTTGCAGTTGCTGGACATGCTCACCCCAGGTGTCTGAATAGACAACCATATCGTCCAAATACACCGCACACCCTCTCAGACCTGAAACCACACGATTCATTAACCTCTGGAAGGTGGCTGGAGCATTCCGCAAACCAAAAGGCATCACTGTATAAGAAAACAAGCCAGATGGTGTTATAAAAGCAGCAATTTCACGAGCTCTTTTGCTAAGGGGTACTTGCCAATATCCCTTCAAAAGATCAAATTTGCTAACATACTTTGCTGACCCAACTTGATCAATACAGTCCTCCATCCTAGGAAGAGGGTAAAGGTCTGCTTTAGTAACATTATTAACTTTCCTATAATCAGTGCAGGGTCTGAAAGTGGAATCAGACTTTTTTACCAGAAGACAGGGTGAAGCCCAATTTGAACAGCATGGCTCAGCAATACCATTGTCCAACATATACTTCACCTCTGTTTCCAACTGCTGTTTCTTCTCAGATATGCGATAAAATCTCTGCTTTAAAGGCTTAGCATCTCCGATGTCCATGTCATGCTCCATTAAGTGGGTTCGTGTCGGGGTGTCAGAAAACAACATTATGTAGTTTTTAATATGACCTACCAATTCATCATGTTTATCAGTCTAAATGATCCACTAAAACGCCAAGGTTTTTCAAAGTCTGGGAATTTTTCAACCGACCTTGTAAGACCTCATCGGAAACTATATCTACCTCCTCTTCTCCCCCATGTACAAAGTTAAGGCCACAAGAGGCAGTGAGGGGCCCTGCAGCCAATGCAGCCTTCACTGCTGGAGTGCCTTCGACTAGGCTACAGTCACAAGAATGGTAACGTTTTAACAGGTTCACATGGCATAATTTAGACTTTCTATAACCAGGAGTTTCAATGAGGTAGTTTAAATCTGACACTTTACGCAACACTGTAAAAGGACCACAGTACTTCGCTTGAAAAGGTGAATTTACTAAAGGCAACAGAGTGAGTACACGGTCACCTGGACTAAACTCAAGCAGTTCAGCACGTCTGTCATATTTTTGTTTCATTTTCTTCTGAGAACATTGCAATTTCTCTTTTGCCAATTCACCAGCCCTATATAACTTCATCCTAAAACTGTTTATGTAGTCAATAAGGTTCCCAGGGCATTCCTCCGGCAAACACCCATCCTGCAGCACTGCCAATGGCCCACGCACCTTGTGACCAAACACCAAATCATTAGGGCTGAACCCTGTACTCTCCTGCACCACCTCACGAGCAGCAAGCAACAGCCAAGGTAACCCCTCCTCCCAGTCTGCGTACAGTAGGCACACAAAAAGAATTTTAACGTTTGATGAAAACGTTCCAAAACCCCTTGGCTCTGGGCATGGAAGGCAGTGGACATATTACGCTTAACTTTAAGCTGTTTGAGAACTTGAGCAAACAACTTGGAGGTAAAGTTAGACCCTTGATCTGACTGAATGATTTTTGGAATTCCAAATGTTGAAATAAATTGAGTTAATGCTTTAACTACTGATTTTGTCGTAATGGTACGCAAGGGAAAAGTTTCTGGATATCTTGTTGCTTGACACAACAGTTAATAAGTAGCTATGCCCCGACTTGGACGGAGGTAAAGGCCCCACACAGTCTATAATAAGATGCTGAAAAGGTTGTCCAATGGCTGGTATTGGATATAAAGACGCTGGCTTTATCACTTGATTTGGCTTGCCTGTACACTGACACGTATGACAAGTTCTAATAAACTGAGCGATATCTGGCTTTAAACGTGGCCAAACAAAAAAACGGAGTATCCGATCATAAGTTTTACGAACACCAAGATGACCTGCCACGTCACCATGTGATGTTTGTAATACTTTATTTCGCAACATAGTAGGTATCACTATTTGAAACATTGGTTCCCCCAGACCCTGCTCACTGTGAGGAACCCATTTCCTGACCAACAACCCATCAAGAAGAAAATAACATTGAGCACTAGTCCTCACCACTGAATCAGGAACAATTTAAGCAAACAGATTCAGCAGTCAGCCTTTTGCTCAGCTACCAATAACTCTCGCGAACTAGTCAACTGTTCGATCTGGAGGTTCACCGGCAACTCGAGACTTTCTGGCTTACTCTCCCCCTCTGATTAGAAACAGAGTGGGTAACAACACAAACTGGAAACTGTCCACTGGAGATACACCTACAGGGGGCGCTGACGGTTGCTTTTTAAAGACATTTGGATGACCATCAGCCCACACCTTACTACCTGCCAGGTTATTCCCCAAAATCATGTGGATTCCTCTACTGGCAACTGGGGTCTAACCCCAACAGCTACATCACCCTCTACCAGACCACATTTTAGCATGACTTGATGTAACGGAGAAGAGAATGGAACTAAACCCATGCCGCACACCATTACACAGCTGCCAGTGTCAGACTCCTTAGAGAAAGGCAAGACAGATTCTAAAATGAAAGAATCTAAAGCGCCACAATCTCTCAATATTCTAATAGGAATACCCTGCCTACCATCCAGAAGGGACACCACACCATTTGAAATAAGGCTGTAAAATTACCAAGTGAAGACTGAAAACCAGACTCGGCCGCTGGCTGAAAAAACTCACACTGGTGATCAGCGGCTGCAACAGGAGCTGCCATCACTGCAGGTTTAACATAACCCAATCTTTTTGATCTAAGTAGAGGACAATCCTTCTTCCAATGTCCTTCCACTAAACAATAGCGACAGGTATTAGAATTAACCGGTGCTTTAAATCCTTCAGAACCACGCTTTTGAGGTTTTTGAAAAGCTCCAGACCAAAGTGACCTACTATTCCTATGCGTAACATTATTTTTATAGTTGTCATTGTTTGGCTCAAAATGGTGTTTATGCGTCAGCATGTACTCATCGGCAAGAACTGCTGCCTCACTTGGAAACTTAACTTTACGTTCATTCATGTAGGTAGCTACCTGGTCAGACACAGAATTTTTAAACTGCTCCAACACAATCAAATCAGACAGGCCTTCAAAAGTGTTAACTTCAGAAGCTGCATACCAACGATTTAAATGCAGAGGTCAAATCACGAATAAATTCAGAATAAGTTTGTGACTCTAACCTTTTCCTGTAACAAAAGCATTGACGATATGCATCCGGCACCAACTCATAGGCCTTCATTACTGCCGTTTTAACTTTTACATAAACTTTACTATCAGCCGGGCTTAGTGCTGAAAAGGCCTCACGTGCTTTACCTGTAAGTGCACACTGCAACAACATAGTCTTGTCCACATTTGACCAAGCTCTAGCTCCTGCAATACGCTCAAATAAAATAAAGTATGTATCTGGATCAGACTTATCAAATTTAGGCAACAAACGAAGATTCTGTGAAACATCAAACTGTAGTGCTCTTTCCTCTGGTCTACTGGCATGTCGCAATCGCTCAATCTCCAGTTGTAGATTGAGCTCCCTCAATCTTTGAGCTCCTAGCTCCCTCTGTTGCTCAAAAGTTAAAGGGCTAGTCTTAAAACTTGCTCCCTCACTACTATCTGACCACAGAGAACACCCGCTTCCCAAAGACCCTGCTTTAACACAGCTTTAAGTGTCTCTTTAAGTTTTCTGTCAATAATTTCAATCTTATAATGTTCAGCTATTTCAATTAACTGCTCCTTAGTACACAACTCTAAAGCTAACTCCGAAGGAGACTGAACAAAACTATTCAAAATAGAAATTTTCCTCAGCCAATACAATCATTACCAATGCCTAGAACAAAAATACAACTCCCCTGCTGCTAGTCTGGGTTAATGGCAGGATCCACACTCCTCTATTCTTCAAAAACAGCTAACTAACTGGACCCTAGTCTTCGTGCAGTCACATGTGGTGGGGTTTTATGCACACAAAACCAGTGGAGTAGAAAAGACCACCAGAAGCTGGCGGCCCCCCCACGTCCACGGAGGTGCTCCCGAGCCGATGTAAGGGAATAGGGGAGGGAAGCTCTACCCACGTTAACTGCCACTTACAAAACAAAACACCACGAGCCTCCTATTGACACTCGCTGTTAAACCTGAACAGGAGAGGACTCCCACCAAAACAACAACCCAGAAAAGCCCAGAGTGAATTGCAAACAAACTTAGCTATAAAGCTAACTGAACAAAGGAACACATGGCTCTCACTGCTCTCCTGCAATACTGGCCAAACCAAAGCATCCCCTCAAACAAAAGTTTGGCAAACTGAACTTACTTTACAAAACTACTAACCAAAATTAACTACAAAACATCAAATAAGCCAGCTTATTGCCAAACTACACAGACAAACTTTGCCATAAGAACAAGAACATTCAACCAAAACCCAACTTCAACTATGACAAACTGTTAAAGAAACCGAAGTACTAAAGTACAATTAACTTTAACTTAAGAGCGGATTTGAGCCCCCACTTGTCACAGGCCGGCTCATAGCCTGTGGCAAAGAATGAGGGGACACAACAACAAGGGTAGGCCAATCAAAAGTATTTATTAATTCAACTCAAATAAAGAACTGTAACAAAGAAAAGGAATGGGGTGTGAGTATGTCTGAATCAGTGGTGTATGTAGGGTGACTGGATGTGTGAATCTGTATGTGTAACATGGACTGAGTGCAAACCTAAAGCGACCCACAAACCAGCATAACTAACCAAACCATACCTGGTGTCAGCCAGAGAGAGAAAGAAGAAGGGTTAGCTGGTGGTTTAAATACCTGAGCCCAGGTGGCTCCAATTACTCACGACCCTCCTCTGCCAACAGGAGGAACCGCCCCTGCCAGGCAGAGGAGGGGCCGTGACAACTTGGCCTTATGCTTTGGATCGTTGTTATTTTGGAACATCAAAGTAAGTCCAATGTGCAGCTTACGTGCTGATGACTACAAATTTTCCTCCAGTTTTTTCTGATAGCACACTGCATTCATATTGCCATCAATTTTGACCAAGTTTCCTGTGCCTATGTAACTCACACATCCCCAAAACATCATCGATCCTCCTCCATGTTTCACAGTAGGAATAGTGTTACTTTCATCATAGACCTTGTTGACTCCTCTCCAATTGTAATCTTTATGTTTGTGGCGAAAAAGTCAAATTTTGGTCTCATCACTCCAAATAACTTTGTTCCAGAAGTTTTGAGGCTTGTCTCTGTGTTGTTTGGTGTATTGTAAACGGTAAGCTTTGTGGCATTTTTGTAGTAATGCCTTTCTCAAACATGCAACCTGCAAGTTTTTTTGTAAGTGCCTCCTTTTTGTGCATCTTAAGGACGACAGTGGCTCAGTGGTAGAGCGGTCGTCCTTCAACCGGAAGGTAGGCTGTCATAGTAATTGTATATTATATATTATGCTCATACTCCTGCTCCAGTTTATATGCTTATCCACAAAAACTTAAGACTTAATGTCTTTAGCTGTATCTCCTATTGGCTCCAGGCTAATCCAAACAAGACAAAGCCATCACTTTGCACTACATCTAATCACTGTTCAGGGACACTGTCCTGTACACTTAGTGACATATACAAGTAAACTTATTCACATCTGTGACTGACACGTCAGCTCAATACACGTCCATCCACAGCCCTGGAGCTTAGAGGGACATAATGTATACCTATAAAAGCTTTGTGTTGTAAACATGTTAAGCAAATCACCTTGTACCATTGTTGCATGTGTCTGATTTGTTTCATTCTTGCAAGAATTTCAACCGGTCTTTCATTCCTAAATTTACAATGTACGGGCTTCGCTGCCTCGCTTTGTGATCCGAACCCAATTATTATTTTAACATAGGCGGTTCGACTCCCGTTCTCCCCACAGTTCATACTGTCATAGTGTCCTTCGGCAAGACACTTAACCCACCTTCCCTCATATGAATGTGTGTAAATATGTTTAGTGAATGTACTTGGTGTTGGTCGGAGAGGCCGTAGGTGAAAATTGCTGCCACGTCTTTGTCAGTCTGCCCCAGGGCAGTTGTGGCTACAGATATAGCTTACCACCACCAGTGTGTGACTGTGGAGTGAATGAATTATTATTATTATTATTATTATTATTATTATTATTATTATTATTATTATTATTATTATTATTATCTTTAAACAGCCACACAACTTTTTTCAGAGAGTCCTGCATTTCAAGGTGGGTTTTTCTTTGCATTTCAAACTATTTTTCTGGCAGTTGTGGCTCAAATTTTTGTTGGTTTGGTTTCAACAGAATCCCTCACTTCTTTATTAGAGTTTGAACACTGCTGATTGGCATTTGTAAATAAGTGTGAACAACTGCGGCATCGGTAGCGGCAGCTGTCATCGTGTGATTGTTTTTGTTTGCACTTATAATTTATTATTTCTACTTTTACTCTCTACTTGAATATTGTCTTTTCTGCTCTTCTTCAATGTATTTTCAAATTCCTGCTGTTATTTCTACGCGGACATTATCATCTGTTTCATGCAAAAGGAGATGCAACAATAATAATCTGTTCTAAGCAAGCATCGTGCCAGCCTCCGGTCAACTGAGAGAAAATGGCGCAAGTCAGAAGATCCTACTAACCTCTCTATCTACCAGTCTCTCTTCTATAATTTTTCTGCTGATGTCACCTCTGCAAAAAACGTCTACTATCATTCTAAGGTAATCAACTCACCTGACTCACGCACTCGCTTTAAAACCTTTTCTGCCCTTTTTTGTCCTCCTTCTCCCCCTCCTTCATCAGAGTTAACAGCTGATGGTTTTGAGTATTTCTTTGTAAAGAAAACAACCATGCATGCCTGAGTGACGTTTCACTTTGCATGAAGGACCATCACCTGCAGCCGAACCTTGCAAAAACAGAACTGCTTGTGATTCCGGCCAACCCAAAGACCAGCCACATCCTCTCCATTCAACTAGGCTCATCCACCATTACACCGTCCAGCACTGCCAGAAATCTGGGAGTGGTAATTGATAATCAACTAAACTTCACAAGTCATGTTGCCAGCACCACCAGGTCCTGTAGATTCATCTTCTACAATATTAGGAAAATTAGACCTTTACTATCAGAGCACTCTACGCAAATCCTAGTCCAGACTGTCTTATTGTCTTGTCCAAACTGGATTATTGCAATGCTCTACTGGCTGGACTTCCTGCCTGCACAACCAAACCTCTGCAGCTGATCCAGAATGCAGCAGCAAGAGTGGTCTTTAAAGAACCAAAGAGGGAGCACTTAAGTCCTCTCTTCACTAGGTTACACTGGCGCCCGGTTGATGCCCGCATCAAGTTCAAAGCTATGCTCTTGGCCTACAAGACCACCACTGGCTCTGCATCCTCATTTCTTCACTCACTGATACAGACCTATGTTCCTACCAGATCCCTGCGATCTGCTAATGAACAACGTCTGGTGGTACCATCCCAAAAAGGAAAAAAATCACTCTCACGTACTTTCTCTGGATCTGTTCCACATTGGTGGAATAATCTACCTGCTGCTACAAGATCAGCAGATTCTGTAGCCATCTTTAAAAAAAAAGGTTGAAAACACATCTCTTCCGTCAACACCTGACTGACAAACACTGAATTCTACTTCCTTTCTATCGATTTCTTTTCTTATCCTTAGCTTTGTATACTGTGCTAGGTTTTAACTGACTAGTTTTTTGTGCACTTATGCTTTTTGTTACCTTGTGTTGTTGAAAATGCTTCCATTGTGTTTCTTACTTGTCGCTTTGGATAAAAGTGTCTGCTAAATGACTACATGTAAATGTAAACTTCAATCATTTTTTAATTTATTTATGTATGTTCCCACAACAGGACTGGTGGTGCACTAAAATCAAATATCTTTAAGGCATAATTCTTTGTGTAACGAGGGAGGGTGTGGCCTAAGGAGATCAACACACTATATAAAGGTGTGCATAATTATTAGGCAGATTTTTCTCCTCAGAAAAAATGGGCCAAAAAAGACATTTAACTGACTCTGAAAAGTCAAAAATTTTAAAAAGTCTTTCACAGGGATGCAGCACTCTTGAAATATCTAAGATAATGGGGCGTGATCAAAGAACCATCAAATATTTTGTAACAAATAAAAGTAAAAGTCAACAGAGTCGCAAGAAACATGTCGAGAAGAAAAGACGCAAATTAACTGCCAAAGATTTGCAAAGAATCAAACGTGAAGCTACCAGAAACCCATTATCCTCCAGGGCTGCCATTTTCCACAACTGCAACCTACCTGAGTGTCAAGAAGTACGAGGTGTTCAGTTCTCAGAGACATGGCCAAGGTAAGAAAGGCTGAAACCCGACCATGTCTGAACAAGAAACATAAGTTAAAACGTGAAGAATGGACCAAGAAATATCTAAAGGTAGATTTTTCAAAGGATTTGTGGACTGATGAGATGAGAGTGACTCTTGACGGACCAGATGGATGGTTGGATCAGTAACAGACACAGAGCTCCAGTTTGGCTTAGACGCCAGCAAGGTGGAGGTGGTACTGGTATGGGCAGGTATTATTAAACATGAGCTAGTTGGACCTTTTACGGTTGAAAATGTACTAAAAATCAACTCTCAGACCTAATGCCAATTTTTAGAAGACACTTTCTTAAAGCAGTGGTGCAGAAAAAAGTCTGCATGTTTCAAGAAGACTTTGATTTTGACAAGACAACGATCCATCACATGCATCAAAGTTCTCCACTGCGTGGCTGACCATTAAAGGCCTTAAAGATGAAAAACTAATGACATGGACCCCTTCTTCTCCTGACTTAAACCCTATTGAGAACTTTTGGGCCCTTCTTAAGCAGGACATTTATAGTAAAGGTAAACAGTACACCTCCCTGAACAGTGTCTGGGAGGCTGTGGTTGCAGCTGCACAAAAAGTTGATTTTGACCAGATCAAGAAACTGACTGACTCCGTGAATGGAATGCTTGTTGTTGTTATCGAAATGGAAGGGTGGCTATATTGGTCACTGAGTTTGTTTTTTTTTTTTTTTGAAATTTCAGAAATGTTTATTTGTAAATTTTGAGTTTGTTTATTATTCTCACTTTAACAGGTAAAACTAAACAAGTGAGAAGGACAAATCTCCATCCATCCATCCATCCATCCATCTTCTACCGCTTATCCGGGGCCGGGTCGCGGGGGCAGCAGTCTAAGCAGAGAAGACCAGACTTCCCTCTCCCAAGACACTTCCTCCAGCTCTTCTGGGGGGATGCCGAGGCGTTCCCAGGCCAGCCGAGAGACATAGTCCCTCCAGCGTGTCCTAGGTCTTCCCCGAGGTCTCCTCCCGGTGGGACATGCCCGGAACACCTCCCTAGGGAGGCGTCCGGGAGGCATCCGAAACAGATGCCCGAGCCACCTCAGCTGGCTCCTCTCGATGTGAAGGAGCAGCGGCTCTATTTTGAGCTCCAAGGACAAATCTGTTTGCAACAATAAGTGACACTATCACAGATTGTAAAATCCGTGCCCATTTTCCTAACATATTGTCAAACCAGGATGAGATTGAGTCGTCGATGTTTGGACAGCTCCTCTGCCAGCGTGTGGAGTCCCCTCAAGGCCCTGTTCACGCTACAATCAGGAGCTGTGTTTTTTGGGATTAAAAAGTGCAGTCAATGTGCAAAAAGTTCTCCAAACATTTTGCAAACCCCACCTCTTTTAGCTAAGAGCATGTCCAGTGCCATTCTGTTTTGCCAGGCTAGTTTTGTCCAACTGTTCTGCTAGGCCAGCTACGGCCTCTCTGGTGTAATTAATAAATCTTTGTTGGTTGTAGTAAATGTAGTTAATCCAATCAACAATTTTATTTATTGTTATCCTCCAAAAGAAGAAGGATTCAAATCCCGCTGCCACCTGGTTTCTGGCCTTATACTCACTAGGAACACCTCTAGGAACTCCTATGGCATCTATGTTTATCTGATGAGCCTGAGGGAGTTTCCCTCTTGCTCTTGTGGTTGGAGCTTCTGTTTACAGCACTTTCTGTCAGATTATAGGGGAGCATATAAAAAGGGAGAACCAATTGTATGAGGGCGCATGTGCCCGTCCAGTCAGAAGGCAATGCAGGTCTAAAGGTCTTACCTCCGAAAAACCAC
Source organism: Neodontobutis hainanensis (assembly GCA_024349245.1). Lineage (NCBI taxonomy): Eukaryota > Metazoa > Chordata > Actinopteri > Gobiiformes > Odontobutidae > Neodontobutis > Neodontobutis hainanensis. The sequence continues at coordinate 149,901 of JALDNG010000032.1, forward strand.
CAGACGTCCGCCCTGCCTCCCGTGTGGCTCCGGACCCAGGCATCCTTGATGTCTCCATTTGTTGTATACAGCGTGACGTTGCAGGATGTCATGTGTCCTATATTAACAGTCCCGTTTCGAGTAATACAGGTGTAGTCTCCTTCATAGGGGGAAACCCAGGGTGGTTTAATATTAGCTTCTACTGGTGGATACAAATAATGTAATTGTAGTGACCTTCCTTTCGTACCTGGAACCAACAGTCTTCAAGGATTACAGATTTATGGATTTGACTCCCTTTACAGACCCTTACAACTGTTTATTCAGACTGAGGAAAACCGAAGAAGATTTGAATAGCAACTCTTCGCTAATCTGCACCAGATGTTCCCCGATGTGGTGTTAACAGACAACCACAAGGAAGAAAAAATATTTACAGCTCCGTTTTGCACCACTTCAAAGATCATGGAGGTGTTATCTCATGGCCAATCAGACTTGCTAGCGCCAAGAGTTGACACAGTAATCTTCTGATATTCAGCGTCAATTGATAAGACTCCTCAACTCAACAGAAAGTTCTTTGATCCTATTCTTCTAGAATGATCAAACACTGCCCTCTTTTGGTTAAGCAGAGTAACGAGTCTGCTTCAAAACTAAAGACAATTATGTGCTCTGTTCCATTTTAAAGTGTGTATTAAAGTCTATCGTGTAAGAATGTTTACTCTTCATATTGCTCCTTACAAGATTGTGAGTGATAACGATATAAAAGACTTCTTTCTTCATCAACTTTAAGCTGTCTGTGTATTAAAATGAATTGTTCTATGTTTTAAGGTCAAGCAGCTAATAATATGTGTTTGGTATTAACAAAAACGTAAAAACATTTCCTATGCCTTTATGCTACAATGCAAAAGCAATATGGTTTCTAAATGTGTTTAAATCTGTTATTTGGTGGAGCAGAGATCCAAAACTCCTAGTAAACACCCCTTTCGTCCCAAACCGCGTGAAACACGCCTCTTTTTGACCAGTACAAAAAGTTGTGCGCGCCGGAAATCTTGGCTTCTACTGACTCTTCTCGCCTCTTTCTTGTTACCTCGCTTCTTTTAAGCTCTTGTTTCTACACTCTTGCGCACCTTCTTAAATCTCCACTATTTAATTTACTTTCGTAACTTTCAAGCTTCCAGCCCGCGGCATACACAGTGAAAATGTGAATTGTTCATCCTTTTTAAGACTTAACGCATTGATTTTGTTTTGGAAAACTTTCCTGCTGGACTACGTCATATTCCTGAGACGGAAGAAAATTTTTTTAGTTCTTATTCTTGAAATGAGTACGCTAAGCAAAGATAGCCCTCGTTAATCCAAAAAAGACTATTTTTAGGCCTCTTCAGCGAACCCTTTTTATCAAAGACGTTAACCTGGTAAAGGCCTTTCATTCAAAGACAATAACAGAAGCCCTTTCTTTCCCTCCTACGGTGCTTCGCGGCCCCTCTTGGGACCAATCGTTTCACGTGACGCCATCTCGTTGCTTGGAAACCATCAGCTGTAGGACCCGCGTGAAATGTCTAAAACGGACGGGCCTTTCCTTCCCGGACAGCTGAGTGCCACCGAAAGACAAGAGTGGGTTGAACACGTGACACTGACGTTTGTCGTTATAAAAACTGTTCATGGTTATTTAATAGGCCCAGCAGAACTCTACCGATCCACTACTCAAATAGCCGTAAATAGTCCTTTAATTAAATCATCCCATCGTCACCTTAACCCGTCCGTAACCACTCTAAGTAAAAAGCATAAAACAATGGTCAAACTACTTTACTCCACTAAAGTTCAAACAAGTAGATACCATGGTTCATTGTCAATCAATGTTTTGTGTTAATTACCCTCATCATTTGTCCCTAATTATTCCTTTGTGTCATTTCCCCTGTCATTATTCATTGTTTAACCATGTGTATTTTTAATAAAACCCCCAAAAAGACATTAAATGTTTCTTTGTTTATATTAAGGAATGTTCGAAAACTAGGAGAATTTGCTTCCTTCAGATTGAGACTTATTAAACATAATTAGTTCCCAGGACTGTGACACTGGGTGGTGCCCTTTACGAGGAAATATTTTGATATCAAAATATTAATTATTAATTTACATAATTCATAATCATTTAAATTATTGATTAATAAAACTGTATACACAACACTACGCTACAGTAGTAGTATTATTTTTTACGCCCCATGTGAGCCCTTTGAAAGAATATTTTTGATTAAACATTGAAATCGTTTAATATCTAAAGTCTTCACCCAAATTGCTGTTTACTGAAAAAGCTGTGTTTATCTTGAATGATCAATGTGTTTGAGCAATGTGTGTGCTGTGTTGTTGATTGATATTAAGCGCTTGTGAAATTGTCTGTCTCGAATTTGAAAAATCAGCTGGACCGAGATTTTGTAATTCTGAGATATGCTTTGAAAACTTAGTAATTTTGTACGTACATTTCTGCAGAACAACCCAAGCAGAAATTATTAATGCCTGCGAATTCGCCAGCTTGCTAAGTTGTTTAGTGAAAGACTGAAAACTTAGTTAAAGTTTTAGCAAGGCCAGAGAGCCAGATTGATTTAATGCATGTTTACACACAGAGTTTTTAATAAGGCCTGTGACAACATATAATTCCGTGTCCGGGAATTTAAGAATAAAAGTTGTCCTATCACATGTTGTGCAAGTTACGAAATGGCCCGCGATGCTCCGGCATTCTCGTAAATAGTCTGTTCGTATTGCGTCAGATGAAATAAAATCTTGGTTGGGAGAAACCCCTGAGCGGATTTTGCTACCCACGTCAGGACTCCTTTTAATACACACGGCCAACGGAAGCTGTTTGCCTTGTGCATAGTGTATATACGAAGTCTTAACCCACGTGGCTGCTGACTACTTTGTTTAAACGTTTTGTCCACAGCACTGCTGTGTTAAAAGTTGCGCTTTTCAGAGCGCTGTTGTGTTGTAAAAGTGGCTGTGTGTGGAGAGGTCTTGCCCCTCCAAAGTTTACAGCCAAACTAAAGCTAAAGGCTAACTCCACTCCGCGTCTTGGAAGGGGCGTGACGAAAACGTCACCTCGGAATCCAGACTCACCAGAGTATAATGCCCCCTAGCGGAAAGAAGTGGTAAAACCACAGACTCAAGAGAGTCTATCGCCCCCTAGTGGAAGAGAAGTGCAAAACGTCTAGAATTCTCTGACAGGCTCTAAAGAAATTACACCTTTTTCCTAAAAATAGTGACTAATTTAAGTTTAGAATTTAACAACTGAGTAATTTAAGCTTTCATTGACACTGAAATGCCTGAATGAATTAACATAAAAAGTGAATTACTCTCTGTATTAACACCTACAATGCTGTCAAGCTGTTTGAATTGTGTTAATGCCAGTGTCTTTTAAATGCACAAATCTGCAATGCCATACTGCTTTTGAAAATAACTGCCTGTGTTTAACAACTCTTAAATGCACAATAGAGTTAAAAACTGAATTGACTAACAATTGCGACATTTTAATGAACACTGCATCTGCTTTTGGAAAATCTTTGATGATAACCCTGCATTTAATTTGGCTTGATTAAAACAATTTAAGACTGCTTTTGTGACTTTCACAGGATTTGTCAAAATTTGGAATGCTAACGCTAACAGCTTACTAACACACTACGACAATACTGCTGTTACGTCTGAACAGACTTAACCCTGCACGAATTTAGTCATAGCTGTAATTTAAAAGCTGATTACCTGCATGAATTGTTAGATTAAACCCACTGATTCTGCACTGTTAATTTTACAAATTAGCACAGCAGCATCCCAGCACTGTCAACCCTCATTAACATTCACACCATCAGGCTATTGCTAGATAGTCACTGCTTAATACTAGCATAAGGTCACTTAACTCACAATTAGACTTTATACTAACCTTCCACTTCAACAATTCCTTTTTTCATTAATTTCAAAAATTTTATTTATTAATTTTTTTTTTTAACACTTTTACTCAGATTTTTAAAAATCTTTTACAGTTTGCCTGAATCTTACTCTTCTTCATAATACTCTACAAGTAGTAACTCTCTACTTACAGTTAAAATTTAATTTAACAATAACTCACTTTCTCAGAAAAAAAACATTTCTCAACATGTCTAACCCACAGTCCACAGGCTCGGATAGTCCCATCAAGCTTCTGGATCACCTAGACTCAGCTCTAAGTGATTTAACAGAACAGGTGCTACCCCAATATGTGGACGAGATTCAGACCACAAATTCCAACGAGCTAGATTCAGTTCTAAGCTCCTTGTTTGTATCGCGCTAACCACCAAGCCAAAAGACAAGGCCCTAACCATCCTAACTCTAACCTAATCCTGACATGCAGCCATGAGAGAATCCAGGTCCAGAAACAGGACCTCGCCCGCTTCCAACGCGAGAACAAGGCGTTGAATCAGGAACTCCAGTTGACCAAAGGAGTCCTAGAAGATTCTGAAAACTCTTGTCCAAACCCTCTAAAAGGCGGACTCTGATTTTGAGGAGTTACACTCCAAACTCCAGGCAACTGAAGGGACCCTCAGTGACCTAAAGAACGAGCTGAGCGACACAAGGTCTGCTCGCGACATAGCAGAACTCGAGGTCAGTAACCAACGCAATGAGTACGATGCTATGCGAGACGAACTCATCAAAGCAGGCAAAAGTGCACAGCTGTCCGCAAATATGCTGGCACAGGAAGCTCGGTGGAGAGAGTCCCTGAGTGCACGGGTAGAGGCCCTCACTCAACTAGGCGACTTAGACCGCCAGATTATTGAACAACTTCAGGCGCGTCTGGCAGAGCCCGTACAAACACAACCAGGTAAGAAAATGGAGTTCAAAAGCACTCCAAACCCAGAACCGGGTACTCCGTTATACCGACCTTATAGACCTGAAGACTCCCAGAAAGGAGCTACATCACTAACTAACCCAATTTCTCGACCCCTACCGCCTCGATTGGACGCAATGGAAAGAGGACCAACCGGAGCCGAGAGCCCGGCCGTCTTTCCGCGAGCTTCCACAGGTATGCATTCGGATTACTTCGCACTACCAACAGGTAGGCAATCGGACTTTGTCCCACAACCAGCTCCGACAGGGAGACATTTGGACTTCGGCCCCACTGACCGAGACTTTGATAAAATTGCGCGTCATATCACTCGCTTTGAGCCCCATCACTGAGCAGCTCACGACACTAGCGCGTACCTAAGAGACATTGAATTCTACCTCCAGAGAATACCCAATGCTACCATTGAGGACAAAATCTTTCTGATAAAACTAACATCAAGCAGAGATGTTAGTAGCTTCATCGAACGTCAACCTCCTGAGGTCCAAGCTGACTTTGATCTCCTTAGTCAGTCTCTCATGGAGGAATTCTCAGACGGTAATAAATGTGGGTCTGACAGCCGCCCTAACAATCAAACAGGCATGGCAAGAGTCCCCACAGATATATTACCATCGGCTACGCAAAGCATATTTTGGTCCACTCAACGAACCAAACATGGAGGAGGATAAAAACTTCAAAGCCCTTTTTGTTCAAAACCTCCATCCAACTACCAGCCATCATCTTGGCGTCTCTGCATGCCCGCTGACTCAAACCAGCCGCCAACTCCGCGAACTGGCAATGAGGGCATTTACTAAACAGAAGCTGACTAAACAGCAAGAGCCAGCCACTCTGTATACTGTAGATCAGAGTCTAGCACTTGAAGGAGCACCTACCTCCAATCCAAGTGGCCCCAGAACCTCCCGCTTCACAGACAGGAAAGAGGGACCTCGGCACAAAAAAGAGCCGGGTCAACACCCGACCTGGCCCGAACGTAAGTTAAAAGACCAGGGCCCTCAATGGAAACCTCAGTTCGAAAATAAATTTCGAACCAATCCAAACTGTAACCAAGGGGGGGGTCTTATCAAAACCGCGACGACAGGAAAAACCATTGTCGTCGGTCCCAAGACCAACGATCATCAGGTAGCCCACAAGTCGAACGACAAAATCATTTGAGGGACCGAGTCCCTAAAACTCAGGCTAATCACGTGGGCGCATACTCAAACGAATGCGTGAAAAGTCCAAAGATAAGGCTGATCTGTACCCCACTCCATCTAGCGCCGTCCTAGTGGTCCAAGCAAATCCAAACGTCGGGCTGTGCCATGACCACGCCACAACCATTGAATGTGAAACACCCTTTCACCAATTTCTGGGCCACCTAACTGAAAAGGGAGTAGCTCGAAAGCTTTATCTCTCTGTCTTGTTAGAAGACCACTTGATGCATGAAGCACTTCTCGACACAGCCGCTGACATCAGCCTAATTTCAGGCAACCTGGTCAGATCACTCCAGGCTATAGCGAGAAGATCCCACAGGGACTTGAAGTCCCACCCGTGCATCCTAGAAATAAGGCCGTACTCTGATGATCAGACGATCATCAACGAAGTAGCCTTAATACAACTGGCCATCGGACCAATGACACTGATACACCCAGTGTACGTGTCACACCTTGACAATGTCCCACTTTTAATTGGTAAAGACATCCTCAATCGCTTCGAACCACTGATCGACGTCAAGCAGCTGAAGATTTGGGCCCAAGTACGAGAACTACTTCCAAACTTACTGAATGAATCTCAGTGCTACGCGATTGACAGGTCATCACCAGTCAATCGACACTGCTGGAATAACCACCATGCAACCTCGGTGCGAACGAAACCCCTTTGCATCGCGTGACAACTTCTTTTGCACGCTGAAGGACCCTTTAGGGACGACACCCCAAATCGTCAATGGCATCATACTGGAAGAGACTCCAGTCGACGATGTCGTCATGGTCGTATGGGCTGACAAATCCGCCATCAGCCAGTAGCTGATTAACACTCTAACGCCGATAAACCCAAGCCTGACCTTCATACAGAAGCGCACTCGGTTCCCTGCTAACCCCACACCGACTCATGTGTTAACCGCCGTAGGTCTATGCTCTGCCACCGTACGATGGAACAAAAGAGAACTGACCCACACTTTTGCTGTCATCCCCGATCTGTCACATTCAGTGTACATTGGGGCTGACATGCTAGTCAGCATACGTACAAGTCGACACCATTAACAACGTTCTCTGGTCACTGACTGGAGTACGTAAAGAATCACCTTCACTGACCGAAAAAAACTTGAAATCAGGTCAAACCATCCCTGATGTGTGCCAGGTAAGTAACGACTACCATCTCACGATACCGCTGCGTAACATCATGGACATACGTCTGAAAGCGTTTCCAGGACAGCAAGTTAACTCTTCACAAGCGTTCTTCCAACCGTCGCCTCTGTTCTTTGAGTTAGGCTTGTCTGTTCAGGCAACACACCTGGTCGAACTCGACTCTCGATCAACACACATGCTAGTGCAGAACCCTACTGCCAATAGCATTCTCGTCCCGAAGGCCACCCCTTTGGGTTGGCTGGTTGACACTAGATTCCATGACTTTGAACTCAGGATCCCAGTCATAGGACGTATGCCACCCTCACTCGTGACTGAACAACAGGAGACCGGAGTCGTCTACACTAAGCCTTCCGGAGCAATCGCCATATATCCCTCACTTGTGGTCGGTACCGACACTATCTGCAGGGTCGATCTGGCTGATGCTGAGGTGATGGTTGTACAGACTGTCTCCCTGCTCTCCATTGATTCAGATACAGATAAAACCACGTCTCTACCGAGTAACGTCACCACAGACGAACCGATAACTGTGCGACCAGATTCTAAACCCGAACCGGACTTTGAGTCTCAGTTAGAACAAGCACTAGACTTGGCTGACGCAATAAACAACGCTGAGGAACGCCACTTGATGCGCCAGGTCCTCCTCAAGTATCGCACATCATTCGCGACAAATTCGCTGGATTGTGGTTTAACCCACATCCACACGGTACGCATTCCAAAAGCCGCGAATGCACCACCAGCTTATGTCCGCCAATATAAAATACAACTGGTGTCATATGAACCTATACAAGAAATCATAGACAACCTTTTGGATAAAGGCATCATCCGTCTGTGCAACAGTACTTATTCGGCTCCTATCTGGCCAGTACTCAAGCCCAATGGCAAGTGGCGACTAACAATTGACTACTGTCAGTTGAACAAGAGCGTACCACTTTCCAGGTGGCCAATGACCCAACATGGCCAAGAACTGCCTAAAGTACAGGATGCCATGTACTTCTCCACACTGGACATAGCATCTGGCTTCTGGACCATTCCAGTAGACCCACAGGATCAACACAAACTTGCCTTTACGTTTGCCAATCGGCAATACTCTTTCACAAGATGCCCATTCAGGTACTTAAATTCCCCGGCCGAATTTAACATCTTTTTGAACAAGGCATGTCCTGACGCCGCTAGCTATGGAACTCTCATCTACGTCGATGACATCTTAATGCGCACCACGACACTCCATGCGCAAAATTAATGAAATCGATCACGTCCTGAAACAGCTCACCATCACTGGTGCTAAAATCTCTTTGGAGAAATGTCAATGGTGCAGAAAGAAGGTAAACTATGTGGGCCTTCTAGTAGGCGCTGCTGGTGTTGAACCACAGGTCAGTAGAATCCAAGGCATTGCCAATCTGAAACCGCCTTTCAACTTGTCAAAAATTCGCAGTTTCCTGGGAGTCTGCAACTATTCTCAACAATTCGTCGACAACTATGCGGCATTGGCTAAACCACTGACGGACCTTCTTAAAAAGGACACCGCCTTTGAGTGCGGTCCCCAACAGGAGCAGGCAATGAAGGCGCTTAAGCACAATCTGTGCAAAGCCCCGTGCCTAGCTTACCCGGACCACTTTCTTAACAAGTCAAAGACTTAGGGACTGCATAGTAACTAACGCCCGCGTGGCATCGTGGCTCATGGCTCTCCAAAGCTTCGACGTGGAGATATGCTATGCTCAAAACCACAAGTCGTATTTCGGCATGGAGCTTGCTGCATGCCAACAATGCGCAATTGACATGCCTGCCACAGCCATCCCACCAAACGAGTACACCTCCACCGTACCAACACGCCACCACGACTTCGACGCTGACGTGTGCCAAGACATGACCACTGCTTATGTCGATGGATGCTCCTTCCACCATGAAGCTCTGGTCCGCGCTGGTGCAGGTGTGGTATGGCTCAACGAAAATCCCTTAATAGCCACAAAAATTCCAGTTAGGATCCCAATCCTCACAATATACGGAGATCGCAGCCGTGCTCATAACTCTCCAACTCGCAATGGCCAAGCAGATCAAACAGCTCGTAATTTGCACAGACTCAAATTATGCACGACTCAGCTTTTCTGCCCACCTGCCAGTATGGAAGAGCAATGGCTTTCTCACATCTGCGAAAAAGACCATTAAACACAAACACCTGTTCGTCGTAGGTGACGGTCTGGTCGAGGACCATGACATGCATGTGTATTGAAAGAAGGTCAGGGGCCACTCTCGAGCCCCTGGACTGGACAAAGACCTGAACGATCATGCAGACCTTATGGCAAAACAAGGGGCTCTAGACGATACGCTCTGGCATTTCCAGCCAGAACCCTCGTACATTCGACCCAACCCACCCATTCTGTCTGTCTGGTTACCCGATTTAAGGCAACCGCAACCGATGCCTCGGTTCCGGCCCCTGCAACCACTTCGCCTTCTTCTCTTTCTTTCGCTGGTTCCGACCTCGTTGCCCTCAGGCAGCGGACTCGGCAATCCACAACCTCATTCTTTACCTTTCAGACCCGGCGTCTAACCCCATTGTAGACACTGACCTTTCCTCAGACACATATCTTAAAAAGCTATGGGCGTTGCGTGCTCGACTCTTGTCTACGTCTCTGACACCCTCACGTCACCTGCGTTCGTAGTGCCTCAGAGCCTAAGGGGGATCATGCTAACACACGCACATGACACTCCTGTAGCAGGCCACAGAGGTGTTCGCGCAACACACCAGGCACTCCAACAAGTGGCATACTGGCCACACATGCAAATGGACGTGGCAGAATACATCAAAGGCTGCCTAGTATGCTGCCAATTTCAACCAACAAGAACACTCCATCGTGCACCCTTACAAAGAAGCAGCATCTCATTTCGGACACTGCAAGTGGTAAACACACACAGTGAAGCTCTGAACAAAACCCTCCGAGCTGTAGACTCGCTTCTGGCCATCTTCCAGGTCGACTACGTACACACACAACTAGTCACCTCGCTGTTGAACGACATGCTCTGAGACATCGGCTCTTCAGTGGACAGTCTAGCCATTGGTAGAATTCCCCCGTACCTTATCCCTCTTTCGTTAGTGCAATCTCCCCTTAGAACTGCCACTAGAGATCTTGTAACCCCACTTCAGGCCCATTTAGCGTACACTCTAGGTAGTGCTGTACCCATTTACGTCAACCCAGAGTTCCGGGAAATGGCCTTTATTCTCAGTCTGCCTATCATTGAAACCCAGAACATCTATCGTCTTAAGGACGTTATAAACGTTGGGTCCTGGCACAGAGACACGTACGTTAAAGTGCACAATCCCTCAGACATGGCATACCATGATGCCAATCCAAACTTGTACCTGGCCCCTAATCTACGCATGTGCACCCTAACCAAGGACATACACTACCTATGTCCCAGTAAACCCTTTGTTTGGGACAACACGGACGGGATCTGCGGCCTTAAGCCCATGAGCCCTCAAGCCAGGTGTCCAACGACAATCACGTATTAACTCGTATTAACTTGCCTGACCATACTTTCTGGGTAGAGGTACCCCCAAATGCAGTCCTTCACATTGGGGACTTCGCCTTATACCACCTTAATGCTGACCAATACGAGAGTGAAATAGTTCATTCTCAGTGAAAATGAACAAATATATTAATCTATTCTAAAATACTCTTCATCTAACAACTAAACCAGTGGTTGTAATGTACTCTAATTTCTCAAATGATGTTTTGAGCTCAATATTATTTTTTCATATTCACTGTCTATAATTTTAGCAAAAGTGTTCTGGCATGGGGCAACCCCCCTTTCTCCTCCTCGTATTGGTGTTTTAGCGAGCGTTGCTTGTTTTTGCTGGAGCCCACGGTAGCTGCCTTTGGGGTTGGGTTAGCAGCAGCAACAAGTGTCATGTTAGCATGTGTTGATGTGAGAGGCTTCATAAGACTTGAGTTGTTTGAGGCAGCTGTGGATAAAGTCTTTTTCCTGGGCATAGCATGTTACAGAAACATTTTTGCCTTTAATTTAAAAAAACGAGAAGTAGTGCTGGTACTTTCAGTTTGACAACGCTACCTTTGAGCTTCCCCGGCTCCCCAGCTGTCGCTGTCTTGTGTTTAGTGGAAGTCAGCGCGTGCAGTGAGACGGCATTAGCCAATCATCATCGCTTTTGCAGCGGTGTCATCCCCCCCCTGCTCTCTCCAGCAACAGCTGATGTGTAGCCAAAGCATGACACCCACCTCGCACTTTATTCCACCCAATTGTAGTAATTGCGACACTTTACATCCTCAGTAACGATAACGGCGTTACGATGGGAAAAGTAATTAAAAATTAACGCCGTTAGTAACGCTGTTATACTCTAACGCCGTTACTTCCAACACTGCTCTGCATATACTGAAGGCGCAGGTCTTACATTTTATAGGCCTGAATTTTATCAAAAAGTATTACATTTCCTGTATAGAGTGTCCTTAAATTTTTAAGCTCATTAATAGGCTTTAACTAGTAGTCTTAGATTAGGTATTGTAGTCAAACATTGCCTTTACATTTTTTGTTTATTCATTGGCTCGGTTGACTTGGATGCTAACAGTTTAGTTTGTGTCATTTAAAGCAACTATGTGTACGTTTTAGCCAGCACAGGGCTGCAGATCCCTCTCTGTGCAAACTGAACAGCATGTGTGTTCACCAGTAGACACGGCAACTTTGGAAAAAAGAACAGAGCGTAATCTCATATATATTTTTGTCCGGCTAAACGTGCAGAATGATTCTTGGATCACTAGTATTCTATCTCCTCTATTACAATTTAAAAACTCAAGTTTATTTAAGTGTGTATATTTATTTTTATTGTTTAAAAAAAAATCATAAATCTTTTTTTAATTTGTCTGCAGTGCTTGCATTAAATGTCATGTAAGTAGCATAAAAAGCTATTAAAAAGTCTTCACATATTTCATTAGACAAATTCTGAAGCTACTCTGTGTTATACAAATTTTTATTTCAAATTAATGAGAGAGATGATGGAGCCTGCATACAATTTAGAATTAGGTTTAATTCTTGCAAGATTGAAGCAAAGCACACACATGTAACAATGGAACAGAATAAAGTTTACTTGCAAAAGTAAACAAAACATGAGATTTTATATCATGCTGTAAAGGTTGTAGGATCATCATCATTCACACACTACTATGACAAGTTCCCAGGTGCAGAATTTATTCCATGACAAGTTATGTCTAAGTCTAGTTATGTCTATGTTTGGATTAGCTTGAAGGACATGACATAATTTAAAAATATTGCTCCTTTTCCGTAGGTTCTTACTGTAACGACTAAAGATCTTGATGGAAGTGCCAAACAAAAAACATCCTGTGGCAGAGCTGCACCCTGAAGAAGTGCTCTCCACTAATGTCTGGAGTTGATTGAACATCTAGCTGGTCTAGAAAAAAATCTAGTAAATGGTTGCTTTGCACAAGTAACTGTCCACACATTATGCGCCACACTCAATGATAAACTCCAGGTGGCTGAGCCATTAGCATCCACTCAGGTGGCCTCTGTCAAAGCTAATCTTGTTTTCGCAATGACCGTCTGATAAGCACCACTCTGTGGTTGTTTGTCGCCGGCCGCTACACAGGTGCTCCTCTGCATCCTTCCCATTCACCACAACATGAGTGCTCTCAGGAAGGACACTAATAGATCCAGGACTCGGATCAGTTTGACCTTAGGCTGATCATTGCGCTTCTTCATCTGAGCTCAACCTACTTCTGGGTCTTCAGACATTTGGCATGCCGTTGACCTCCAGGTAGTAATGTTGTATTGTTTTATTATGTATTGTTTGATGCATTAATAATTTGTGTCCCACTTTTACTCAAGAAGCACAGACACAAAACGGTATAATGAAAACGGTAAGCCAAGTGATATTCATAATTTGTGTGTGTGTGTTTTTCAGTACCGCAGTGTGTGCTGTGTTAACTGGACGGTTATTTGGCCATACCAGTTCCCTGTGAAACTTGAATTTACATCTACATGCCTTCACTTTTGCCTTACAACTTCAGGTCAGTGATTTCAACTTTTTCATAGCAGCTGCTATAACATTTGTCACTCTAAAAACAGTTTCTCCCGGCTCTTTTGTTAAGAGTGTTAGAACTATAAACTATAAAACCAATGTAAAGCTTGTCTGTTTGATTCCACTCAGAAAAAGGTATAAGTACAGCGCTGATACACAACACAAATCTAACATAAGGTTAGCCCACGAGTTGTGGTCAACTCGATACCCTAGAAGTTACCTTTGGCCACACCTCACGCAGGAGGAGGCACTTCCTGCCCCAGTATCAGTACTTTTCCCACTATGTGTCCAGCCAGGGGTGACCAACTGGTTCTAACTGGTTTCAACAGATGAGGTATTTAGTGTCCTAATCTAGGGTGCAGTGTAGCATGCAAAGTGCAAATAACATACAGAAAAGTTATAAGAGTGCATGTATAAGAGAACAATCTGCTGCTTCAACTTTAGAGACATTTTTAGGCAAACATTTCATGTTTCATGTTCCTTGTTCAAGGAACTTTGGTAATTCTGAGTTCAACTCGTGCGAGAATTAAGCTTATACCTCTAGAGGGAGGTGTTTGACCTGAAACTAACTCTGATTGGAACTAAGCTGTTCTGGTTTCACTCATTAATAATAATAATAATCTTTATTTTTATATAGCGCTTTTCCACCTACTGTAGTAGGCACTCAAAGCACTTTACATACATTAAACTATTAACCAGTGTTACAGAACTTCACTGGAGACAATGTAGGTTAAGTGTCTTGTCCAAGGACACAATGACAGTATGCGGGGGAGAGCGGGATGGTATGATGTTTTGGGATTAAGAGTGAAATAAGCAGTGTGTGGTTGTGGTGCAGACTTTATGCTCCTGTGAAGGTGATTAGGCTTGTCACAATAGTCAATATATTGACCTATTGCGCGATAAATGGAAATGAACGCGATAGTATTTTAAGCTCTCTCTCTCTACGCTGCGCGCTCACAGACACACAGAGCTGCGCGCTCACAGACACACAGAGCTGCGCGCTCACAGACACACAGAGCTGCGCGCTCACAGACACACAGAGCTCTGCGCTCACAGACACACAGAGCTGCGCGCTCACAGACACACAGAGCTGCGCGCTCACAGACACACAGAGCTGCGCGCTCAAAGACACACAGAGCTGCGCGCTCACAGACACACAGAGCTGCGCGCTCAAAGACACACAGAGCTGCGCGCTCAAAGACACACAGAGCTGCGCGCTCACAGACACACAGAGCTGCGCGCTCACAGACACACAGAGCTGCGCGCTCACAGACACACAGAGCTGCGCGCTCACAGACACACAGAGCTGCGCGCTCACAGACACACAGAGCTGCACGCTCACATGCGGGCAGACTGACAAAGAGCAGAGTCACAAACTAACTAAGATAACTTAGTTTAATTAAACTAAGATAGAACACAATCAGGGACATTGTTAGAACTATTTAACTGTGGCTTAATTCAGGGAATTACATCAGTTTGTCTTAAAATGTTTAATTTTGGTGACTTTGGCTTGCTTGGCTAATGAGGTGCTCAGCACACCTTAAAATTGCAGGTTTACACATCACTAGAAAAATAGAAGGTACACAAAACTATGCTGCAAAAGGAAGAAAACCATCTGCACATATTTTAATCTGGTAACCATCATTCAATACGTGGTTTATATTTATAAATATGTTTTGTGTTTATGATCTATATTTCTGACGGGATACTTTGTTCTCATTAAAGAAACTGAAGTGCTCAGACATCACACACAGGCCAAAAAGTGCAGCGAGAGCTTTTACTTTTAAATTGATCCTTTATGTAGCAATAGACCTTTTAATGTGGGCTTCAGTTTTAACCGGTCTTGTAAGCTGCAGCTGACCATGTCTCGGACGCGCACTATGGCACAAGAGGCACAGCACACTAGACTGTATAGGCAGCCACCCGCAGCTCACAGCCCACTGTCCACTGCTGGGACACAACGTGAAGCGAACGGGTCGTCTGCATTAAATATGTGCACAGGCCACAGATACTTGTGTCATGTGGGAGTTTGCTTAGTTCGGCCGCTACTTTACTCCGTGACGTGTGGTGAGAGCGCCCAAGGTTGTTGCTTATTTGGCGCTACAAACAGGTCTATTAAATATGTCAATCAAAACCATGAGGATGCATAGAACTATCAAGGATTTAATTAATTCCCTGACGGCACTTGCAAGTCACTATAGGCCTACCTGTCCTTGTTCTCTCGATTAGTCATGCCGGCTCAGTAGGAGAGGGAGGGGAAGAGGAGGCAGCCACAACCTAGACACGGAGCAGCAGTGAAACTAGTGACTGTATAAGGCATTGTGCAAACTGCAGAAAAAAGTGTGAGTGTTGAACCCTCTCACTTAAAATAATTAATTTAGCTGACCCTTTTATCCAAAGCAACTTACATTAAGCTTCAATTCACCAGTGTTACAGCTGGAACACTACTGGGAGCAAGGTGGGTTAAGTGTCTTGCCCAAGGACACAATGACAGACACGGTCCGAGACACGGTCAGCTGCAGCCTACAAGACTGTTGTTGTATAAACTGTTGGGAGAGTGGGACTTGAATCAACAAACCTTTCAGTTGAGGGACAACCGCTGTACAACTGAGCCACTGAGCCCCTATATAATAACTATTAGATCATACAGTGATCTGTAGAACTGTCATTTGCTGTTACACTGGATTTTAAAATAGACAGTGGGCTCTTGACACAGATAAAGTTTGAGAAGACTTTCAGATCCACTTTTAATGTCTAGTGTCACCTGGATGAGTGTTAGTGAGTAAATTAGGAAGCACACAAGTATTTAGTCTACCACACCTCAGGATCTGTGTTTTATATTTTATCTTCAGAACCAGCCACACTATATCAGCTACAACTGATACTGTACTAATATTTACTGTTCATAATGGCACTGCACTCTTTATAAATTAGACATTGTACATAATTTAACTTAAATCTGATTTAATAGAAACTTTCACTAATTAACTGCTGATGGTAGTGTCAACCACGGCTTGAACACACTAAATTTGTAGATAAATCTTTATCTATTTTTGATGTTTGTACCAACTATTAAAAAAGAACTAACATTTGCCTTAACTTCCGCTGGGAGTGTTTTAAAATGGCTTTAAAGTGGAACAACAGGATGTCATGAGTGAAAAATAATTGCACCTAGACTTAATTGAGTGCAAACAATGTGAAAAGTATGTTGTAAAAATATGTTTTGTAATGTAGAGATAATTTGGAATAGCATTTGAGTAATTCAAATTAATAATTCTATCAATGATTAATCGATTCTAAAAAAAAGTTGGAACACTGTACAAATTGTCAACAAAAACAGAATGCAATAAAAATGCAATGCAATTTTATTCAGAATACAACATAGATGACATATCAAATGTTTAAACTGAGAAAATGTATGATTTTAAGCAAAAAATAATTTGATTTTAAATTTCATGGCATCAACACATCTCAAAAAAGTTGGGACAAGGCCATATTTACTACTGTGTGACACCCATTTTTCTTTTTATAACAGTCTGCAAATGTCTGGGGACTGAGGAGACAAGTTGCTGAAGTTTAGGAACAACATCTGGATGGGAGCACATGTTCTAGAACTTGGATAAACCTTTCAGCATTGATGGTGCCTTTCCAGATGTGTAATCATGCAACCCCATACCATCAGAGATGCAGGCTTCTGAACTGGGCGCTGATGAAAACTTGGGATGTCCTCTTTAGTCCGGATGACACGGCGCCCCAGTTTTATTTGTATATTTAAATAGCACTTTTCCACCTAGTAGGTGTCCCGTCGGTTGAAGGACGGCCGCTTTACCCATTGAGCTACTGCCGCTCTGATTTGTCTGATTACAGAACAGTTTTCTGGATCAGGTTTAGATATTGTAGTGAATATGGTCGTATTAATAATTAATATGAATATTAATTATGAAAATTAATAATTAATATTTTGCTTATCAAAATATTAATTTCTTTCGGGGCACCACTCTAGTTTTGAACAGATCCAGAGAAACTGTTTACCCTAGTCTCATTAATCTAAAGGAAGTAAATTCTTCTCGTTTTCGAAAATTCTCAATTAAACAATGAAACATTAAATGTCTTTATGGGGTTTTATTAAAGATTATAAAGTTAAACAGTGAATAATGACAGGGGAAATGACACAAAGGAATAGTTATGGACACATAAATGGGTAAATCAAAGAACGATAAACTTGCTTTCAGAGGATTTTGTGAAACAAAAGGAATTATTGATTATTGATTCTATTATTAACTGAGGGGATTTTACGGAGCGTTTAGAGGGGTTCGATGACGGTTTCTGATGCTAAGGCTACTATGTTTAGACAGTTTAGACGCCAAACTTGTGTAACGTTTTGACTCACCCTGGGGTAGTATTCGGTCTCAGGTCTTAGCGACTAGGACTCCAGAGGGGTTCTGCAGAACCCTGTCGCATCCGGTGACTTTTGTCGCCTCCAGGATGGCCTTCTGTTTCCACTCTCCAGAGGGGCTGCCGAGGCCCGGAGATTCAAAAAGCGCCTCGTTACTGTCACAACTAGCCAAGCCTTTTAGCGTCAGCGTCGTACACCGAGTAAAATCGAGTCCTTCAAAGTTATTGCGAAGTCCACTGGAGAAGGTTTAGCGGCTGTGTTGCTGGCTTAAACTTGCTCGAGAAAGCTAGATTTTAGTCAAGCTAACTCTTGAGCAGGCAGGAAATCTTCAAAAATAAAAGCGAGGCAACTTCCTTTTGTTGGCAGGCTGGCAGGAAGTAAGCTACTTTGAGCAGCTGTGTGAAGGAAAACTTTAGCGTGGCAAGCTAAACTTGCAGACTTTAAAGTACAAAGAAAATTTACTCGTTACACGAGGTCCGAAGCTTGAAAGGGTTTCGAGGGCCTACGGCCCTGAACGGCCAAGAGGTCCAGTGCGAAGTGAAGAGGAGACGAAGAGTAGAGAGAAGAGAGTGTTTTTGAATATGTGCGCCAGTTTTAACACCTCTGGACGGGGTGTGTCTTACGGAGCGGGCATTGCTTTGGGGGGTGGTTTAACTAAAGTTTAAACGTTTAAACTAAGTCTTTGAACATTCCTTTTGTTTCACCCTATTTTCCTTGGTTTTCGTAAAACACACAAAACATTCGTACTTTCAGGATTATGCAAAGAAACATTTGTCAGACTTATTATAAAAACATATAATCATTACATTTTATTAACATAAAACGTAACTCTGTAGAAATGGAATAAGGAATTAGTTGCCTTGTAAAACTCTGCATCCTGGAAACAAACAGTATAATTGTTAGTACATTCACAATCTTTCTAAGTAATAAAATAACAAAATGTCCTTTAATGAAATAACACCAAATGTCCTTCTTGATTGCAGAGTCATTTGTCCAGTTAAACCAAAAGGGGGTAGTGTTTGACCATACAAAACTTAGTTTTGGTTGGATCAAACGCATTCCTCCGTCCTTCAGGATAGCTATGAGGTTCTGGGTAAAGCTGAATCAACAATGTTATCTCACAGAATTTATGGCTTTTCGACATGGTACCCAGCGGTCTTTGGTGTTCCATGTGTCACCTTTGACACGGTGCTGGGTAGAACGAAGTTCCAATTCTTATAAAAGCAAAAACAAAGTCATTAATAACGTTTCCTGTCCTTGGCAAAACACGTTGGTGTCCTTTTATCTGAAAGAAAACGGGGTTAGCATGTCTTTTTCTCAAGATTTACATCCACGGCCTGTCTCTGGAGGCCGATGGTAAAACAACAGTTGTTAATCTTGAAGACCCTTAGTGAAACAGTTTGGAGGTCTGTAAGTGATTGAATAAATGTTATAATCCGTGTGGTGTTCTGGAGGCTGATCTGCTACAATATGGTGTGGTGACCTACAAGTTAAACTGTGTGAGACATTCACCCAGACGCGGTCCCTTTAAGGGGGCGGGTTTTCCAAGGGGAAAAAGAGTTTCCGGATTAACGTTGGGAGGGTGGTTCACATTGCTCGCTGTACAGTTTGGTAAAGATTGAAGTGTTTAGTAAAGCTGATTCAATGCATCTTTGTCTCCTGTCTTCTCCCTTATTGCACTCCACATTGGTGACCTTGTCGTGATTTGGATAAGGTTGAAAAATGTTACACAACGGCGGTGGAGAAAATTATGCCGTTGCAGCACCCGGCGCTGCTATTGGCGCGACTAATGTCGGCGCATTAATGGAGTTAATGGAGAGGATGCGTACTGTGTTGGGAGCAGCGAATCCATCATTCCTTTTTACTCACATTTTTCTGCGGCAGCTTCCAGCCCCCGTACGCACCGCACTAGCCAGTTCCCCTCTTCTTTCCTCCAAGGACTAATGGACGCTGGCTGTGGAAGCAGACAGGATTTTGCTTTCCAACCAGCAGCAGTTTGTTCATGCGCTGTTGCCTCCTCAGCACACGTCTGCCCCATTTTCGCCCCCGGTGGACGATCAGGGGACTGCAGCTGCTGTGACAGCCCGCTGACAGTGTGAGGACGGCTGGTGTTATTACCATTCCAGGTTTGGGGCCAAGGCCAAACAGTGTTGTCAGTCTTGCAGTTTTGGAGCCCAGGGAAAAACCAGGGCCGGCGCTCATTATCAGCCATGGGTGCTGGCCGTGACTGCAAGCTGTTATTCATCACTGACGCCTTGTCTGGCCGACAGCTGCTAGTTGATTCTGGGGCTCAGCGGAGCATCCTGCCAGCGCAGCTTGTGGATACCATGGCTGGCAGGCAGGGCCCTAGAAGGATGCAGCTAACAGCACACCCATTCGTACTTATGGCACGAGGTATGTGGAAGTGTGTTTCGACGAGCGTCGTTTCAGCTATTCAGCCTGGCTCCCCTTTATGTGGAGGAGCAGTGACTCTACTTTGAGCTCCTCCCGAGTGATCGAGCTCCTCACCCTATCTCTCTCTAAGGGAGCACCCTGCCACCCTGCGGAGATAGCTTATTTCAGCCGCCTGTACCCGGGATCTTGTTCTTTCGGTCATGACCCAAAGCTCATGACCATAGGTGAGAGGAGAGAACGTAGATCGACCGGTAAATTGAGAGCTTTGCCTTACAGCTCAGCTCCTTCTTCACCACGACAGACCGGTACATCGACCGCATCACTGCAGAAGCTGCACTGATCCGTCTGTCAATCTCACGCACCCTCCTTCCTTCACTCTTGAACAAGACCCCTAGATACTTGAACTCCTCCACTTGAGGCAGGAGCTCTCCACCAACCTGAAGGTGACAAGCCACCCTTTTCCGGCTGAGAACCATGGTTGCAGACTTTGAGGTGTTGATCCTAATTCCAGCAAACCGTCCCAGTGCTCACTGAAGGCGGCAGTAGCTCAGTGGAGGCGGCAGTAGCTCAGTAGGTAGAGCAGTCGTCCTTCAACCGGAAGGTAGGTGGTTCAATTCTCACTCTCCCCACAGTTCATACTATCATCGTGTCCTTGGGCAAGACACTTAACCCACCTTGCCTCCAGTGGCTGTAACACTGGTAATTACTGTAGAACAATGTAAGTTGCTTTGGATAAAAGCGTCAGCTAAATGAATAAATGTAAATGAAGGTCCTGGTTTGATGGAATAAACAGGACAACATCATCTGCAAAAAGCAGAGACGAGATCCTGTGGTCCCCAACTGGGGAACTATAATACAACAAAAAATATTTTTATCCTTTCAGTATCTCTCTTATTTGCATTTATCCAGGTGTTTTATGGCCATTGTGATATTGGACAAAACATTTTCTGTCTGAGCTGTAAGCAGAGACCAACACTGCACTCCTCACACTGCTAGGGAGTGCTCCTGTGCACTGTCTCCGTCCCTGGCTGGCTCTCTAGGTCTTCTCCATTCCAGCTTCACTGGCAGTGGGAACAAGGAAATGGCCGTATGTGAATGTCAGTAGACATGCACATACATGTACAGATTTACGGGGTACACCCAACAGATTAGCACATAGTTCCTCCTGGAAGTCCTGGCGGCTAATGTGTTTACTTGCATGACTAGCACATATTTCCTTCTGGATTATATAACTATTTGTCACAGCTATGTCCAGTAAATGCTGGAAAAGAGTAACATACCACCTCTTGGTCTTTTGTTGCGTTGAATGTGTGTCAAGCATTTGGTCTGAGGTATCCACTCTACCCATGTATCAGTTATAAGCCACTGCTATTGGTCTGGGGACGTGGACCCTCTGATATGCACCATTACCGTTCTTCTGCCAACAAAGCACTGTGTCACCACAGTATGCTGTGTGAATGTTCCTACACACTGAGACCTCTCGCTTTTCCCTCCACTTGACAAATAGGAGTTCCCCAACCCTAATCCAGCTTATCAATCCTCTTGGCAACTTCAAATCCAAAGCATTTTCTTCAGAGGATGGAACTCCCACTCTCCCTTTCCTGCAAGTTCCTGTAAAGTCCATTCTCTGATTTAGACTCAGATTTACCTGTGTACAGTTTGAAATCAACAGTTTAACTAAAAAAATTGAGCTCCCATTTTGTAGGCTTATGGGGTTGTGTATGTATGTATGCATGTATTGTTTGAAAGTCAACCTGGCTTTAGTGGCAACCATCCTGTCATCCACGGCGATGTGCTGCTTGGGATGGTACAGTGTGTCAGTGCTGACAGTCAAAGTACTCTGTGCCTCTCTTCTCTTTCTTCTGAACATCCTCAGCTGGATCACTCATATATATGTTAAAAGAAATGGCAAATAATCGCTCCATAGACATGACAGTCACAGGAAAGGGGACATGGAAAATGTAATTTGTTCACAATAAACAATGAAAGTAAAAATGTAAGTAAAAGTCTAAAATGTATTACCGTTTCCAAAATACAGAACTTACTCTAGTTCAGTTGGCTTTCTCCTTCGTCTAGGTCACTGTCCTCCTTAAAAAAACTTCTTAGGTTCTTTCTTTCTCTTGCTGATTGTCTTGTCATCATTTTCCTTGAAGTTCACTTGTTTTTTTATTTTTGTTTTGTGAAAAATCTGCTCTTTTTGCTATTACTCCCCTCCATCAGCTTGCCCACTTCTCTTCAACAACCAGTTCCCTCTGTTTTTGTCTATGTCTGAATTGTGCTCCGTGATTAGACAAGCTGCATCATGCAACCTGTAAGGTTTACCATAATGAACCATGTATCTACGCAAAGCTGCTCTTCTAGTTTCAGGAACAGTTATAATTTTGTTTCTAGCACAAATGGGTGAAGAATTACGGTAAAGTGAACATCATATGACAAACTGCAGGCGACACTAGAATATTACTCTGTGATTGGACAGCTGTTACTTGTGAATGATACCACATATAAGAGAAAAGCTCAAGTTGTCTACATTTTTTTCCTACTGGAAACAGTCACAGAGCTATGGTACAATGAAGTGCAACTACACTGTCATGTTGGCGCCAACATGATACTAATTAAAGGGGTAACAGCAAATACACTTCTATAAAACAGAGGCTTCCTACAGGCGAACCTAAAGAAATAATGAATAGAAGCACCTGACCTAAGGGCACCAGCTCTACTTTCATTACATTTATAATGGGGCAAGATCTAATCCAATTACTTAAAGAAAAAGGTTAGGATAAAAATTTCCATCTTTCATCTCATGTTATAAAACTTCCATTAAAACCTTGTTGCATCACAGACAGTCCAAAAAGCTTAATTCCATTTACTGAGTTTTAAGAGTAGACAAAAACCCAGAATAATGAAAGCAGTTTAAAAGAAAAACTTAATTGTGCATTCATTTTTACATGTGTTCAGAGTCTGCCCTTTGTGGGGCCTTCCGTTTTGTGACAACGACCTCCTCTAAACAATATCTGTGGTAATTACAGCAGAACAAGTGCCCTTTCAGAAAGAATGCCATTATTTCCACCTTAACAAGACAGCCAAACAATACAGCATGAACAATCCCTAGAGTGGATGAATGGAAATGTGACCTTCCACATTTGGAACAAGTGCTGTTTGCAATTAAACTATATCAGAACTCATTCTTGTGACTGAAGAAGAGTGGTGGGTGGATGTGACTGTGTATGATCTTCCTCACTTCAACAGGCTTCAAACCCTGGCAACTGACTGAGACTGATTGACGAGACCGTCCAAGAAGACGGTAATGCAAATCCTTAGACAGTTCCAAGTTTAATGTTGTTTTAGAAGTTGACCCAGACTGGTCAGCCTTCCTTCATGTGTGTCTATTCTATACAGAGGATTTCAGTGTGAATTTTAGGGGCAGCAGTCACAGAATAAACTTAGAGTTAAACTTATTATATCCCACTATAAGGTATGTACACGTCTGGACCTCTAGGTTTGTAGGAGCTGAGATTATAGCAATAGTCAATAAACACAAGGAATTGTAGTTGAACTTAAGTTAAGGTAAATTAAAAGAGTACACATTACATTAACAAAGAACACTTCATAAGTGTTCTTTCCGGAAAGTGTTGCTCTGCAACTTTCAAGTCCGTAAGTCATGAAAATAGTCAAAATTAATTTGAAAAATCCAAAGAAGCTTGCGGTGGTGTCGGTCAGTGGGACTGACACAGTCCTACCACAGGCTCCGTTGTATGCGTGGTAGAAGCTCAAAATTCAACTGGGAGGCTCGCCATCAATGAATCGTCTCAGCATCAACCTTGTTGCAAAAAAGTTTTTATAGTGCAGATTTTTATATGCAATTTCAATTAAACTTGTCAGAATTATCAGAATTATTAAGGGTTCATATAAAAGTGTTCTACAAAAGTTTTTATCTCACAAAGGATATCATTTTGTGCGGCATTATCTCATTTTGTATCCATTTTTAACATAGGATTTTAGCTTGTTAATGAAATAAATGAAAAAAATTGTTTTAATTTACAAAATTCACAGCTTAGCTGGTTTTACCAATTTTAAATATCTTAAAAAGGACAATTTTATCTTGAAATGTTTATTACTTTGACCCACAATTGCATTTAGCAAGTGTGACTAGATTTTACAGTGTAATATGGCACATATATTAATGACACAGTGTGTATCATGAATTTTCTATCCAACAGGTCAATAAATGACTTTTAGTAACATTGTTGTAAAACAAACTTAAAAACGTGCAAATTACCCAAAATAATTACCTAACATGACCACAATCTCAATCTCAATACATACAGTCAATAAGAACATGTGGGTGCTAGCTTACCAAGGCTTTTCACAGTTGTGATTCAGGAAAATAAAAGTGCTTCGACGGTTTTCCCACCTATAGACAGGAGTTTTTAGCATATTAGATCACTGACTTGAACATTTGTAATTTTCAAAACATTACATAGGGGTGTGGTCCTGGTCAAGACAATCTCCTGAACTCCAAACTGAATGTCAGAACGGGAAAGAAAGGTGATTTAAGCAATTTTGAGTGTGGCATGGTTATTGGTGCCAGACGGGCCGGTCTGAGTATTTCACAATCTGCTCAGTTACTGGGATTTTCACCCACAACCATTTCTAGGGTTTACAAAGAATGATGTGAAAAGGAAAAATCATCCAGTATCTGTCAGTCCTGTGGGCAAAAATGTCTCATTGATACTAGAGGTCAGAGGAGAATGGGCCGACTGATTCAAGCTGATAGAAGAGCAACTTTGACTGAAATAACCACTTGTTACAACCGAGGTATGCAGCAAACATTTGTGAAGCCACAACACGCACCAGACAGACAGATAGACAGACACCATCGTGGTGTCCTGCCATGGATACCCTGCTTGTTCACTCTTTTACATATTGTGGATTTAAGGACAGAGATTTTAGCAAGTTCAATGATGCCTTTAAATCTTTGTTTGTCATTCGTGGTTGTTTCTTTACCTTATTGATGAGTCTTTGTTGTGCTCTTGGTGTCATTTTGACTGTGCGCCCACTTCTTTGTAGGGTAGCAAAGTCCCAAAGTGTCTGTATTTGTAGATGTTTTGCCTAACTGTAGACTAGGCATGGCTTCTTGTGCAGCGCACAAGAAGAACACGCTAGTACACGCTTTAAAGTACTTTAATCAAAGTAGCTGTAGTCAACACCTCCAAACGTATTATCTTAACCAGACTGCAGGTGTGCTAAAACCTGACTCTAATTAGCTTTTTTTTTTAGGTCATTAACTCAAGGGTTCTCACACTTTTTCCATAAGCACTGTGATTGTTTTTGGTTGTTCTCAATAAAGACATGAAAGATCAGCATTTTTTGTGTAATTATTTTAAGCCAATATCCTTCACTTAGATAAAGATCAGATCACATTTTAAGACAAATGTATTCATCAAACCATTCAATTTCAAAAGGTTCACATACTTTTTCTTGCCCCTGTATGAGGCATATGAAGCTTCACCCAGTGTTACAGCATTACAATTTACACACTATTGTATTCATAAATATAGTCTACACAAGCTAGTTTGTGGTTTCCAGTGTGTTCCAAATTGATCTTTTTTTAAGGGTTCTGATACTGAAGCTTTTAAATGGGACCTTAATAAAATTGTCCTTTGGACCTTGAAGGTGTGTAAGTCCTGCATGACTTAGGCAACATTGCCTTCTTGATCGACTTTTTAATGTGCTGAACCTTAGCTAGCCTGAGAAATTCTACGGAGCCCCTCTGGTCTCACTATGTAAAAAAAAAATATATATGTAACTAAGTCGTGGCCACGAGATACGCTAAGTCGTGGCCACGAGATACGCTAAGTCGTGGCCACGAGATACGCTAAGTCGTGGCCACGAGATAAGTAAATATGAATGAATATAAAAGGAGAATGCACAATGGAGCAGCTTTTCTCCCGAAAGCATGCACGCTAACTCTGCCACCCATAAGGCTCATACATACAGCCAGATGGAGGTACCGTGACCTAAGCCTACAACGCCCTCTGCTGACGTTTTGTCGTAGGCTACACAGACATGCTTTTCCAAAATGTCAAACACTTCAATAATTAATGAACCAGTCTGCACACTACTGTAGACTATCTTAAAATCATAATCAGAAATACTTTATTGATCTTTATTGATATCGATAACCTTTGTTATTTAAATGGACCCTGTACTGTAGTGCAATGTAATACTTCACATTCTGTGCAATATTATCTGTTTTAATATTCAGTGTAATATAGTTTGCTGCAGTTCTGCTTCTATTTATTTACTAGTACTGTTCATCACAATCAATTCAATTCTGTTAATACAGTAATGTAAATCTTGTAGGCTGCATATCCATGGTCCTTTATAACTCTTATTTATATTTTATAGCATATATTTATACTTTTTACATGTATATAGGCAACTTGTTTATTTACCAACTTATATTATTATTTATATTTCTTTAAATGTCTTGATGTGCACATCAACTGTGACACAACAATTGTCCCCTGGGTTATCGATATCAATAAAGATCAATAAAGTATTTCTGATTATGATTTTAATATAGTCTATAGTAGTGTGCAGACTGGTTCATTAATTATTGAAGTGTTTGACATTTTGGAAAAGCATGTCTGTGTAGCCTACGATAAAACGTCAGCAGAGGGCGTTCTAGGCTTAGGTCACGGGACCTCTATTTGGCTGTATGTATGAGCCTTATGGGTGGCAGAGTTGGTGTGCATGCTTTCGGGAGAAAAGCTGCTCCATTGTGCATTCTCCTTTTATATTCATTCATATTTACTTATCTCGTGGCCACGACTTAGCGTATCTCGTGGCCATGACTTAGTTACATATATATTTTTTTTTTACATAGTGAGACCAGAGGGGCTCCGTAGAATTCAGAAGCTTTTTGAAGTACTTTAGAAGATCTTTATGCAACTGGATGCTGGCAAAATGTTAAACAAGGTACAACAAATGACTAAATCAAGATCACAATGAAATCTTCAGGATAACTTTCTTGTAAATGTTTTTTGTTACTGAGGAAACTAGTTAAACAGTTTGACTGCTGCACAGCAACTGATGAAACATTTCTTATTTTTGCTTAGCTACAGCAAATAATTATATTGATAATTAATCTGTAGATTTTTCTTTTCTAGTTAATCGATTGTTAATCAAATAGTGAAGCATGAGTAATGTGGGATAATGTGGTGGACTTAAAAAGACAGTTGCTGAGATGTTTTATAGTAAACATTTAAATTAGGTAAATAATACTACAGAAAATAACAAATGTTTTCCTAAATGTAAATAAATGTGTGGAAAATAAGACATATAAGCAAAAACAAAGTGTTTGTAGATACACTACTCTCTTTATTAATAGTTAATACCTTGGTGACACATGTAAATCCCAGATAGCAATTAATCACTTAATAAATTAGTATATCAATCAATTCATCTTCTTTCACTTATCCGGGGCTGGGTCGCGGGGGCAGCAGTCTAAGCAGAGACGCATAGACTTCCCCCTCCCCAGACACTCACTCCAGCTCTTCTGGGGGGATACCGAGGCGTTCCCAGGCCAGCCGAGAGACATAGTCCCTCCAGCGTGTCCTAGGTCTTCCCCGGGGTCTCCTGTTAAGGGGGGTAGATTAGTATATTAACTGATTATTTTAATCTAACAGATATAGTCAGTAATTTTAATGGCATATCTGTAGAATTCCCTGGTTTAAATTTTGAAAAAAAAAAAAATATTATTGACCAATTTTGAACATTCACTATTGAACACCTTGAGTTTTAACCAGTTTTAGTCATTTTCCTTTAAAAAGGATTAAGTTACAGTTACACATTACTTCACCCAAAAAGTAATTGAGTTAGTAACTCAGTTACCACATTGTAAATGTAATTAATTACTCAGCAAAGTAACTGTTGCTACACAAAGTTTTTTTAATGCTCTATAACACTATTGCTTTCTATAACATCTTTAATATCATATTTATATAATATAATATAATATATTTATATTAACTGATTTTTCAATCAGTTAATATAATATATTTATATTAACTGATTGAAAAATAAAAACACTACATACAGTATTTTAGAACATTTGGTATTTATTTGAACTCAATAGATTGCCTCCTGCCACATGATATGCATAGGAATAAAAACATAAAAATTAAATATTGAAAATCAAATTCAAGTGCAAAATTAAGTCACACAAATGTAAACTTGGGCAAAAAGAAACAAAGAAAAATCTGGCCAATAAGTAGTGCAAATCTCTGAACCTGTAAATTATTGCACAATAAACAGAACACAATCCAACTCTCTGTAGATTAACATGTTCATTCTCAGTAAAAATGAACAATACATTAATCTATACTAAAATATTCTCATCTAACAACTAAACCAGAGGTTGTAACGTAGGTCGTGTTAGCATGTGTTGATGTGAGGTGCTTAATAAAATTTGAGTTGCTAGAGGTAGATGTGGGTAAAGTCTTTTTTTCCTGGGCATAGCATGTTACAGAAACATTCTTGTCTTTATTTCAATTAACGAGAAGTAGTGGAACTGGAAGTACCGGTCCAGTTCAAGAAAGCTTCCCCGGCTTGTCGCCATTGTTGCTAAGGCTGTCTTGTGTTTAGTGGGTAGTCAGCGCGTGCTGTGGACCGCCTGAGCAGGGCACCACCCACTCGGCCAATCATCGTCGCTTTTGCAAACATGTCCTCATCCCCACACCTGCTCTCTGCAGCAGCTGATGTGTAGCAAAAGCATGACACCTCGCTCATGCTTTATTCAACCCAATCGTAGTAACGCAACACTTTACATTCTCAGTAAAGATAAAAGTGTTGAAACAATAGGAAAAGTAGTTAATTCAATTATTCCGTTACTGAAAAATAAACTCCGTCTGTAATGCCGTTACTTCCAACACTGGTTTTAACCAATTGCCATTCATAGTCTACAAAATAGTTCCACATTTCCATTAGCATTAGCCGCACTGTTGCAAACATACTTGACAGCATGATATACATCTTATTATCACCGCCCACTGACGATAAGTGACGTCTGTACTAGCCAATGAGAGCTCCCTGGAGATGCAATGTCTGCAAGTTCCACCTCAATTGTAATCTGGCCAATTAAAATGCTGTCACTACATTTGAGCCCATTAGGCTTTTTGGAAGTTGGAATACCTCTCTTGTTAGCTGAAGTTATGAATGATTAAGTCATTGTGTTGAGGTAAATGAAGAAAAATTTTAATGCAACACTTTTGTTTTTGCCCCCATTTTCCATGAGCTGAACTCAAAGATTTTTTTTTTCTAAATCTTTTTCTATGTACACAAAAAGCCTATTTCTCTCAAATATTGTTCACAAGTCTGTCCAACTGTGTTATTTTAGAGTGGCTTTTTAATGTGGCCAGCCTAAGGCATCCCTCGTGCCAGCTACTTAATATGCTACACCTTTGAGGTAGATGGATTATATCACCAAAGAAGAAGTGCTCACGCATTTTGACATTACAGTACACCGGTAAATTTTCTTGATTAGCAGCTAGCCTTTATGTGTTGTAATAATTCCCAATAAATAGATTTATTAAATATTTTTTTTACTTTAGGCCATTGTATGTATCATTATGTAGTAACCCAGTGATCCAGACACAGGAATCCCCCCCACACAGATTAACAATTTATTCTTTTGATCCTTTTCAGACCCTCAGAAACTGTTTGTTTAAACTCAAGGATCCTGGAGAAGATTTGATTAACATTTTGTTTTTACTTTCACATCGGGATGCGAGCTGGCCTACCAGGTAACAGATAGAAGGTAATTTATGACTAGTACAGAACATTGGCGCCAAAGTCAGAAAGCCGTAATTCTTCAAGATACGAATTGTGTATTTAACTTTAAAGAACCTTCTTCCCCCAAAGTCTGACTAAATGCAGGAACGTGTTTGATGTCTGAAACCATGAACCTTCTGCGATGGTCACATGCTGCCATCTGGTGGTTGAATTGATGACTGAATCTGACTTTGCATAAAGACTTCTTTAATCAAATAAGTGAAATAAGTGAAAAATATTAAAAACAATTATGTGTTATTGTTTATACTGTTCATTACAGGATGTTGATTTATGACAAGGTAAAATGACTTCTTCATCTTATTTTTACAGCTGGCGAGCTTAATAAAAGGTTTGATGGATGTGTGTAGTTCATAACATGCAAATATGCTTTCCTTGGTAAAAATCCCCCAGTATAAATTTGATGTGTGTTTATAGGATGCTGAGAAACTAAGAACTATGTAACATTGTGGAACAAAGGGAAGTTTATTTTAAGTTAAAACCTTTAAGATCTTCAAACCAAGACCCCTTTGTTGAAAAAACGTGTGAGGATACGCCCCCAGGTCACAGTTTAAGACCCCGCGGCCAGAAACTCTCACTCTCTCTTCGTTTTGGACCTCCCTTTCAGTGTTGCCAATTTAAAGCCTTTGTCGCTTTATTTAGTGAGTATTCAGACCCCTCTAAGGACACATTTTTAAAAAAAGCGACTAGCGACAAATTGACTTTTTCAGGAGTTAATGGAGACTTTTGGAGACTCTTTGAAGTGAATGCACACATCGTTCTTACTCTTCTCAATGAGCAGAGGATGCTGCCGCGGGCCCCACCCCCATCCCAATGCACTCACAGGCGGCCCAGTCCTCGCGCAGTAGCCCCTCCCAGCTGCAGTCAGAGCAGGAGTTGTTCACCCCTCCACGTCAAGACTAATAAATTAATCCCACATGTGCGGCAACTTGGCAAGCCGCTGCTGGTGGATCCCATGTGTTTTTACTCACCTTTTGTCTCTTCAGCGACTTTATTCTTTATTATTTATTTTTATATTATGTGCTATTGTGTTTTTACTAAGGCGACCTTGAGTTTCCAGAAAGGCGCGTTATAAATAAAATGTATTATTATTATTATTATTATTATTATTATTCCTTTCTCTTCTACAGCGTTCATCACAATCACATGCACAATGCACATGGTCAATATGCAAGTGAGGTGATGGTGTCATTTAGCGACTTATAGGACAGCCAATAGCTACTTTCCTTTTTGATTGATTTGATTTGATTTCCATTCTTCTCATGCGCTTATCACTTAATTGAGATGAGAAATGAGAAGAGCTTTATTGGGACATTCGGCTATATCATAATAAAATACAGTAGAAGAGACTATGTGAGCACAAATTGGTCAAGAAAGCACATTAGGCAGGCAGAACGCAAGAAAGTATGCAATTTAGTATGATGACGCGATGACGTAATGACATCACAAATATGCTAATTTACGCATGATGTCATCTAGCAACATTTAGGCCAGGCTTTAGCTACTTTCCTTTGAAAATAAAAATAGTTGGCAACACTGCTCTCTTGTTTTCTCCTGCTAACTGCTAGCTTCTTCATTCACGTCCAAGATGTACCTTTTCTGATTTTGATGCACCGTGCCAAACTAGTATTTTTCTTTAACTCTGAGCTTCTACGAACTTAGTATGTTAAAGTCATGCTTATTGATTTTTCTACCAGCCGTTCGAGAGCACTTCCGACGGAAGTTATTTGGTCTTTTATTTTGTAACAACTTGTGCCTGCTAGACAAGTCTGCTTGACCAAACAAGCGCTCTCAGAAGCAAGTAAACTGAAGGAAAACAGCTTCTAAGACTTTTTAGTGTTCTAGTAATTTTAAAAAGGATTTTAATTCGTATTCGCTTGGCGGACTCTGATTCTGACTTGTAAGCTAGACGGTGACAGGACGTCTTCTCTTCCCTGCTGAGTGGCAGACATCATGTTGGACCTCCAAACCCGGACGGACAGCGCTAGAGCTTTGAAGCACCCCTTCAGATCTCTGGCAAGGATCGATCCGGGCCAGTACCAGCCCAACAACATAGTAAGCCGCACGTGACACACGCAAAAAGAGTTTGGCATTGTAAACTGTATTGTCTATGCTCAGGCCTATATCAGACCGCCAAAGCCCTCATTATTCAGAATCCCCGTGTGTAGTCTTAATAATAAATTTGTATATTACACAAACTTCACCTTTGTTTCACAATCCTTTATGAATAATCTTAGTAGTCTGTGTTCATCCATTACTGTGTCCCCTTTTGTTCCCATAATTTTTCCATAAAAGTGTCTCCCTTTTATATCAAATTATCACCTATTCATTAAAATTGTAATGTGTAATCTTTAATTGATTGATTTCTGTTTATGTAAGTCATATTTGAAAACAAAAATTCCCCTTCAGATTTATCACAATCTAACAGTTTGCTCGGAACTCATATCAAGATGTTGCCCAAGATTTGATATTAACCTGATACATAGCAACGGTCTAGACTTTGATATCAATCTAAATTTCTATATATATGATAATCACTACAATTATGATTACCATATGTTACATTAAAA
Source organism: Neodontobutis hainanensis (assembly GCA_024349245.1). Taxonomy (NCBI): domain Eukaryota; kingdom Metazoa; phylum Chordata; class Actinopteri; order Gobiiformes; family Odontobutidae; genus Neodontobutis; species Neodontobutis hainanensis. The sequence goes on from JALDNG010000032.1 coordinate 182,323, forward strand.
ACCTGATATGTAGGATTTCTAGAAATATAATATTCCTGACACATTATAATTACCTTTAGTGTCCTTAATGGTCCAAAAGCCATTAATCACTCAGCTCTCTTAGAAAGAGAGCATTAGACTTTGCCAGGTTTGTTCACAAACATTAAAATTTGGGTAGTAACACAGCACAAGTAATTCTCAGTTACAAAGCCCAAAACTTTTTCCCTCTGAGTAGGCTACATTGTGTCTTTAGGCCAATATGAGCTCATAAAAAATGTATATTAAAGTATATCATTAGGTGAAAATAAAATCCAGAATCCACATGAGATTTTATCCATAAAAAACAAATCAGTGTTTTAATTGCACCAAAATAATTTTAATTTTAATTTAATTGTCAAGTATTTAAGTCTACTGAGGAATACAATTGTACAGGTTACTTCATAGTCGTAGTGTGTTTGTTTATGTAACATTATGATTGAGATTGGGAAAATAGCCATTTGCAAGGCAAAGCGAATGTGGAACTCAAAAAGATTTTCCCAGGTTGGCATGTCTGGCTTACTAACACAGATTTGGACAGATTTGTGAACAATATTTGAGAGAAACAGGCCTTTTGTGTACATAGAAAAAGTCTTACATCTTTGAGTTCAGGTCATAAAAAATAAGGACGAAAACAAAAGTGTTGCGTTTAAATTTTTCTTCAATGTAAGTAACTGACAGGTTTAGAAAACAGACACTTTAGTTTAGTGCTTAAAAAATGAACTTGTTTTCTATAAAAATATTTGGTTTCTTTTGTTCCTTTTTGTTATGTTTGATAAAAAGTTGTTAAAGTTAAAATAAAATATTTTCAAAAACTTCTGCAAATACGTATTGTATTGTATCCTATTCAATAAATAGTAAGCTAAACAAAAATAACATAGTATAACCCAGGCATCTATGAGAAAATGTCAAATTGTTTAAAAGAGGCCTGTGAATAAATGCTCTACTGGCTGGACCCCCTGCCTGCACAACCAAACATCTGCAGATAATCCAGAATGCAGCAGCAAGAGTGGTCTTTAATGAACCAAAGAGAACTCCTCTCTTCATGAAACTACACTGGCTCCCGGTTGACGCCTGCATCAAGTTCAAAGCTATGCTCTTGGCCTACAAGACCACCACTGGCTCCGCCCCCTCATATCTTCACTCACTGATACAGACCTATGTTCCTACCAGATCCATGCGATCTGCAAATGAACAACGTCTGGTGGTACCATCACAAAAAGGAAAAAAAAAAAATCACTAACTTGTACTTTCTCTGGATTCGTTCAACATTTATGAAATAGTCTACCTGCTGCTACAAGGTCAGCAGATTCTGTAGCCATCTTTAAAAAAACGCCTGAAAATACATCTCTTCCGTCAACACCTGACTGACAAACACTAAATTATACTTTCTTTCTATGTCTTAAAAAAAAAATATATATATATATATATATATATATATATATATATATATATATATATATATATATATATATATATATATATCCTATCCTTTTTTATTTTGTTGGGACTGGGCTTTAACAGCTTCTAAATGACTAAATGTAAATATACATTAAATCCGCAAGCGGCGATAGAGGCCCTCGCCTCCCTTGCGACCGCGGGCACACATGTATTCGGAGGATTGCATTTTGTGCTTTAAAGCGCAAACTTCACGGTAATGTCAAATAACCGGGCCTGTGCCTCTGCTTGAATCTTCTTCTGGCTGGAGTCTGCTTCATCACCTCGGGCCTGTGCTACTGCTGGGGCCTGCTACACCACCTTGTAATTTAGAGTTAAAGGTCTCCACCTTCCCTGATTTTCCTGGGATCTGTCTGAACTTGAAAATAATAGATTATGCTTGGGCTAATGCGAGAAAAACAAAGTACTGGCTGGAGATTAGCAATGACTCAGAAAGCACTTTTCCAAGACTCTAGTCGTGGCTTTAGAAGAGCCTCCTCCAAAGGAAGGATCCTGGCAATTGGTAAATGGCAGTTCCAAAAGAAATGGCTGCCTCTTCCAGTGTTAATTTCGTTGACGAAATAATTTCGTCATTATTTTCGTCACAAATATTTTTTTGCGGACGAAAACGAAACGAAAACTAAAAAAGAAGTCACTGATGGAGACTAAAACTATAACTAAATTGATTGACATTATCGTCAATGAATAAAGGACGAGACGAAAATAGACTCTGACGAAAATCCAATTAGCAGACGGGATAGATGAACAAAAGAACCAATCCACAAAACGGAACAGTCGAACACACTCCGGTACAGTAGGTGGCGGTATGCACCGAAAAAATTGGTTGCGACCCGCCATTAATACTAGAGAAGAAGAACAGAACAGGCGAAACTGCATGAGAAGAAGAGAGAAGTCACTTTAGCACGAAGTGCTTTCTTGAAAATGAATAGAGGTAAATAAGTGTTACTAGACTGTGGTTGAATTGCCAGCATTGTGGTAGCAAGAAGAAAATGTCGTTCAGTGCACTTTAGATTCGAAATTAAAAATGTTTGCACTTATTGTTCAGCTCAGCTGTAAGCTTTAAGGTCCTGGACCTAACTTTATTTTTCTTTTATTGATGGTGAATTGGCAGCTAGTTATTGTTTACTTTACCATGACAGTGTTTGTTGCTGCATAAAAGCTTTTGAATTGAAATAAAGAGACTGTTGTGTTGACATAAAGTTGAATTTGTGTTTTATATATTTTGGTTAAGTTTATTTTCTATACCAAACTTATAAAATATTGTAAAAAAAAATGTCTAGTAAATCTGTTATTTATTTTAGTCTTATTTTAGTTGAGATAGTTAGTTAAAATAACAAGCAATTTTAGTCGACTAAATACCAAGCAATTTTAGTCGACTAAAATACCAAGCAATTTTAGTCGACTAAAATAAGACTAAAATTAAAACAAATCAGATGACTAAAACTTGACTAAAACTAAAAAGAATTATAGTCAAAAGACTAAGACTAAAACTAAGTTAAAATTTTGCGTCAAAATTAACACTGGCCTCTTCACAGGCTCATTACAACCACAGCCACAAATGTATCAAAAAACAAACTGATAACTTTTATTGGCAGTCGTGTCTAGATAATCTTTTGATTATCTATACACTAATCTTGATGCGAGGGGTGCGATTTAGGTGGTCACACGTTCCACCCCACATGGCAGACTTTCTGTTGAGTTTAGGCTGTGGCTGTCATAGACTTTTCTGTTTGCCCTGAGGTGTCCTATGGATGTACCAAGTTTCATTTTTCTACGTTGGAAAAAGTTACTTTCACTTTCCATAGGCCAAATGTATTTTCATTTTCCAGGTGTCATTTCTTTTAATTATTGCAGAAAAATTTAAAATTAAAAAAATATATAAATTGAGCAAAAACAACAAGAAAAGGCATTGCCTATTTACCACACAAGTGTTTAGCTCATTTTGCCTAAGTTTGGTGTTTGTGGAATGAAGCAGCTATTTTCTGTCAATTTTTAAAAGTGAGGTGTATTCTAAGGCGGTTCACATTTTCAATTCAAAATGGCTGCCTTCTCGTGCGTGATAGGGTATGGTCCCCATTGGCTTTTATGTTCATAAGCCCATGCTGGATGTGTGTACCAAGTTTCATTTGCCTAGGACAAACTAAAATTTTCCCTTCCCATTGACTTTTTCCACATATTTGCACCGTTGCTATGGCAACACATTTATAGATAGGGGATGGTTGTCATTGGCTTTTATGTTCGTCATGACATAAGAGATGTGTGTACCAAATTTCATGTCTCTATGACAAACTAAATTCTTGGGTCCCATTATAAGTTTGTAGGGGGCGCTAGAGGGCCATTTCTAAAACTAACCCTTTTATTTACATATCTTTTTGTTCAGGTCATGAATGTGCACAAACACCTTTTCGTGTCCAACTCGATCCAAGAAGGCGTTTGAGAGTTAAGGGATATTTTATTTTCACAAAAATGGCCGCCTCGTTACAGGCTTGCCACACCCACACCCGATAAGATATCAAAAACAAAATGATAACTTTGGTTGGCACTCGTGTCTAGATGATACTTCCCAAATTTGGGGCCATTTAGATAAAAACACATTGGGTTTAATCTTTTGGCGTAACTTGTGCGATTTAGGTGGTCGCGCCTTTCACCCCACATGGTGGACTTGCTGTTGAGTTTAGGCTGTGGCTGTTTTAGACTTTTCTGTTTGCCCTGAGGTGTCCTATGGATGTACCAAGTTTTGTATGTCTACATTGGAAAAAATGTACTTTCTTTTTTCCATAGGCCCAATGTATTTTGACTTTTCTAGGGGTCGCCACTGAGTCATTTTTCATATTTTTTTTTTCGGGGACTTCAAATACATAAATTTTTTGCCGATCCTTGAACTTTGGGCCTAATAAAAATGACTTTTCGCGCATGTTCACTGAGTCAAATTAAGGATCATTTTGCAGAAAAAAAAAAAAAAAAAAAATTAAAAATAACTTGAGCAAAAACATTAGGAGTAATAGTAGTTCAGTAGCATCTGAGGTTCAGATATAATGTTAGATTACTACTGAATGTAACCAAGGCTAAATGCAAATATAAACAAAGAGAACATGACTGCTGCATTATATTGATTACATTAGTAATCCACCTAAACAGCATACTTTAGTTATGCTAACAGGCCGACAGTAGTTAGATGTGACTGTATCAGTGTGCCTTGATGTCTGTGACAAATGTGCTACCTGTGTTACCAGATGGCAGTGCATTTATTTTGCCCAAATGCTTCTCGTATTTTTTTTTCCATTCTAATTGTTAAATCTTGGTCCTCCAGATGCTGCTGTGATTTCCCCTGACTTTACAGTGCAAATGAAACAGGTGTACATGTTGGTGTCTGCCTCTGCTATGAAACAGAGGAGACAGGAAAAAAGAAATGTGTCTTTTATTGCCGAAAACAAACTCTAATGATTTATTTATTAGTATTTACTGCTGCAACCTTCCAAATGTTGTTGTGATTTATTGATCCTATTATTTTATTCAAAGTTTAAAGATTACCTGTTCTTTTATTTCATAATGTTTTTTTCAAGCTTTTCTCTTTAATTTATTAAGTCAGATCCCTTTTTGTCTATAAACAGACAGAATTATTTAACTTGATGGAACACAAAAACGTCTAAGAATGAAAAGGGTTATGTTGTCACTTTATGGTAAACCTTGGCGTGGACTGACAACTCTAAAAAACATGCAGACATATAACTTTCTTTTCCTTTTCGCGGAAAGACGGCCGGGCTCTTGGCTCCGGTTGGTCCTCTTTCTGTGCGTCCAAGCGAGGCAGTAGGGGTCGAGAAATAGGGTTAGTAAGTGAAGTAGCTCCTTTCTGGGAGTCTTCAGATCTATAAGGTCGGTATAACGGAGTAACCGGTTCTGGGTTTGGCGTGCTTTTGAACTCCATTTTTTTACCTGGTTGTGTTTGGGCGGCCTCTGCCAGGCGCGCCTGAAGTTGTTTAATAAGCTGGCGGTCTGAGTCGCCTAGTTGAGTGAGGGCCTCTACCCGTGCACTCAGGGACTCTCTCCGCCGAGCTTCCTGTGTCAGCATATTTGCGGACAGCTGTGCACTTTTGCCTGCTTTGATGAGTTCCTCTCGCATAGCGTCGTACTCATCACGTTGGTTACTGAGCTCGAGTTCTGATATGTCGCGAGCAGACCTTATGTTGCTCAGCTCGTTCTTTAGGTCACTGAGGGTTCCCTCAGTTATCTGGAGTTTGGTGTGTAACTCCTCAAAGTCAGGGTCCGCCTTTTGGAGGGTTTGGACAAGAGTTTGTAACTCTTGTGTTTGTTTTTCAGAGTTGTCCAGGACTCCTTTGGTCAACTGGAGTTCCTGGTTCAAAGCTTTGTTCTCGCGTTGGAGGCAGGTAAGGTCCTGTTTCTGGACCTGGATTCTTTCATGGCTGCATGTCAGGAGATCCTCGGCTTGTTTCTGCTGCGCGCGCATAACAATAGCCATTTGACCTAGCAGCTTGGTTTGGGCCTTGTCTTTTGGCTTGGTGGTTAGCGCGATACTCATCAAGGAGCTAAGAACTGAATCTAGCTCGTTGGGGTTTGTGGTCTGAATCTCGTGCACATATTGGGGTAGCACCTGTTCTGTTAAATCACCGAGAGCTGAGTCTAGGTGATCCAGAAGCTTGATGGGACTGCCAGAACCTGTAGACTGTGAGTTAGACATGTTGAGAAATGGGGTTTCTCTGAGAAAGTGAGTTATTGTTAAATTAAGTTTTAACTGTAAGTAGAGAGTTACTATTTGTAGAGTATTAAGAAGAAGAAGAATAAAACTTAGGCAGATTGTAAAATAATTTTGAAAATCTGAGTAAAAGTGTTAATAAAAATGAATGAATGAACAAAAATAAAAAAAATAAATTTTATTTTATTTAAAATAAAATAAAATTTCCAATTAAAATTTAAATAAAAGGGGTATTAAGCCAAATAGGTCAGATTGAAATTAATTAAAGAAGGAATTGTTGAAGTGGAAGGTTAGTATAAAGTCTACTTGTGAGTTAAGTGACCTTATGTGAGTATTAGCAGTGACTATCTAGCAATAGCCTGGTGGTGTGAATGTTAATGAGGGTTGACAGTGCTGGGATGCTGCTGTGTTAATCTGTAAAATTAACAGTGCAGAATCAGTTGGTTTAATCTAACAATTCATGCAGGTAATCAGCTTTTAAATTACAGCTATGGCAAAATTCGTGCAGGGTTAAGTCTGTTCAGACGTAACAGCAGTGTTGTCGTAGTGTGTTTGTAAGCTGTTAGCGTTAGCATTCCAATTTTTGACAAATCCTGTGTAGATAGGAAAGTCACAAAAGCAGTCTTAAATTGTTAATCAAGCCAAATTAAATGCAGGGTTAGCATCAAAGATTTTCCAAAAGCAGATGCAGTGTTCATTAAAATGTCACAATTGTTAGTCAATTCAGTTTTTAACTCTATTGTGCATTTAAGAGTTGTTAAACACAGGCAGTTATTTTCAAAAGCAGTATTGCATTGCAGATTTGTGCATTTAAAAGGCATTAACAGCAGTTCAGTAAGTGTTAATACAGAGAGTAATTCACTTTTTATGTTAATTCAATCAGGCATTTCAGTGTCAATGAAAGCTTAAATTACTCAGTTGTTAAATTCTAAACTTAAATTAGTCACTATTTTTAGGAAAAAAGGTGTAATTCCTTTAAGTGACCACTCGATGTAGGCATAGAGCCTCTCTCAGAGGAAGTTTCGCACTTCTCTTCCACTAGGGGGTGATAGACTCTCTTGAGTCTGTGGTTTTACCACTTCTTTCCACTAGGGGCATTAGACTCTTGTGAGTCTGGTTCCCGGGATGATGTTTACGTCACGCCCCTTCCAATACTCGGAGTGGCAATAGCTTGTTAGCTGTAGTTTGGCTGTAACTTTGGGGGGGTCTAGACCTCTCCACACACAGCCACATTTACAACACAACAGCGCTCTGAAAAGCGCAACTTTCAACACAGCAGTGCTGTGGACAAAACGTTTAAACAAAGCAGTCAGCGCCCACGTGGGCTAAGACTTCGTATATATACTATGCAAAAGGCAAACAGCTGTGTGTATTAAATGGAGTCCTGAAACAGGTAGCAAAATCCGCTCAGGGGTTTCTCCCATCCAAGATTTTAATTTGTCTGACACAATATGAACAGACAATTTTACCTGGTTTTACGCCGGAGCATCGCGGGCTATTTCGTAACTTGCACAACACGTGATAGGACAACTTTTATGCTTAAATTCCGGGACAAGGAATTACCTGTCGTCACAGTCCTTATTAAAACACGCGTCTCTCTGGTGTGTAAACATGCATTAAATCAATCCGGCTCTCTGGCCTTGCTAAAACTTTAACTAAGCTTTCAGTCTTTCACTAAACAACTTAGCAAGCTGGCGAATTTGCAGGCATTAATAATTTCTGCTTGGGTTGCTCTGCAGAAATGTACGTACAAAATTACTAAGTTTTCAAAGCATATCTCAGAATTACAAAATCAGTCCAGCTGATTTTTCAAATTCGAGACAGACAATTTCACAAGCACTTATTATCGATCAACAACACAGCACACACATTGCTCAAACACATTGATCAGCCAAGATAAAAACACAGCTATTTCAGTGAACAGCGATTTATGTAAAGACTTTAGCTATTAAATGATTTCAATTTAAACAAGGATATTCTTTCAAAAGGCCTCACACGGGGTACCAAAAATAAGCTGTAGTGAATATTTTATTAATTAATAATTGATATGAATATTGATTATGTAAATTAATAATTAATATTTTGATATCAAAATATTTTCTCGTTGGGGGCACTACCCAGAGTCATAGTTCTGGGAACTAATTATGTTTAATAAGTCTCAATCTAAAGGAAACAAATTCTCCCTATTTTTTTAACATTTCTTAATATAAACATTTAATGTCTTTTGGGGGTTTTACTAAAAATTATACACAGTTAAACAATGAATAATGACAGGGGAAATGACACAAAGGAATAATTAGGGACAAATGATGAGGGTAATTAACACAAAACAAGATTGACAAAGAACAATGGCATCTACTTAGAATTTTGGTGGAGTAAAGTAGTTTGACCATTGATTTATGCTATTTACTGCGAGTAACTATGGATGGGTTAAGGTGACGGTTAAAAGGCTTAATTAAAGGACTATTGACGGCTATTTTAATGGCGTACGGGAAGGAGTTCTGCTGGGCCTAATAAATGACAATATACAGTTTTATAGCGCTAAACACTAGTGTCACGTGTTCAACTCACTCTGTCGTGATGGCGCTCAGCTGTCCGAGAGGAGAGGTCCAAAGTTCTTTAGAACTTTCCGCGCGGGTCCAACAGCTTATGATTTCCAAGCACCAGAGGGCGTCACGTGATACAACTGGTCCCAAAAGGGGCCGTGAAGCTCCGTAGCCGGGAAAGAAAGGCGTTCTGTTATTGTCTTTGAGTGAAAGGCCTTTACCAGCAGTCGAGGTTAACATCTTTGACAAAAAGGGTTCACTGAAGAGGCTTAAAAATTGTCTTTCCTGGATTAACCGGACTCAAGATCCTGTAAGGAAGAATATGAAGAGTACACTACTAACTAACTATGATAGACTTTAATACACAGTTTTAATGCACATAACATGAAGATGGTCTTCAGTTTCGAAGTAGAGTCGTTACTCTGCTCAACCAAAAGAGGGCAGTGTTCGATCATTTTTAGAATACTGAAACGAAGGCATTCCTTTCCCAGGTATGGCGAGTCCATCTGAATACACACTCATTAATTCAGGGACTTAGAGTGTCAGTTTTAGCGCTAGCAAGTCTGGTCGGGCCTGAGATAACACCTCCATGTCCTTTTGAAGTGGTGCAAAACAAAGTTGTAAATATTGTTTCTTCCTTGTGGTTGTATGTTAACACAACATCAAGGAACATCTGGTGCAGATTAGCGAAGAGCTGCTAATCAAATCTCCTTCAGTTTTCCTCAGTCTGAATAAACAGTTGGAAAAGGGTCGATAAATAGTCAAATATATAAAGCTGTAATCCTTTGAAGGCTGTTGGTTCCAGGTGCAAAAGGGTTCACTACAGTTATTTGTGTTCATATTTGGAGCTTTAGATTTCAGAATAATAGTATTTCTTGTCTCTGTAACAAGTTTAACAATCAAAGCCTGATTTGTTAACAGAGATATTGTGGCGACCTACAAGTTAGACATTCACCCAGAAGCAGTCCATTTAAGGGAGCGGGTTTTCAGAGTTGAAGGTTTCCGGTTAAGAGGGGCGAGAGTGTGTGATACAGATGCTCGCTGTACAGTTTGTGTGGATTTTGAAGTGTTTAGTAAAGCTGACTCGACGCATCTCCGTCTCCTGTCTCATCACTTAACACACACCACATTGGTGACCCTGACGCGAGTTGGATAAGTGGAGTTATGTCACACAACGGCGGTGGTGAAAATGATGCCGTTGCGGCACCCTCCGCTGCTAGCAGAACAATCCACAAGCGTGGTTTCAACACATCGAGGCCCAGTTCCAGCTGAGAGGAATAACACAAGACGTTACGAAGTATTTTCATGTAGTAACGGCTTTGGATGCATCGACGACAGCCAGGGCTATGGTACTTTTAGAGGCTCCTCCGACAGACGGCAAGTACGACGCACTTAAAACATATCTGTCTCTTTGAACTGTCAGAACTGGAAAAGGCAGACCGCCTGCTGTCACTGAATGGCCTTGGCGATAGCAAGCCGTCTGAGTTAATGGAAAGGATGCTGACTGTGTTGGGAGCAACGGAAACCAGTATTTCTTTTCGCTCACATTTTCCTGCGGCAGCTTCCAGCCCCCGTACGTACCGCCCTGGTCAGTTCCTCCCTCCTTTCCTCCAAGGACTACCGGGCGCTGGCTGTGGAAGCAGACAGGATTTTCCTTGCCAACCGGCAGCAGTTTGTTCATGCGCTGTTGCCCCCTCATTGACAGCCTGCCGACAGTGTGAAGATGGCTGGTGTTATTACCATTCCAGGTTTGGGGCCAAGGCCAAACAGTCTCGTCAGCCTTGCAGTTTTGGAGCCCAGGGAAAAGCCAGGGCCGGCGCTCATTAGCAGCGACGGGTGCTGGCTGTGACTGCAAGCTGTTATTTGTCACTGATGCCTTGTCTGGCCGACGGCTGCTAGTTGATTCTGGGGCTCAGCACAGCATCCTACCAGCGAAGCTTGTGGATACCATGGCTGGTGGGCATGCCCCCCCCGATGGATGCCGCTAACGGCACACCCATTCGTACTTATGGCACGAGGTATGTGGAAGTGTGTTTCGGCGGGCGCCGTTTCGGCTGGGATTTCGTCATGGCTGCAGTGTCTACGTCTCTGCTGGGGGCAGATTTCCTCTGCGCTTACAGACTGTTGGTGGATGTTACAAACTGCCGCCTGATCGACGCACTTTCTTTTGCTTCGTACCCCTGCATGCGAGGAGGGGCAGGGGCACTTTGTCTGTCGAATACGCTTGCCACCAGAGACCTGTATCAACGCCTACTGGCTGAGTTCCCTGACATCACCACGCCCACGTTCTCATCGGCGGTGGCTAAGCATGGTGTGGAGCACTATATCACCACGGTGGGCCCCCCAGTCTACGCAAGGCCCCGACGCCTCGATTCTGCCAAGCTCGCCATCGCCAAGGAGGAGTTTGCCACGATGGAGCACCTTGGCATTGTGCGAAGCTCCAACAGTCCGTGGGCATCCCCCCTGCACATGGTAACCAAAGCTGATGGCAGATGGCGTCCCTGTGGTGATTTCCGTCACCTGAACAACGCCACCACCCCTGATAGGTACCCTGTCCCGCACATACAGGACTTCTCTGCCCACCTGGCTGGCGCCACCGTCTTTTCAAAGGTGGACCTGATTTGCGGTTACCACCAGGTGCCAGTCCACCCGCAAGATGTCCCCAAGACAGCAGTTATCACACCCTTTGGCCTTTTTGAGTTCCTACGGATGCCTTTCGGCCTCAAGGGGACGCAGACGTTTCAGCGCCTTATGGACTCTGTGCTGCGGGACATGCCTTTCTTGTTTGTTTATTTAGGACGACATTCTCGGCCAGTGCGTCCGCAGACGACCACCTGGCGCATCTCTGGCAGTTGTTCAGCCGGCTCAGCGAGCATGGTCTCGTAAACAACACGGCCAAGTGCGAGTTTGGCCGGTCGTCCATCACTTTCCTCGGCCACCACGTCACCCCGCAGGGGGCCATCCCCCTCCCTGCCAAGGTGGACGCCGTAGCCAGTTTCTCATCCCCACGCACTGTGAAGTCCCTGCAGGAGTTTCTGGGAAGTCTGGCCAAGTCTTCAGAGCCATGGTCTGGTCGACAGCAGCGTCAGCTCTCTGCCATCTCCGAATACACCACTGACATTCAGCATGTGGCCGGTAAAGACAATTTCGTTGCAATTTCGTTATCCGCCATGACGGTCATCGTACCCCATTGCAGCCCCCCTATAATGGGCCCTTCCGTGTCCTGGCTGGAGGGTCTAAGAACTTTGTTGTGGATATGGGGGGTAGGCCTGAGCGGGTGGCTATAGAGCGTCTCAAGCCTGCTCATGTGGATGTTGGTGACAACTTCAGCTGGCCCAGCCCCCAAGGAGAGGGCGCCCTCCTGCGGCAGCCTTGGCTCCTGCCCATGTCCCTAGCACTGTCCCTGCCCCGACCCTGGGCCTTTGCCCCCCTCCTGTTAAGCGCAGCCGGTATGGCCGCATGGTCTGCCCCCTATACGTTGACTCTTAGGGACTGTTATGAGAGGGACTATTTGGGTTGGGGCATCTGTTCGGACTGGGCCTGTTATTTTTGGGTGAATTCTGAAAGGGCCTGTGTGGCGACCTACAAGTCTGACATTCACCCAGAAGCGGTCATTTTAAGGGAGCGGGTTTTCAGAGTTGAAGGTTTCTGGTTAAGAGGGGCAAGAGTGTGTGATACAGATTGCTCACTGTACAGTTTGTGTGGATTTTGAAGTGTTTAGTAAAGCTGACTCGACGCATCTCCGTCTCCTGTCTCACACACCACAATATTATTTAATTGTGTTTTAAATCTTTAACTTTAACTTTAACTTTTTAACTTAAAGTTAATTATTTATTAAAGATGCAACTCTAGTCATTTCGATTTTATACCTTTGTGGATATTTAAGTCAAAGTGTTTAAGCCAAAGTTATCAGGCGCCTTGAGGAGCTCTCAGCTTTTCAGACCTCTCACATCAGGGTTTAACCAAACATTTCCTCCCAGAGTAAATCCCAGCTCAGTAAAATAATGTCACAGCTGTTTGACCTGAATTAAAAGCCAGTGGTCCTTTCTGCAGTCAGGCTGGTCTCTGTCTCCTCTCTGTCCTGATCCCGTCACAGAGTGGAAGGTCTGGCCCGTTCTGCTTTTAACAGTGCAGCTTTGGGATTTCTAGGAAATGCTTTCTTTGGGCATTTCCTCGTGCACGTCAAGTCCACTCTCCGACGGAGAGACATTGGGTTTTGAGACCCGGGTCACGGGCATCCAATGTTAAAATTTTTTTTAGTTCATATTAATGAGAGACTATGGAGACAGAGTACAATTTAGAATTCATATTCAGGTTTAATTCTTACAAGAATGAAACAGAACACACACATGTAACAATGGAACAGGATAAGGTTTGCTTCCAAAGGTCAATCCGGTCAATATAAAACATGACAAGTTCCAGGTGCAGGATGTAACTCATGTTTAGTTTAGTCTATGTTTGGATTAACATGAAGGACATGACATGAGCTGGACTAAGAGTAAACAGGAATTAATAACTAAAGGAAATATATATTTTCCCTAACACACAGTCTGAGCTGCTTTATATCGGTTTAAACTGATCCTGACTGACTTTAATAGCTCCTCCTCTGTTCTGCTCCACTCTCTCTGCTCTTTTATCCACTGCTCTCTTTCTGTGTCAGACCCTGATGATGTCAGGCTGGTGGGCGGAGCCAGTCGCTGTGATGGAGACCTGCAGGTGAAACACTCGAACCAATGGAGAGATGTGCTGATGTTTAAGTGGAACCTAAAGACAAGAGCTTCTTTCTGTTGTCGATTGGAATGTGGCTCTGTTATTTCTGTTGAAGAGAGAGAAGTTTCTGATTGTTCTGTTTGGTTGATGAGCTCGTCCTGTGTCCAGTCCACATCTTCACTTAGTGAGTGTGTGGTCTCAGATGATTCACCCAGGTCCGACTTTTCTGCCCTGACCTGTTCAGGTAACACTGAGGGGGGGGGGCTGGAGCCTGTCCCAGCAGTTTTGGGCCTGAGGCAGGGTTCACTCTGGACACTGGACAGTTAGTCGCAGGGCTAACACTTAAAGACAGGGACATTTCGATTCTGCAGTTCACCTGCACAGACATGTCTTTGAAGAGTTGTCTTTAAAGTGGCGTTACGTAACTTTCTGAAAAAACTAACAGTTAGTGACACCAGTGGCCGTTAGAGGAACTGCAGTCAGTGTCCTGCTCGCTCTCGCTGTACGTACATGACAGAGCATCAGACAGACGTTCACAGTTTTACTGGCATCATGTTTACAGAGGAGGTAAGAAAAGTTACACTTCTGTATTTGTTGTTTGACAAATATTATTTGAGAGTAAACTATATTTGAGACTCGAGCGCTGACTAAGCAGTAAAAATTCTGAGACCTGGGAGATAAGAGAACAACGAATGGTTGACAATGGCATGTTTTAGAAAGCATTGTTCAGCACAACACAGCCTTAGAGCTAACGCTGCATGAGATTTTATCGATTGTGTAAAACCTGGGTATTATATAACTTAATAGAGTTGAGGACTATTGCATCCACTGTATTCAGATGATAAGGCTCTTAGTGGAGCTTGTGGCTACAGTTAGAGTTAGGGTGGCTGTGAAACATGAACATGAAACAGAAAACCAGTTTAAATCAGAATATATTCAATTATTTCAGAGAAAAGTTCAAATTCAAAATGTAGATGTGGTGTGTAACCGTCCAGTTCAAAGTTCTTTAAAGCTCACTAGAGGTAAAAATGTCTGTATTCTACAAACATTTGTGTCAGAATGACTCACAAAAAATAAATGAAATTAAAGCCGCAAGCGGCGATAAAGGCCCTCGCCTCCCTTGCGACCGCGGGCACACATGTAGGAATGCATTTTGTGCTTTAAAGCGTAAACTTCACTGTAATGTCAAATAACCGGGCCTGTGCCTCTGCTTGAATCTTCTTCTGGCTGGAGTCTGCTTCATCACCTCGGGCCTGTGCTACTGCTGGGGCCTGCTACACCACCTTGTAATTTAGAGTTAAAGGTCTCCACCTTCCCTGGTTTTCCTGGGATCTGTCTGAACTTTTGAAAATAAGAGGTTATGCTTGGGCTGAGGCGAGAAAAAAAAAAGTTAGGGCGGAAGATTTGAAATAACTCAGAAAGCACTGCACCCCCATGTTGAAAAAGGAAAAATGTAAATATTAGTTGTCTAAACAAGTTAAACAACAAGTTTACCAGTTCCAAGAGATTGTGAGGAGTTTTCCAAGACTCTAGTCGTGGCTTTAGAGGAGCCTCCTCCAAAGGAAGCATCCTGGCAATTGCTAAATGGCATTTATTTCCCAAATAAATGGCTCCATCTTCACAGGCTCATTACAACCACAGCCACAAATGTATCAAAAAACAAACTGATAACTTTTTTGGCACCCGTGTCTAGATAATACTCAACAAATTTGGGGCCTTTTAGAAGAAAACACAATGAGTTGAATCTTTTGGCGTAAGGGGTGCGATTTAGGTGGTCGCGCCTTTCACCCCACATGGCGGACTTCCTGTTGAGTTTAGGCTGTGGCTGTAATAGACTTTTCTGTTTGAACTGAGGTGTCCTATGGATGTACCAAGTTTCATTTTTCTACATTGGAAAAAATTACTTTCACTTTCCATAGGCCGAATGTATTTTCATTTTCCAGGGGTCGCCATTGAGTCATTTCTTTTTATTATTTTTTCAAATACTTAAAATACATACATTTTTTGCCAGGCTTGAGTTTAGGCTGTGGCTGTCATACACATTTCCATTTGCCCTAAGGTGTCGCATA
The DNA here is from genome assembly GCA_024349245.1 of Neodontobutis hainanensis. Lineage (NCBI taxonomy): Eukaryota > Metazoa > Chordata > Actinopteri > Gobiiformes > Odontobutidae > Neodontobutis > Neodontobutis hainanensis. Next base: position 197,832 of record JALDNG010000032.1, read on the forward strand.
GATCTACCAAGTTTTGTATTTCTTAATTGGAATAATTTTACTTTCACTTTCCATAGGCCCAATGTATTTTGACTTTTCTAGGGGTTGCCACTGAGTAATTTTTCATATTTTTTCTTCGGGGTATTCAAATACATAAATTTTTCACCGGCCTTGAACTTTGGGCCCAATAAAAATGACTTTTCGAGCATGTTCACTGGGTCAAATTAAAGATAATTTCGGGGGAAAACTAAAAAGAATAAAAAAAATTAAATAAATAAATAAATAACTCGAGCAAAAACAATAGTCCCACCCAGTCATCACCGGCTCGGGCCTAATAAAGTGTGTCCTTCCAGCTCACCGTGGGCTACAGTCCCAAAAAACCTGACCTGAAAACCGTCAGAATGTGTGAATGAATCAAAACATCTAGTTCGAGGTTTACCGGTAAACAAATCATTAATACTCTTTAAAGATGCATATTTCAATTACAATCATTCAGTTCAAAACAGAGCAACATTTACATATTTCAGAATCAAAACACTTGAATCTGGCTCATTAGCTTTAGCCGCTCAATGAGAAATGCCATAGACATTAGCATTTCAATGCTTCATAAACATTACACACAACAGTCAAAAACACAAGAAAACACAAGATGAACACTTTAGTCGTATTTTAAAAATAAAACTATTGAAAGTTCAAAATTCACTCAACATTGGTTCAGTTTCCATTTCTACTTGTTCAAATGGAGAATGTAAAAAGACACATTTCTCTTATGGAGGTCTGTTAAACGTTAAAGTTGGAGAAATAAGTGTCAGAAGAAACTGCTGCTGAGTTATATAAGCTGTTTGTAACATATAGTCTAGTTAGACAGCTTTGTTTGCTTTAAGCATCAGCCACAGTGAGTGCAGGAACCCACGAATGAAACTTCTGACCCAGCCTCGTCTTACTGGACAATTCAAAGCCTCTGTTCACATAGCGGGTGTAACGTCTGTCAAAAGAACTAACAGCAGCTACTTCAATAAGTGCAGCAGCTTTCAGCGAGCCCTGCAGTGTTCACAGAAGTCTCAGCAGGATAACGTCTAAAGTTACTGAACTTATATCAGACAGGATACTGTACATCTGTTACTATTACTCTTATTTGAACCAGTCTTTGCCCAAATGTTGGAGCATTTCATTTTTATATGGTCCACTCTAAAGAGCTGCACTGCTCCTAAACCTTGTGGAACACACCAGGGACAAGCTCCACAGTAAAACTAACTCACTGAGCTCTTATTTACTGGAGACAAAAGAATCTGAGCAGAACTGAACTAAACTGGAGCTGCATTAGGTTGAGACAACATAAATGTAACCTTGCTGTATCATTTCAGTTTATCATTGTTTATTTCACTGTTGGAGTCATTCAGAAAACCTCCAACATGAAGTTTAACACAACAGAACTTCAGATGTAGAGTTTATTTGTATTGTTCTCTTCTCAGGACTCCAGCTCAGGACAGTTTCAGGCTCCTGTGGAGGAGAGCTCTGACAGTGACTGAAGAAGGAGGAGAGCAGGAGCAGGAGCTGTCAGTGAAGAGGACAAACTGAGGGGCGCTCAGATGCTGTCGCAGGATGAGGACGAGAAAGTTCTCCAGATGCTTGGAACTCGTCTGCCAGGGCTTTGTCTGGATGTAATAGAGAACGGGCCACAGCAGGAACAGCCCAACCAAACAGAGCACGTTTTATACAGTGTTTATGAACAGACACACATTCTTTCTGCTCAGATTTATAATAAAGAAATGTTGCACTGAGCCACTGCTGCCCTTGGTTTATGTGGTCGAGTCTCATATGAGAGACATTATGACAGTAATAACATACTGTTTATTGAATTTAGAGAACGATCATTATTACAATAATACAGACTTTGAACACACCTTTTTGCTGCCAATCAATCAATACAAGACGTGGTTTGTGTTTTTGACACAAACGTGTCCTCAACAGAGACGTGACCAGGACACAGCTCACACTAAACCTCAGCTTTCCTCTGTCCTTTCTCTCATCTCCAGTGAGGCCTGACACAACAGAGGAACATGTGCAGGAACACGGAACAGCAGCTTTTACTGCTTTCATTTCTTTAAACAAAACCATTTTAGTTCAGATCAATGAGAGAGACGATGGATTACACCTGGAACTGTTTAGTCTATCATCCACTAATATGATCCATTTTAACTTTGTTAATACTGTAGGGAGATATAGTCTCATTAATTAATAATTAATAAGAATATTAATTATGAAAATTAATAATTAATATTTTGTTTATCAAAATATTAATTTCTTTCGGGGCACCACCCTAGTTTTAACAGTTCTAAGGAAACTGGTCAGTATAGTCTCATTAGTCTTAAAGGAAGTGAATTCTCACTCGTTTTCGACACAAATCTAAATTAAACAATGAAACAAGAAATGTCTTTATGGGGTTTTATTAAAGATTATGCAAGGGAATAATCAGGGCAAATGATGAAGGTAATGAACATAAAACATTGATTGACAATGAGAAAATGGTTTACTTGTTATACCTTTGGTGGAACAAGGTGAGTTTAATCATTGTTTTATGCTATTTCATTAGAGTTGTTACGGAGGGAAAAGGGGAAGGTTAAACTGCTCATTTAAAAGGGGACTATTGACGGCTATTTGAAGATCGTAAAGGGGAAAGAGGTGCTGTTGGACTTAATCACAATACACAGGTTTTATAATGCCAAACTTTCTTGTGTCATGTGCTCAACAAACTCTTTATCCGGTTATTTGGTACCAGCGGTGCGGGCCCAAACGGTTCCAAAGAGATGCTTCAAATCCCTGGGTTCGCTGAGGGTTTCCGGCAACAGAAGGCGGCACGTGTCCACGCTTTGAGCTGGCTTCAGGCGGCGCCTTAGCAACAAAGCGGCGTTCTGTTATTGTCATTGAGGGTAAAGTAGACTTTACCAGCAGTTGAGATGAAAGTCTTTAAACGGAAGAATCATAAGAAAGCCAAAATTCAAGAGAGCAGTTTCCGGGCTGCAGGGCCTTTAGTAATCGACGCGAAGAGGGCGTGTTTACACACGTTTGGGGAGACATTTGAGACTTGAAAATAAACTTTTCTTGTTCCATCAAATAAACAAACTTGAACACATTTTAAAAACCATATTGCTTCTGCATTGTATCATAGGTGCATAGGAAATATCTTTACAAATCTTTAAAGACTAAACACATATTACATTATTCGTTGCTTGACCTGAAAACAGAATGATTCATTTTATTATACAGCCAGCTGTAAGGATGATGAAGAAAAACTTCTTTTATATTGTTATCACTCTGGAGCCTGTTAGTGAAAAATGGTGAGGTTTACACATTTACGAATATTCTTTAATACACTTTTTATGGACCAGAACAAAGAATTGTCTTTAGTTTCGAAGCATTTCCAAAGCGTTTCATTTATATAGAGCAGAAATAGTTTTGCAGGATCTCTTGTCACAAGTTTTTTGAAGTTACATAAATAATCAATGTCTTCAATGTTCTCTTTTTAAATCATCTAATTAGAGAAAGAACTATTCTCCAGATATTTTATTTCCTTCAATAAGTTTTTAATTAAATAATTTATTAATACTGATTTAAAATAAAATTTTATAATCTTTTACATTTCCTTGTACTTTACATTTTCTTTGTTTTGGGCCAGACCCCTCCCTCTGGGTGTTTAATGTTTTATTTACTTATTTCTCATTAACTTCAGGTTTTTTCAAATAAAAACACTTCAGTCAATGAGGTTCCCTCTAAGATTGTTTAAAAGATATGTTTTCACTCACTGAGTTAAAAATTTTTCTCTTTGTCTCCGTCGGACGGTTTTATAATCTTATAGTTTAGTCTCACTGCATTAGCCCTGTTTTTATAAAGTTAGATGGAAATACATAAATAGTGCATAACCCAACTAACTTTTAAGCAGGTCTTAACTCAATGTTTCCTCCCAGAGTAAACCATAGCTCAGTAAAATAATGTCACAGCTGTTTGACCTGAATTAAAAGCCAGTGGTCCTTTCTGCAGTCAGGCTGGTCTGTCTCCTCTCTGTCTTGATCCCGTCACAGAGTAGAAGGCCTGGCCCATTCTGCTTTTAACAGTGCAGCTTTGAGACTTATAGAAAATGCTCACTTTGTGCATTTCCCCGTGCACGTCAGGTTCCATTCTCCGACGGAGAGACAGTGGGTTTTGGGATCCAGGTCACGACACCAAATGTTACAAGAAGTTTTAGTTCAGATTAATGAGAGACGATGGAGCCAGCGTACAATTTAGAATGAATGGTCATGTTTTAATTCTTGCAATAATAAAACAAATCACACACATGTAACAATGGAACAGGATAATGTTTTCTTGCAAAGGTAAACAATAAATGAGATTTTATATCTTGGCGTACATACAGTGGTAGGAGGCGTATCATCCATACTTCCCATGACAAGATCCCAGGTGCAGAATGTAGTCCTTGGCAAGTTATATCTACGTCTGAGTCCATGTTTGGATTAGCATGAATGACATGACATGACCTGAACAGGACTGGGAGCAAACGGTAATTAATAACTATAGGATCCCCAACAGACATTTTGACCATATCTGTCTGTGGTCTGTCTTAGGTTGGTTTCACAATTAATCCGACCCAACAGGGACCAAATAAAATATGTCTACAGGCTCATAGAGCCTCTCTCACTGTCTGTGTCTGTCTTTATTCAGCCTCTCTCTGTGTCCACAGACTCTGTGTCTGTCTTTATTAAGCCTCTCTCTGTGTCCACAGACTCTGTGTCTGTCTTTTTTCAACCTCTCTGTGTCCACAGACTCTGTGTCTGTCTTTTTTCAGTCTCTGTCTGTGTCCACAGACTCTGTGTCTGTCTTTTTTCAGTCTCTGTCTGTGTCCACAGACTCTAAGGAGAGGGGCGGGCTTCTCTGGGACAGACGTTCCAGTGTGAGGGCCATGACTTTGCTCTGATGAACTGTACCAGGTCCAGCTCAGAAAACACCTGCTCATCTGGAAAAGCTGTAGACCTCACCTGCTCAGGTAAAATGAGGCGGGGCTTTCATGCACCTGTGTGCTTCTTCTAATAACTTCTTGTCTCTGTTCAGAGCCAGTCCGTTTGGTGGGACAGTCCAGTCGCTGTGCTGGGACTGTGGAGCTGAGACACAGAGGAGAGTGGAGACCAGTGTCTGATCAGTTTAGTGTCTGGGGCCTGGAGGCTACAGCTGCTGTGTGTCGAGACCTGGACTGTGGTTCAGCTGTTTCTGGAGAAAAAAGAAATAATGTTACAGAGAGACCTCTTTGGATGGTTTCAGATTACAGTGACTCTGGTCTGGAAGTGGTGTGTTCAGGTAAAAGAGCTGTTTAATGAGTTTAATTTTTAAAGACCAGAGTCTGATTCACAAATGTTTATATTACAGCTACATCAATTATTTCAGATACATTAACCAGATCATTATTTGTCTTTGAGAGGAATTCAGATTTGCTTGAATTCTTAGAATTCTTCTAAAGATTTTGCTTTATATTTTTTTTATCATTTATTTAGGAAACATTATAGTGGTCTAGACCTGTTTTAGACCTGTTTTTGTCCTTGTTTAGTCCTGGTTTAGTCCCTGGTTTAATAATAATAATAATAATAATGGATTGGATTTATATTGAGCTTTTCTCCCGAGGGACCAAGGGACTCAAAGCGCTTACAGGCCGTCCATTATTCATTCATACACAGTCACACTGGTGATGGTAAGCTACAACTGTAGCCACAGATGCCGTGGGGCAGACTGACAGAGACGTGGCAGCCATTTTGCACCTACGGCCTCTCCGACCATCACCACATACATTCACTGAACATTCTTACACATTCATACGAGGCAAGGGGGGTTAAGTGTCTTGCCCAAGGACACAACAACAGTATGAAATGTGGGGAGAGTGGGAATCGAACCCACTACCTTCCGGTTGAAAGAGTCTTGGTTTAGTCCCAGTTTAGTCCTATTTTAGACCTACTTTAGTCCTGGTTTAGACCTTGTTTAGACTTGGTTTAGTCCTAGTTAATAACTGGTTTAAACATGGTTTAGTCGCAGTTTAGTCCTGGTTTAGTCCTGGTTTAGTCCTGGTTTAGTCCTGGTTTAGACCTTGTTTAGACCTGTTTAGTCCTGGTTTATAACTGGTTTAGTCCTGGTTTATAACTCTTCTTCATTCGACTGACTGCACTCCCTGAGGCTGTAGTGCACTGCAGTTAAAGTTTATTTTTTCTTCACAAAGTTACTCAAGTAAAATGTACTTCATTACTACCCACTTCTGCTTGACATTTAAACAATCTTTACAATAATTCTATATTATATTGAATGTAGACAGATTATTATATTAGTTTGAACAGGCCTCATGTCTCTGTCTCCATGTGATGGTGTTAATGTGTTACAGCCTCCGTCTCAGACCTGATCATAAGAGTTTTAATCATCCTCCTGTTAAAGCTCATATACATCCCTGCCCTCTACTTCTACTGTAAGGTACAGTTCTCACCTGTGTCGCTCTCACCTGTGTCACTCTCACCTGTGTCGCTCTCACCTGTGTGACTCTCACCTGTGTTTGCTCTCACCTGTGTCGCTCTCACCTGTGTTCGTTCTCACCTGTGTCTCTCACCTGTGTTGACTCTCACCTGTGTGGCTCTCACCTGTGTTGACTCTCACCTGTGTTCGCTCTCACCTGTGTTGACTCTCACCTGTGTTGACTCTCACCTGTGTCGCTCTCACCTGTGTGGCTCTCACCTGTGTTGACTCTCACCTGTGTTGACTCTCACCTGTGTTGACTCTCACCTGTGTCGCTCTCACCTGTGTGGCTCTCATCTATGTTCCTTCTCACCTGTGTCTCTCTCGCCTGTGTTCGCTCTCATCTGTGTCACTCTCACCTGTGTCACTCTCACCTGTGTCGCTCTCGCCTGTGTCGCTCTCACCTGTGTGTGCTCTCACCTGTGTTCGTTCTCACCTGTGTCTCTCTCGCCTGTGTTCGCTCTCATCTGTGTCACTCTCACCTGTGTCACTCTCACCTGTGTCACTCTCACCTGTGTTGCTCTCGCCTGTGTCGCTCTCACCTGTGTGTGCTCTCACCTGTGTCACTCTCACCTGTGTCACTCTCACCTGTGTCACTCTCACCTGTGTCGCTCTCGCCTGTGTCGCTCTCACCTGTGTGTGCTCTCACCTGTGTTCGTTCTCACCTGTGTCGCTCTCACCTGTGTGTGCTCTCACCTGTGTCGCTCTCGCCTGTGTCGCTCTCACCTGTGTGTGCTCTCACCTGTGTGTGCTCTCACCTGTGTTCGTTCTAACCTGTGTCGCTCTCACCTGTGTTCGCTTTCACCTGTGTTGACTCTCACCTGTGTTCGCTCTCACCTGTGTTGACTCTCCTACCTGTGTTGACTCTCACCTGTGTCGCTCTCACCTGTGTGGCTCTCACCTGTGTTGACTCTCACCTGTGTTGACTCTCACCTGTGTCGCTCTCACCTGTGTGGCTCTCATCTATGTTCCTTCTCACCTGTGTCTCTCTCGCCTGTGTTCGCTCTCATCTGTGTCACTCTCACCTGTGTCACTCTCACCTGTGTCGCTCTCGCCTGTGTCGCTCTCACCTGTGTGTGCTCTCACCTGTGTTCGTTCTCACCTGTGTCTCTCTCGCCTGTGTTCGCTCTCATCTGTGTCACTCTCACCTGTGTCACTCTCACCTGTGTCACTCTCAAATGTGTCGCTCTCGCCTGTGTCGCTCTCACCTGTGTGTGCTCTCACCTGTGTTCGTTCTCACCTGTGTCGCTCTCACCTGTGTTTGCGCTCACCTGTGTTCGATCTCACCTGTTTCTCTCACCTGTGTCCCTCTCACCTGTGTCGCTCTCACCTGTGTTTGCTCTCGCCTGTGTCGCCTCACCTGTTTCGCTCTCACCTGTGTCCCTCTCACCTGTGTCGCTCTCACCTGTGTCGCTCTCACATGTGTTGCTCTCGCCTGTCTTTGCTTTCACCTGTGTCGCTCTCACCTGTTTCGCTCTCGCCTGTGTTTGCTCTCACCTGTGTCGCTCACCTCTGTTGCTCTCACCTGTGTCGTTCTCGCCTGTGTTTGCTTTTACCTGTGTCACTCTCATTTGTGTCACTCTCACCTGTGTTTGCGCTCACCTGTGTTCGATCTCACCTGTTGCTCTCACCTGTGTCGCTCATCTTTGTCGCTCGCTTGTGTTTGCTTTCACCTGTGTCGCTCTCATTTGTGTCGCCTCACCTGTGTCGCTCTCACCTGTGTTTGCTCTCACCTGTGTCGCTCTCACCTGTGTCGCCTCACCTGTGTCGCTCGCCTGTGTCGCTCTCACCTGTGTGTGCTCTCACCTGTGTTCGTTCTCACCTGTGTCGCTCTCACCTGTGTTCGCTCTCATCTGTGTCACTCTCACCTGTTTCGCTCTCACCTGTGTCCCTCTCACCTGTGTCGCTCTCACCTGTGTTTGCTCTCGCCTGTGTCGCTCTCACCTGTTTCGCTCTCACCTGTGTCCCTCTCACCTGTGTCGCTCTCACCTGTGTCGCTCTCACATGTGTTGCTCTCGCCTGTCTTTGCTTTCACCTGTGTCGCTCTCACCTGTTTCGCTCTCGCCTGTGTTTGCTCTCACCTGTGTCGCTCTCACCTCTGTTGCTCTCACCTGTGTCGTTCTCGCCTGTGTTTGCTTTTACCTGTGTCACTCTCATTTGTGTCACTCTCACCTGTGTTTGCGCTCACCTGTGTTCGATCTCACCTGTTGCTCTCACCTGTGTCGCTCATCTTTGTCGTTCTCGCTTGTGTTTGCTTTCACCTGTGTCGCTCTCATTTGTGTCGCTCTCACCTGTGTCGCTCTCACCTGTGTTTGCTCTCACCTGTGTCGCTCTCACCTGTGTCGCTCTCACATGTGTCGCTCTCGCCTGTCTTTGCTTTCACCTGTGTCGCTCTCACCTGTTTCGCTCTCGCCTGTGTTTGCTCTCACCTGTGTCGCTCTCACCTGTGTCCCTCTCACCTGTGTCGCTCTTGCCTGTGTTTGCTCTCACCTGTGTCGCTCTCACCTGTGTCGTTCTCGCCTGTGTTTGCTTTCACCTGCGTCGCTCTCATTTGTGTCGCTCTCACCTGTGTTTGCACTCACCTGTGTTCGATCTCACCTGTTTCTCTCACCTGTGTAGCTCACCTCTGTCGCTCTCGCCTGTGTTGTTCTCGCCTGTGTTTGCTCTTGCCTGTGTGGTCCTCACATGTGTGACTCTCACCTGTGTGGCTCTCGCCTGTGTGACTCTCAACTGTGTCTCTCTCACCTGTGTCGCACTCACCTGTGTCGCCCTCTCACCTTTTTCGCTCTCACCTGTGTGGCTCTTGCCTGTGTGGCTCTCGCCAGTGTCGCTCGCACCTCTGTTGCTCTCACCTGTGTTGTTCTCGCCTGTGTGGCTCTCACCTGTGTCGCACTCACCTGTGTCGCACTCACCTGTGTTGCTCTCACCTGTGTCGCTCTTACATGTGTCGCTCTCGTCTGTGTCGCTTTCACCTCTGTTGCTCTCACCTGTGTTTCTCTCACCTGTGCTCAGTTTGTTGTATGTTTGGTTTATAATTAATTCCTGGTTTGGTTTTGTTTGGTGCTTGTTTTATTCTTGGTTTGTTCTGGTTTTCTGAACCGAGGATGTTTTTAGTCTTGTGTTTTTAGGCCACCAGGGGGCGACAGAGGAGGAGTCCTGACCGACACTGAAGGCTGTTTATTAAAATGAGATGTGAAAATGAAAATCTAAAGAGTTTATTAAGTTTAAACCAATTGAAGGCATTATTTCCAAGATTTACCTGTAAACAATAAAAGTGAGGCATTTAAAGCCTGGTTATTCAAATCTATGAGACTTTTAAAAGTGAGACGCCCAAAGAACTGTGGGACACAGATTAATACTTTTACTGTTAAATTCATTCATATTTTTTCTACATAATCACCTTTTGATTTTGAATTATTAATATGGTTTTATTTTTGTGTGACGTTGAAAAACATTATTTTTTTTTTTACTGATTGTGTTCATTCTTGATGTGAGTCAGATTTAGACTTTATTACTTTTACAGATATTATCTTACTTTAATATGAATCATAACTTTTTCTTTGTGTAACATTTCTCTCATTTTAATTTAGTAAAAGTTTGAAAGAAATATGGCAATAAATGTGTTTGATTAGAATAATTGTAATACTTAAAAATTATGTTCAGATAATATTTTTTAAAGAGTAACTGTTATAATATTTTTTTATTTCCTGTTGTTTATATTGTTTATAATTACTGGTAGTTCTCTTCAGGTCGTGTCAAATCTGATCATGTCCTTCTTGTTAATCCAAGCAGGAACTAGACGTAGACAGAACTTGCCACAGGACGTCTGCTGCACCTGGAGCTTGTGTCTCGGGGAGTGTTTATGAAAGATACACCTCCTACAGCCTTTACTGCAATGATATAAAATCTCATGTATTGTTTACTTTTCCAAACAAACCTCATCCTGTTCCACTTGTGACATGTTTCTTGCAAAAATTAAACCTGACCATTCCTTTTTAAATTATACTCTATTTGTCTCTCTGGATAATATAAGGATAAATAATTCTTTTAGCAATTATTCATACAAAACAAAACACAAAAATGCATAAAATAAATTTTACAAACTCAAGCATAAGAACATGTCTAACAGTTGGATTTAAACAGGTTTTAGTCAGATTTTTCAAAAACGTTTTTATGTTTTTGCGTTTGGTGTGAACGTCCTATTAGTTATCTTTCCTTATGTTCACCTGTGTTCAAAGTTACCCTCTGTCATGTTTGAACAGCAGAGTAAAGAAACAGAACACAGTCATGTTCTAAATGGCATCAGTCGAGGCGTTTCCTGTAAACATCAGAAAATGGCGTTGGCTGATTGTTTAAAGTGAGGCGACTGAAAACTTCATTAAAAGACTTACACTGAGCGTTTATTTGCTCTGGCCTGCTCGGTCCAGTTCTGCGCTGAAGTGAAAAACTAACAGATGTGACTGAAATGTAGTGCACTCAAAGTTTCCCACAATGCATCAGTAAAACTAGTGCAGCGATGGTCGATAGACATCAAACTAGACCATAATGCTTTGCAAACTGTCGGAGGAGAGCCGTGTAAACGTGACATGTCTTTAAACTGAAGACAACAGGTTTGAATGAAACGAGTCAGAAACAAAAGTCTGACTATCTGTGGAAACATAATCCGTCATAAACTGTTCTCAATAAAACATTACAATGTAAAATCACTGACGTTAGTAAAGCTGATCTGGCCCAGGTTCTGGTAACTAACAACAGCAACAAACAGAAGGCGGACATTTCTTCTTCAGCACTTTGATTTTAGAAGCATCTTCTGAAAAGTAAGTGACCTGCAGGGCCATAATGTGACCTGTAAACTCAGCACTGCCAGATTTGAACTCAAAAACATAATGTGATCATAATTTAGGCATTACTAAGTCTTTTTTTGTCTTTTTTTACTGTCCACGCGAGACAAGTTTGTTTTAAGTAATCATTAAATATCAAAAGCAACAATCAGACTTTTGTCAGATCAAGTCCGTTTGTCGACTGGTGTCTCTTCTTGTTTTTATTTGATTTAGCCTTGCAGTAAAAATGCAGTAATCAACAAAAATAGACTCTAAAGTTTGGAAAAAGAGCCTTTGCTATTAGCCTAATCCTTTGTGCTTGAGCCTGACTTTGTAAAGGGTCAGCAGGAGCCTAGTTTAGTCTGTAGTGTTACAGTAAAGCATTCTTTGGGCAGACATGAACAATACAAAAGACAACTATAATATTTCCATCGTGCAGATTATGCAGGGGTTCACTCAAGCATCTTTAATTTTACAGCAACTTTGAACGAACAATAAAAGACTGAAGAGTGTACAGCTCCATTACTTTGTGAGAGAACTGTGTCGAACAGGGTTTGACTCACTTTTTCTTCTGGTTCTACTTCAGTGCCACGCAGAAGCCTCTGCCTGGTTGAAGGAGGTTATTATAAAGAAGACGGGACTCCTGTTACTGCATCTCGAGGAGACTTCTTCAAATAAGTAAATGTATGTTTGCACTAAGTGTGTGCATCTGCCGTTTGTTTTATTGAAGCCCTGTCTTTCTCTTACTCTAGTGGGTTTAAAAAACAAAGAGTCCTCAGAGAATGCCAGGGTTAGAGCACAGGAGCGTGAGGAAGTGAAGAAGCTCAAAATAATCTGCCCTGTACTGTAGGGCAATGGAGACGCATTGCCCAACTTTGACAATCCATTAAATAGTGTGAGCTTTAATTGTGATGTTTTTTACTGTCGTCAGGCCCCTCATTAACCCACAAAGATGGAAGAGACTAAGTTTTAAATTGTTGCTTGGATGTTCACACAGGTGACACAGTTGTAATGAGTCAGTCCTCAGACACCTGTGTTCAACCTGGGACTGGACTCAGAATATCCTCCTGGTGGTCCCCAAAACAAATGACCGTACTCAATGTAACATTCAGTTACATGCTCTTAACTTTAGTGAAGCTGTTTGAAGAAAAAGCACATTTTCAGAATACTGCACTCTTTCTGTAAATGTGTGTTTCTGGTTCCTCTCTGGTTCAGAGGAGCGGCAAAAGACACTGAACTGGTTTTTGTTGGTGTTCTGACATGTTTTTGAAAAAAACTGACATTGGCATTCAATCAGCTGCCTCAGTTTTACAGGAAGTGACAGGGAAGAAGGCACATTTTTTTAACAGATGACACTTTATAAATAGAATTTCATTAGAATAGTGCAACAGAAAGTGTATTTTCCAAACAAAACCAAACACAAAAATACATAAAATAATTATTACAAAATCATGTGCTTAAGAACATGTCTAACATTTGGATTTGAATGGGTTTTAGTCAGATTTTTCCCAAACATTTTTTTTCAGGCGAGCCATATTTTAAAAGCCCAAAGGATCACTGAACCAATTCCCTTTGGGTTGTTTTATTGTAATTTATTATTATTATTATTATTATTATTATTATTATTATTATTATTATTATTATGATGATGATATTGCTTATTGTGAATAAAAACAGTAAACTTTATTTCTAGAGCTCCTTTTCAGACAGAAAAAACAAAGATCATTCAAAGAAAAATAAAAAACAGTGAAAACTATAACAGGTAAAAGAAAACGTCTCGGGTTACGTATGTAACCCTTGTTCCCTGAGAAGGGAACGAGACACTGCGTCGGGAAACCGACACTATGGGGAAACGCCGGCGTGACGGCTCTGAAGTATGAATGAAACTAGACCAATCCTGATTGGTGCAACGTAATGCCGTGCGTGCGGCGTGCGGAAGTATAAAGGGCGCCGGCTCACCACGGCGCTAGTCTTTCGCGATGAAGCAATTGCTCCCGGGCATGGGGAGGCGTGGCGGTCGACGCAGTGTCTCGTTCCCTTCTCAGGAACAAGGGTTACATACGTAACCCGAGACGTTCCCTTCGAGGGAACTCACACTGCGCCGGGAAACCGACACTATGGGAACGCCGGCGTGACGGCTCTGAAGTATGAATGAAACTAGACCAATCCTGATTGGTGCAACGTAATGCCGCACGCGTGCGGCGCATCGAAGTATAAAGGGCGCCGGCTCACCACGGCGCTAGTCTTTCGCGATGAAGCAATTGCTCCCGGGCATGGGGAGGCGTGGCCGGTCGACGCAGTGTCTCGTTCCCTTCTCAGGAACAAGGGTTACATACGTAACCCGAGACGTTCCCTTCGAGGAACTCACACTGCGCCGGAAACCGACACTATGGGGAACGAAATACCCACTACGCCACACCGATCCATGCCTAATCTAGGTTATGAGGCTGGAGTGCATGCCCCCCTTAGGACGAAAGCACCCTAGCACCTGGCGCCTCAGGGAGATGAACTGACCGTCTGCTTAGTTGCGGGCAGATCCCTCTTAGGAGACCCGAATCACACTAACAGTTGGTTTGATTTTCTCCACTGCGAAGACTTACGCAAATAGGTTTGCAGTGCTCTGACCAGACAGAGCAAATGAAGTCTCGCTTCTTCAGCCGACACATACCGCGGAGGATGCAATACCTGCAAGACCGTAGGCCGCACAGCCTCAGATGCAAGATGGTCTGAACCCCTCTGGGGGCAGACTCCAGGCCAATTGGTGTTATAGCCAGGGCCTGAAGTCCCTCCCAACCTCTTAAGCGAGGTAACCACAAGGAGCAGCGCCACCTTAAACGCCAGAATTCGATATGTCGTCTATTTCAGTGGCTCGAAGGGGGCCTCAGCCAACCCTTCCAGTGCCACCGCCAAGTCCCACGTTGGGACTCTGGGATGAGTCGCAGGTCTCATCCTCCATTTACCACGAAGAAGCGTCACGACCGAAGAGTGCCTCCTCAGAGGCCCCTCACTTATAGCGGCGTGAAATGCCCCAATTGCAGTCACGCCGCTTCTTTTCTAACCGCCTCTCGTGGAAGGAGCCCTGGAACTGAGTATGATCTCTACTACACCTACAGGCGTGCCATCTTATAATTACTGAGCCCCTCAGGGGCCAGACTCAAAGCTTCCAGCTCTCTGGCTGGGGCCTGAGATGGCAGGACCCAGGGATCTGCCATGGGGAGCCCGTCTGCAGTGTTCTCTAGAACTCCCGGGAGCAGCGCTATCGGGAAACTGCACACAGACGCAGCCTCAGCTACATCGAACCATGGCATCCAAAACCTGCAGGGTTGGATGCGTGAGGAAAACACACAATGTTTTTGACAGGGATACCTGTCGCATATAGACTTCACCACCTCTGGATGAAGTGCCATTCCCCTTGCCTTTCAGCCCCTGCCTCGACAGGATGTCTGCTCCATAATTCTGGTCCCCAGGAACGCGTTCATCCCTCTGATGAACGATTATTTACCCTGGGACCATAGGAGGATCTGATGCGCCAGTCTGTAAAACGGGCGCGATCTCAGACCCCTGATGGTTTAGGTGCGCCACCACCGACATATCGCCGGAGTGTACCGGGACACAGCCAACATTTCCAGGCAGTTTCTGTGCTATAGAACACGCTCCTGCCACAGACCTTGGGAAAAGAGGCCGTCCATGACCGCGCCCCACCCAGTGAGGGAGGCGTCTGTCGAAACGGATTCCCGGTGACATGCCGCTCCCCGCACTGGCCCTTGGGCCAGAAACCAAGTCGTCTTCCAGGTTGACAGGGCACGAAGGGATCTGCGTGTTATCCTGAACAGCCTGAATGGGTCCCCCTCGGGGACCACCCCCTTGGCTTTCAGCCACCACTGCAGGGGTCTCATATATAGCGGTCCAATATATGTTATGTTGGGCCCTGAGCCCCAGCAGTGCTTAAACCTGCTTTGCAGTGATGTTGCGGCCTAGCTTTATACTGGAGACCAACGCCAGTATGGCTTTTCTTGATGCGTTTGGGTGACATATGCATTGTCATTGGGTCCCACACCGCTCCAGAGCGTGGTCCTCTGGGAGGACCTCAACACTCTCTTCTCCGTCTTTAGTCTCAACCCCCGGCTCTAAAATAAAGCCAAGGACGACATCTCAATGCTGCCCTGCCATTTCTCAAGACTGGGTCCAAATGAGCCAGTCATCGATCTAATTCAGTACACGAATGCCCGGGAGTTTGAATGGAGCCAGGACTGCATCCATGCACCTGGTGAACATGCGAGGGGAGAGAGCTAGGCCGAATGGAAGAACCCAATACTGGAATGCTTAGCCCCCGAAAGCTAAACCTTAGGAACTTCCTGTAAAAAGGACTAATAATAATAGAAATGTGGAGGTATCGTCTTTCAGATCTATCGTGGCAAACCCGTCCTCAGACCGGTTTTGGTTCACGATAATAGGTATTGCTTCCAGCATTTTGAACCTGAACCTCCTCAGAGACCAGTTCAAATACCTCAGATCTAATTTCAGACGTGGACCCTTGTCCTTTTTTTTTTTTTTTTTTGGGAATTATAAAGTACCGGCTGTAGAGCCCCACCTCCCCTTCTGACGGAGGAACCCATGCCTCCTGTACCAGAAGGAAGTGTACTTCCTGCTCCCTAACCCGAGCCTGCCCAATGAACTCAGCCTCTCGGGGCTGACCTCGGGTGTTTGAATATACTGTTTTTGACCCCCCTGAAGTGGCCGCTTGGCAGGGAAAAGCCATCTATTATTGTTCGACGTGCGCACGCCATCGAGGTCGTGTGCGCGCTGGAAACTGATGTGGCCCAAAGCGTCATAGACGGGTGGGCCTTACATCACCTTTCCAGAGGGCTCCGCATAGAAAAACGGTCTCAGCCGCTTCTCCCCGGGGCAGCCCTCAGAGGTCCTTGTACAGCCAGGACCTCTTCCCCAAAGCTTCGTAGCCTGAAGGACGGCCCTCGAGTCGCCCTTCTGCTGAACCGGCTTTGTGCGAGAACGCCGCCTCTATTGCCGAGCTCCATGCGGAGGCTCTGGCGACGCTACGAGGAGCTCGATGATGGCTGGGGCCGGTCCTTTTAGAATCAGCCCTTTTGGCTTGGAGCGGCGAGGATGAACTGCAGGGATGCAGCAGCCCTCCTCCTCGCCTCCCGAACCCTGCCGGCGACCGTAAAACCGGCGCCGCTGAGCAGGCCAGAAGGCGAAAGAGGAGCACACAGGAGGAAACCTTTCCTAAATGCCCCGTGGCCACCAGGAAGCGGGCCGCACCGCTGCCCGCCTCCTGGTAACCCGGAGAGACAAATCCGTCGCCTGCGGAGCTCAGCCACCTCCTCAGGTGTGACTGTCTCGCCCTCATCCCCGACTTTACCAGGTCGGCCTGGCATGCCCGCAATATATTACCAAATGCAGACATGCCCCTGCCCGACCTGCCGCTACCTCTATGCCCTGCACACCCTCACCCTGTCTCTACACGGCTTGGTGGGCGGCACCGGGTTTTTTAGTTGAAGACCCCGCAGCGGGAGGGAGGTCACTGGCCTTCCAAACACCTCCCTTTATATTTGTTTTGTCGTGCTTCTGTGTTGCAGAAAGCACCGCCTTAATGAGCTCCTCCTAAGCGGGCACGTGAGGTGACGAGTAAACCTCCGCGTCATCCGCCACAGTGCTGAGGATTTTCTTCTCTCTCGCTCAAGCACCGGCCCCTCCCTCGTGCAAGAAGCGTCATCAAAGGCTTCTGCACGTGGAGGAAGGGCATCAAATCTGTCTGATGATGATTGGGAATTGCCTCAGCAGTCCCAATCTCATCAACATTCCAGCTGCGATCCCGCGCATTACGCCGCCTCGCCGCCTCGGCGGACGCGTGGCCAGCCCGCGGGAGCGCAAGCCTGGCCGGCCCGTCAAACACGGCCAGGCGGAGCGCAGCACTCTGCCGGGAGTGCTTCACAGTGCTCACAGTTAGCTGTGAAAATTGGCAAACCCCGCTTGATCTTTCTCTGCGCTTTTCCTCAGTGTCACCGCCGGCGCTGAGCACATCCACAACCTCAGATGTGGACAGCTCAAGCCCGGACCCTTTCCTCGTGCAGAAGAAGCCTCATCGCTGGCTTCTGCACGCGGAGTTTTAATGATGGCTGGGGCCGGTGGCAAATGAGGGAACGAGTGAGCCTCAGCGTCACCCACCTCGGTGCTGAGCACATCCACTTCCTCAGATGTGGATAGCTCCAGCCCGGCCCCTTTCCTGTCTTATTTAGCGGGCAAATGAGGGGACGAGTGAGCCTCAGCGTCACCCGCCTCGGTGCTGAGCACATCCACAACCTCAGATGTGGACAGCTCAAGCCCGGACCCTTTCCTCGTGCAGAAGAAGCCTCATCGCGGGCTTCTGCACGAGGAGGACGGGCCTCAGATTTCTTTCTGTCTTATTTAGCGGGCAAATGAGGAAGCGAGTGAGCCTCAGCGTCACCCGCCTCGGTGCTGAGCACATCCACTTCCTCAGATGTGGATAGGCTCCAGCCCGGCCCCTTTCTCCGTGCAGAAGAAGCCTCATCACGGGCTTCTGCACGGGAGAACGGGCCTTGGAACTGTCTGGTGATTGAGACAATGCCTCAGCAGTCTCATCAACTAGTTCCAGCTGCCACCCCCACGATCTAAGCCGCCGCGCCGCCTCGGCGGACGCGGGACCTGCCCGCTGGGGGCGCCTCACCATGCCCACAGCCAGCTCTCTCGAGAGCTGACCGAGCGTGCTGCACTCCCAAACAGATCACACACATGGCGTGCGTGTCCCTGCCCGTGACATTTACCGAGGGCAGGGGTACACACACTGTCTGAGCTGTTCACTCGTCATTTCTTGTCTAAGGATCACGGTCTATTGTCTCTAACACACACTTCGAGCAATTGTCTGAAGAGCGAAAAACTAGCGCCGTGGTGAGCCGGCGCCCCTTTTATACTTCGATGCGCCGCACGCGTGCGGCATTACGTTGCACCAATCAGGATTGGTCTAGTTTCATTCATACTTCAGAGCCGTCACGCCGAAGGCGTTCCCCATAGTGTCGGTTTCCCGACGCAGTGCGAGTTCCCTCGAAAGGGAACACAAAAATTAATCAAAGCCCAATCAATTAGGAGTTAAATAAGAATCAACAGGTTCAACCACTCGCAGCGACAGGGGCAGGTCTTCCAGAGTCTGGGGACGAGTGCCTGAAAGGACAGGTCCCCCGAGGTTTAAAGTGGGTTTTGGGGATCATCCGAAGGTTCTGACCTGAGAGTGTGAAGGAGTGAGGGGTCAGCAGGTCAGTGATGTCCTGGGGCCGGTCCATGCACAGCTCTAAAAGTTTATACTAAAATGTATAAAATCAATTCTAAAGTTCACTGGAAGCAGTTAAGAATGACATTAGACAAGGCAGTTTTATTTCTAAATCACAGTTTATACACTACTCAAAGTGCTTTACAGGAATAAAAGACAGTTTACAAGATTTAGATTAAGAAACATTTTAAAAGAAGAGTGCAGATAAAAAAACACTTTAAGTAATGTAGGCAGAGCTAAAGAGGAAAGGTTTTGACGTTCTCTTGAACATTGTTAAAGTCGAGGTTGTTCCAGGTTCCATTAAGAGACTTGTAAAGCAGAAGTGCTCTTTTAAAGTCTGTTCTCTGAACAATTACAATAAAAAAATATATAATTATTATAATTAATAATCTAAGCAAACCTCATCCTGTTCCACTTGTGATATGTTTGCGCTTTTGCTTCATTCTTGCAAGAATTAAACCTGACCATTCTTTTTTTTAAATGATACTCTGTCTCTCTGGATATAATGGATAAAGGATTTTTACAGATTTATGATTTGTGTAAATAAACTGAATAATTGTCCATTTTATTGTAATCTGTGCTGAGACTTTATTTATTTATGATTTTTTTTTTGCCTGATTATAGGCTGTATAGACTCACGTGTGCTACTTTCACAATGTGTCTATGAAGGTTCTCAGTCGTCCAAGCATGGCCGGATTAACCATTTCCTGTGCCCTGGGCAAGACTCAGGGGCCCCCTCTGCCCCAAAGCAACAATAGTAAAGTCACTATCACCAAGAGCACAAAGCCTACACGTCTCTTGTAACCCAGGTAAAGTAGCGCTCACCTCCGGTTCCTACCTTTAAGATCCGGGGCAAAGGGTCACACGCTCACCTGCTTTGGCTGCTACAAACACGGGGGCTCTTTTGCTTTTGTAATTGAACGTTGAGCGGCTTTGACATTTTGAATTGTTAAAAATATATGAGCCTGTTGTACAGCTACACTCCACATTAATTGGAAGTTACTAAACTAATTAAATGTGTTTTAATTGTGAAGTAACTTAGCTTGAAGCTAATTGACTTTAAACTTACTCTGAATTGGAAGCTGTAGTGTTTTTTTTTTTATTGAATGAATTGATCAAGTTATTTTTGTTTGTAATATGAATATTTGATAAAAGTGTATACATGTTTATATGTATATATTTTAATTGTATTAATACCAACCTAGTGTAGTATTTAATATAACTGCTAATTAATGTTTGTGACCTCTCTCAGGTCAGGTTTTTTTCCACATGACAACAGTTGATGGCGAGCTGCCCACATGCTGCTGTTCGGTAGGATAAATTATTAACACGTATTCCTTACTGCACAACGGCTTATTCTGTTTTGGACTTTTCCTGGATTAACGAACCTTGAAACTCTGAGTATTGAATTTGGACTAAGATCATTTGTCATTGTGGAATTTTCTTTTCTTTTATTGTCTATATCTGAACTATCCTAAGATCAATAAAATTTTGTCTATATTCCTATAATATCATAATTGAGATCTTGTTAATATATATGCTTGTTAAGGCTGTGGTTTACGTAAATGATAATATAACTATATTTAACCCGTATTTTCTGTATTATAATTATTCACACACGCTGGCTCCTAAACCGAACCCTCTTCTGTTCACCCAGAAAAGTGCACACTACTCAACTGGCCGTAGTCAGATCCTTAGCCCTTCAAGCGTTACACTAACCATCAGGCTTCTGCAGGGCTTAGTGCTGATGAATGTAGTAGCCTCAGCTTAAAGTGCATTCAAGAGACAGAACAGATGCACAAATGTTTAGAATTAGAACAAAGAGTATTTATTATAAAATGCTACAATGTGAAAATATGAAGTGTGTATTGTGTAAAAGTAAACCTTTTCACTGTTACAAGTAGATTCAAGTCAAACTTATGTTTATTGTTTCAAAATCAACTATAGCATCATTTTATTTTAATGCATTACTGTATATTCTTATAATTTTATTTTAACAATGGGCCTAACAACTAGACTACATTCATAACAAAACTATCGACCCTCATGATATTTCCTCAGATGCTGGCCTTAACATAACCATAAACTTTGTGTAAACTCAAAACATTTAATTCTATCAAAGATAATTTTTTTTTAATTTCTTACAGCAGATTACTCAGAGGCCTTCCTACTAGACTTTAAATATGCATTTGTGAGGGTGCGGGTTCGACTCCCAAGCCCAGACTCCCTCACTGATGCTGGATACCTAGCAGCCCGGTTATGGAAGGCAGCGGGCCCTCTGTGGGTCACTTCCTCCCTCAGCGTCTCTGTCAGGGCCCCCCCACAGTGCTGAAACATCTTCTTGTGAAGCTGTTGTTTAGTTTCTCCAACATAACTGTCACTGCACTCTTCACTGAACCGTATAAACTACATTACTCTGTTTGTGGAGATCTTGTCTTTAGGATGGACCAGTTTTTGACGTAGAGTGTTCCCTGGTTTAAAGTGGATTGGAATGTTGTGTTTGTAGAAAATCCTTTTAAGTTTTTCAGATAAACCAGACACATAAGGGATAACTACATCCTTCCCTTTTGTCCCTGGTTCTTGTCTGTTTGGTGTCTGTGTCCTCTTGGTTTTGTTGAAAGTCCATTTGGCGTATCCACAGTCTCTCAGAGATTTACGGATGTGTTGTTCTTCTTTCCGTTTACCTTCTGAGGTAGTGGGCACCTCTTGTACTCTGTGCTGAAGAGTCCTGATGACTCCCAGCTTGTGCTGCAGAGGCTGGTGGGAATCAAACACAAATACTGATCTGTGTGTGTAGGCTTCCTATAAACTTCTACTTGGAGAGTCCTGTCCTCACCAATAACCAAACCATAACCAAATAACATGAGACTTGAACCATTGCAATGCCATTCGAGAGACACCCATCGCCCTGAGAGAAGACTGGAGGATGTGATGGTTAACGGTGTCAAAGGCAGCAGACAGATCCAGTAAGATGAGGACAGATGACTTGGATGTTGCCTTTGCCAGTCTCAGGGCTTCGATGATTGAGAGCAGAGCAGTTTCGAGTGTCCGCTCTTGACTGGTTCTGGTCCAGGAAGTTGTTCCGTGAAAGAAAGCAGGAGAGCTGGTTAAACACAACTCGCTCCAGATCTTTGGCAATGAAGGGATGAAGGGAAACCGGTCTGTAATTTTTAACAGTGTAGGGTTGAGAGTGGGTTTCTTGTACAGCTGTGACGTCAAAGAGACACAACCACTGATCAACAAATACTGAGAGCACAGGAAATCCTCTTAAGACCAGACCCAGACCTGGTCCTAAACAGATATAGTCCTGCTCCAGACCTGCTCCAGACCCAGTCCTGCTCCAGACCCAGCCCTGGTCCGAACCCAGTCCTGGTCCAGACCATGGCCCACAGAGTGCTGCTGGTGTTGCTGTCCATGTCCAGTTCAGGTAAGTACTCACTTTGTCTGTGTCGGTGGCATCAGTCTCTGTTTGGATGAAAAGCTCCTCTGAGGCTGACGCTGACGAGACACTGAGGGAAATGAGTAAAAGTCAGAGAAATGTGGATAAAACTAGTCTCCACCTGAAAACTGTTCAAACAGTTAGGTTAGAAATGATGCCTTTGACTTTGTAAAAAACAGGAAGTACTGAACTGGACAGATCGTCCTCAGTCTCAGAAAATGTCTTTAAAAGTGTTTTTATATTTAACTCTGACTGTTCTGTTTTACTTTCTGCTAAAACCCAGAAAAATACATTCACACTTTTACAAAACCAAATGAATGCTATCTTCTCGGTCGGGGTTTGTTCACTTTGGTGAAGCTGCTGCTTGAAAACTATCTGTGTCAGCTTCAAAATACAAGCCTTAAATTATTTGTAAAATGCAGTAAAATAAATGATATAAAAGTAGATTTTATTCAGAAATAAAGTGTTTTTTAAAAAGTTAACCACAAAGAGACAAGCTGTACTTTGATCAAAGTTGGAGATTGTGAGTTTCCTGTTTCTTAAAAACTGATTAAATCTTTGGGAGGAGTCACAAAAAGAGTGTGTTTTCAGTTAAAAGAGCTTGTGTTGAGTCTCTGTGTGTTTGACCTGTTTTCTTTTCTGCAGGGATCCTGGTTGCAGACTCCAGCTCAGCAGGTAAAGACACACACTGACCTCCACTGGACTCTTCTCACTTTAATGTGGATTATTAAAGTAAGAATAAAGGAATATAAAGTGTGAGCAGACTCCAGAGACAGATGTATGGTTCAAGTAAAAACAATTGTCTCTGTCGGCTCAAAGCTGCACAACTGGAACCATGTGGCTGATGCAGCAGGCCTTAGTTCCTTTGAGCAAAGACTCTCTCACACACCATTATCACACAGTGGTTAAGAAGCGAGCAAACTAATGAGAAAGAGGTATTTGGAGGAAGGCGGGACTCTGAAAGAACATGTGGACTGAGCGACAGAGTCTGACTGAGACCAGAGCAGAGAGGACACACTGGTCAGTGCTTCTGGACTTCATTCAGCTGCACTTTTTCAGAGGTTTCACTTTATACACATACATTCTGACTTATGTTCAATTAATAATAATAATGGATTGGTTTTATATAGCGCATTTTCAAGGCTCTCAAAGCGCTTTACAGAGTCCATTTTGCGCCTACAGACTCTCCAACCTCCAAACATTCTCACACATTTATACACATTCATACACCAGAGCCCTCGGGTTGTGAAGAGTGCACAAACACAAAAAGAGGTCTCAAACACGACTGGTCAGATGTAAAGAAATATTGTGGACTTTAAAAAACAATGTCTAGACTCGTTGCTCTGATCACTGACCCTGTTCTACAGCTGCACTTAGTAAAGGGCTGTAGATGACAGCACTAGAGCGTTCTCACATTCATGGAACTGTTCCAAAATGGTATTCTTAAAAACTTCTGCATTTACATTACCAAAACAAGTTTATATATCACAACTATGATAAATAAAACTTTTTTATCTATTGAAGTGTCAGAGTTGGAGGATATGATTATGAATCCTACAACGCTAAAAGGACCATCTTCAAGAATCTATAAAATCCTAAAAGGTGGTGGCGTTGCTTTTTACATAAATTCCAATTTGAAAAGTAGGATAGTCATCAGAAAATAATGTAATGGAGATTGTGACAGTGGGAATTATATCTGAAACAGCAAAGAACACCTTCATCAGTTGTGTTTACAGAGAACCAGGCTCCTGTCTTTAACATTTACTGAAAAAATTATATAAATATTTTATATTAAAAATAAGATGGAAATGTGGATATTTTAACATACATTTAGACAGACTGGGTAAACATGGAGAGATAGATTTATTAATTCCATAAATAGTAAGTAAATTTTATTTATATAGCACCTTCACAGATATAAATCACAAAGTGCTTTACAAAGTGCAATAAATCTTTGAGAATAAAAGTTAAAACCACAAATTATTAAAAACATAAAAGCCCAGTCAACTGGGGACCGTTAAAGGTTTTGACCAGAAGACTGAAGAGCAGGGGAGGTGGAGTAAGGGGACAGCAGGTCAATGACGTACTGGGGGCCTGTCCATGTAGAGCTCTAAATGTCAAGACTAAAATTTTAAAATCAATTCTGAATTTGACTGGAAGGATAAAACCGGAGAAATGTGAGCCCTTCTGTTGGTTCCAGTTAAAAGCCTGGCTGCAGCATTTTGCACCATTTGGAGCCGACTCAGAGACAATTTATTCAAACAAGTCAAAAGACAATTACAATAATCAAGACGAGAAGAAATAAAAGCATGAAAAATCATCTCCAAGTCAGCTTTAGACAATAACACTCTAAATTCAGAAATGTTTCTCAAATGATAAAAACAGTTTTTGATCAACTGTCTAGAATGACTGTCCAGAGACATAGATTGGTCAAACAGAACACCGAGGTTTCTGAGGCTCGACTGGACGGAAGAACCCAGGGAACCAAGGTGTTGTTTGATTTGAGGTATTTTTTGGTCAGGTGCAAAGATAAAGTTTCAGTCTTTTTGTATTTAGCTGTAGGTAGTTATTGTATAACCAGTTCTTTATGCAAGACAAGCAGTTCAACAAATCAGTAAATTTATAAAACTCAGAGTCTTTAAAAGAACAGTGCAACTGAATGTCAACAGCTTAAAAGTGATAAGACACATTTTTAAAACCGTGAATTATTTCAGTAAGAGGGCATATGTACAATAAAAACAAAAGAGGATCTAGGACTGAGCCCTGAGGAACTCCACATGACAGAGGGGTCATTTCAGACAGAATATTGTTAATAAAGTGATGGATATTAGTGACCATTTACCTATATTTACTGTATTTAGATAAAATCACAAGATAAAGAACAACACTGCTGTAAAGTTAAACAGAAACAGGTCAACAAAAACCCTGAAGGCACTAAACAAAGATCTGAAAAACAGAAGTTTATGTTGAAGATGTAAAATTAGGACATAACTCCTTCAAAGAAAAAGTGATAAAACTGTACAAAAAAAACATTTTTGTCTCAGTAACAGTGAAATATTTTTAATATCTTCTTTTTGCTTTTGGCATAATAATTGTTTAAGTTTAATGGATTTAAGGAAGGGGTCAGGGTCAGAGGTCATTGACCTCTGATGTTTACAGTTGTTAATAAAAGAGCTTGAACTCTTTATTAGTGACTTAGTTATTTGTTATATTCTGATCAGAAATGTCATTCTGTAAAGAAATTAAATGTCTTTAAGTTCCAGGTTTAAAAATGGAAGCCAGGTGCCGGTCTGATTTGTTAACAGAGATATCATTTAATTTATTAGAGTTTTGTTTTAAATCTTTAACTTTATTAAGCATGTCATCCATTTTTAATATTGACTCATAATTTAGATTTTATAGCTTTGTCCGCTAAGAGAAACACATAATCCAATCCACTAGAACTACATTGAGGCTGGGAATAAAAAGTCTAATCTTTTGACTTTGGATGTTATTTTTCCATATATCTTCTATCAATGTATTGACTAAAATCATAAAAAAACTAAAAAATGTATTAATCCATAAGTCTATAGGCCTACTGTTCAATATAGCCTTTGTCCTTCCAAAGAAAAGATCACTGCAATCATTTCTTACCGACTGCTTGGTTCAAGTTCTTTTATAGATGGATACTTTTGTCTTCTTCCAGTGAGGTAAAGGCACGTGTCCTGCATCCTCCACGTGCAGCTTTGTGTCTGATACAAGTCTTTATATTAATCCTCAGCGTCCTCATTCTCACCTGAGGAGACATGTCCGGCATCACTCTAATGTTGCACCCCTCCACTGTTCCTCGGGTCTCTCTCAAAATATCCAGCTTCTTCTGATAATGCTGTAGTTTGAAGATGATAGTTCGTGGACACTTCAAAGTACCTCAGGTCCTTCCCGATGCTCTCTTTCAAAATCATCTTCTTTCAGCTTTAAGTTCCACTTCTCTGCCAGGATTTTTACCAAAAAGGAAGACATTGACAAATCTTTGTCATTTCCCTCTGGTCCATTCAACAACCTCAAATTATTCTGAAGGAGCCTGTTTTCCACTTGATCAAAGTAATATATAGCATCTTGTAGTTTCTTTTCAAGCACAACCGTTCTGTTTTCCTGTGCCTCT
Source organism: Neodontobutis hainanensis (assembly GCA_024349245.1). Taxonomy (NCBI): domain Eukaryota; kingdom Metazoa; phylum Chordata; class Actinopteri; order Gobiiformes; family Odontobutidae; genus Neodontobutis; species Neodontobutis hainanensis. The sequence goes on from JALDNG010000032.1 coordinate 224,051, forward strand.
GCCCAAACGCCGTAGTCATGCATTTCTGCCATTGTGCTCTCGAATCTTGTTTCCAATACTTCCACCTACTCCACAACAGAGTTTAGCAATGTATTTGTACGTGTTCAGCTTCAAAAGTTTGATGTGTTTTTCCTAGTGTTTGTGTTCCTCCTCGACATAGAGCCACTGTCCTTTATTCTAGCGTTTTATTCGGTTATTTAAACTTTTCTTGCCAAAGTATATCCCAGCTCAGTAAAATAATGTCACAGCTGACTCTCCGACGGAGAGCAGCGGGTTTTGGCACGAAATGTTAAAATAATATTTAGTTCAGATTAATGAGAGACGATGGAGAGAGATTCCAATTTAGAATGAATGTTCAGGTTTAATTCTTTCAAGAATGAAACAGAACACACACATGTAACAATGGAACAGGATAAGGTTTGCTTCCAAAGGTCAATCCGGTCAATATAAAACATGACAAGTTCCAGGTGCAGGATGTAGTTCGTGGTTAGACTATGTTTGGATTAACATGAAGGACATGACATGAGCTGGACTAAGAGTAAACAGTAATTAATAACTAAAGGAAATATATATTTTCCCTAACACACAGTCTGAGCTGCTTTATATCGGTTTAAACTGATCCTGACTGACTTTAATGGCTCCTCCTCTGTTCTGCTCCACTCTCTCTGCTCTTTTATCCACTGCTCTCTTTCTGTGTCAGACCCTGATGATGTCAGGCTGGTGGGCGGAGCCAGTCGCTGTGATGGAGCCCTGCAGCTGAAACACTTGGACCAATGGAGAGATGTGCTGATGTTTAAGTGGATCCTAAAGACAGGAGCTTCTTTCTGTCGTCGATTGGACTGTGGCTCTGTGATTTCTGTTGAAGTGAGAAGTGTTTCTGATCGTTCTGTTTGGTTGATGAGCTCGTCCTGTGTCCAGTCCACATCTTCACTGAGAGAGTGTGTGGTCTCACTTGATTCACCCAGCTCCCACCTTTTTGCCCTCACCTGTTCAGGTAACACTGCACTGATGACACCTTGGCTTCACTTTGAGTCAGAGTCATTTTGAATTAAAAATGTTCCCTTCATACCTTCATCTTCTCCCACTTATTCCCGTTGGCTGTGGGGGGGCTGGAGCCTGTCCCAGCAGCTTTGGGCCTGAGGCAGGGTTCACTCTGGACACTGGACAGATAGTCGCAGGGCTAACACTTGAAGACAGGGGACATTTAGATTCAGCAGTTCACCTGCACAGACGTGTCTTTGAAGATCTGTCTTTAATAATTTAATTAAATATAAAAACACTGTTTAATATTAATATCACCCTCAGCTTAGTTTAAAACAAGTGTTGGACTTTAAATGGTTTAAGTTAATTTTGCATTTTTTATTCACTGCTAATGTTATTTTCTCATTTAGTGTAGTCTCTGTTTACTGATTGTTTTCATTTGTCTCGAGGCCAGCTGTCAATCATTCAGATGATTTGCATAAGTAGGTGAAGGGGGGGTCTGCAGTGACCGAGGACACATAGTTTTTAGCAATGACAGGCAGTGAGAGGCTGCAGGATCAGCTGCTGTCTGTGAGTCTCCTGTGTTGCATAAATAAATCACAAAACGTATTTGTTGGTATGGACATTAGTTTATATTTGATTTGAGTAAAATCTCTTTTGACGGTACCTCAGTGGCCATTTGATTATTTTGGTTTTCTACTTTATCTTTATGTACAAATAGCCACTACAACGAGTTTTACAAAGATTACAAGTTTTGATGAAAACATGTCTGTCTTTATTCAGCCTCTCTCTGTTGTCACAGACTCTGTGAGGCTGCTCCAGGGGCCCAGGCTGTGTTCAGGATCACTAGAGGTCCACTGGAACCAGTCCTGGACCTCAGTCTGTGAAGAGGACTTTGACCTGCAGGATGCAGAGGTGGTCTGCAGGGAGCTGGGCTGTGGAGCTCCTTCTCTCCTCCAGGGGGCGCTCTATGGAGAGGGGAGGGCTCCTCTGGGGCAGACGTTCCAGTGTGAGGGCCATGAGTCTGCTCTGATGAACTGTACCAGGTCCAGCTCAGGAAACACCTGCTCATCTGGAAAAGCTGTAGACCTCACCTGCTCAGGTAAGTTCTGTCTTTCTAAACTCTCAGATTTACATCTTATTTTTAAAATATCACAGGGTCACAATCTCAAATTAAGTTTGTGTAGATAAAATCTTACTGACTTTATCAAAATCATCACAATACATCCATTAACTCTAATATCTATCGGAAGGTTGGCGGTTTGATTCCTCCTCTGCCACAGTTAATTCTGTCATTGGGATTTGAGTGGTGTTCAAGCTTTAACATTAGAAGCTTAATGTAACTTGCTTTGGATAAAAACGTCTGCTAAATTAATAAATGTGATGTAAATGTGATAAGAGCTTGAATGCTCAGAGTTAGAGCTTTACAACAAAGAGTGACAGCAATCTAAAGTCTAGTGTTAGTTTTATCTGGATCTTTATTTTGGCCCATCAGTACCTCCAGACTTACTGATAAGCACACCTTTTTGGTGGACTGGTCTCTTTATCTCACAGTAGCTTCACTAACCAGCCTGACCTCGTTGTTGGCGCTCCTCTTGTGTAAGTCTTGCTTGACCCAACTGCATAGGCTCCTCTGTAGGGTGGTGTGGTTAATGGCAGAGTGGAGAGCGAAGGAATGCTGGGTAGTGTTAGAGAATATCTGAGTTGCCCTCAGAGCTGCAGAGAGTCACACGAAAGAACAGACAGACAGGAGATGTTCTGGATGTCTTAGGCAGGAGTGGTTTATTTACCATCGATACAGGACCTGGAGACAGGACACTAAACACAGTGGATCATTAAATAACCAGTGTATGCTTCTGGAATAGCAGGAACCTATGTCGACTCGTCCTGCGTCATTGAGCAGGTGAGGTTTTAAACCTTGCAGTTGTTTAAGCTAAACAGAGACAAAGCTCAGAGACATACAGTAGATACTACAATCACAGCCTTGGTCTAAGGGAGGGCCTCATAAGGCACGCTGACCAGTACACACACCTTTTTAACAGATTGTCACAGCTTAATGTATAGCTCTCAATTAATGTTAAAGACTTTATATATAAATGGATAATTATCCAACAGGAAGCCTTTGTGGAGCTGAACAGGGCCCAGAGGGTGTAGAGATAGACTCTCTCTCTTTGTCGAGCACAAAGATAATTGTCTAAATAATTACCTACAGAAACCAAAGATTTAAGATTATGTAGTTGATCACGAGAGATAATTTTATCCTTTAATCTCTCTCTTAGTCCTTTGACAAAAACAGCTCAAGGCTATTGTTGGTCCAATCCACCTCTGCAGCCAGAGTCCAAATTTCAATAATAAAATCTGAAACAGATCTCACACTTGACCTTAACAGAGAGAGCGTCAGCTTTGTAATCAGGGAGGTTAAAAACACATTCTATTTATTTCTCAAATTCATCAAAACTGACTTCTTCTAGGGTGGTATTAAACAAAACCTTAGCTTCTGCCCATTGCAGAGCTCTCACTCAATAAACCACATTTGTAATGAAGTTTAGCAGAGTCTGAAGTGAACAAGACTGGACGTTTAACTCAGATAAACATTGAAAAAAAATCCACAGAAGTGTCGGGGCTGATCTGAGAATGGTTCAGAGTCCGTGCAGCGTGACTTCAGAGATTGAGGAGATGAATCAGGAGCAGTGGGCTGGAGGGCGAGCAGAACACTAACCTGGGGGGCCAACAGTGTGTCTTGTTGGGAAAGGACTTGGTCAAACACTTACACACTTCTGTTGGCTTCTGTTGATAAGTTTATTCTCTGCTCTCTGACACACTCTGGTTATGTTCAAATAAAACATTTATATGATGGTCTAAAACAAATCTTGTGGTGGAAACTAGGAGGCTCCCCCCTTTTGCAAACGCTTTTAACAAAACCCTTCCAAAAGTAACAAAGGTGCTAAACAAAGAGCTTAAAAAGTAAAACAATTGCTCGACATAAATAAATTTAGTCTTAACATAAAAAATATCTAATAACTAATTTTCTTCACTGACAAAAAAAAGTTTTAGTCGTTAGTATTGATAAAGACTTGAGTTAAAAAATCTCACATAAATTACACAAATGGAAAAATTACCAAAGCCATCACCATATTAAAGCAAAACACTTTTTAAATATTCCTTCATTTATTCTCTACTGCTTAGTCCCATTAGGGGTCATGTGACTGGAGCCTATTCCAGCAGCTTTGGGCCTGAAGTGGGGTTCACCCATAGACAGTATAAATATAGATGTTATCCGCCCATAGGTCCCCTCTTCACTGATATTGTCATTACAATTCGGCAATAAAATGTCCGTTACATCCATGATTTTCGGCTTTTACTCAATAGTAAAACAATAGTTTTTAGATAGCGTAAACGGACGTAATAATCAAAAATTCAACCCCCCCACAGAGTTGTCACGTAGTATAAACTTAGCTCTAGAGACCGGAGCCATCTTTTTACCAGGCTGTAAACATCATTTTTACACTTGTAAAGTCGCCATTGGGTTTCGCCTTATATTTCCTCTTTTGGAGCCTGCCCTCTGGTGGACGGCAGTATATTGCTATATTCTGCCGTATTTTGGCGTATGGCGGCGCCCTTACGCAATGGCCATTTAGGAGGTTCCATGGGAGACGCTTGGGTTCACCCTGGACAGTGGCCAGTTAGTTGCTTGTGTAACCCACACTTCTTGAAGTCCTTTTATTTTGGTGGACACATCCTGCACTTCCTGTGACTTCTTTAAGAACGGGGTCACAGGTCACTCAGATTCCTCCACCGAGTTCCTCGCTGTGACTGTGGCGTGCTCAGGTTGGCGTTTTTAGACGAAGGTAGACAAAAAATGGATTCTACAGATCCTAAACTAACCATTTCTCAATCGGCGGATTATTTCTATGGTTAGCGATTGTATTGAAGTAGTTAATTAGTGATGAGCGTCACTCATCACAATTTCCCTATTCAAAACACCCTTAGCATTCAAGCTACATTAGCGGTTATATGCTTCTAATTTGGTTCCTTTCTATTGTAAACGAGCTGATGTAGCTACAATGCTTATTGAGTTGTTGTGCAACTTTATTACTCTATGCGTCTGCTTGAGTAGTTAAGCTATTAATTCAATACTTTTTATTATTTAAGTGTGTTGTGATAAATGAAACAAAGTAAAAATGCACTTGTTTTATTCAATGGATTTTGATTGACCATGTCTAATAGTCACTTAATTTATATATAACTATTTATAATATAGCAATGTGGATAATTAATTAAAGTTATACTTCTTGGATAAAATGTTAATCATTATATTGGTTATAGATATAACTATGTTTATTGTATGTTGTATGTATGTAAATATGAATATGGCTGCTATTATTGTTACCGAAGCTAATGGTTAATTATGTTGACCTCTTGTAGATTAGAGGTTTTTGTTTTTTTCGGAGTTCCAAAAAGAATTACAAAAGAACTGCAAACCCTTCTACTCATTCTTCAGATGGCGAGCTTCCCTTGAACTACCTATGCGGTCCCCTTTCTTGGGGATTTATGGACAATTAAAAAGGCAGTAGCCCGAAACGGACCAAACTAAAGAATGGCTAAACTGCTGTCTCCAATATCTTGCATCCATACCTCATTTTGTAATAATTATTATCATTGCTGGTGTCATTTTTATTTACGTAATACATTTATTTATCTTACACAAAACTGTTTTGACTCGGTGTTTATTCCTCAAAGGTCCAGTCTTCTGATGCTGCCAATATTTAGAAGTCGTCAAGTTTAAACCTAGCCTAACTGGTTAAACATGGTTAACATTTAGAGACAAACAACCATTCACGCTCACATTCATTCACTAGGGACACTTTAGAGTTGATTAATGACCTGTTCATGCATGTGTTTGGACGGTGGGTGAGCCGGAGTACCCGGAGAGAACCCACAGTAACGCGATGACTCCTCAGAGAAAGACCGGAGTCGGCAGGGTTTTGAACTCGCCACCTTCTTGTTGTGAGGCAGGAGTGCTACGTGCACCCTACGTGCACTTTTAAATCTGCATTATTTATTCTGTACAGTTCCATGATAGTGCCATATTTAATGTACTGTATACAAATTTGGGGGTCGACAAAGGCTTAGGGTTAAAACTTACAGCTTATATTTCTTTTACAAAACAGGGTTCTAAACGTTCTCTGTAACTGTTGGTTTAAAGATCCATCAAACACATTATTTGTAAAATTTAAGGTTCTAAAATTTCAGGATTTATTTGATTTTTAGAAAAAAATAAATAATACCATTAAATATCCAAAAAAATCTCTAGAAGCGAGGCCTACAATAGGTGTGTGTGGTTTTGCTCTGTGTGTGAGAGAGGCTCTGTTCATGAGGCCACTCTTCATCCTCTTCACTTTCAACATTACACACAGTACCTCTGACACTTTCATGTCTTTTCATTCCCTGACTGCTCCGTGGGAGGAGTTTGTGTTGGTCTTCTGACTGCAGGTCTTCGTCTGATTGGTGAGACACAGTCATGTCTCTGGCAACAATAAAGAATAGAACGTGTCGAATAAATGGTAAAAGAAAAGGAAGTGGTCGAGTGTAGCTCAATGTAACTGAGTCAGAGTAAATCTACTCAAGTCAAAGTAAAACTACTCTTAGAGTACTTTTCAAAACATTGCTCAAGTAAATGTAAATGAGTAAATGTAACTGTTACTACCCACCTCTGCCAAGAACAAGTCTTATGTTGACCTGCTTTTATCATTTCAGAGGCTGACACAGACAGGTATTTGTGTTCATATTTGGAGCTTTAGATTTCAGAATAATAGTCTTTCTTTCCTCTGTAACAAGTTTAACAATCAAAGCCTAATTTGTTAAAAGAGATATAATTTAATTTATTAGAGTTGTTGTGTTTTAAATCTTTAACTTTATTAAGCATGCCATCCATTTTTAATGTCGACTCTTGTCATTTAGATTTTATATCTTTGTTTATGTTTGACCTCCAATTGATTTATTTCTTCTTTTTTAAAACACTTTCCTTTTTGCAGTATAGGCTCTCATTACTGCCCTTATATAAGCCTTAAAGGAAGCCCATATAATAAAGAGATGTGGCTTCTATTGGGGTCCGTCTGGTCAATATTAGTTTTCATAAACTCCTGAATATGTTCTTTAACATAGTTCTCAAATTTTTAACCATTAAATATTTCTATTCCTCCTTCACATGTGAACAGGTTTTCACTTTTGGAGTCCTGCTGCAACAGTAGCATGATCAGAAATTATAATATTGTACCTTTCACATGAAATACAGTTATTAATACCACTTTGAGACAAACACATAATCCAGTCCACCAGAACTACATTGAGGCTGGGAGTATTTTCCTGTAAATAACTGCCAGATCTCTTTAGACGGTAGACGTATTCTGAACAATTGTGGAGATTTAAGTCAAAGTTTTTAAGCCAAAGTTATCAGGCGTCTTGAGGAGACCCCAGCTCTTCAGACCTCTCACGTCAGGTCTTAACCAAACTTTTCCTCCCAGAGTACAGCCCAGATCAGTAAAATAATGTCACAGCTGTATGACCTGAATTAAAAGCCAGTGGTCCTTTCTGCAGTCAGGCTGGTCTCTGTCTCCTCTCTGTCCTGATCCCATCTGCTTTTACCAGTGCAGCTTTGGGACCTATAGGAAATGCTTTCTTTGTGCATTTCCCCGTGCACACCAGGTCCACACTCCGACGGAAAGACAGTGGGTTTTGGCACAAAATGTTAAAATAATATTTAGTTCAGATTAATGAGAGACGATGGAGAGAGATTCCAATTTAGAATGAATGTTCAGGTTTAATTCTTACAAGAATGAAACAGAACACACACATGTAACAATGGAACAGGATAAGGTTTGCTTCCAAAGGTCAATCCGGTCAATATAAAACATGACAAGTTCCAGGTGCAGGATGTAGTCCGTGGTTAGTTCAGTCTATGTTTGGATTAACTTGAAGGACATGACATGAGCTGGACTAAGAGTAAACAGTAATTAATAACTAAAGGAAATATATATTTTCCCTAACACACAGTCTGAGCTGCTTTATATCGGTTTAAACTGATCCTGACTGACTTTAATAGCTCCTCCTCTGTTCTGCTCCACTCTTTCTGCTCTTTTATCCACTGCTCTCTTTCTGTGTCAGACCCTGATGATGTCAGGCTGGTGGGCGGAGCCAGTCGCTGTGATGGAGCCCTGCAGCTGAAACACTTGGACAAATGGAGAGATGTGCGAATGTATGACTGGATCCTAAAGACAGGAGCTTCTTTCTGTCGTCGATTGGATTGTGGCTCTGTGATTTCTGTTGAACGGAGAAGTGTTTCTGATCGTTCTGTTTGGTTGATAAGCTCGTCCTGTGTCCAGTCCACATCTTCACTGAGAGAGTGTGTGGTCTCACTTGATTCACCCAGCTCTGACCTCTCTGTCCTCACCTGTTCAGGTAACACTGCACTGATGACACTGTGGCTTCACTTTGGGTCTTTTTGATTTAAAAATGTCCCCTTCATTCCTTCATCTTCTGACACTTATTCCCGTTGGCTGTGGGGGCAGTTAGTCGCAGGGCTAACACTTAAAAACAGGGGACATTTAGATTCAGCAGTTTACCTGCACAAACATGTCTTTGAAGATTTGTCTTTAATAATTAAATTAAATATAAAAACACTTACTAAACGTTAGCATTAATGTTTTAGGCAAGTTTGAATTTAGGCTATTGCTCAGCAATTCTATGCATTTAGTTTGATTTAGGTTTGATTCAGTGTTAATAATTACACAATGCACAGGTGAGACAGGTGTGACAGGTGAGACAGGTGAGACAGTTGAGACAGGTGAGACAGGTGTGACAGGTGAGACAGGTGAGACAGGTGTGATAGGTGAGACAGGTGTGACAGTTGAGACAGGTTGGTGAGTGCTTTGAGGCAGTAGCACTAAACCCCTGTTACAGGCTCTAACACTTGTTTTGTAGTGTTAGTTCCAGGAAAAATAGATCAATGTTTTTATAAATAAGTAATAAATAATGTTGTATATATATTTAAAATAAATATTAAATAAATATTTTTTGTGTTTTTTATTATTTTGTTTATTGGGTTTAAGAATATATCTACATTTTTTTGCTAAGGTTAATTGATGTAATTTGTGTTTGTTTTGCATTTATAATTTATTGGTAATATTGTTTTTTATATTAGTTTAGTCTCTGTTTACTGATGTTTACACTGACCAGCTGTCAATCATTCAGATGATTTGCATAAATAGGTGAAGGTAGGACACATGTTTTTAGCAGGGACAGAGGCTGTCTTTGAGTCTGCTGTGTTGCGTAAATAAACTACAAAATGTATTTGTTGGTATGGACATTAGCTTATATTTGATTTGCGTGAAATCTGTCTTAACGGTACCTTAGTGGCCATTTGATTAGTTTGGTTTTCTAGTTTATCTTTATGTACAAATAGCCACTACAACGCGTTTTACAAATAGTTTTGATGAAAACACGTCTGTCTTTATTCAGCTTCTCTCTGTGTCCACAGACTCTGTGAGGCTCCAGGGGCCCAGGCTCTGCTCAGGATCACTGGAGGTCCACTTGGACCAGGCCTGGACCTGCAGGATGCAGAGGTGGTCTGCAGGCAGCTGGGCTGTGGAGCTCCTTCTCTCCTCCAGGGGGCGCTCAATGGAGAGAGGGGGGCTTCTCTGGGGCAGACGTTCCAGTGTGAGGGCCCAGAGTCTGCTCTGATGAACTGTACCAGGTCCAGCTCAGGAAACACCTGCTCATCTGGAAAAGCTGTGAACATGACCTGCTCAGGTGAGCTCTGCTCTCATCTGTCTTTCTTAACTCTCAGATTTATATGTTATATTTAAAATATCAAAGGGTCACAATCTCAAATGAAGTTTATGTAGATACAATCTTTCTGACTTCAACAAAACCATCACAATCCATCCATAAAACTCTATTAAACCTTTTGGCTTCCGTCAGGATTCATAGAAATTGGATAAAAAATATAGCCTTTCAACCATTAAACAAATAAAACTGATCTTGGAACAGCTCTGTGACAAACATGTGAGAACAATAATTGAAATGCTAATCAACAAACTACCTCTAGTGGACTACATTAATTATTGTGTCCTGTCTGTTGGATCCAGACGAAGATAAACTTTATTGATCCACAAACGAGGGGCACAGAGCTCAGCTACAATCAGGAACAGAAGAATGGGCCTCATGCAGGAATGTTTACCTACGAAGCTTCTGAAATGTTCTTTTTAAGAGAATCTCTGTACTTGGAATTCATGAAGCATTCTCAAACAGTGCGGTTCATTTTTCCTGTGTGTGTGTAAGTGCCTGTTCTCGCCCCTCATTAACAACGTTGAATAACTCTTTTTCATTTAATAACAGTTTCAGTCAAAATGTCTCTGTTGATATGAATGGAAAAACTGGTGGACCAAAATGGCAGACCTAGACAAAATGGCAGTTTAAAATGTTTATTAAAATAAAACAAACAGAAGGTAAAGATCAAGAGGAAAGTTTACAGAAAACAGGCTTAAGCTGTGAAACATGGAATGTGGGTTCAAGTGGGGAGAAGGTCTGTGTGAGTCTATGTTTAGAGGGATATTTTTGGTAGATAACCAGACTGACTGACCTTCGTGGAACTGAGGTGAAGGAGTACGATGCTTGTCAGTCCATGACTTTGTTAACCAGTAGATCAGTGGTTTCCCAATGCGAACCAAGCTCCTGCTCCGGTCGTACAGGGAACGGAGCACCCCAGCACTCCCAGAGCACCCCCCACAGGGCGCCACGAGGGACACAGTCGAATGCCTTCTCCAGATTCACAAAACACATGTGGACTGGTTGGGCAAACTCCCATAAACCCTCCAGCACCCTGGAGAGGATCTAGAGCTGATCCAGTGTTCCCCGACAGGGACGAAAACCACATTGTTCCTCCTGAATCTGAGGTTCAACTATCGGCCGCATTCTCCTCTCCAGTACCCTGGCATAGACTTTCCCGGGGAGGCTGTGGAGTGTGATCCCTCTGTAGTTGGAACACACCCTCCGGTCCCCCTTCTTGAAAAGAGGGACCACCACCCTGGTCTGCCAGTCCAGAGGTACTGTCCCCAAACGCCACGTGATGTTGCAGAGGCGTGTCAACCAAGACAGCCCTACAACATCCAGAGACTTGAGGTACTCAGGGCGTATCTCATCCACCCTCGGTGCCTTGCCATCGAGGAGCTTCCCAACCACCTCCGAGCCCTCAACCTCTGCTTCCTCAGTGGAAGACGTGTCGATGGGGTTGAGGAGATTCTCAAAGTATTCCTTCCACCGTCCAACAATGTCCCCAGTTTAAGGGAGTCCCACGAGCCAACCAGGCTCGGTAGGTCTCCTTCTTCAGCTTGACGGCATCCCTTACTTCCGGAGTCCACCACCGGGTTCGGGGGTTGCCGCCACGACAGGCACCGGAGACTTTATGGCCACAGCTTCAAGTGGCCGCATCGACAATGGAGGTGGATAACATGGTCCACTCAGACTCAATGTCTCCAACCTCCCTCGGGATCTGGTCGAAGCTCTGCCGGAGGTGGGAGTTAAAGATCTCTCTGACAGGGGGCTCGGCCAAACGTTCCCAACAGACCCTCACAGTACATTTGGGTCTCCTGAGTCTGTCCAGCTTTCTCCCCCGCATCGGATCCAACTCACCACCAGGTGGTGATCAGTTGACAGCTCCGCCCCTCTCTTCACCCGAGTGTCCAAGACATACGGCCGGAGGTCAGATGAAACAACTACAAATCGATCTCCGGCCTAGGGTGTGCTGATGCCACGTGCACTGATGGACACCCTTATGCTTGATCATGGTGTTCTTTATGGACAAACTGTGACTAGCACTGAAGTCCAATAACAGAACACCACTCGGGTTCAGATCCGGGGGGTCATTCCTCCCAATCATGCCCCTCCAGGTGTCACTGTCGCTGCCCACGTGAGCGTTGAAGCCATTTGGCCCGTAAACACAAACAACAGTGAGAGACCTATCCCCGACCCAAAGTCACAGGGAAGCGAACCTCTCGTTCACAGGGGTGAACTCCAACACATGGCAGCTGAGCTGGGGGGCTATGAGCAAGCCCACACCAGCCCACCGCCTCTCACTGCAGGCAACGCCAGAGTAGTGGCGAGTCCAGCCTCTCTCAAGGATTTGGGTTCCAGGGCCCAAGCTGTGCGTGGAGGTGAGCCCGACTATCTCTAGTCGGTATCTCTCAACCTCCCGCACAAGCTCAGGCTCCTTCCCTGCCAGCTTGGTGACATTCCATCTCCCGCCATCTAGCGCCAGATTCCGTGTCCGGGGATTGGGTCGTTGAGGCCTCTGCCTTCGACTGTCACCCAATCCACTTTGCACCGGCCCCTTACGGTTCCTCCTGCAGGTGGTGGGCCCACAGGAGGTCGGACCCACGTCGCTCCTTTGGGCTGAGCCCGGCCGGGCCCCGTGGGGAAAGACCCGGCCACCAGGCGATCGCATACGAGCCCCAACCCCGGGCCTGGCTCCAGCGTGGGGCCCCGGTTGCGCCATACCGGGCGACGTCACGGTCCTTGATTTTCTTGTATCCATTAGGGGGTTTTTAACCGCTCTTTGTCTGGCCAGTCACCTAGGACCTGTTTGCCTTGGGAGACCCTACCAGGGGCATATAGCCTCCGACAACATAGCTCCTAGGATCATTCGGGCACTCAAAACCCCTCCACCACGATAAGGTTGCGGTTCAAGGAGATTCAAGATTTAAGAGTTTTATTTGTCATATATACAGTAACATACAAAATATATACTAGTGCAGCTAACGTGACACTAGCCGACCTGCAGACGCCTGTAGAGTCAAGGCTTTGACTCAGTTTGCTGCTGTGTTTCAGAGCCACGTACACGAGAAGCACTAATGAAATACTCACAATATACATTTATATGGATTTATTTATACTTTATAATATATATGGCCAATATATGAGTCCTTGTAATAACGCCTGCACCGTCTGTTGGAGCTGTTTCTAGTCTTTTCTTTATTTAAATTGGTTTTAAATACATTTAATATTGTAGCGGAGCACTGTTGTGATCCGCTCGTTTAGAGAATACTTCCGGGTCACGTGACCTGCCCAGCTTCTGTTAAAATGCATATGCTCTGGTTGTTGGTGCAGTTATATTTGATGCCGTTATGTGTTGTTGCTGTCTATGGTTTGTTATGTTGGGATTTTCTGTTTGGCTGTTCATGCTAAATGATGTTGCTGGGGGTAAGATTGCCTGGGTGTTTACGTAGCACTGTTATCTGAAACCATGACTGAGAATACCATGTTGTGCAATGGCCCACTGTGTGTTCATGTAAAATTGGTGTGTAATAAACCTTGTCTATAAAACTTGACATCTCACTCTTGTGACTTAGTTTTGATAAGATTAAGAGTCACAATATTTTGTTTTGTTAAAGTGCAACTAAACCCCTGGTCAGAACCGAATTCCGCCCACTGGCAATATTTGAAAAATGCTGGAAAAGTGGGCGGAGACAGATGCGGATTGATTGACAGCTCAGATGCGAGAAGTGCAAAGATGTAGAGTGACTGGAGTGACGCAAGTAGCTTTGCAACAGAGCGGTCATTTGAAGTGGAGGACTTTTCTCCCCCTCCTTCACCTGAAGAGGAGGAGGGTGAATTGTCATTACAGACAGGGCCAGAGCCTTATCAATTCGAGCCGCTGGCTCAAGTCGCGGGCCCAGATACCGGTAATGCTATCGAAGCAGCAGCGCAAGAGAGAATGGGGCCAGTGTCGGAGTGGTAAAAATTAGCATTATGGCTAATTTAGGCTAATGCTCAGCAAAGGCTAACGAACTTTTTAAAAATTGCAAACCTATGCATTTAGTTTGATTTTGGCATGTAGTGTTAATAATTAAGCAAAAAAATATTTGAAATCTAGATAGAAATGATTGTCTCAACAGGTGCACCTGTGGGCACTGCAGCTCTCTGTCCCCAGGAGAGAATGTCTGTTGTAGGGAGATACCCAAGGTATAGCTATGAAAAATCACAAGACCCAGATTGTTCAGTACACTTAATTCATTTACTAAGTAATCGACACAAAACCCACAATCCTCGCATATCAAATAATAAATAAATCATCCTAACAGAGTAAAGTAAAAGTAAGCATTCTCATATTATAGGTAATGCATAGGTGTGACCAGATTGGTGGAGTAGACTGCATAACAGCCCATCCAGGCTTTGAGCCAGTAGCTCTAAACCCCTATGTATTACAAGCTGTATATGGCACTTATCTCTAGTTATTTGGTGAAATGGAAGATACACTTACAAACATGTTAGTTCCAGTATGAAAAGATCAATATTATTATAAATCATTTTATTTTTTTTTACCCTCCACTTCAACATACACGTGCACCTCCTCTGCTTATCGCAATGTCGTGAGGTGGTGCTGGGGTACCTTGGCCAACACGTAAGAGTGGTCATACCTTCCTGCGCTGTGACCAGGATCAGGGAAGAGTTTCCTGAAGGACCATACAGAGGTTTTCTTCCCCCACTGGATTTTTGAATATGTTTTTTTATAAATAAAATAAAAATAAAATAAAGGACTTCTAAAGAAGCATTTATAATTGGACTTACACACTACATAATTCTGTAAATCAGCTATAAAACTCAAAGTAAACATGTAGCAATATACACACACACACACACACACACACACACACACACACACACACACATATATATATACACACACACACACACCAAAACCCTTTCCCATATGCCAAGGGTAAAAGAAGTGTCTAATGTCCTTTTTTTGCTCCCTCATGAACTTCTGTACACCTGAATGTCGGTCGGTCACCAAGGACTGGACCACGACACCTCTTTGCTCAAGAAGAGACAGGCTTCTAACAAATCCTTCCTTCTCCATTCGTTGGCTGTTTCCGACTTTATTGCTCTGCAAACTCAAAAGTACTTTAGAGCAATGCGCAGTATATAGTTTTTCACATAACAAAATACTTCATTGTGTAGTACCTGGACTAGTTGGATGTCTATGACCACATTGGCTTTGAGATCCATCATTGTATAGCTGCCATATTTTGCTGAATGTCCTACAATTGTTATTTGCACTTTAGTCAACAAAGCCCGGTAGCAGCAGCAGCAGCTGCTGTATGTATGTATGTACATAAAAAAGTTATTTATTACCGGGTGAATCAGCTCATGTCCCCACCAAGAGTCACAGCCCCAGCAGCAATGGTGTTTTCAATTAGGATATCCTGCTCAATCTTCCACTGCCAGTTTATTGTGGGAATAAGGAGTCTGGCCTGATGCTTGTGGAAGCACTGCTCAGAGATTCCCTTGATTTTGAAAGCATCTAAGAACTAAAGAAAAAAAACAGACATCTTCATAAAATGACTTGGTGTGCAAATATAAGGGCACCATATATTATCTCTCACCTTTGATGTCTGGCAAAATGATGAGCCAGTGAACAGAACAGCTGCACAAAGCTGTAGGTTTCCCGCTGGTATATTGTTTACCGTTGGCTGGCTCGACCAGTCCCTGGAATACTCGCAGTGAGCACAGTGCTGTTTGACTTGGAGAAGTATCCCAATGGCACACCACACACTCCTGTTAGGCATTCTGGCCTGGGTGGCTGTGCAAATTATAATAAATTTGTTATCAATAAGCATTAAAAGTGCAAAACAACATTAAATCATCTTGACTATATGATAGTACAGTACAATACAATAGTATTCAAACTCACATTTGCTTCTCCTGATAGGCTTCACCTTAGTCTGCACACCTGCAGATCTGGAGCTGACTGGTTCTGTCTGGCACCCAATTTCTCTGGTCATCTAAAATTAGTCCTAAATTCAATCATTTCAGATATTTTACAATGCAATAAATAAATATTAGTGACACAAATGTTCTCACAAAGCGAAGAATCTCAAATAAGACATGGCCAAACACAAACAGTCACATATAGCCTCGTGGAGCAGCAATATGCAATTTACAACAATAGTGCAAATTTTTGCTGCTTTTAATTAAATAAGCAAGCTTTACACAAAACGCACAAGTCCAACACAGCTATCCAAGCCAGCGTAAAAATGCCCTCTGTTAGAACACACGAGTCAAGAGACGTATGTTTGGCCAAGTCCAAAGTCACAAAAATAAAGCTTCTTTAGTGCTGCATCACTGAAACACGTACAGCAAAGTATGAGAAAAGACTAACGTAATATTGAGTAATAACATAGTAATGCTAGATATATGTGTGTGCTGAGAAACAAGGGAGTATCTACACTAGTCTGCGACAGACCCGTTAGCGCCACGGTATCTGAAGCTGAAGCTAACGTTTAGCATACTGTATCTAACTAGCAATATGACAAACTGATGAATTAATTTTAGTTTAATAGGATAAATATATATATAAATATATGCTCACTTACCTGAAGACACTGCTGCAGTGGTGGAGTCCGTGCAAGAGGAGCAGCGTTTGGCACTGCAGTGCTTTTTAGCGTGAGCATTTTGGAGAAGCCCATTTCCACCTCCATTGCGTTAGAGAAGCAATCCCGCGTAAAATGCAGGTTGCACACTCCAGCTCTCAGCGGTAACTCTCGGTCTCCCAGGCCAAGTGTATGTAACCACTTATTCCTAATTTCTAAGTCTGCTGGAAAGCTATGCAGTCCAACAGTGCTGTTGTAACCAGCAACACTACACCTACGCCCCATTCTAACGACCACACTAAATACAGCTCTAATGCAAAAAAAAATCTATGCTAACCTAAAGCTATCCTAACTGATGCAATACTGTGCCACTAACTATGCTTATAACAATACTACACTAAGAACTAACTGCTATGCTATTTAATTATCTAGGCTGTGAGAAATAATCTAAATATCTATATAAATGGCTATGCTAACTAGATGCTAATATACGCTGACTGGCTACGGGTTTTGACAAAACAAGATGTTTTTATACCAGGAGTAAACAATGCCGAGGGTGACGTGCCAGGGTCATGGGTCGTGTGCCGTTAGTCGAGCCAGTATACGTCACAGTTTTAGCAACTACAATAATTATCGTTCAACCTGAAGGGGGCAGCACTTAGACGGTTTTACACCATATTTTTTAAAATTAATATACTTTATACTCAATTGTCAAAACTTTTAGTCAGATCAATGGACAGCACTAATAAGGCCCCATTCATACAGATCATTAACTAAAAAAAGTTGTTTTAGGGTTTAGTTACTCTTTAAGCATTTGATTAATAGCATCAATATTTGAGCAATGGTTAGTGCTTTTATTTTGAAGGCTGCGTCAGTTTCTCAGTGACATTTGAAATTAATGTTGGTTACTTTGTTTGTTTGTTGGACAAATGGCCACTACACCATCTACTACGACCTACTGTGTGAAATATACATATAAGTTTATTCCACATTATTCCTCTGCAAAGCTTTCTTAATTGTTCTGAAAGACAAAGACACCCGGTCTAAATCTGCTGCCATTGAGTTTCCTGTGTTGAGTTCCTCCAGTCACAGTCTGAGCTGCTTTATATCGGTTTAAACTGATCCTGACTGACTTTAATGGCTCCTCCTCTGTTCTGCTCCACTCTCTCTGCTCTTTTGTCCACTGCTCTCTTTCTGTGTCAGACCCTGATGATGTCAGGCTGGTGGGCGGAGCCAGTCGCTGTGATGGAGTCCTACAGCTGAGACACTTTAACCAATGGAAGGATGTGGCAATGAACATATTTCACTGGGACCTAATGTCTGACTGGAACCTGAAGACAGGAGCTTCTTTCTGTCGTCGATTGGACTGTGGTTCTGTGATTTCTGTTGAACAGAGAAGGGTTTTTGCTCATTCTGTTTGGTTGATGAGCTCGTCCTGTGTCCAGTCCACATCTTCACTGAGAGAGTGTGTGCTCTCATATGATTCCTCCAGCTCCGAGGTCTCTGCCCTCACCTGTTCAGGTAACACTGCACTGATGACACTGCTTCACTTTGAGTCAGAGTCATTTTAATTTAAAAATGTCCCCTTCATTCCTTCATCTTCTGCCACTTATTCCCGTTGGCTGTGGGGGGGCTGGAGCCTGTCCCAGCAGCTTTGGGCCTGAGGCGGGGTTCACTCTGGACACTGGACAGTTAGTCGCAGGGCTAACACTTAAAGACAGGGACATTTAGATTCAGCAGTTCACCTGCACAGACATGTCTTTGAAGATTTGTCTTTAAAGTGGTGTTACGTAAGTTTCTGAAAAACCTAACAGTTAGTGACACCAGTGGCCGATAGAGGAACTGCAGTCAGTGTCCTGCTCGCTCTCGCTGCAGCGCGCTCGTACGTACATGACAGAGCATCAGACAGACGTTCACAGGACTTGGAGTTTTACTGGCATCATGTTTACAGAGGAGGTAAGAAAAGTTACACTTCTGTAGTTGTTGTTTGACAAATTTTATTTGAGAGTAAACTATATTTGAGTCTCGAGCGCTGACACAGCAGTAAAACTCCTGAGACCTGGGAGATAAGAGAGCAACTAATGTTTGACAATGGCATGTTTTAGAAAGCGTTGCTCAACACAATACAGCCTTAGAGCTAACGCTGCATGAGATTTTATCGATTGTGTAACACCTGGGTATTATATAACTTAATAGAGTTGAGGACTATTGCATCCACTGTATTCAGATGATAAGGTTCTTAGTGGAGCTTGTGGCTGTGAAACATGAACATGAAACAGAAAACCAGTTTAAATCAAAATATATTCAATTATTTAAGGGAAAAGTTCAAATTCAAAATGTAGATGTGATGTGTAACCATGTGTCCAGTTCAAAGTTCTTTAAAGCTCTTTAGACGTGAAAAAAAAATAAATCTGTATTTAACAAACCTTTATTTCAGAATCACTCACAAGAAATAAATTTAATTAAGTGTGTCCTTCCAGCTCACCGTGGGCTCCAGTCCCAAAAAAACCTGACCTGAAAACCGTCAGAATGTGTGAATGAATCAAAACATATAGTTCGAGGTTTACCGGTAAACAAATCATTAATTCTCTTTAAAGATGCATATTTCAATTACAATCATACAGTTCAAAACAGAGCAACATTTACATATTTCAGAATCAAAACACTTGAATCTGGCTCATTAGCTTTAGCCACTCAATGAGAAATGCCATAGACATTAGCATTTCAATGCTTCATAAACATTACACACAACAGTCAAAAACACAAGGAAACACAAGATGAACACTTTAGTTGTATTTTAAAAATAAAACTATTGAAAGTTCAAAGTTCACTCAACATTGGTTCAGTTTCCATTTCTACTTGTTTAAATGGAGAATGTAAAAGACACATTTCTCTTATGGAGGTCTGTTAAACGTTAAAGTTGGAGAAATAAGTGTCAGAAGAAAATGAGCTGAGTTATTGAAGCTGTTTGTAACATATAGTCTAGTTAGACAGCTTTGTTTGCTTTAAGCGTCAGCCACAGTGAGTGCAGGAACCCACGAATGAAACTTCTGACCCAGCCTCGTCTTACTGGACAATCCAAAGCCTCTGTTCACATAGCGGGTGTAACGTCTGTCAAAAGAACTAACAGCAGCTACTTCAATAAGTGCAGCAGCTTTCAGCGAGCCCTGCAGTGTTCACAGGAGTCTCAGCAGGATAACGTCTAAAGTTACTGAACTTATATCAGACAGGATACTGTACATCTGTTACTATTACTCTTATTTGAACCAGTCTTTGCACAAATGTTGGAGCATTTCATTTTTATATGGTCCACTCTAAAGAGCTGCACTGCTCCTAAACCTTGTGGAAAACATCAGGGACAAGCTCCACAGAAAAACTAACTCACTGAGCTCTTATTTACTGGAGACAAAAGAATCTGAGCAGATCTGAACTAAACTGGAGCTGCATTAGGTTGAACAGGCCACAGCAGGAACAGCCGAATCAAACAGAGCACGTTTTATACAGTGTTTATGAACAGACACACATTCTTTCTGCTCAGATTTATAATAAAGAAATGTTGCACTGAGCCACTGCTGCCCTTGGTTTATGTGGTCGAGTCTCATATGAGAGACATTATGACAGTAATAACATACTGTTTATTGAATTTAGAGAACGATCATTATTACAATAATACAGACTTTGAACACACCTTTTTGCTGCCAATCAATCAATACAAGACGTGGTTTGTGTTTTTGACACAAACGTGTCCTCAACAGAGACGTGACCAGGACACAGCTCACACTAAACCTCAGCTTTCCTCTGTCCTTTCTCTCAGCTCCAGTGAGGCCTGACTAACTAACTTTTAAGCAGGTCTTAACTCAGTGTTTCCTCCCAGAGTAAACCATAGCTCAGTAAAATATTGTCACAGCTGTTTGACCTGAATTAAAAGCCAGTGGTCCTTTCTGCAGTCAGGCTGGTCTGTCTCCTCTCTGTCTTGATCCCGTCACAGAGTAGAAGGTCTGGCCCGTTCTGCTTTTAACAGTGCAGCTTTGAGACTTATAGAAAATGCTCACTTTGTGCATTTCCCCGTGCACGTCAGGTTCCATTCTCCGACGGAGAGACAGTGGGTTTTGGGTCACGACACCAAATGTTACAAGAAGTTTTAGTTCAGATTAATGAGAGACGATGGAGCCAGAGTACAATTTAGAATGAATGGTCATGTTTTAATTCTTGCAATAATAAAACAAATCACACACATGTAACAATGGAACAGGATAATGTTTTCTTGCAACGGTAAATGTTACATGCACAGGGAATTTGTCTCTGCCTCCCTGCTCCTGTCTTTCCTCCTCCCCCATCTGGTTCTCAGGTGCTGTGAGTGGAACCTGTTAGCCACCCTGATTGGATACCTTACCACCTGCAGCAGCCAATCAGTGCCTGGCTCAGCATTTAAAAAGGAGGCACCATGAGGTGCAGATCTCTCTCGCACGCTCTCGCTCACATTGTTTGAATGTTGGCTGCACTTGTAAATGCCTTGTTGTTGGTTGGGAGGTTGGCAGGTGAGTGGGTACCCTGTACATTCGCACAACGCGTAGTTAATTTTTGTTTAGTCCCACTAGGTTTATTGGTTGGTGCCACCCTTGTATGTTTTGTGTGTGAAGACCCTTTTTAGTTCAGTTAGAGCAGGCCTTTTTGTTTCTTGTTTTATTTCGGAGTGTAGTTCTTCAGTTTAGACTCTGTTTTGTTATATTTGGTTCTTTGATTTGGCCCAACTGTTTAGCCTTCCTCCCTCCACTTTGTTTGGGTGCTTTATTTTTGTATGGGTTTGGACACCAATAAAAAGCCAAACACCACAGCCTATGACCCTGACTCTGATTGTCTTTAACTAAATTTGTCTTCAGTAATTGAGGACATAACAATTGGGGGCTCATCCGGGATAATTCTTCCCACAAGACAATCATTGAATCATTTGTGTCATTTTGTAGAGAGAGCGTGAGAGAAGAAAATGGCGTTTGTTTTACAAGAGTTTGTTAACAGTCCATGTGTTGATAACTTAGAAAAGTGTCGTAAGAATGACTTGTTTTGTATTGCAGCACACTATAACATTTCTGTCCAAAAACAATCTGCTAAACGAGAGATTAAAAATAAAATCCTAGAGAAATTGATAGAACTAAAAGTTCTTGCTCCTGTTGAGCAGGGCCCTACAGACACACCTAGTGAGTCTTCTGATGAGGGTTCGGTTCAACGAAAAGCTGATGCTAAGACAGAGGTAGCTGTTATAACCACTCCGATAGAGACTCGAGAGGAAGGAGGCTCCTCCAGCAACGTTGCCTCGTTTTGAGCCTTTCTCCCCAGGAGCACATGGAGTTGGAGCTAGTACTGGTGACAGGCTGAAGCTTCGTCTTGCTCGTCTCCAGCTGGAGGTAGAAGAAAGGGAAAAGGTGCGTAAAGCTGAGTATGACCTTCAATTACAAATTAGGAAACTAGAGATCCAGGCTAACAAGGAAATACGGTTAAGAGAACTTGAAATCGAAGCCATGAAAGTCCTACCAAAAAGGGACACGGTACAGTCTGAACATTCTCCTTCTCAATCGACTTCTGGTATGCAAGGTTTTGAGGTCAGTAAAAACATTGCATTAGTGCCAATTTTTCGTGAGACGGAGGTTGATTCTTATTTTGGTGCATTTGAAAGAATTGCGACTGCTCTTAACTGGCCTAAAGAGATGTGGCCTATACTCCTGCAGTGCAAATTGATTGGTAAGGCCCAGGAGGTGGTGTCTTCTCTTTCACTTAAAGATAGTCTGGACTATGAGGTACTAAAAGGATCTATTCTGCGGGCCTATCAACTTGTCCCAGAGGCCTACCGGCAGAAATTTAGAAATCACAAGAAGACTAGTGGACAAACATTTGTGGAGTTTGCAAGAGAAAAGGGGCTTCTCTTTGATAAATGGTGTACCGCTAATGATGTTAAGAACAATTTTGAATCTCTGAGGCAATTGATACTGCTAGAAGACTTCCGAAATGCACTACCAGAGAAACTGGTAATCTTTTTGAATGAACAGAAGGTGTCTTCTTTGTCTAAAGCAGCTGTCGTGGCCGATGAGTTTGTGTTAACTCACAAAAATGTCTTTGTGTCTTCTTCACGAGCAGACCGAGTTGCACACCCTGTGAGTTCCAGTCCTGATCGGAAAATGTTTGTACAAAGGTCACCAACATCCCCTCCACGTGAGCAGCGTGAGTGCTATTATTGCCACAAAAAAGGGCATATAATTGCAGATTGTATTACTTTAAAACGCAAACAGTCACAACCAAAAGGTGTTGGGTTGGTAAACAAGAGGGCATGTCCAACATTGGAGATTTCACAATGTCCCAGCGCTGAGCCTGATTCTTGTTTTAAACCCTTCATGTCAAACGGTTTTGTCTCAACTACAGGAGACCCAAAACATGCATATCCAGTAACCATTTTG
Source organism: Neodontobutis hainanensis (assembly GCA_024349245.1). Taxonomy (NCBI): domain Eukaryota; kingdom Metazoa; phylum Chordata; class Actinopteri; order Gobiiformes; family Odontobutidae; genus Neodontobutis; species Neodontobutis hainanensis. Next base: position 246,906 of record JALDNG010000032.1, read on the forward strand.
CGTGATACCGGTGGATCACAGTCCCTTATCAGAGCAGGCATACTTCCGTTGTCAGATGATTCTTCGTGTCATTCTAGCGTCATTGTTCAGGGAGTAGGGATGAGATTCATACCTGCCCCTCTGCATAATGTTTATTTACAGTCAGACTTGGTTAAAGGTTTCTTTAAGGTAGCTGTCCTTCCTGCTCTGCCGATCAAAGGTATTGACTTCATTCTTGGTAATGATCTTGCTGGCGGTAAAGTCTCCCCAGTTCCAGAGGTAGTGGAAAACCCTGAGTCCAATCCAGAGAATGAAAAGTCAGAAATTTTTCCAGCTTGTGCAGTTACAAGGGCTCAAACCAAGAAGTATGGTGTTACTTTGGCTGACACTTTTTTGAATACAGAAGGAAATTGGAAGGAGACAACGGGTGAACCAGAGGGCCAGTCCCTTGCTGCTCGGGAGGCTAGTATACTGCCTGCCACCAGAAGAGAGTTCATCTTAGCACAAAAAGGTGACAATACTCTTTCAAAATATTTCTCCTCAGTCCTATGCCAAGAAGAGGCCCAGAACAACCAAGCGGCCTATGTCTTGGACGACGGACTGCTTATGCGCCGTTGGACCAGCAATGTCTCTGAGGATGAGGGGGTCACTTACCAAGTTGTTGTGCCTACGGTCTATCGACATCAAGTCCTGTCCTTAGCCCATGACCACCCCTGGTCAGGACACATGGGGGTCACAAAAACTTATAACCGAGTCCTTAAACATTTCTTCTGGCCCGGACTCAAATCTGATGTTGTTCTGTTCTGTCGAACATGTCATGTGTGTCAAGTAACAGGAAAGCCCAATCAGGTGATTCCTCCGGCACCTCTCTGTCCCATACCTGTGATGGGTGAGCCTTTTGCAAAAGTCATTGTCGATTGTGTGGGTCCATTGCCAAAGACTAAAAGTGGAAATCAGTTTCTTCTTACCATTATGTGTGCTTCCACCAGGTATCCAGAAGCCATCCCCCTGAGGAAAATAACATCTCAAGTAATCATTAAGGCTCTGGTAAAGTTCTTCTCCATCTTTGGTTTGCCAAAAGTAATTCAATCTGACCAAGGCACAAACTTTAAGTCCAAAGTCTTTGCACATGCTCTTAAAAGTTTGGGAATTCATCATGTAACTTCCACTCCTTACCATCCTGAAAGCCAAGGGGCTCTAGAACGGTTTCATCAAACCATGAAATCTATGTTACGGAAACACTGTTTTGAGTCACAGAAAGATTGGGATGACAGTGCTCCCCTTGTATTGTTCGCGCTCGTGAAGTTGTTCAGGAGTCAATAGGATTTAGCCCGGCTCAGCTAGTGTTTGGACATGAGGTCAGAGGCCCTCTGAAAATTCTTAAGGAGCAGCTGGTTACTCCTGAGAGAGCTGTTAAAAGTATCCCTGAGTATGTTGCCAATCTCAGAGAGCGTCTAAAATTGGCTTGTTCTTTGGCTAAAGAGAAGTTGACATCATCTCAAGAAAAAATGAAGCTGCACTTTGACAAAAACAGTGGTGCATTCGTTCCAGCCAGGTGACAAAGTTCTTGTTCTCCTACCTATACCTGGTTCCTCACTGTCTTCTAAATTTTCTGGTCCTTATGTTATAGAAAGGAGACTGAGTGAGACAAATTATGTCATTCACACACCTGACCGACGGCGGCGGTCTAGAGTCTGTCATGTCAATATGCTGAAACTCTACTGTACCAGAAGAGATCAGGCCGCCCCAGCCAGCCACTCGGAGGGGCCAGCCACATCACCTATCGCCTCCTTCACCACAGTGAGCTCCACAGATGGGGATGATGACGGTTTAGTCATGCGGAACGCTACACCTCAGGGGGCAAGATTAGGTAACAGTGAGATATTGTCAGAGTTGTTCTCTTTCTTATCTCCCCTTGCTGATGAACATCGGGCTGACCTCATAAAACTTATCATGGCTTTCCCAACTCTGTTCAATGACATTCCCTCACAAACTTCTGTACTCTACCATGACATTGTTCTGACTAACCCTTCACCCCTCAAGCAACATGCTTATCGGGTTAACCCTACAAAGAGGAGCTGATGAAGAAAGAAGTGGACTACTTGCTGCAATATGGATTGGCTGTTCCCAGCTCTAGTCCTTGGAGTTCTCCTTGTCTTCTTGAGACCAAGGCTGATGGGAATCCCAGATTTTGTACAGACTTTCGCAAAGTCAACGCCGTGACGGTTCCTGATGCACATCCCTTGCCTTTGATCGATGACTGTATTGATGAAGTTGGTCCTGCAACTTATGTAAGTAAACTTGACATGTTAAAGGATACTGGCAAGTTCCACTTACCCGCGTGCTTCTGAAATTTCTGCATTTGTAACTCAAGACCATTTCTTACAATACACTGTCATGCCATTTGGCTTATGTAATGCTCCGGCTACTTTTCAGAGATTAGTAAATAAAGTGTTGGGGGATGTAACCAACTGTAGAGCATATCTTGATGATATTGTAATTTATTCAAATGACTGGACTACTCACATTAATATCCTGACAGAGGTTTTCAAGAGACTATCTGCTGCTGCTCTAACGTTAAATCTTGCCAAATGTGAATTTGGAAAAGGCACTGTGCTCTATCTTGGTCAGCAGGTTGGTGGGGGCAAAGTGTGCCCAGCAGAAGCAAAAATCCAGTCCATCACTGCTTTTCCTACGCCCGCCACCAGAAGAGAGCTGCGACGCTTCCTTGGAATGGCTGGATACTATCGTCGGTTTTGTAAGAACTTCTCCTCCGTCGCAGCTCCGTTGACATCTTTAACCAGTCCTTCAAAACCTTTCATTTGGTCTGAGGAAAGTCAAAAATCATTTGAGAGTCTTAAAAGTGTATTGTGTTGCAGTCCTGTTCTGTCAGCTCCAAATTTTCAGAAGCCTTTCAAACTGGAGGTGGATGCTAGTGCTGTGGGAGCTGGAGCCGTTCTTCTCCAAGAAGATGACCAAGGCATTGACCACCCTGTGAGTTACTTCTCTCGCAAATTTGATAAACACCAACTCCAGTATTCAACTATCGAGAAGGAAACTCTTGCACTCTTGTTGGCTGTCCAACATCTTGAAGTCTACCTTGGTTCGAGTGTTAAGCCTATTACAGTTTACACTGATCACAACCCTCTAGTCTTCCTCTCCAGGATGTATAATCACAACCAGCGGCTTATGCGTTGGTCACTAATTCTTCAAAACTATAACTTCCAGATCAGACACAAAAAAGGATCAGAAAACATTGTTGCAGACACCCTGTCCAGGGTCCCATAGTTATTGGTGTGTATGTATTATGTTAAGTGTTCAAACTATGTTTGAATCTGTAAGGGTGGGGGTGTTACATGCACAGGGAATTTGTCTCTGCCTCCCTGCTCCTGTCTTTCCTCCTCCCCCATCTGGTTCTCAGGTGCTGTGAGTGGAACCTGTTAGCCACCCTGATTGGATACCTTACCACCTGCAGCAGCCAATCAGTGCCTGGCTCAGCATTTAAAAAGGAGGCACCATGAGGTGCAGATCTCTCTCAGACGCTCTCGCTCACATTGTTTGAATGTTGGCTGCACTTGTAAATGCCTTGTTGTTGGTTGGGAGGTTGGCAGGTGAGTGGGTACCCTGTACATTCGCACAACGCGTAGTTAATTTTTGTTTAGTCCCACTAGGTTTATTGGTTGGTGCCACCCTTGTATGTTTTGTGTGTGAAGACCCTTTTTAGTTCAGTTAGAGCAGGCCTTTTTGTTTCTTGTTTTATTTCGGAGTGTAGTTCTTCAGTTTAGACTCTGTTTTGTTATATTTGGTTCTTTGATTTGGCCCAACTGTTTAGCCTTCCTCCCTCCACTTTGTTTGGGTGCTTTATTTTTGTATGGGTTTGGACACCAATAAAAAGCCAAACACCACAGCCTATGACCCTGACTCTGATTGTCTTTAACTAAATTTGTCTTCAGTAATTGAGGACATAACAGTAAACAATAAATGAGATTTTATATCTTGGCGTACATACAGTGGTAGGAGGTATTATCCATACTTCCCATGACAAGATCCCAGGTGCAGAATGTAGTCCTTGGCAAGTTATATCTACATCTGAGTCCATGTTTGGATTAGCATGAATGACATGACATGACCTGAACAGGACTGGGAGCAAACGGTAATTAATAACTATAGGATCCCCAACAGACATTTAGACCATATCTGTCTGTGGTCTGTCTTAGGTTGGTTTCACAATTAATCCAACCCAACAGGGACCAAATAAAATATGTCTACAGGCTCATAGAGCCTCTCTCACTGTCTGTGTCTGTCTTTATTCAGCCTCTCTGTGTCCACAGACTCTGTGTCTGTCTTTATTCAGTCTCTGTCTGTGTCCACAGACTCTGTGTCTGTCTTTATTCAGTCTCTGTCTGTGTCCACAGACTCTATGTCTGTCTTTATTCAGCCTCTCTCTGTTGTCACAGACTCTGTGAGGCTGCTCCATCGGCCCAGGCTCTGCTCAGGATCACTGGAGGTCCACTTGGACCAGGCCTGGACCTTAGTCTGTGAAGAGGACTTTGACCTGCAGGATGCAGAGGTGTTCTGCAGGCAGCTGGGCTGTGGAGCTCCTTCTCTCCTCCAGGGGGCGCTCTATGGAGAGGGGAGGGCTCCTCTGGGACAGACGTTCCAGTGTGAGGGCCATGAGTCTGCTCTGATGAACTGTACCAGGTCCAGCTCAGAAAACACCTGCTCATCTGGAAAAGCTGTAGACCTCACCTGCTCAGGTAAAATGAGGCGGGGCTTTCATGCACCTGTGTGCTTCTTCCAATAACTTCTTGTCTCTGTTCAGAGCCAGTCCGTTTGGTGGGACAGTCCAGTCGCTGTGCTGGGACTGTGGAGCTGAGACACAGAGGAGAGTGGAGACCAGTGTCTGATCGGTTTAGAGTCTGGGGCCTGGAGGCTACAGCTGCTGTGTGTCGAGACCTGGACTGTGGTTCAGCTGTTTCTGGAGAAAAAGAAATAATTTTACAGAAAGACCTGTTTGGATGGTTTCAGGTCACTGTGTAAAGCAGGTTTCTGCTCTGAGAGACTGTGTAGAGGCAACCATCTCCAGTGACACATCTGGTCTGGAAGTGGTGTGTTCAGGTAAAAGAGCTGTTTAATTGAGTTTAATTCTCAAAGACCAGAGTCTGATTCACAAATGTTTAAATTACAGCTGCATCTCCAAATTATGTCAGGTACATTACTCAGGTCATTATTTATCTTTGAGATGAATTCAGATTTGTGCTTTTTATTTTTTATAATTTATTTAGCAAGCATCATAGTGGTTTAGACCTGGTTTAGTCCTGGTTTAGTCCTGGTTTAGTCCCAGTTTAGTCCTATTTTAGACCTACTTTAGTCCTACTTTAGTCCGGGTTTAGACCTGGTTTAGACCTGGTTTAGTCCTGTTCAAGTCCTGGTTTAGACCTGGTTCTTGTCTCCACAGATTTACTGACTCCTCCGAACATCTCTCTGTCTGTCTCTGCTGACGGGGTCTCCGAGGCCCAGCCTCAGGGTCTTCGCGTGCTGCTGGGCTCAGACTTCAGCGTCACATGCTCTGTCCAGCCTCAGTTCCCAGGAGGCTCCTTCCAGCTCATCTCTCCCACTGTGGACCCAGCTCAGAACCACACCCTGCTAGCTGTCAATCACTCCGCCCACTTCCTGTTCTCTGACGCTGGCTCCGCCCACAGAGGAGGCTACATCTGTGTTTATCATCTCCATGTTTTCTCCCACAACTTCTCGTCTGAGAGCCAGACCCTCTATCTCACTCTCGGAGGTAACAAGAATGCGTCTCTAAAAGTCACAAGATCCCTTCACTCTGATTGGTTCACAGGTCATTTATAATCCTTTCTAATGAGAAAGGATTATAAATAACCCTAACCGTAAACAGCGTCTGTGTTCGGCTGCAGCAGGGACCAGGGGCCAATCTCTTCCAACACTGTCGGGGGGATAACAAACAATTCAAAATCCCAAAGCCATTCCAGAGCAAACATAAAAATAAAAAAATATAGAACAATGGGGAATTTGTTAAAAGCTCTTCTTCATTCAACTGACATTTTTTCTTCACAAAGTTAATCAAGTAAAATGCACCTTATTACTACCCACTTCTGCTTGACATTTAAACAATGTTTACAATAATTCTATATTATATTGACTGTAGACAGATTATTATATTAGTTTGAACAGGCCTCATGTCTCTGTCTCCATGTGATGGTGTTAATGTGTTACAGCCTCCGTCTCAGACCTGATCATAAGAGTTTTAATCATCCTCCTGTTGAAGCTCATATACATCCCTGCCCTCTACTTCTACTGTAAGGTACAGTTCTCACCTGTGTCGCTCTCACCTGTGTTGACTCTCACCTGTGTGGCTCTCACCTGAGTTGACTCTCACCTGTGTGACTCTCACCTGTGTTTGCTCTCACCTGTGTCGCTCTCACCTGTGTTCGTTCTCACCTGTGTCTCTCACCTGTGTCGCTGTCACCTGTCTCGCTCTCGCTTGTGTTTGCTTTCACCTGTGTCGCTCTCAACTGTGTCGCTCTCACCTGTTGCTCTCACCTGTGTCGCTCTCGCCTGTGTTTGCTCTCACCTGTGTGGCTCTCAACTGTGTTGACTCTCACCTGTGTCGCTCTCACCTGTTGCTCTCACCTGTGTCGCTCTCGTCTGTGTCGCTCTCGCCTGTGTGGCTCTCACCTCTGTTGCTCTCACCTGTGTTTCTCTCACCTGTGCTCAGTTTGTTGTATGTTTGGTTTATAATTAATTCCTGGTTTGGTTTTGTTTGGTGCTTGTTTTATTCTTGGTTTGTTCTGGTTTTCTGAACAGAGGATGTTTTCTGTCGTGTGTTTTTAGGCCACCAGGGGGCGACAGAGGAGGAGTCCTGACCGACACTGAAGGCTGTTTATTAAAATGAGATGTGAAAATGAAAATAGAAAGAGTTTATCAAGTTTAAACCAATTGAAGGCATTATTTCCAAGATTTACCTGTAAACAATAAAAGTGAGGCATTTAAAGCCTGGTTATTCAAACCTATGAGACTTTTAAAAGTGAGACGCCCAAAGAACTGTGGGACACAGATTAATACTTTTACTGTTAAATTCATTCATATTTTTTCTACATAATCACCTTTTGATTTTGAATTGTTAATATACTTTTATTTTTGTGTGACGTTGAAAAACATTATTTTTTTTTACTGATTGTGTTCATTCTTGATGTGAGTCAGATTTAGACTTTATTACTTTTACAGATATTATCTTACTTTAATATGAATCATAACTTTTTCTTTGTGTAACATTTCTCTCATTTTAATTTAGTCAAAGTTTGAAAGAAATATGGCAGTAAATGTGTTTGATTAGAATAATTGTAATACTTAAAAATTATGTTCAGATAATATTTTTTAAAGAGTAACTGTTATAATATTTTTTTATTTCCTGTTGTTTATATTGTTTATAATTACTGGTAGTTCTCTTCAGGTCGTGTCAAATCTGATCATGTCCTTCTTGTTAATCCAAGCAGGAACTAGACGTAGACAGAACTTGCCACAGGACGTCTGCTGCACCTGGAGCTTGTGTCTCGGGGAGTGTTTATGAAAGATACACCTCCTACAGCCTTTACTGCAATGATATAAAATCTCATGTATTGTTTACTTTTCAAAACAAACCTCATTCGGTTTCACTTGTGACATGTTTCTTGCAAAAATTAAACCTGACCATTCCTTTTTAAATTATACTCTGTCTATATGTCTATCTGGATAATATAAGGATAAAGAATTCTTTTAACAATCATTCATACAAAACAAAACACAAAAATGCATAAAATAATTATTACAAACTCATGAGCATAAGAACATGTCTAACAGTTGGATTTGAACAGGTTTTAGTCAGATTTTTCCCAAACATTTTTTATGTTTTTGCGTTTGGTGTGAACGTCCTATTAGTTCCCTTTCGAGGGAACTCGCACTGCGTCGGGAAACCGACACTATGGGGAACGCCTTCGGCGTGACGGCTCTGAAGTATGAATGAAACTAGACCAATCCTGATTGGTGCAACGTAATGTCAGAGTACGTGCCGCGCATCGAAGTATAAAAGGCGCCGGCTCACCACGGCGCTAGTTTTTCGCTCTTCAGACAATTGCTCGAAGTGTGTGTTAGAGACAATAGATAGAAGCCGTGATCCTTAGACAAGAAATGACGAGTGAACAGCTCAGACAGTGTGTGTACCCCTGCCCTCGGTAAATGTCACGGGCAGGGACACGCACGCCATGTGTGTGATCTGTTTGGGAGTGCAGCACGCTCGGTCAGCTCTCGAGAGAGCTGGCTGTGGGCATGGTGAGGCGCCCCCAGCGGGCAGGTCCCGCGTCCGCCGAGGCGGCGCGGCGGCTTAGATCGTGGGGGTGGCAGCTGGAACTAGTTGATGAGACTGCTGAGGCATTGTCTCAATCACCAGACAGTTCCAAGGCCCGTTCTCCCGTGCAGAAGCCCGTGATGAGGCTTCTTCTGCACGGAGAAAGGGGCCGGGCTGGAGCTATCCACATCTGAGGAAGTGGATGTGCTCAGCACCGAGGCGGGTGACGCTGAGGCTCACTCGCTTCCTCATTTGCCCGCTAAATAAGACAGAAAGAAATCTGAGGCCCGTCCTCCTCGTGCAGAAGCCCGCGATGAGGCTTCTTCTGCACGAGGAAAGGGTCCGGGGCTTGAGCTGTCCACATCTGAGGTTGTGGATGTGCTCAGCACCGAGGCGGGTGACGCTGAGGCTCACTCGTTCCCTCATTTGCCCGCTAAATAAGACAGGAAAGGGGCCGGGCTGGAGCTATCCACATCTGAGGAAGTGGATGTGCTCAGCACCGAGGTGGGTGACGCTGAGGCTCACTCGTTCCCTCATTTGCCACCGGCCCCAGCCATCATTAAAACTCCGCGTGCAGAAGCCAGCGATGAGGCTTCTTCTGCACGAGGAAAGGGTCCGGGGCTTGAGCTGTCCACATCTGAGGTTGTGGATGTGCTCAGCGCCGAGGCGGTGACACTGAGGAAAAGCGCAGAGAAAGATCAAGCGGGGTTTGCCAATTTTCAGCAGCTGACTGTGAGCACTGTGAAGCACTCCCGGCAGAGTGCTGCGCTCCCGCCTGGCCGTGTTTGACGGGGCCGCCAGGCTTGCGCTCCCGCTGGGCTGGCCACGCGTCCGCCGAGGCGGCGAGGCGGCGTAATGCGCGGGATCGCAGCTGGAACTTGTTGATGAGATTGGGACTGCTGAGGCAATTCCCAATCATCATCAGACAGATTTGATGCCCTTCCTCCACGTGCAGAAGCCTTTGATGACGCTTCTTGCACGAGGATGGGGCCGGTGCTTGAGCGAGAGAGAAGAAAATCCTCAGCACTGTGGCGGATGACGCGGAGGTTTACTCGTCACCTCACGTGCCCGCTTAGGAGGAGCTCATTAAGGCGGTGCTTTCTGCAACACAGAAGCACGACAAAACAAATATAAAGGGAGGGGTTTGGAAGGCCAGTGACCTCCCTCCCGCTGCGGGTCTTCAACTAAAAACCCGGTGCCGCCCACCAAGCCGTGTAGAGACAGGGTGAGGGTGTGCAGGGCATAGAGGTAGCGGCAGGTCGGGCAGGGGCATGTCTGCATTTGGTAATATATTGCGGGCATGCCAGGCCGACCTGGTAAAGTCGGGGATGAGGGCGAGACAGTCACACCTGAGGAGGTGGCTGAGCTCCGCAGGGCGACGGATTTGTCTCTCCGGGTTACCAGGAGGCGGGCCGCGGTGCGGCCCGCTTCCTGGTGGCCACGGGGGGGCATTTAGGAAAGGTTTCCTCCTGTGTGCTCCTCTTTCGCCTTCTGGCCTGCTCAGCGACGCCGGTTTTACGGTCGTCGGCAAGGTTCGGGAGGCGAGGAGGAGGGCTGCTGCGTCCCTGCAGTTCATCCCTCGCCGCTCCAAGCCAAAAGGGCTGATTCTAAAAAGGACCGGCCCCAGCCATCATCGAGCTTCGTGAAGGCCGCCAGAGCCTCCGCATGGAGCTCGGCAATAGAGGCGGCGTTCTCGCACAAAGCCGGTTCAGCAGAAGGGCGACTCGAGGGCCGTCCTTCAGGCTACGGGCTTTGGGGGAAGAGGTCCTGGCTGTACAAGGACCTCTGAGGGCTGCCCCCCGGGGGAGAAGCGGCTGAGACCGTTTTTTCTATGCGGAGCCCTCTGGAAAGGTGATGTAAGGCCCACCCGTCTATGACGCTTTGGGCCACATCAGTTTCCAGCGCGCACACGACCTCGATGGCGTGCGCACGTCGAACAATAATAGATGGCTTTTCTGCCAGGCGCCACTTCAGGGGTCAAAACAGTATATTCAAACACCGAGGTCAGCCCCGAGAGGCTGAGTTCATTGGGCAGGCTCGGGTTAGGGAGCAGGAAGTACACTTCCTTCTGGTACAGGAGGCATGGGTTCCTCCGTCAGAAGGGGAGGTGGGACTCTACAGCCGGTACGGTAAAAAAAAGGACAAGGGTTCACGTCTGAAATTAGATCTGAGGTATTTGAACTGGTCTCTGAGGAGGTTCAGGTTCAAAATGCTGGAAGCAATACCTATTATCGTGAACCAAAACCGGTCTGAGGACGGGTTTGCCACGATAGATCTGAAAGACGCATACCTCCACATTTCTATTATTATTAGTCCTTTTTACAGGAAGTTCCTAAGGTTTAGCTTTCGGGGGCTAAGCATTCCAGTATTGGGTTCTTCCATTCGGCCTAGCTCTCTCCCCTCGCATGTTCACCAGGTGCATGGATGCAGTCCTGGCTCCATTCAAACTCCTGGGCATTCGTGTACTGAATTAGATCGATGACTGGCTCATTTGGACCCAGTCTGGAGAAATGGCAGGGCGGCATTGAGATGTCGTCCTTGGCTTTATTTTAGAGCCGGGGTTGAGACTAAAGACGGAGAAGAGAGTGTTGAGGTCCTCCCAGAGGACCACGCTCTGGAGCGGTGTGGGACCCAATGACAATGTATATGTCACCCAAACGCATCAAGAAAAGCCATACTGGCGTTGGTCTCCAGTATAAAGCTAGGCCGCAACATCACTGCAAAGCAGGTTTAAGCACTGCTGGGGCTCAGGGCCCAACATAACATATATTGGACCGCTATATATGAGACCCCTGCAGTGGTGGCTGAAAGCCAAGGGGGTGGTCCCCGAGGGGGACCCATTCAGGCTGTTCAGGATAACACGCAGATCCCTTCGTGCCCTGTCAACCTGGAAGACGACTTGGTTTCTGGCCCAAGGGCCAGTGCGGGGAGCGGCATGTCACCGGGAATCCGTTTCGACAGACGCCTCCCTCACTGGGTGGGGCGCGGTCATGGACGGCCTCTTTTCCCAAGGTCTGTGGCAGGAGCGTGTTCTATAGCACAGAAACTGCCTGGAAATGTTGGCTGTGTCCCGGTACACTCCGACGATATGTCGGTGGTGGCGTACCTAAACCATCAGGGGGTCTGAGATCGCGCCGTTTTTACAGACTGGCGCATCAGATCCTCCTATGGTCCCAGGGTAAATAATCGTTCATCAGAGGGATGAACGTTCCTGGGGACCAGAATTATGGAGCAGACATCCAGTCGAGGCAGGGGCTGAAAGACAAGGGGAATGGCACTTCATCCAGAGGTGGTGAAGTCTATATGCGACAGGTATCGCTGTCAAAAACATTGTGTGTTTTCCTCACGCATCCAACCCTGCAGGTTTTGGATGCCATGGTTCCGATGTAGCTGAGGCTGCGTCTGTGTGCAGTTTCCCCGATAGCGCTGCTCCCGGGAGTTCTAGAGAACACTGCAGACGGGCTCCCCATGGCAGATCCCTGGGTCCTGCCATCTCAGGCCCCAGCCAGAGAGCTGGAAGCTTTGAGTCTGGCCCCTGAGGGGGCTCAGTAATTATAAGATGGCCCGCCTGTAGGTGTAGTAGAGATCATACTCAGTTCCAGGGCTCCTTCCACGAGAGGGCGGTTAGAAAAGAAGCGGCGTGACTGCAATTGGGGCATTTCACGCCGCTATAAGTGAGGGGCCTCTGAGGAGGCACTCTTCGGTCGTACGCTTCCTTCGTCAGAAATGGAGGATGAGACCTGCGACTCATCCCAGAGTCCCAACGTGGGACTTGGCGGTGGCACTGGAAGGGTTGGCTGAGGCCCCCTTCGAGCCACTGAAATAGACGACATATCGAATTCTGGCGTTTAAGGTGGCGCTGCTCCTTGTGGTTACCTCGCTAAGAGGTTGGGAGGGACTTCAGGCCCTGGCTATAACACCAATTGGCCTGGAGTCTGCCCCCAGAGGGGTTCAGACCATCTTGCATCTGAGGCTGTGCGGCCTACGGTCTTGCAGGTATTGCATCCTCCGCGGTATGTGTCGGCTGAAGAAGCGAGACTTCATTTGCTCTGTCTGGTCAGAGCACTGCAAACCTATTTGCGTAAAGTCTTCGCAGTGGAGAAAATCAAACCAACTGTTAGTGTGATTCGGGTCTCCTAAGAGGGATCTGCCCGCAACTAAGCAGACGGTCAGTTCATCTCCCTGAGGCGCCAGGCGCTAGGGTGCTTTCGCCCCTAAGGGGGCATGCACTCCAGCCTCATAACCTAGATTAGGCATGGATCGGTGTGGCGTAGTGGGTATTTCGTTCCCCATAGTGTCGGTTTCCCGACGCAGTGCGAGTTCCCTCGAAAGGGAACGTCTCGGGTTACGTATGTAACCCTTGTTCCCTGAGAAGGGAACGAGACACTGCGTCGACCGCCACGCCTCCCCATGCCCGGGAGCAATTGCTTCATCGCGAAAGACTAGCGCCGTGGTGAGCCGGCGCCTTTATACTTCGATGCGCCGGCACGCATTCACGGCATTACGTTGCACCAATCAGGATTGGTCTAGTTTCATTCATACTTCAGAGCCGTCACGCCGAAGGCGTTCCCCATAGTGTCGGTTTCCCGACGCAGTGTCTCGTTCCCTTCTCAGGGAACAAGGGTTACATACGTAACCCGAGACGTTATCTCTCCTTATGTTCACCTGTGTTCAAAGTTACCCTCTGTCATGTTTGAACAGCAGAGTAAAGAAACAGAACACAGTCATGTTCTAAATGGCATCAGTCGAGGCGTTTCCTGTAAACATCAGAAAATGGCGTTGGCTGATTGTTTAAAGTGAGGCGACTGAAATCTTCATTAAAAGACTTACACTGAGCGTTTATTTGCTCTGGCCTGCTCGGTCCAGTTCTGCGCTGAAGTGAAAAACTAACAGATGTGACTGAAATGTAGTGCACTCAAAGTTTCCCACCATGCATCAGTAAAACTCAGCGATGGTTGATAGACGTCAATATAGACCATAATGCTTTGCAAACTGTTGGAGGAGACATGTCTTTAAACTGAAGACAACAGGTTTGAATGAAACGAGTCAGAAACAAAAGTCTGAATTTCTGTGGAAACATAATCCGTCATAAACTGTTCTCAATAAAACATTACGATGTAAAATCACTGACGTTAGTAAAGCTGATCTGGCCCAGGTTCTGGTAACTAACAACAGCAACAAACAGAAGGCGGACATTTCTTCTTCAGCACTTTGATTTTAGAAGCATCTTCTGAAAAGTAAGTGACCTGCAGGGCCATAATGTGACCTGTAAACTCAGCACTGCCAGAATTGAACTTAAAAACATAATGTGGGCATAATTTAGGCATTAGTAAGTGTAACATGCCGCTCGGTTTAAGGATGAGACTTACATATTGTTTTATGATGTTTAATTTGAACCTTCAACCTTCACCATATCACCAGAGCTGAAAAGTATATACAAAACATGTAACAGATCAGTTTACACTGTACTTTTCTACATTTGTACAAAATAAAAACATTAACAGATAAAATGCTCATATCTAACTTGTTTGATATACCTTTTGCCAGCTGACAGTGGGTAAGGACACTAAGATTTGACCACTTTACATTTGACCAGTGAGTAAATGACCTAACGCTGGGAAAAACACTTCTATCCACCCTTTGCCCCAAGGCGGCGATAACACACAGACACTAAGCATCAACATTATGTAATCACTTCAAATGATCAACTTACAACACATTTTAAATAAAAGACAACACATGATTACACTGGGATATGTTTCAAATCAAATGGGACTCCACAGAGTAATACACTGGTTCTCTAAAAATCAAATTCTTTAAGGTCCATAAATCAAAATCAAAGTATTACTCCAAAATAAAGGTTAAGCTGGTCGCCCCATCGGACTCGAGATCTCCGGCCTGTCCATTTCTGTCCTTGTAACGAAAAGAAAAACACATGGAGTGAGACTTATGCCCATTCATAGTGCCATCCATCCATCCATCTTCTACCGTTTATCTGGGGACGGGTCGCGGTGGCAGCAGTTTAAGCAGAGAAGCCCAGACTTCCCTCTCCCCAGACACTTCCTCCAGCTCTTCTGGGGGGATACCGAGGCATTCCCAGGTCAGCCGAGAGACTTAGTCCCTCCAGCGTGTCCTAGGTCTTCCCCGGGGTCTCCTACCGGTGGGACATGCCCGAAACACCTCCCTAGGGAGGCATCCAGGAGGCATCTGAAACAGATGCCCGAGCCACCTCAGCTGGCTCCTCTCGATGTGAAGGAGCAGCAGCTCTACTTTGAGCTTCTCCCGAGTGTTATAAGAATTTTAATTCTAATGTTTAGAGTTACTGGGGGCTTATAGTTCTCTTCAGGTCATGTCAAATTCATGTCATGTCCTTCGTGCTAATCCAAGCATGAAGTAGACATAACTAGACTGAGACATGGCTTGTCACGGGACTTCTGCACCTGGACCATTGTGAACGCCTCTCACCAAGGACGTCACTGTGTTGTATATAATGTCATGTTATGTTTACATCTTAAAGCAAACCTCTCGCTGTACCCTTGTTACTTTGCTCCTCCTCGCAGGGATTAAAAACCTGGGTTAGGGTTAGGGTTAGGGTTAGGGTTTGCTTGTTAAATTATAATCGGTCTCCGTGTCTCTCTGGTTAAATATATGGATATAAAATATTCCTATAACATTTGGGGGCTCGTCCGGGATATCAATACCTGATGTTTCTCATGCGGAAAAGTGAAACTGACGTGCACGGGGGAAATGCACAAAGCATTTCTCTGTAAGGCCCGAGACTATTGTTTTTAAATAGTACGGGCCAGACCTTCACAATCTGTGTGTGAGACTCAGTGACGATATCTGAACAAAGAGAGAAAAAGAGAGGAGACATTCAAAGATGTCCGGCTGAGGAACAACTGGACTATTGGAGTTTTTGATTCAGGTAAACAGCTGTTTAATTTATTTTTGTGTGAATGTGATGAAAAAACCTTCCGGAAGTAGTAGTTTGGGTTGCTTCTACTTAAACTGTTCGGTGATTACATGTGTTTATCTGAGAATATTTACATGTAGTTATCATTACTGTAGAAGAACGCTAAATGCTGACCGTCCAATGGACGGGGAGGAAAAGCATGTGTTTTGGTCAACTGACTGTACTGACTTACTGTATAAGTGAAAGTGAGGCCATAACGGGACAAGTTTGATGTTGATCGGTGTTAAAGACTGTAATCTTGCTGGATTGTAAGCTGTCTAGATACCTTGTGCTCTGTAAGTTTTTATGTGATTCTGGAAACTGAGTCTTACGTAGGCCACGTATCATTCTATGCAAGATGGGATTAATAACTACGATGAAGGGCATGTGGTCTGGATGTAGCTGGTCCAGTTGAGGGCAAGATTTGATACCGATCAGCAACACAGCTACAAGTGTGCGGCGCGTTCTCATTAGGCTGGCCTACCTCTGAACGTCGGTCAAAAGGTGCGGGGCCGCACAGGTAACCCGAGTATGGACTATTATCGAGATTCTTAGCCTAACAACTTTAAGTGAGATACATAGCTCCGAAGTCTATGAGACTTGGTAATAGCAGGCCTGAAGAGAATTGTCACTGCGTGTGAAGCGGTGATTTACAGAGAATTAGTGCGTCAGAGTGTGTGACGCAGATAAAAGTTTAAAAAAAAAAGCCCACAAAAGAAGTGGCTTTAATGAAGTTTATCTAACCTGAAGGGTTAGTGAGAAAAAGTCTGAGTAAAAAG
Source organism: Neodontobutis hainanensis (assembly GCA_024349245.1). NCBI lineage: Eukaryota > Metazoa > Chordata > Actinopteri > Gobiiformes > Odontobutidae > Neodontobutis > Neodontobutis hainanensis. Next base: position 262,963 of record JALDNG010000032.1, read on the forward strand.
TGTGGTTGAGAGAGTGATTGTGATGCGACTGTGGATTTTATTGAAAGAAGTTGATTCAGTCTGAATAATGAGAACTAACATCAGTCAGCCTGAATGTGAAAAAGAATTAACTTAAAGCTTAAGTTAAGATGTTAAGATAAGTTAATGTGACTCAGAGAATCTGATCCAGCTGAGGGAAAAATAGCAAGCGAAATACGTATTTATGTAAATTGAAAATACCTGCATGCGAGGAGTTAATTAGAAAAATAGTAACAAAAAATCTAACATTGTGACACAATTGTTCGGTTGATTTAACCTTAATTTGATCCATCTGAATAAGAAGAAAAGCCTACGAGAGTGAGGGGCTTATACTTTTGAGAATAATATAATGTATAATGTTAACCTAAAGTTAAAAGCAGTTAAAAGAAGTTGTGTATTAGGATTAATGTTGTATGAATGGGCCATTGTTGAATGTCTAATGTCTAAGAATGTGAACATTAACAAAGGGTTAATGGTTTTGTGGAAAAAGTTTGAGAACTGAGTTGAAAGCAGTGATTTAAACAATTACGAGAAAGAAAAATAGCTTAAAAATATCTTATGGAAGATATTTTTCTAGGCTTCCGGTGTAACAGAGAAGAAAAAAAAAGGGGGAGAAGCCATTTTGTGAAAAGAAAAATGAGTTTTTTTTAAAAGGAAGGTACACATGGACTTAAACACTAATCATTTGTATTTTTCTTTTATGTCCTGTGAGATTTTTAGGTCTCGGCCTCTCTGCTCAAACCAGTGCACCCCAAACGTCCTCTGCCCTTCCCCCACACACCTGCTCCTTTCGGCTGAGACGCTGCAGAAAGACAGCAGCAAAACAAACGGTAAGAACATACAAATTTGATTTTGAAGAATCAGTGCATGACTCTGTGGAGTCCCATTTGATTGTAAACATATCCCGGATAATCGTTTTTGTCTTTGATTTGAAATGTGTTTGAGATTCAGTTGAAATGATTACATAAAGTTAATGGTTGATGTTTGTGTGTTGACGCCGCCTTGGGGCAAGGGGTGGACAAAGACTTTTTCCCAGCGTTAGGTCAAATGGTCAAGTGTACTTAGGCTAGGTCAGATGCCCTGCTGGGTTTTCACTTTGTCAAAAGTAAACAACTCACACTCAAGCTAGTAGATTCTTTATGCTAATTGTTATCAGCATAAAGAGGAGGGAATGTTATAATAATTTTAATTCTTATGTTTAGAGTCACTGGGGGCTTATAGTTCTCTTCAGGTCATGTCAAATTCATGTCATGTCCTTCGCTCTAATCCAAGCATGGAGTAGACATAACTAGACTGAGACATGGCTTGTCACGGGACTCTTACACCTGGACCATTGTGAACGCCTCTCACCAAGGACGTCACTGTGTTGTATATAATGTCATGTTATGTTTACATCTTGAAGCAAACCTCTCGCTGTACCTTTCTTACTGTGTTTGCTTTGCTTCATTCTTGCAAGGATTAAAAACCTGACTATTGCTTGTTAAATTATAATCGGTCTCCGTGTCTCTCTGGTTAAATATAAAGATATAAAATATTCCTATAACACCGAGTGACCGAGCTCCTCACCCTATCTCTAAGGGAGCGCCCTGCAACTCTGCGGAGAAAGCTTATTTCGGCCGCTTGTATCCGGGATCTTGTTCTTTCGGTGTCACCTATGGTCATGACCCAAAGCTCATGACCATAGGTGAGAGTAGGAATGTAGATTGACCAGTAAATTGAGAGCTTTGCCTTACAGCTCAGCTCCGTCTTCACCACGACAGACCGGTACATTGACCGCATCACTGCAGAAGCTGCACCGATCCGTCTGTCAATCTCACGCTCCTTCCTTCCCTCACTCGTGAACAAGACCCCGAGATACTTAAACTCCTCCACTTGAGGCAGGAGCTCTCCACCAACCTGGAGGGGACAAACCATCCTTTTCCGACTGAGAACCATGGTCTCAGACTCGGAGGTGCTGATCCTCATCCCAGCCGGTGCCTTATAACGATGACTTGGTTGTACTGATTGCTGTGCAAATAAAAAATACCTTAGAAAGATGCCACCGTCCTGTGTGCTCACAATAAGAGCTCATATGTCATGGCTCACTTGACTTTACGAGAATATACCAAATTTTGATTTTGAGCTGTGTCATCTTCTTGGAGCTGGGGGAGGAAAGAAAAATAATGATTAATACATTTGTCTTACAGTTAGCATACAGTGTACATTGAAGGCATATCTCACCTCCCTCTCAAGTTTTTTAATTTCAAGGTCCACTTTCCTAATTGTCCTCTTTTTTATTTCGGAACTCCAGTTCTATTTGGTGCCGGAGGTCGTTGCCATACAACTTTCTGATAGCTTGTGAGCTCTGTGAACACAATACAATTAGCGCAGCTGGAATTTGGCAGGATGTGGTGTCCTTTTATTAATACACACTATGTTGCCAGGCTGGTTTTCCCACTGTATAGCATCTGGGTCCTGTAAAAGAAATTAGATTATTTGATTTTGATGAGGACTCCTCACCATTGTAGAGTAAATAGTACTTTCACAGTCTTAACATGATATCATACCTCATACCTTCTGGAATCTCCTCCTCATACCTTCTGGAATCTCCTCCTCATCATCATCTCCATCATGTGCTGTTGCTGCTGCACTGGGGCTTTCACCCTATCACATTTAATCGGATTCATATTGAAGCTAGTAGACAAGACATGCCAGGCCTACAGTCTGCCTTTGATGGAGTACTCACTGGATCAGCATCGTCTGGTGCTTGTGCTGGTGGCTCTAACAGGAACACAGTGCTGCCAGACACTGCAAGGCAATAGGTAAACCAAAGTCAGACAGTCCAAATTGATTCAATATAAATGTGGTTGTATTCCATGTAGAGATGGAAGGACATAGCTTGAATGAAGCGGGTGGCATCTTGGGAGGAACCTATGCTGGTCTCTTTCCCCCCAGGGATCCCCTCTAAGACGGGCCTGCCTTTATTTAGCTCCAAGGCCATGTCCTCTGCCGGGGTAAGGTCAGCCTTTGGTGACCCACAACCCGTGCCTTGTCTGTGGGTATTCTTTTTCACTGCTAAAACAGTACAGACAATGTGTGAGCAGGCACCTTCTGGGTACAATATATGCTTGTGCTTTGTTAAATATTAGTCAGGGACCATACCATTCTGCAAAATGTTCTTGTATTTGATTTTGACCTGCTGCCATGTCCGTTTTGGCCTGTTCATGTTTAATCTACATCACACACACACATTCTTTATCACAAGAACATTTAATGGAGGCACACTGACAAAAATGACTTGGTATTTTTGTATTGTCTTCAGTAAAAATATATAAAAAAAACAATAAAGATGTATTTTCTTGATTTGCTAAATGACCTAGCAAAATAAGTATAGGTTTTGACCAAAAATATAAACTTAAAGTAAATGTGTGCTTAAAACAAGCAAAACATTTTAATATCTGTCAATATAATAACAAAAATTCTCTTGAAATAAGTTTACTTTTTCCATAAACACTTACTTTTAGAAAAGTTCTCTTGTTTAACTGGCAGACTTTTTGGCTTATTTTCCTAGGTTATTTTGCTCAAGAAAATATTTAAGATTTTTTTTTTATATTTTTTTTTACAGAAAACAAGCTAAAAATACTAAGTAAGAAAGACATTTTTGCAGTGCAGTGAGCAACCGATCTTGGCTCCTTTGAAAGGCGCTATATAAATTAAAGTGATTATTATTATAGCTATATATTATATGAATGCTATGTATTCAAGAAAATTTTATTTATATAGCACTTTTCACAATTGTTTAATTCTGTCAAAGCTGCTTTACATTAATAAAAGCAGGGGAAACACAAAAAATACCGGTGGACAACATAATATGCAGAGTACAACGGCTAAGATTAAACCGTACTGAGCGTAGTAACGTAAAATAATAATGTAAGGCTTTAATAATAATTTATCATAGCTTTATACAGTGTGATGGAGTTACGTTACACAATTTCACTCATATATGCAGTGCATTTCAATACAAAAATGTAACCGTTTCATAATTACAGTACAACTGCATTTTTGGAGCTGTGAATTAAATATTTGATTTGTAATTGTGATGTTTCAGCGGAGCGGTGAGTGTGTAATTGTGCACTACTTACGCATTCAGGCGGTCTTTGCTTTATCACTGTGGCGGTGTTGCCTTTCTTCTTAATTATATCTTTTACCTCCTCGTATGCCTCCATGAGGATTTGTGCTTCCGACGGGGAAAAGTACGCGTCTCTAGTTGCCATGGTAAATCAGTTAATCTGTGATCTGTGGCGGGGTCTATTTGAGTGAGCGGTGAGCGCGCACCTATCTAGGATTGGGTTCACCTGGCTTAATGAATCCGTGTCTGCTCATCCTGGCTTGGTCTTTCTGCAACCAATTAAGCCTGGACGCACATGTTTTGGCTTTATTGAGCTCAGCTGAGTCATTTATCCCGGATGTCTTAATTCTACTTTTGTGCAACAGGCCCCTGGCCATTTCAGAACCGGAGCCATGATGTTGTAATTGTAGTTGTATTTGGTCTGGCATTGTCATGTTGGAAGATGAGAGGACTTCCCTGTAAGAGACTATGTCTGGATGGGAGCTTATGTTGTTGGAACATCATACTAATACTGCGTTTGACCCCCTTTTGACCTCAGAACTGCCTTATTTCCACGTGGCATTGATTCAACAAGGTGCTGAAAGCATTCTTTAGAAATGTTGGTTAAGATCTGGTGACGGTGGGGGCCATTTTAGTACAGTGAACTCATTGTCATGCTCAAGAAACCAATTTGAAATGATTTGAGCTTGTGACATGGTGCATTAACCTGCTGGAAGTAACCATCAGAGGATTGGTACATAGATAGATAGATCTTTAATGTTATTGTCATATGTACAACAAAAATTAACAAGTGCTCTCCAGTCAGTGCATCACTCATACATAGTTAAAATAATACTAATAGTCAATTTGTAAAAACACTAAAACAATAACAATTAGGAAGAAAACACCTAAAAACCCACATATACATCAAACAAAACATTTGTCCAGACTTTGCATTTAGCATTATTTTTACAGTTGGGTAGAAACTGTGTTTGAGTTTATTTGTCCTGGCTTTATATAATCTGTACCGTATCCCTCAAGGCAACATTTCAAATAGGGAGTGGCCTGGGTGTGAAGTGTCCTTCATAATGATCTGTGCTCTTCTGAGGCAACGGGAGCTGTGTAGATTTTCCAGCGTGGGGAGAGGGCAGCCAACAATCTTCTGTGCGGTGTTGATGACCCTTTGGAGAGCTTTTGTCAGGGAATCAATACAGTCTGCCTCTCCCAACCCCACAAGGATCGGGTTTACCAGTTGAACAGTTGTTTACAAAAAACAATACTCAGCTTTTCTCTGAGCCACTGGGATACAATCGTGTGTGTAGAGAGAGTAGAGCAGCGGACTCAGCACACAGCCCTGGGGAGAACCGGTGCTGAGGCTTAGGGTCATGGATGTGTGTTGGCCTACTCTGACTCTCTGTCTGCTGATCCACCTGCAGGTTGAACGGGGGAGGATGGTATTGAAAGCCGAGCTGTAATCCACAAAGAGCATCCGCACGTAGCTCCCCTGCTGCTCCAGGTGTGACAGTGCAGCATGTAGCGCTGTTGCTATGGCGTCCTCTGTGGATCGGTTCGCTCTGTAAGCAAACTGGTGTGGGTCGAGTCTTGAGGGCAGGCTTGCTGTGATTTGACTACGGACCAGTTTTTCAAAGCACTTCATCACGACTTGGGTCAGCACCACTGGTCTGTAGTCATTGAGGCTGGAGATGTGGGGCTTCTTTGGCAGTGGTACTATGGATCTCTGCAGTCGCACCTCTGCTTGCTCATGCCAGCTTTGCTTTTCTTTTTAGTTATCTCCACATTTAGCCAATGATTTTATGATCAACTTTTTACATTACTTTTTTTACTTTCTTTTAACTGGATTTTTATGTTTTTACTTATTTTTACTTTTTAAACAACACGTTGGATCTGCTGAGCAACTGCAGCCTTGGTATCTATTTTTCAACATGTCTGGGATAAAAACAACTACAACAAACTCTTTCTGCCAAAATTGTTGGAAATACCAACAGGAGATCAGTGCACTACAAACAAAGATTTTTGCTTTGGAATCTGAAAGAGGACTTCAGGATACAATCCCGAACACACAATGTGGTAAGACTGTAAATTTAAACTTGGAGGATACAGTGTCATTCCCAAAACTGAACAAAGCAAAGGAATTTAAACAAAATGATGCCACCTGGCATAAACTTGGTGTCCAGCCAAAGCAGCACCGGATTAGAAAAAAGAATGCTGGCATCACAAGAGCATATGTAGCATCACCAGACATCCAGCTAAAAAAACAGATTTGAATCATTGAATGAGCTAAAGATGAATGAACCAGAAAACTCTGCTTTAACTATAAAACATGGAGTAAATACAACTTTTTCTATGGCAATCATTAAACATGAATCTGTGGAAAAGCACCAGGCAAACAGAGACAGAGAATCTATGCCAAAAGAGAAGGACAGAGATATCTTGTTGCTTGGTGACGGTGCTATCAGGGACATAAACAATAGTTGTTTTGTTACATGCAGTTATCCAAGTGCCATGGTCACTGATATAACAGCACTCCTCCCCCAAGTCCTGTCCAAACACACAGGCATTAAACAGCTGATAGTACACGTGGGTGCAGTTGACACCAGGAAGGAGGAATCAGAAGTTTTAATAAAGAATTTCTCCAGGCTTTTAGATAAACTTGAAAACCTGGAAGTGTGATCCTTTATCAGTAGACCACTCCCAAACATTGACAGAAGGATCAATAAATTCAGTCGGCTGCTTGCACTAAATACATGGCTGTCCAAGGCCTGAGAGACAAGAGGAGTACACTTTATTGATTACTTCAACTTGTTTTGGCAACGTGTAGACCTGTTTAAAGGAAAGGGCCCACACCTGAACAGAGGAGGGGTCAGGAGGCTAACAGACAATCTCCTGCACGCCCTGAGACACCTAAATGGTTCTGGGCACACTCTTGAATAAAGAAAGGGTCTTCTGATAAGCCAAAGCCATTAAATGAAAAAAACACTCCTGCCTCACCAACCAAGGATCCTCCTCTGACTGGACCACCATCAACACCTCCACCACTGAAATGGACCCCCCCAATAGGACCCTGGACCCCCCCAGTAACATCAACACCTTCTGCGGACCTCACCATCTCTGTCCCATCCCCGGATTCACCAATGGGATTTCCAGATCACCTGGAAATGTTGGTAAAATCTGGAATTAAGATAATACCCTTCACACCTAACTTGGCCAGGTCACAGGTTCTATCATCATCCCGAAAAACATCACCCCCAATACCACCGAGGGCCACCAATTCTCCACCTCAGCCAGTACAAATGAGACCCCCGACAGGTGTCTAATGCACCCCTGTCAGACCCCCTCCACCCCCTCCCAGACCAGCTCCTCCCAGACCAGCTCCAAAAGCCTTGACTAGCACCAAGGCTATCAGTGATTAGGACACTGAGGGCCTCTGCTGTTCCAGGACTTTTTGTCATCATAAAATACTTATCAACCCGAGGCCCTAGGAGAGATGATTTGTTGAATTGTTATACTTCAGGTGTTTTAAATGTTATAGACACCATTGCTCCTGTTAAGGTTAAAGTGATGAGGAAGAGGCAGAAGGCTTTGTGGAGCAATGCTCCTTCTGTCAGGGCACAGAAAAGGGAATACCGAAAAGCCGAAAGAAAATGGCGTAAATTGAAACTCGTAGTAACTCAAACTTAATTCATTATGAGGTATACAAAGAAAATCTGCAGGTTTTCAATTAAACTTTGCAAAAAGCAAGAGAAATCAACAACAGCAGTAACAACTCGCGTGTCCTGTTTGCTACAGTGAACAGATTAACAAACCTTCCAGCTCCATTTCCTCTAGAATTAGTTTCCACCACTAAATGCAATGAGTTTGCATTGTTTTTTAACGACAAGGTTCAAGGCATTAAACATGCTACAGTCCAAAGGGCAAACAACAACACTGCAACTACCAGGAGACACTTGGTTGGGTTTACACATTTTACACCCATTAATGACCCATCAATTTAAAAACTGTCTCCAGCCTGAGTTCATCCACCTGCTGCCTCGATGTTTTACCCACTAGATTTCTAAAATCAGTACTAAGCAGTTTGTTACCACAACTCACTAATATAGTCAATAATTCCTTACAGTCTGGAACATTTCCAAGGGCCTTAAAAACTGCTGTCATCAAGCCTCTCCTAAAAAAGAGCAGTCTTGATGCTACAGTGCTCAACAACTATCGGCCCATATCATGTCATTTTTATGAAATGACATAGAAAATGGAACTTAATGACTTTCTATTACTTAACAACTGCTTTGATCCTTTTCAGTCAAGTTTTAGGCCCCATAACAGACTCAGACTGCACTTATCAAAGTCACAAATGACATCCGTCTGAACACTGACGCGGGCAAAGTCTCTGTCTTAGTTCTGTTGGACTTGAGTGCTGCGTTTGATACAATGGACCATGAAATCCTGTCACAAAGATTAGAGGAATGGATAGGTATCTCTGGAACTGCTCTTAGATGGTTTCAGTCCTATCTTGAAGACAGAAAGTACTTTGTTTCGGTTGGTAACTGTGTAACAGACCAAATGGCCCTGACATGTGGGGTTCCACAGGGTTCTTTCTTGGGACCACTATTATTCAATCTTTACATGCTTCCTTTAGGCCAGTTAATAAGCAGCTGTGGCATACCATACCATAATTATGCAGATGACACTCAGATTTACATTTCACTCACAGCAGGTGAAAATCGACCGATCCATTCACTGTGTCACTGCATCGAACAGATTGATGTGTGGATGCAAAATAATTTTCTCCAAATGAACAGAAACAAGACTGAAATAATCATCTTTGGGCCACAGAAGTAAAGAGAAAATGTCAGCAGTCACCTCGTGTCTTTTTCTCTAAAATCTAAAAATCAGGTTAGAAATCTAGGGGTCATCATGGACTCAGACTTGAATTTCCAGAGTCACATTAAGTCAATTACATCATCTGCATTTTATTACCTTAAAAACATTTACAGAGTCAAAGGGATAATGTCTCAACCAGACTTGGAGAAACTTATTCATGCTTTTATCTCCAGCAGGTTAGATTACTGTAACGGCCTGCTCACTGGTCTCTCAAAACGAGGGTTAAGACAGCTGCAGCTTATTCAGAACGCTGCTGCTCGGGTTCTAACTAACACCAGGAAGTACAACCACATCAGTCCAGTTTTAAAATCTCTGCACTGGCTTCCTGTTGCTCAGAGAATAGATTTTAAAACAGCACTGCTGGTTTACAAGTCTCTAAATGGTTTAGCACCAGAATATATTTCTGAAATGCTAGTAGCTTATGACCCTCCTCGGACTCTGAGAACATCTGGGACAGCTCAAATAAGCATTAAGTTTAAAGTTACATGGACATGCTTTACCTTTAGTCAGCATTTCAGTGTTCTAACGTATTCCAGGAATATGCATTTCATATGTGTTTGTATTTAGGTTATGGTCATAGTAAGATCGCGCTGTGCTAAATGTCCTATTACGCTTTCCGTAGGGGAGAAGTAAATACTCACGCACTTCTCGGACGCTTCAGTGGTTTGCTCGAGTTGTTCTTTATGGCGCTTCATTCTCTTTTGTGTACTTCTCATGTCTGACGTAGCATCGTCGGTATGTATACCTTGTTTTGTAAGATTATTCTGGAAGCATTAGTCGTTATTTTCTACAATAATTGCGAGTTCGTAGCGTGTAATCTGCCTGTGGTTTGAACTCACGTCGGCTGTGCATATGCTGGCTCTCATGTGTTCATTTGTTACGAGCTACACGGTAAAGGTGCTGTAATGGCAGGCTAGAGAGGAGAGTTTGCATGAAAATACAGCAGCGCAGGAGAACCCATACAGTTTATCGTTAAGGACAGGCTCGCAAGTATGCTGTTCAGTGAGATCCAGTTCATCGTCGGCGGAGTCTGCAGCAGTCAGAGCAAGAGCGAGAGCCGAAGCAGCTAAGGCGCGCCTATGCTATGCTGAAGAGGAAGCTAATTTGAGACTACAACAAGCTAAGTTGGAAGCGTCTATAGTAATGCTAAAACATAAAAAAGAGGCTGCAGCGGCCATTGCAGAAGCGGAGGCACTTGAAGCTGCTGCTGATGTAAAGAGCGAGAAACATAGTTGTGACCTGAACAAAAACTCTGTTCCTTTAGAAGCCTCACAACGCACAAGGCAGTATGTGTTTGATTAACTTAAGGAAAGGGATTCAGAATTTAAGTCATGTGATAACGGTAACACACAAGCAAAGACAAAGCCAGTCCTTAACCACAACGTGTCACCTCCACCACTAAAGCCTGAAGCCTGTCCCTTCTATCCACATCAAATCAATACTGCTACACATAGTCTCATCTCACAGCAGCCTTACATCAGCATGTACGAGGACAACCACAAGCCATTCAACGGGATGCTTGGAGACGTTAGTCTACCTCACATCAAGCAAGTCCAGCGGTGAGCATGCTTCTCTAGTACACCCCTTCAGAACACAAAATCACCACACCCAGCCTCCTCCCACACACCATGCCATACCGCCAGACTACAATGATGGCGGCTCACACATAAACGACTTTGTCAGGTATCTAGCCCGCCGTGAGCTTGTAGCTACAGGCTTGCTTCAATTCAATGACAAACCCCAAAACTACAGAGCATGGAAGCATTCTTTTTTGACTGCCATTAGAGGCCTTATCTTGGAACCAAGTGAGGAGATGGATCTTCTTCTAAAGTGGCTCGGGAAGGAGTCAGCAGAGCATATTGAGCAGATAAGAGCAATACACATCAATAGGCCAGAAGCAGGACTGGCCATGGCTTGGGAAAGGCTTGAGCAAACATATGGCTCAGCTGAAGCAATAGAAAATGCTCTGTTCAAACACATCGACAGCTTTCCGAAAATAGTATACCAAGATGGATCTAACCTGACAAAGTTGAATGATCTGCTAATGGAACTGCAGGCCGCTAAGGCTGAAGGGGAGTTACCAGGCCTGGCCTTTCTGGACACGTCGAGAGGCGTCAACCCAATTGTACAGAAACTCCCGCCTCGTCTCCAGGACAAGTGGGGGCTAGCTGGTGCAGCCTACAAGCGTCAAAACCATGTGTTCTATACTCCCTTTGGCTTCTTTGTTGATTTTGTCAGCGAGCAGGCTCGCATCTCAAATGACCCAAGCTTCAGCCTCATCGGCAACACAGACATAGCCCTCAGGACAGAGAAGACAGCGTGGAAGCCCAACAGACAGCGGGAAGTCTCCGTCCACAAGACGGAGGTGTCACCCAGAGCCACATCTGACACGGGTGAGCCCCCAACAAAAAACGGCTTAAAGAACTGTGGCCCTATGTGGGGCAAATTATGTTAAACAATATAAACCTGTCCCTGTCTACTGGCACCGTTCCTCCCCTTTTCAAACAGGCTGTGGTCAAAGCCCTGCTCAAAAAACCTACTCTGGATCCTGGATGCCTAAATAATTTCCGTCCTGTCTCCAATTTACATTTTTTGTCTAAAGTCTTCAAAAAAGTTGTGCTAAAACAACTCACTCCATATCTATCTTAAAATGACCTCCTGGAGCCGTTTCAGTCTGCATTTAGGGCCTCTTATTCCACTGAAACAGCTTTAGTTAAAGTGACGAATGATCTCCTCCTTCAGATGGACGAGGACTCATCGGCTCACTGGATCTCAGTGCTGCATTTGATACGATTGATCATGCAGTGCTAATAAACAGACTACATTTACATTTACATTTAGTCATTTAGCAGACGCTTTTATCCAAAGTGACTTACAAGTGAGGAAAACAATGGAAGCAATTTCAACAACACAAGGTAACAAAAAGCATGAGTGCACTAGTCAGTTAAAAACCTAGCACAATAATCACAGCTAAGGATAAGGAATTTTTTTTTTTAAGAAAAGGAATCGATAGAAAGGAAGTAGAATTTAGTGTTTGTCAGTCAGGTGTTGACGGAATAGATGTGTTTTCAAGCGTTTTTTAAAGATGGCTACAGAATCTGCTGATCTTGTAGCAGCAGGTAGATTATTCCACCAATGTGGAACAGATCCAGAGAAAGTATCTGTGAGTGATTTTTTTCCTTTTTGAGATGGTACCACCAGACGTTGTTCATTTGCAGAGCGCAGGGATCTGGTAGGAACATAGGTCTGTATCAAAGAGTGACGGTATGAGGGGGCGGAGCCAGTGACAAGACAAGACATTTATTTTTGTATAGCCCAATATCACAACAACAGCCACCTTAAAGGACTTAACAGACTGCACTAGACAACATCCCCTGTCCTTAGACCCTCCATCAGGGTGAGGAAAAACTCCAAAAAAAAAAAACAGCCGGGAAAAAAGAGAAACCTCAGGGAGAACCACAGAAGGAGGGATCCACTCCCAGGACAAACAGGCTGTGCTAGAATGTGTCCAGGACAGTTGAAAAACTACATATAAATACAAAAACATATTCACAAAAAACATTTTTGTTGACAGCGTCCAGTGTCCACTCTGTGTGTGTGTGTAAGGTGGATGAAACCTCAATGAAAGATGAGTTGGGGGTCCTCACACTGGAGCAAAGTTGGGGGGCGGCCTCAACAGAGTCAGCTCGCCGCACTTCCACCGGGAGCCTATTCCAGCGTCCTGACAGTGAAGGGTACGAGCCCTTCGAGTATAACGAGTATAACGGGTGATGAGGTCAGATAGGTGAGAGGGCGCACATCCACAAAGGATTTTATAGGTTAACAAGAGAACTTTGAAATCAGCTCTAACATGAGGAAGCCAGTGTAATGAAGCCAGGACCGGAGTAATGTGATCGAACGTGCTGGTCTTTTTTAAAAGTCTGGCGGCTGTATTTTGGACCATTTGTAGTCTGTGAGTACCTTTCCTCGGCAGTCCAGAGAATAACGCATTGCAGTAGTCCAGCCTGGATGTGGCAAATGCATGAATGAGAATTTCAGCATCAGCTAAAGAGAGGCAGGAGCGAATTTTTGAGTTATTCCTCAAGTGAAAAAAGCCCAGTTTAGTGACCTCACTAATGTGCTGCTGCAGAGATAGTGTGGGGTCAAAAATGACACAGAGGTTCCTTGCAGTTTTGCCGTGCTCCAACACACAGTTGTTGATTGAGACAGTAAGATTTTTTAACTTGTGGTGGTCTTGTAGGCCAAGAGCATAGCTTTGAACTTGATGTGGGGATCAACCGGGAGCCAGTGTAACCTAGTGAAGAGAGGAGTTACGTGCGCTCTCTTCGGTTCTTTAAAGACCACTCTTGCCGCTGCATTCTGGATGCATTCTGGATCAGCTGCAGAGGTTTGGTTGTGCAGGCAGGGAGTCCAGCCAATAGAGCATTGCAATAATCCAGTTTGGACAAGATAAGAGCCTGGACTAGGATTTGCGTAGAGTGCTCCGATAGGAAAGGTCTAATTTTCCTAATGTTGTAGAGGATGAATCTACAAGACCTGGTGGTGCTGGCAACATGACTTGTGAAGTTTAGTTGATTATCAATTAGACTGTCAGTAAAAGTTTGAAGTCAACGCGGTAGTGGATGGCCTTGTTTTTGATTACGTCTCTTGGATTTTGGATTTGTACTTTTGCCTCGGATAATAAAGATCCTGGAGGTCCTTTTGCCTGGCCCTGACAGATGTGATGATTAACGGTGTCAAAGGCAGCAGACAGATCCAGTAAGATGAGGACAGATGACTTAGATGTTGCCTTTGCCAGTCTCAGGGCTTCGATGACTGAGAGCAGTGCAGTTTCTGTGGAATGTCCGCTCTTGTACCCAGTCTGGTTCTGGTCCAGGAGGTTGTTTCGTGTAAGAAAGGAGGAGAGCTGGTTAAACACAACTCGCTCCAGAGCTTTGGCAATGAAGGGACGGAGGGAAACCGGTTTGTTGTTTTTAACAGTGTAGGGTTGAGAGTGGGTTTCTTAAGTAGTGGTGTGATGCGGGCCTCTTTAAAAGCTGTGGGGAATGACCCAGTGGAGAGAGATGAGTTGATGATGTGGGTGAGAGCAGGCACGACAGATGGAGAGATGGCCTGAAGGAGATGTGTGTGGATGGGATTTATCGGGCAGGTGTAGGGTGGTTAGAAATAATGACCTTGGAAACGTCTGCTTCAGTTAGAGGAGAAAAAGAAGGGAGCAAACACGTATCAGAGGTGTGAATGAGTTCACACCCCTGATGCAGAAAGACAAAAAGATGTTTTTGGCATCTCTGGCTATACTCTTCCTTGGTTAGAATCCTATCTGTGTGATAGGTCTCATTTTGTATCTTTTAATAAATCCTTCTCCTCCACGGCACCAGTGTCCAAAATACAGCCGCCAGACTTTTAACAAAGACCAGGAAGTCTGATCACATTACTCCGGTCTTGGCTTCATTACACTGACTACCTATTCATGTTAGAGCTGATTTCAAAGTTCTCTTGTTAAAATATAAAATCCATAGTGGACGCGCGCCCTCTTACCTATCTGACCTCATCACCTGGTATACTCCAGCTCGTACCCTTCGCTCTCAGAACGCTGGCCTTGAATAAAGAAGAAGTCTGCTGGCTACAGAGCCTTATCTTATAGAGCCCCATTTTTATGGGTTGGGTTCCTGGTGGAAGTGCGGCGAGCTGACTCTGTTGAGGCTTTTAAAAGCAAACTCAAAACATGCTTATTTCACCAAACGTATGGAGACTGATCATAGGTATAGGTTTACACTGGTTGTAGCTGTAGGTACACACTCAACTGCTCATATTATTATTAAAATCTGCCTATTTTTCAGTAGTATTTAGCACTTTTTTTCTTTTCTACATCCTCCTAGGGTGGACGCAAACCTCTGATCTGCTAGGTGATGTGTACCCCCCCACCCCCATACTCATCTTTCATCTACCTTGATGTTGGCTGAGGTCCCATTCACCTTACACACACACAGAGTGGACAATGGACACTGTCAATGCAAATGTTTTTTTGTGAATATGTTTGTGTACTTCTATGTATTTGTTTTTCTTCTAACTGTCCTGGACACATTCCTGCACGGCCTCTCCATCCTGGGAGTGGATCCCTCCTTCTGTGGTTCTCCCTGAGGTTTCTCTTTTTTCCCGCCTGGGTTTTTTTTTTTTAGTTTTTCCTCACCCTGATGGAGGTTCTAAGGACAGGGGATGTTGTCTAGTGCAGTCTGTTATACCCTTTGAGGCGGCTGTTGTTGTGATATTGGGCTATAAAAAAAATAAATGTCTTGTCCTATCTTGGCTTTGGCCTCTCTGATGCTTTTCTTCAAGTTGGCTCGGACTGCACTGTATAGATATCTGTTGCCAAACCTGTAGGCGTTGTTCCTCTTCCTCAGCAGCTGCTGGACCTTCCGGGTCATCTTGGGCTTCTGGTTGGGGTAGACACGTTTGTCCACTGTGACCATGTCTATGCAGTTCTTGATGTAGCACAGCAGACTGTCTGTGAACATCTCCAGGTCCTGATGTTCAAAGACCTCCCAGTTGGTCCTGTCAAAGCAGTCCTGCAGTTGCTGGGAGGCACCATCTGGCCATGTGGCAACAGTCTTTGTGATAGTGGGAGCCGTTTTCTTGACATGGTGGTCATAAACGGATGGATACGGTCAGAAACAATGCTCAGGAAGGCTGTGCCATTTAGACAATGCCCAATTGGCACTAAGGGGCCTATAGTGTGCCAGGAAAACATCCCGCACACCATTACACCACCACCACCAGCCCTCATAGTGGTAACAAGGGATTATGGATCCATGTGTTAGGGCGCTGAAGGCAAGACCCCAAAGCAGACACAGACGTAGTGAAAATTAGAAGATAGTTTATTGTGCTTGGAAGGATGTGAAGGATCAGGCGTGGTCGTAGCGTGGCAAAGTCCTAATACAAGAGTGCGGACCATTTTGTCCGATACACAGTTACCAACTAATTTAAAGTACAAAAAAAACATTTAAGGGCAGTCCCAGTGATACCTATCCAGTCCTCTAATCTTTGTGACAGGATTTCATGGTCCACTGTATCAAACGCAGCACTCAAGTCCAAATGAACTAAGAAGAACTGAGACTTTGCCCGCGTGTTCAGACGGATGTCCATCCATCCTTCCATCTTTTACCGCTTCTCCGAGACCGGGTCGCGGGGGCAGCAGTCTAAGCAGAGAAGCCCAGACTTCCCTCTCCCCAGACACTTCCTCTAGCTCTTCCGGGGGGATACCGAGGCGTTCCCAGGCCAGCCGAGAGACATAGTCCCTCCAGCGTGTCCTAGGTCTTCCCCGAGGTCTCCTACCGGTGCGACATGCCCGGAACACCTCCCTAAGGAGGCGTCCAGAGGCATCCGAAACAGATGCCCGAGCTAACTCAGCTGGCTCCTCTTGATGTGAAGGAGCACCGGCTCTACTTTGAGCTCCTCCCGAGTGACCGAGCTCCTCACCCTATCTCTAAGGGAGCGCCCCGCCACTCTGCGGAGAAAGCTCATTTCGGCCGCCTGTATCCAGGATCTTGTTCTTTCGGTCATGATGAGTAGGAACGTAGATCGACCGGTAAATCCAGAGCTTTGTCTTACAGCTCAGCTCCTTCTTCACCACGACAGACCGGTACATCGACCGCATCACTGCAGAAGCTGCACCGATCCGTCTGTTAATCTCACGCTCCTTCCTTCCCTCACTCGTGAACAAGACCCCAAGATACTTGAACTCCTCCACTTGAGGCAGGAGCTCTCCACCAACCTGAAGGGGGCAAGCCACCCTTTTCCAAATGAGAACCTTGGTCTCAGACTTGAAGGTGCTGATCCTCATCCCAGCCACTTCACACTCGGCAGCAAACCGCCCCAGTGAACATTGAAGGTCCTGGCTTGATGGAGCCAACAGGACAACATCATCTGCAAAAAGCAGAGACGAAATCCTGTGGTCCCCAAACCAGACTCCCTCCGGCCCCTGGCTGCGCCTAGAAATCCTGTCCATAAAAATAATGAACAGGACCGGTGACAAAGGGCAGCCCTGCCGGAGTCCAACATGCACTGGGAACAGGTCTGACTTACTGCCGGCAATGCGTACCAAGCTCCTGCTCCGTTCGTACAGGGACCGGACAGCCCTTAGCAAAGGGCCCCGAACCCCATACTCCCAGAGCACCCCCCACAGGGCGCCACGAGGGACACAGTCGAATGCCTTCTCCAGATCCACAAAGCACATGTGGACTGGTTGGGCAAACTCCCATAAACCCTCCAGCACCCTGGAGAGGGTATAGAGCTGGTCCAGTGTTCCACGACCGGGACGAAAACCGCATTGTTCCTCCGACTATCGGCCGCATTCTCCTCTCCAGTACCCTGGCATAGACTTTCCCGGGGAGGCTGAGGAGTGTGATCCCTCTGTAGTTGGAACACACCCTCCGGTCCACCTTCTTAAAAAGAGGGACCACCACCCCAGTCTGCCAGTCCAGAGGTACTGTCCCCAAACGACATGTGATGTTGCAGAGGCGTGTCAGCCAAGACAGCCCCACAACATCCAGAGACTTGAGGTACTCGGGGCGTATCTCATCCACCCCCGGTTACTTGCCACTGAGGAGCTTCCCAACTACCTCAGTGACTTCAGCCTGGGTGACGGACGAGTCCACCTCTGAGCCTTTGGCCTTTGCTTCCTCAGTGGAAGACGTGTCGGTGGGGTTGAGGAGATCCTTGAAGTATTTCTTCCACCGTCCAACAATATCCCCAGTTGAGGTCAGCAGATTTCCACCTCCACTGTAAACAGTGTTGGCAGGGCACTGCTTCCCCCTCCTGAGGCGCCGGACGGTTTGCCAGAATTTCTTCGAGGCCGACCGTCTTTTTCCATGGCCTCACAGAACTCCTCCCAGACCCGAGTTTTTGTCTCCACAATCACCTGGGCTGCAGCCCGCTTGGCCTGCCGGTACCTATCAGCTGCCTCAGGAGTCCCACAAGGTCTCCTTCAGCTTGACGACATCCCTTACTTCCGGTGTCCACCACCGGGTTCAAGGATTGCCGCCACGACAGGCACCGGAGACTTTGCGGCCACAGCTTCGAGTGGCTGCGTCGACAATGGAGGTGGAGAACATGGTCCACTCGGACTCAATGTCTCCAGTCTCCCTCGGAATCTGGTCGAAGCTCTGCCGGAGGTGGGAGTTGAAGATCTCTCTGATAGGGGACTCGGCCAAATGTTCCCAACAAACCCTCACAATAAGTTTGGGTCTGCCAAGTCTGTCCTGCTTTCTCCCCCGCCATCGGATTGAACTCACCACCAGGTGGTGATCAGTTGACAGCTCCGCCCCTCTCTTCACCCGAGTGTCCAATACATACGGTCGGAGGTCAGATGAAACAACTACAGTCGATCATCGACCTCTGGCCTAGGGTGTCCTGGTGCCACGTGCACTGATGGACACCCTTATGCTTGAACATGGTGTTTGTTATGGACAAACTGTTGCTAGCACAGAAGTCCAATAACAGAACACCACTCGGGTTCAGATCAGGGGGGCAGTTCCTCCCAATCACGCCCCTCCAGGTGTCCCCGTCGCTACCCACGTGAGCGTTGAAGTCCCCCAGTAGAACGACGGAGTCCCCGGTAGGAGCACTTTCCAGCTCTCTTCCCAGAGACTCCAAGAAGGCCGGGTACTCTGCACTGCCATTTGGCCCGTAAACACAAACAACAGTAAGAGACCTATCCCCGACCCGAAGGCGCAGGGAAGCGACCCTCTCGTTCACAGGGGTGAACTCCAACACATGGCGGCTGAGCCGGGGGGCAATGAGCAAACCCACACCAATCCACCGCAGGCAACTCCAGAGTAGTGGAGAGTCCAGCCTCTCTCGAGGAGTTGGGTTCCAGAGCCCAAGCTGTGCGTAGCCTAGTCTAGTAATACCGACTAGGTTACTAGTCGGTATCTCTCAACCTCCCGCACAAGCTCAGGCTCCTTCCCCACCAGCGAGGTGACATTCCATGTCCCTAGAGCCAGATTCTGTGTCCGAGGATTGGGTCGTCAAGGCTCCCGCCTTCGACTGCTACCCAATCCACATTGCACCGGCCCCTTACGGTTCCTCCTGCAGGTTGTGGGCCCACGGGAGTTCGGTCCCACGTCGCTCTTTCGGGCTGAGCCCGGCCGGGGCCCCGTGGGGAAAGACCCGGCCACCAGGCGCTCGCATATGAGCCCCAACCCCGGGCCTGGCTCCAGGGTGGGGCCCCGGTTGCGCCATACCGGGCGACGTAACAGTCCTTGATTTTAAAATATCCATAAAGGGTTCTGAACCGCACTTTGTCTGGCCCGTCACCTAGGACCTGTTTGCCTTGGGAGACCCTACCAGGGGCATATAGCCCCCGACAACATAGCTCTTAGGATCATCCGGGCACTCAAACCCCTCCACCACAATAAGGTGGCGGTTCAAGGTGGGGCAGACGGATGTCATTTGTGACTTTGATAAGTGCAATCTCGGTCTGTGATGGGCCTTAATCCTGAGTTAAAAGAAACAAAACAGTTGTTAAGCAATACAAAGTCATTACGTTGCTGCTATAGAACGTCTTCAATGTCTTTCCCGATAGGGCCGATAGTTGTTGAGCACTGTAGCCTCAAGAATGCTATTCTTTAGGAGAGGCTTGATGACAGCAGTTTTTAAGACCCTTGGAAATGTTTCATTATTATTGACTATATCAGTGAGTTGTGGTAACAGACTGCTTAGTACTGATTTGATTTTAGAAATGTAGTGGGTAAAACATGGAGGCAGGAGGTGGATGAACTCAGGCTGGAGACAGTTTTTTCAATTGTTCTGTCATTAATGGGTGTAAAATGTGTAAACTCAACCAAGTGTCTCCTATGTGGCTGCAGTGTTGTTTTATGCCTGTGGACTGTAGCATGTTTAATGCCTTAAACCTTATTAAAAAACAGTGCAAACTCATTGAATTAGTTTTCACCATTTTAGTGGTGGAAACTAATTCTGGAGGAAATGGAGCTGGAGGGTTTGTTAATCTGTTCACTGTAGCAAACAGGACACGTGAGTTGTTACTGCTGTTGTAAATGATCTCTAAAAAACAAATGTCTCTTGCTTTTTGCAAAGTTTGATTGAAAACATGCAAATTCTCTTGAATTAAAAGTTTCAAAGCTTTAATTTACGTAATTTTCATTCGGCTTTTTGGCATTCTCTTTTCTGTGCTCTGACAGAATGAGCATTGCTCCATGTTGTCTTCTGTCTCTTCCTAATCACAACTATAACAATTCAACAAAACATCAACTTGACATAATGAGGCATTTTCAAACATGACTGCCTCAATAAACTCTGTCCGGGTTTTATTATTGATGTGCTTCTGTAGGTTCAGCAGCAACTTTTGGAATTATGGACAGATGATAAAAAGACATAAGAATGATCAGACAGAGCACAGTGACATCTGAAATAAGAACACCCTTAGTAATGACCAGGTCCAGAGTGTGACCACTGGTATGGGTCAACTCATTAATAAAAGTGTAATTTATGTTCTGCCTTTAATTCAATGTTGTGTGGTTTCCACTACAACCCTCTCACAAGTTTATGTCTGTCTGCTTGTCAGCCCATATCTCAAAAGTAAAACAAGGCTGTCAGATTAGTCAGTGTGTCATGTAACATGTCAATGTGTCCCCCTTATAAAATGATTGCCCAAACTCCATTTGCTGTCAAACACTGGGCTTAGAGTTTCAGGGCCTCTGTTCTGACAAAACATCAGCATATTGCTAATAAAAGCACGAGCCGCCACCAGCCCCCTCCCCCTTCAGCCTTCCCTTTGCAGCCAATCATATTTTACTGTTGTCCAGCTGATTGTCTTCAAACCGTGGGTGGACAGATACATAGCCTTGTCACAAACAGTTTTAAGAATAGCAGCATTGTACACTGTGCAAATGGACGTTTAGATTTACTGTTAAAAAAAAAAGCATATGGGGTGCAGTGGCTCAGTGGTAGAGCGGTTTCCAATAATCGGTAGGTTGACGGTTCGAATCCTGCTCGCCCCAGTTTATACTGTTGTTGTGTCCTTGGGAAAGACACTTAACCCATCTTGCCTTTAGTCGTGTACCAACTGTAAAACTGGTGTGTGAATGGGTAAATGGAGTAGGTGGAAAAGAAATAAATTCCATCCATATTGTTTTAAACTTGTAAAGGCATGTTGAGCTATAGTTAAGGCTTTGATTCCATCTGGTGGCCAGGACAAGAACTGCACAATGAAGAAGGATGACATACTGATTGATTCTAGCTTCTTAGGACTCTTTTGGAGACCTAAAATTATGGATGTGTTAAAGATAGAAGATAATTGTAATAATATTTAAACTAGTTATGTTATTTATTGATGTATATGTATTTGCGGTGCCTTTGCTTATTCTGTATATATATATATATATAAATATATATATATATATATATATATATATATATATATATATATATATATATATGCTAAGACTTTGCCTTAATTTTATGCTTTTATGGACAAAGGTAATGAAATAAGTTGACTCTAATTGGACCACTCTTACCTGAGCACCTGATTGGTAGTCATGGACCAAGCAGACTCATAAAAGTGCTGACAGGAGCATCTCTGGGCAACACAAAGACTTGGAAGGAAGAGGCATGAGACAGGAAAAGTAAGTAAACACATGGGACACAAAACAGATAGACAGACGGCAGAAGGCCAGCGAAAGGTAGCCAAAAGCTGAGTAAAGGGACGTCAATTGTCACTAAAGGTGTTTGTGTGAGGCTGTACCTGCTCTTGTTCCTAGGCAGTCATGGCAGTAAAAGAAGGAGCATGTAGTCCATGAAACGGATGAATTCAAAAGCAATGATGCACTTACATTTGCGGGATAAATGACAGACTGTTTTTGACTATAGACTAATAGTAGACACTTAGGAGCCACTATAATTACAGGAAGTTAAGGAGGAAGCATGTATGATGGCATGTGGCTCTTTCTAAGGTCAGCTCCATTTCATTTGCATGAATGGTGTTATGGAAGATTTGTTAAGTAGTAAGGTAAGGCGATGAGAGAGATACAGGTGTATTTGTTAGTTTTATTTCTTGCAAGAAAGTAGTCTGTTGAGTAAGAGCTAAAGAGTGCAGTCAGGACCATGGTCAAGATGAGCATAAAAGGTCTGCAACACTCTTCCCTTTTAAACCTTGTGCCCTGATGAAGTCAAAAGTGTCCTTTTGAACTTTTATTTTTTTGATAACTTGGAGGTTGTTTTGTATTTTTCTATGATATTTGGTAAAGGTGTGTATTTTATAACAAATTTTGAAATTTTAAACACAAATCCAATATTACTCTTTTTTTGCACTGTGTAACCTAAATTGTTACACTCTTAACATTTGGGGACAAAAATGTCCTCTTCCAAAATGTCATAAAAATAGTATATGTTAATATTCCACTTCAGTCCTGATCATAAATGTCAAATATTTTAATATTTTCAAAATTTTAACCCTTTATATGCCAGTGTATACAATGACATCCAAAAATATTGTTAAAAAAATCACAAAAAAATTGCAATATTTTTAATAATCTGAATGCAAAGTGAAATTTTCTTGGGGGGATTATTAGAGTCATGGATGTGTAATTGATTGGCAATAACATTGATTTTGATGGATTTTTTATTTTTTTGTAATGTCTGATTTAACAAAAAAGTTACACCGTTACCATTTGGAGACAAAAATGTCCTCTTCAAAAACATTATAAAAATAGTATCTGTTAATATTTTTTTTTCTCCTTTTATTGCATAAATCTCTTAATCCACTTCAGTCCTGAACATAAATACCAAATATTTAAAAAATTTCAGAATTTTAACCCTTTATATGCCAGTGTATATGATGCCATTACATCAGCCAATCATCAGAACAGTGTCAGATTCCCCTCCAAAGCAAGAGCTTAGATGCACTTTAAATAAATTACAAATAAAACATAAGAAAAGTTTATTTTCAACAAACAAAGATTTACCAAATTAGGAACAGACATTCATACTGCTTTTACAACCTGCAACCAGCTGCATTGAGCTCTTCCTGCCTGTGGATGTGTGCATGCACACGCTCACCTGTGTGAGTTCAGTTCATATCCGTGCACATTAATTGCAGCAGAAAGATGTGTAAACTTTGGTAATATATTTTTCACACTTGGAGCAGGTAATGGTGGCCTTCTCCCATGGGCCAGTGCATTGCATGCACAGTCGTCTTTTTGGGTATTTGGAAGTCCCTGGGTACCCACTGACACTGTCCTGCCCTTGCTGTGGCTACTGTGTTTCTGCTGCAGCCGCGCCTTGTGCGTGGGGTAGCTGCCTGCGTTGTTGGATTAGTGGAGTGACCAATGCTCCTCTAAGAAAATCCGGTGCTCTTGTTCAAGGTTGGATTCACAGTCATCCATAACACAAAGAAGTTCAAAGCTGAGACATCTAGGATGTTGTAAAACGTCAGTGGCCTGATAGCCCGCTCCCGGTGAACAGTGCTGAGCAGCAGGACGTTCTTGCTTTGTTATGTAGGATACTGTGTGAGACTTGGCAAAGCCAAAAAGGGTGGATTGAAGAACTCTTTTTCTGGTCTGGAGCAGGATTGAGGGAAGCCCTGGCAACTTGCGTAGCAGCTCTTCCCTAAGTCCATATGAGGTGAAAAAATTATCACACATCACCGTATGTCCTGCCAGTCCTTGAGTCAGCTGCAGAACCACTCTCCTTTCCTTATTGACCTCCACAGAACAACCCTCTTGTTTTCCCGCATAGACTTGCCTTTTAAATGCTTAAGAGGACGTCACAGGCCATGATCCTGGCTGGTTTGCTGGGTTTTTTTTGGCAATTCAGCAATTAAGTAATTGTATTTGTCTACACAGCAGATTTGTCACTGTTAAATAGTTTATTTTATTTTGAGATCACTTCCTGGAGACACTGTGTTGCAAATTCTGATGGAGGATGCATGAGTACTGAAAGTCACTGAGCGTTAACCACCAATGCTACCTGACACATAAATTGAATACATAAGATATGAAAAAACTCACCTTGACATAAACTAAACAACAGTCATTGTCAAACTCCTGGAACCTAGGACATGGTCCAACCGCTCCATATTTTTGTATTCTTTATTGGGTTTAGTGCAGAAGGACACCTGGAGAACAAGATGCACTGCCATGATTGCTGTTAAATATTTCATCTCAGTTGAAGTATTCACCTTTTCAAGTACAGTAAGAATCACATCCATCAAATGTGAGAATCTTTCTCTTCAAAAAGCATCTAAGCTCAGCACAGTATAAGCTTTCCTTTATCTCTGCCATAGCTGCTGTCTACCTCTTGCCCTTTGTATGATTTTCTTGCATCATCAGAATTACATGATTGCAAAATAGCTTTTAATATAGAGCATGTTCAGCTTTTAATTTTTTAATTTTTTAGAGTATAACTGCCCCGCATGCACTCACTCCCATCATATTCTATTTGAAAGCACAGTGAGAATGTAATTATATATATATATATATATATATATATATATATATATATATATATATATATATATATATATATATATACAGTATATATATATATATATATATATACAGCTAGTCCAAAACAGTCAACATGGCTGAGAAGCTGTTTGTCTCTGCTCTTGCCTCGGTTTTGAATAACCAGCAAACAATGAAACCACTTTAGTGTCTGTTTTACTGCTGGCCATGTTAACTAGCAGCCCTAATGTGGCTCTTTGTGTGGTTTCCCCTTTTTTGAGTCATGTCCGCCATTTCTCTGGTTAACATTCCTCTTGTAAACCCCGCCCTTAAAATCAAATGCAAGCAACAGGGTACCAGACTAACTTCTTTGTAAAGAATAGGAAAAGAGTCAGTTGTGTCTGGCCAGGCTAGCATTATGCTACAATACACTTTTTTGGGATGCACTGTTCCTCCTTTTGACAATGGAAACTCCTCTGACCCAAACCGTTCGAGTGAAAACAAGACACTTGGTAAAGAAACACACAGAAACACAATAAAATTTTCTCTTGTCAGAAAATGCAGCGCAACCTGCACAAATTGAACTGAAAATTGTATTTGGGACATTTTGATCTACAAACAGAGGCTTGGTGTGTGATAAATGAGCAGAGTTGTTGAATGCCAGACCATCGCTTATGATCGGAGTGCTATTTGCCCATGATTAAAAGCTCCTCTAAACTTTGGAGACTGACATTTCCGGTGTTGACCGTGACATTTCAGTTGGCATTTGCTCCTCAGAGGTCACTCTGCTCTAATTCTGTCAAATATGGCGAGACCCAGCCTCATCCCATTAGGACCAGCAGCGTCAGAAGGACTGGAATTCAACAGCAGAATGTAAAGAAGAATGGAAGATGTTAAGACTTCAGAAGTAGCGGTACAGTACAGATCGGGTCTCTTTGATTAAATTTCAATGAAACGCAACCTTTAACATAAAATAGTGAGTTCTTAAAATAAGCACAGATTTTTAATTTAAAGTTCAGAAATTTGGAAATAACCAGTTGGAAAACTCAGTGTACCCTCTACTAAGCAGGAGTCAGCTGTTGAATGACAGTCCTGGCATCACAGTCCCTTTTGATTGTATTTTGAAAGCTTGTTGTTCATCCAATAAACATCAATTACAATATTCCCAAGAAAACTTTTGATGGTGGCACTCTGCATCGGGATCTTTAGTGGTACTGTCATGTTTGTAGTCACATGGGAAAGACTGCTTCTAGTTATGTTGTTATGCTGCTATATAAAAGTTTGCCATTATTTCCTTTCAAAGCCAAAGTAGAGTTACTACTGGCAGGTCTCACATCTAAGTCAGGTCTATTTTGTAAAAAAAAACTTCTGACTTAATTATGTCACATAATATAATAATGAGATGTGGAATACCAATGAAATCTATCTATCTATCTATCTATCTATCTATCTATCTATCTATCTATCTATCTATCTATCTATCTATCTATCTATCTATCTATCTATCTATCTATCTATCTATCTATCTAATAGGCTGTCACTGTCCTCTTGTGGTTTTCTTATACAGTGCCCAATCATAGACTTAATTGTAAACTTACAGTGGTTGTAGATTATACAAGATTATTATAGATTATAGCAAGAAGATTATTTCTATTTGTTCCAAAGGAAATTTGTCTTGGACACGCAGGCTGCCAATACTCAATATACACAGACATGATATACATTTAAATGCAAAATATGGGCTCCATAAAGACATCACAGGCCTGCCCTATGGTCTAAATTTAGGAGATTTACTGATACAGGTAGGAATGACATCTTATACCTTTTTAGGTATCTTTTCTTGTTTTTAGTTGGAACCCTATAGCGTCCCCAGATGGGAGCAGCTCATTCTGAAAGTGTAGAACATGAGAGGGATCATAAATAATGTTTGATTACAGACTCCTCAAACATCTGCTTTAATGTTGGACATTCTTTTACTCCCATCACTTTGCCGTGTGCACTAATCAAAATGGACATCCAGATATTTGTAAGAATGCACCTGGGCGACCTCCGTGTCATGAATGGAAAGTGGGGATGTGGACTACCAAATGTCCTGGGTCAGAAAACATTTCTTTAGTTTTTTTTTTACATTGACAATTAGATCACCATTCTATAAAGTGCTCCACCTCTGACCAGTATTTATTTATTTCAGGGAAAGTGCCTATTAATAGACAGAAAGAAAACTGTAAATATGCCAGATTTAGCCAACAGGCTATTTTTCATCTGTAGTCCCATGTCAGATGTTAAAAGTCAAGCTAAAACATAAGGAATAAAAATGTTTACTCACAAAACATTACAAAGTAATAGCACACAAACCATAAAAGTATTACACAATATATAAAACAAAGGCGTGACAGACAAAACAATCATTCACTGACAAACACATTATACACAACAATCAGAGACGGGACAGAAGACGGGGCAAGAGGCCAGCAGGAGCAGAGAGCAGTAGAGTCAGTGTTCACAACGCTGGTTGTCAATGAGCCATTTCTTTAGCTGTATCTTAAATGTGTGGTAGGTGTTTAGATTTCGGATGGTGGAGGGGGTATGAAGAGACCGAGAAGGTGGATTGACCAAATGTACTTTTCAATCTCTACAATCTCCTACAATACAATCTCCTCTGCTCCTCTGGACCTGTGCTCGGCTGTACGGATGTTAATGAACTGGCTAAGGAGGGGATGATAGACCATGAATGATCTTGTATATTAGGCAAAGATTTGAGTATTTGACCATGTTCTCCCAGCTACGTAGTTTATATTTTAGCAGTATTGGACAATGATGGTAAGAGTTTGGTTTTCTGTCTAAAATTTGCATTTTTCGTTTGTATAATGAGATTTGAGGTGTTTGAGATGTAGAACTGGCGTGTGACCGGACAGGATCATTGAATGCATAAACATTTTAGCTGCTTGAGTGGACATTTGAGAACGAGTGTATCTGAAATTGCTAATGTTGAATTTTATTTGATTACTGACCTTAGTGATATGTGATTTAAATGACAGTTTAAAATCAATTAACACGCTGAGATATTTGTATTGAGATACAACCTGCAGCCGTTCTCCAGAGACATCTGGCTCACCAACAGGAGGACTGTTGCCATTGCCACTGTTTTAGATGTGTTTAACTGTAAACATGACTGTTTTAACCAAGTTGAGATGGAAACCAAGGAGTTTGTGAGCTTCTCAGCCACCTGAGAGAGACTTGCTATGAACGTAGACAACAGTGTCGTCTGCGTACATCTGCACAAAAACGTCACTGCAAACAGAAGGAAGGTCATTGATGTAAAGTGAGAACAGTAAAAGCCCGAGAATTGATTCTTGGGGAAGGCCGATAGACAGACTGAGGGCTGTAGATTGATAGGATTGGACTCTGACATGTTGGGAGCGATTAACCAAATAGGATTTGATCCATTTAAGTTAAAATTAAAAGTGCGTAACTTAGAGAGCAGGATTTTGTGGTTTACTCTGTCAAAGGCTTTTTTAAAATCTAAAAATACAGCACCAACAACCCCACCTTGGTGCAGCAGTGCTCAGATGTTTTCAACCAGATAGCAGGTCGCTGTTTCTGTTGAGTAATTGGCTCTAAAACCAAACTGCATTTGATGGAGGACATAGGGTGTGGTGTTTATATGATTAGTTATTTGATTTGCAACGAGTTTTTCCACAATAATAGGTCTGTAGTTTGCCAGGGACTGAGGATCTCCACTTTTGAAAATTGGGACTACAACAGATTATTTCCAGAGGCTAGGGAACATACTTTGTGAAAATGGTTAATTGATTATTTTAATAATGGGGGGTTGTGGATCTGGAGAAGGCACTCGACTGTGTCCCTCGTGGTGCCCTGTGGGGGGTGCTCTGGGAGTATGGGGTCCAGGGCCCTTTGCTAAGGGCTATCCGGTCCCTGTACGACCGGAGCAGGAAATTGGTTCGCATTGCCGGCAGTAAGTCAGACCTGTTCCCGGTGAATGTTGGACTCCGGCAGGGCTGCCCTTTGTCACCGGTCCTGTTCATTATCTTTATGGACAGGATTTCTAGGCGCAGCCAGGGGCCGGAGGGAGTCTGGTTTGGGGACCACAGGATTTCATCTCTGCTTTTTGCAGATGATGTTGTCTTGTTGGCTCCATCAAGCCAGGACCTTCAATGTTCACTGGGACGGTCTGCAGCCGAGTGTGAAGCAGCTGGGATGAGAATCAGCACCTCCAAGTCTGAGACCATGGTTCTCATTCGGAAAAGGGTGGCTTGCCCCCTCCAGGTTGGTGGAGAGCTCCTGCCTCAAGTGGAGGAGTTTAAGTATCTCGGGGTCTTGTTCACGAGTGAGGGAAGAAGGGAGCGTGAGATTGACAGACGGATCGGTGCAGCTTCTGCAGTAATGCGGTCGATGTACCGGTCTGTCGTGGTGAAGAAGGAGCTGAGCTGTAAGGCAAAGCTCTCGATTTACCAGTCGATCTACGTTCCTACTCTCACCTATGGTCATGAGCTTTGGGTCATGACCGAAAGAACAAGATCCCGGATACAGGCGGCCGAAATGAGCTTTCTCCGCAGAGTGGCGGGGCGCTCCCTTAGAGATAGGGTGAGGAGCTCCGTCACTCGGGAGGAGCTCAAAGTAGAGCCGCTGCTCCTTCACATCGAGAGGAGCCAGCTGAGGTGGCTCAGGCATCTGTTTCGGATGCCTCCCGGACGCCTCCCTAGGGAGGTGTTCCGGGCATGTCCCACCGGGAGGAGACCTCGGGGAAGACCTAGGACACGCTGGAGGGACTATGTCTCTCGGCTGACCTGGGAACGCCTCGGTATCCCCCCGGAAGAGCTGGAGGAAGTGTCCGGGGAGAGGGAAGTCTGGGCTTCTCTGCTTAGACTGCTGCCCCCGCGACCCGGCCCCGGATAAGCGGTAGAAGATGGATGGATGGATGGATGGATAATAATGGGGGGTGTAATGGATGTGCTAAGCTCGACTGAAGAATTATTTGTTAGTTGGTCGTTTATTTTGATTTCTAACACTTCTTGTTCTTTAGGGTAATTGCCTGTCATTTTCTTAAGCTGGTTCCATATTGTTTTAGAGTTTCCGTTTGTTTCATAAATTATAGATAGAAAAAAATCAGCTTTTGCTTTCCTTAAGGAGCTTACTACTTTTTTTCTTAACACTGTGTATTGTAATTGCACGTGTTTGTAATTTGTTTTCAAAGTTATTTTTAGAGCATGATTGTTCTTTCATGAGTTTGAAGATATCTGAATTTAACCAAGGGACAGAGTTTTTATGCGGTGTGTGTTCAATCTTCTTGATGAATTTTCTTTCTTGTCATTTCTAATGTTTTGTGAAATGTTTGGCTGTTCTTTTCACAGTCATTTGTAGGCAATATTTCATCCGAATGAATTTGGTGAGCCGCATCTACAAAGTTTTGATATTCATTCTTCAAAGTTTTGATATCAATTCCAGTGGTTTTGTTTTTCTTTATAAAGGGGTAAAAGCGTATCTTGGTGAGTTTTCTTGCCATAAGAGTAAGATTATGATCAGATAGACTTGTCAACATATTAAAAGATTTTACAATTCGTTGTGATCTATGGGTAAATATGAGGTCAATTTGTGTCCTGATGTTCTTAGTTTTTTCTGGTTGGCCCACAGACTATTTGTGTTAAGTCAAACTTATCTGTGATCTGTTTGAGCTTTTTCCTAGAAGCTGCATCCTCCCAATTGATATTTAAATCCCCCATTATAATGACTTTTTTATTAAAGTCACACTCTTTTAACAGTACCCTGAAGTGTCTATGAGTCCCAAGAAGGTTGTATCATCAGAAAACTTAATGACGAGGGTGCTGGGGTGACTGCTAGTGCAGTTGTTGGTATAAACAGGACAGATGAACAGATACAGCTCTGGAGTACTCCGGTGTTGACAGTTTTTAAGTCTGACAAAATGTGGTTCACTCGGACCTGTTGGGTTCTGTTGGTCAGAAATGAGTTATACCTCATCTGTTTGAGTTTATTGAGAAGGGTGTGTGGCTGCAGAGTGTTAAAAGCAGTTGGGCATCAGTGGTGTGGGTAATTTTATTGAGGAAGCCGGACAGCCGGGTGGGGGGGTTAGAACATATACACTCTCTCGACTGTAGCAGAGCTAGTTTAGAGACAATCAGCAGTCCTTTGTCTCCTTTTGTCCTTTCATCAATAAACTAGAACTTACTGGAACCTTATAGATTTGTAAAACCATTTTACTTAATGCAAACACAGTATTAATAATAGAAAAAATTAGGCCTACGTCTCAAACAACGTACTTAAGATCATAGCAATAGCCATCTGTATATTATTGTATAGTATGTACATACCCATTTGCAAATTATTTTCCATACTAACTTATTTATTTAAGCAATACTGGATATCTTGCACTTCTGGTTATCTGGTTAGACCTAAACTGCATTTCGTTGCATTGTACTTGTACATGTGTAATGACAATAAAGTTGAATCTAATCTGTATAGCCATACAACAACAAAACAAACACATCATCACCAACTGCACAAAAAACACAGGAACTGTCTGTGGTTCAACATTAACAAGTGAACTGGACTGACACATGCATTTTGAAGGAATACAACCAAGTGCTCAGTTAGTTCAGTAGCCAGTATTGACATTTGGTGTTATTTTTAATCAATCTCTGCGCTGCGTCTTTCCTCCTCGACATCTCCATATGATACCTGTAGCTCTTTTCTTTTTACTGATTGGTCAGTGATCCATGTTTTTCTGTCGTCTACCTGCAACTTAACCAACTCCAGATCAGGTTAGCTGTTCAGCACAAGTAACCAGAGATCTACCTTAATAGAAAGTGAACGAGCTTTGTGATACTGAAAACCCAAGCAGACCCAGAGCCAAAGTACAAGTTCAAGAATTTATTTTATTTTTTATTTATTTAACCTTAATTTATCCAGGATAGTCCCACTGAGATTATAAATCTCTTTTGCAGGGGAGTCCTAGGAGTCCCCTAATCATTCTGCTGCGGTCAAGGACAGCACAAATAGGTAACAAACAGATTAGCACAAATAAGTAGCAAACAGAGTGTGTGAAAGAGGAAAAGATCACTTTCCCATTACACTATTTAAACAGAGTAGCTGCATATGCAAGCTGCATAGCAGTTCTCAGGTTCTGTATGTCCACAGGTCGTGCTGAAGATGTCGAGTCAGCTCCTCGGATTGTGCGACTCCTTGATATAATCCTTTAAACTGTCACTCATGTCACAGAAGCACAGTTCATCGGTTCTTAGAAGTCCAGCAGGCAGTAGAATTCAATAAATAAGAGAAAATTTTGCAAGAAAAAGTTATGACGAGACACAACACAAAAGCACACTGAAGCAGTGAGGAGCAGTGAGAAAAAGCGTCCGCCTTGTCCGAGAGTCAGAGCATGAATCATATGATGTTATGGCTTCCATGGATTTACTCAAATCGTAAAAACATCATAGTCTGTACCAGTAGCACCCCTAAAATGTTTTAATAATTTCCTTTGTCCAGATTTTAAAAGTTTTTATCAAGGGTTTTCTCCTCTATTGAATATTTTATCATTTCTAGTGCAACATTTAACCCATTGTTCAAACCAACATTTACATTTACATTTAGTCATTTAGCAGACGCTTTTATCCAAAGCGACTTACAAGTGAGGAAAACAATGGAAGCAATTTCAACAACACAAGGTAACAAAAAGCATAAGTGTACCAAAAACTAGTCAGTTAAAACCTAGCACAGGAATTAAAGCCAAGGATAAGAATTTTTTTTTTTTTTTTAGAAAAGGAATCAATACAAAGGAAGTAGAATTCAGTGTTTGTCAGTCAGGTGTTGATGTAAAAGATGTGTTTTCAAACGTTTTTTAAAGATAGCTACAGAATCTGCTGATCTTGTAGCAGCAGGTAGATCATTCCACCAATGTGGAACAGATCCAGAGAAAGTACGTGAGACTGGTAGATAGAGAGGTCAGTGAGATCTTTTGACTTGCGCCATTTTCTCTCAGCTGACCGGACGCTGGTGTGATGATCGCGTAGAACATCGGATAACCAGGGGGCAGACGAGGATGTACGTGCTGGTCTAGTACCTTATGTAGATGAGATCTAGTTGGTTACCAGACTTGTGAGTTGCTGATGTGGAGACCTGCTTGAGGTCAAATGATGCAGTCAGGTTATTGAATTTAGCAGCCTGTGGCTTTTCAAGGTGGATGTTGAAGTCTCCTAATGCCACCAGAGGAGTACCATCCTCAGGGAAGGATGAAAGAAGCACATCCAACTCCTCCAAAAAATGTCCAAGCTGACCTGGGGGTCGATAGATAACTACAAAGTGACTTTTAACAGGGTGGGTGATGGTAACAGCATGGAACTCGAAGGAGCTGTTGTCACACAAGGGTGCTAGCTGTTTGAACTTCCAGTCAGTAGGGATAAGTAATCCGGTCCCTCTACCTCTTCCTGTGAGGCGAGGACTGTGGGAGAAAGTGTGATTATGGGAGAGTCCTCTGGTTTGATCCATGTTTCTGTAAGTGCTACAACTGAAAGACCAGAATGTTGAACAAAAGCGGTAATGAAATCAGCTTTGTTCACAGCAGACTGGCAGTTCCACAAGCCTATTGAGAAAGTAGAAGAGGCAGTTATGGACGGTGATATAACATGCAGATTGTTATGGTTGCATCTCCTTTTGCGTAAAACAGATGAAAATGTCCGTGTAGAAATGACAGTAGGAATTTGAAAACACATTGAAGAAGAGCAGAAAAGACAATATTTAAGTAGAAGGTGAAAGTCGAAATAATAAAATATAAGTGCAAACAATTGGTACAAAAAAGTGCAATACTCAAGTGCCCTGGTCGGTGGAGTCACGTGCAGGTAGAGTCGATGGTCTTTACTCTCTTAGGTCTTCACGCGATGACGGCTGCCGCGACCGCTGCCGCGGTGGTTCACACTTAAATACCCGTCTGATTCAAGAATTGAATCCAGCAGGTCACGCCTCCAAAGGCCGTAAACAACTCAAACGAAACCAGGCGGCGAGCAGGTGAGAGTGAACACCGGTGCACCACGTGACAAAGTCGTAGTAATGCACAGAGCGGTTCTACTTCGTGTGTGCTCCGCCCACCTACGGGCTTCGCTATTGGTTACCTCTCTGGTGCCAGCCAGCCCTCTGAGAAAGATCAAAGCACCCACCGCGCCAATCATGCCAGCGTACTGGCACAGCCTCAGGGGCTATATAAACCCCCTCGCCCAACACTCTCCCTTCTTCTCTCTCAGCACCTCTGAGATCACTAAGAGCATTAACTAAGAAAAATGGACTGTGCCCGAGATTTGTCACCTACCGGTGTCGGGCACCACCGCTCCTGCCGTTCCTGCTGCGCCCGGCTGCTGCCCGAGGATGGCCACGACCTGTGTTTCACCTGCCTCGGATGGCGTCACCAGCTGGAGCGGTCAACTTGCCCTGCCTGCCTCGGCCTCCCCAGAGAGGAGACCGAGCGTCGGGCTGCGTTTATGGGGCCAGTCTCTCCTACCCCACTCGACCCGCCGCTGGGACCCATTGCAGTGTCCCCGGCCGCAACCCCACCTCAGTCTGATTGGGCAGTGGGAAGTGAGGACGGAGAGAGCCGTGGCGAGGACGCTGGCTCTTCCTGCATTGGTTATGCCGGCCCTGATCCTCAGTCGGCCCATCGGTACCCGTTAGACGATCTTCCGCAGCTGTTCGCTTCCGCTGCGGAGCGGATGGGGACTCCGCTCCCGCCCCAGCCACTTGAGACGGCTCCGGCGGACTTCACACTGGGGCTAGCATCACAGGCCCGCTCTCGACCACGTGTGGCGACTCTCTGCCCTCTGATGACGCCCATAGCCCATTATGCCCAGCGAGTGGCAGAGCCCGCTCGGCAAGGCCCCGCCGGGATATCTGGGTTACTGCAACGTGGAGGGCTGGAACGATATCTCCGGCATCCCACCCATTGAAGACGGCGTGAGAATGTGCCTGCTCCCGTCATCTACTCCCTGGCCGAGCGGTAAGCCGGCTCTACCATCTGAGAGGGACAGGTTGACGGCGTCGTTGATTGACCGTTGCTACGCTAACTCCGCTCAGGTAGTGGCATTAGCTAGCAATATGGCCTTTCTAGCAGGCTCCTTGGACAGACTCACGCACGAGCGATCTGCACTCACGCCCGAGGAAATAGACGAGGTTCAGACAACAGCAGCTGCTCTCCTGAGGATGTCCCAAGCTTTCGCTGTGGATGGGGGCCGCACCATGAGCGCGGCACAACTCGGCGCAAGACACTTGTGGCTCGGCTTGTCTTCCTTGAAGGAACAGGAGCAGAGACGTATCCTCGGTCTGCCGCTTTCCACCTCATCCCTGTTCGGCCCTGACATACAGTCTCTGGTAGAGCGACTGGAGTCAGCCTCCAAAACCTCTCAACAGCTTGCTCCGCATCTCCAGCCGAGACGCGAGCGGCACGACATGTGGCGCCGTCGTGCTGACCGGCGACAGGTATCCGCAAGACCCCGGGAGCGAGTGAAGGTCCGCCCCACCATTGCCGCTACTGACCCTGCCCCTACGTCTCGTAGCGCAGAGCGGGGAAACTCCGGCAGCAGAGGAAGTTTTCAACGGGGGAGGGGCGCTGGCTCCCGCTCTCATATGTCTTCCTGTAATGATAATCATGTTAATAAAGGCCGCAGGGCCCGTTACTTTACCCGTTACATTAAAAGAGCAAGCTTCAGAATCATCCCTTTCAGCTCCCTATAGCCCGCTCCCTTCCACCACGCCTCGCAGGCGGATTGTGCTTGGCTTAGGTGGGTCCGGCGTATTTACCGCAGTATCGGCGCCTTTCATTCCCCCAAGGGAGGGGCGTAAGAGGCGCTCTCCTGCGCTCGCTGGTAACTCAAATGCGGCTGGTAAACGGCCCAGGTTTCACTCTGCAACCGCCAGGAGCGGTGTGCAGATAGTGGGGGCCTTGGGCTCGCCCCCTCCTTTATCTAGGCAGCGCCAAGTTTTGGCCTACGAGAGCAGGGATGTCAACTGTGGCCTGCTACCCCTGGCTACACAGGCAGCTACTAGGGGTGCCCCACCTGGAGGAGTGGGGCAGCCCCTTCAGGGGCCCCGTCCTCCCGATGTACTCAGGACCTAGGGGTTCTAGCTCAGTCAGCAACCTACCCCCAGCCACTCACACAACCCCAGCAGGGCCCCCTCCTGAGATGGTAGGGCAGCCCTTTTGGGGGGGGCCCCCTGCATCCCGAACCTCTAGTGGGGTTTGGGACGGCGGGCGGGCCAATGCTTCCTCCTGTTCAGGGCATGGTGCGTCCCCTATCGCACTTCCTCGAGGCGTGGACACGCCTTCTCGGTCCTCTATCGCCCTGGCTGGACAGGACATTGAGGAGGGGCTACGCCCTGCAGTTTGCTCGCCTACCCCCTCCCTTCTGCGGTGTCCTTCGCACACAGGTCACAACTCAGGCAGCACACAAGGCCCTCCAGGAGGAGGTCCTTTCTCTCCTACAGCGTGGTGCAGTTTCGGAGCTGGACCAAAGGGAGGTGGAGACAGGGTTTTACTCCCCCTATTTCTTGGTACCAAAAAGAAACGGGGGAGTGAGGCCGATCCTGGACCTGCGCATTCTGAACCAGTATGTGGCCACCAGGAGGTTTCGCATGTTAACTATCAAGCACCTCCTGGAGAATGTCCGCCGGGGGGATTGGATGACCTCAATCGACCTGACGGATGCCTATTTTCATGTCTCCATCCTACCGAGGCACAGGAAATTCCTCAGGTTTGCCATCGGAGATCGGTGTTTTCAGTTCAACCGCCTCCCGTTTGGCTACTCCTCGCCCCACGCACTTTCTCGAAATGCGTGGAGGCGGCACTGGAGCCGCTACGCCGTCAGGGTCTCAGGATCCTAACTTACATAGACGACTGGCTCATCCTTGCTCCCTCACGCCAGAGGGTCATGGAGCAGACGGACAGAGTGCTGCGTCACATCTTGGAGCTGGGGTTTGTTGTGAACCAGGCCAAGAGCTCATTGTTGCCAGCCCAACAGGTGACGTACCTGGGACTGGAATTGGATACAGAGACCATGCGCGCACGTCTCTCCGTGGGGAGACAGGTGGCGCTCAGGAGTTTGGCCCAGAAGCTGGTGGTGGCCCAATCGGCCCCGTCTTGTCTGGTTCCGGTCACTACTGGGCATGATGGCGGTGGTACGCATGGGGCTCCTTCATATGAGACGGCTCCAACGCTGGTTTGCTCGGCTCCGATTGCATCCCAGGCGGGACAGACAGACACGGGTCTCACTGTCCCCGGGGGGCTCGACAGGATCTGGAATTCTGGCTCACCCCGAATCGACTCCAACTGGGAGTGCGCATGGGATGCATCCCACACTATGTCGAGGTGTTCACGGACGCTTCACTCACCGGATGGGGCGGGACCTTGGGCCGGCTCGCAGTGGGCGGGGCCTGGGAGTCAACGCTATCTCATATCAACGTACTGGAGATGGTAGCGGTGCAACGAGTGCTTCTGCACTTTGCTCCAAGCCTGAAACGAGCATGTTATGGTCAGGTCGGACAACACGACAGTTGTGGTCTACCTAAACAGGCAGGAGGGACCAGGTCACCCCTCCTGCATCGGAGATCAGCAGAGATTCTAATGTGGGCAGACACACACCTGGCCTCCCTAAAGGCGCGGCATGTGCCCGGGACACTCAACGCAGGGGCAGACAGGATGTCCCGGGTGGCCCTCACGCGACGAATCGGGGCCTGGCGCCCAAGGTCGCACAACAGATCTGGCGCCAGTTCGGTCGGCCTGTGGCCGACCTGTTCGCCAGTGCAGAAAACGCACAGTGCCCACTCTGGTTCTCGCTCAGGTCATCAGACGACCCACCGCTAGGGGTGGACGCGCTGGCTCAGGAGTCGTGGCCCAGAGGCCTCCTCTACCACGTGGCCTTCCCGCCACCACGCCTCTTGGCCCCTCTGCTTCACAGGGTGAGGTCGCAGGGCCTTCACATCCTGGTGGTGGCGCCGGACAGCCCGGGTGCCATATGGTACCTGGACCTAGTGCAGTTGGCAGTGACGGAACCGTGGCCTCTCCCCGACCAACCAGACACACTGCTGCAGGCCCGGGGCTCCCTGCAGTCCCGGCCATTTCTTCCCCGCAGACTCCTAGTCTGGAGGTTGAAAGGGGGAGACTTATGAGTATAGGACTTCCCCCGGCAGTGGTGTCCACCATCCAGTGTGCTAGGGCACCTTCCACAGCCAGGGCATACGGCAACCGCTGGCACCTCTTTGCCACTTGGTGTGGGGACAGGAGGTTGGACCCCTGCAGTTGTTCAGTCAATGTAGTCCTGGAATTCCTACAAGGACTTCTGGATAGTGGTCGTGCCGCATCAACTCTGGCAGTGTTTGCGGCAGCCATCACGACGGGCCATGAGGGATTCGGACGCTTCTCGGCTCGTAGTCACCCTTTGGTTAAGCGATTTCTTCGAGGTGCACGCAGGGTAAGGCCCCCCTCTAGGCAGGTGGTGCCCCCCTGGGACCTTCAGACAGTGTTGGATGGCCTGTCTGGACCTCCTTTCGAGCCTTTGGAGCGGGCGGAAGTCCGGCTGCTCTCCTTCAAGACCGCCCTTCTGTTGGCGTTATCCTCAGCCAAAAGGGCTGGGGACCTGTGCGCCTTGTCAGTTCATCCTTCGTGCATGTCGCTCAGTGGGGATGGAAACCTGGTTCATCTTTGGCCCAACCCAGCCTTTCAGCCAAAGGTTATCACCTCGTCCTTCCGGTCCAGGGTGATCAGGATTAGAGCTCTCTGCCCCACCTCTGAGGGGTCGACAGCAGATGCGCGGTTACTCATGCTGTGTCCGGTCAGGGCTTTGCGCTGCTATGTGGAGCGCACAGCGGGCTTTCGGGCATCAGACCGCTTATTTGTGTGCTTCGGGGCCAGAGGGCGTGGGACCCCATTGTCGGCCCAGCGCTTGGCACATTGGATTTGTGGGGGTATTGGGGCGGCATACGTGGCTCAAGGCCGCCCTCTCCCAGCCTTGGTCAGGGCACACTCTACCCGAGGGGTTGCCACGTCGGTGGCCCTGTGCAGGGGTGTCTCCGTAGAGGATATATGCTTGGCGGCATCTTGGTCCTCTGTGTCCACTTTTGTGCAGTCCTATCTCATGGACGTGTCTGCGTGCACTGTCACTCACTCAGTGTTGAATGGAGGCCGGAACCCCCATTCAACACAACACGTTTCGACTGTCTAATACCGGATGTGTGTGGCCCGTGTGCTCTTGGGAGAGGCGGTCACGGGCTTGGCGGGCAGGAGGGACGCTCTTGGGAGAGGTAGTCTATCCCCCAACCATAGACACTAGGTCTTTGAGTTTATACATGGTGCCAGGATGCTCTTGGGAGAGGCAGTCCTGGGCATGACTTGGTAAAAAAAAAAAAAAAAGACAATTCGGTGTCAGATGCTCTTGGGAGAGGCGGTCTAGACACCAAGGTCTGGGGTGGGGCGTGCTTGGCTGCTCTTGGGAGAAGTTACCTGCATTGCTCCTTAGGATGTTTGTTTCCGCGCCAATCGTTGTGAACCTGTCCAGCTGGGAGTACATTGATCTCCTACGGCCTTCGCCTCGGCAGGTAACCAATAGCGAAGCCTGTAGGTGGGTGGAGCACACACAAAGTAGAAATTATAGTTACCTGATGTAACTACAGTTCTACGAGTGTGTGCGTAGCCCACCTACTTTCAGGCCCAGCTGAACTGTTCCCTATTTTGAGCTGGTTCGAAGAAGGGAGAGTGTTGGGCGAGGGGGTTTATATAGCCCCTGAGGCTGTGCCAGTACGCTGGCATGATTGGCGCGGTGGGTGCTTTGATCTTTCTCAGAGGGCTGGCTGGCGCCAGAGAGGTAGCCAATAGCGAAGCCCGTAGGTGAGCTACGCACACACTCGTAGAACTGTAGTTACATCAGGTAACTATAATTTTCTCAGCAATAACACGGCACTAAGCTCAAAAATGACAAGAATCAAATACACTTACACGGTTCTGTAGGCTTCTGCTGCTAAGTACATACCTGGTGTTTTGAATTGCTGTGCTGTCTTGGTCCTCCAGCCACTCCTTCTGCATTTTGTTTCTTCTTTGTGTGTTACTTTCAGTGCATTGTTTTAAATCTCAGTGTAACGACTTCCTCTTACCTTTTGAAAATCCCGTGTTAGGAAGAGGTCAGTCATCTTTTGTAATCCTTTGTTTTAAGTGTCCTCTTGTTATTATTTTGTCTTTATTTATCATTATTATTATTATTATTTATGTATTGTGCTATTGTAGTAAATAATGTTTTGTTTTATTGATGGGAAAATGCGGTGGGTGCTAATTATTTTCATTTCCTTTGTAGTTCGGGCTGGACCGTAGAATTGTGGCACATGTTGATTGTGTTATTTTCATGTTGACCAGATTAAATAGTCTTCGAAAAATCACCTGTGTCCAGTGATTCCCGAATGCACTATAGACAATTAAAATTGACACAACGCAGAGTTGCACCAGTCACACTTGTTCTTGAGGTGGCAAGAGCAGAGCAGTGCCATCTATAAGCAATAATATATCTTTATCTAATACATCAGTGATTCTGAAATTTCTCTCACAGAGGACTACCTCAAAAATACCTTTGAGTACCGCTTGTGTTATATCACTGGTCATAAAGATATAGTTAAGTTAAGTCCTAGTAAATATCAATATACTGTAGTCTACAAATATTTAAACATGGGGCAGTTTAAGTCCTAAATAAAATGCATCATTCACTTATGAAAACTAAATTCTTATATGAAATACTTCCTAAATATACTGTTATACAAGAACAGAGACAGGACTAAAACTTTACTTTTTTTGGTAGTTTTTCCTCACCCTGATGGAGGATCTAAGGTAGGGGATGTTGTCTAGTGCAGTCTGTAAAGCCCTTTGAGGCAGCTGTTGTTGTGATATTGGGCTATACAAAATAAATGTCTTGTCTTGTCTTGTCTTGTCTTTATGACTTAGCTAATAGTCCAAACACACACACAAAAAGCCTTTTCCTGATACATTTTATTGGTGAACATTCTCAGTCATCCAGGTCATCTTGGAGAAAAGGTTAATCTGGAATTTGTGTTCCAGCTGAAGACATTTTGCCTCTAATTCCAAGAGACATTTTTGCTCTACCACTGAGCCCTGTATATTTGGGTTGTGTTCTAGATAAATTTATGTTCTAACAGATGGGAGCCTGCAGCTCACCCTTAGTTATTGTTTTATATCAAGAACCAATCCAAATTAATATAAGATTATTACTATTTTAATGATTTTCAGATCCCATTGTTATATTTGTCATGCATTTATTGTCTGTGTTTACATCTACCTGTAGGAGGAGTGGGTGTGTCTGATCTCAGCTCTTGATTGGCTGCTACCCATTTACTCTACATTTACATTACATTTAGTCATTAAGCAGAGTCTTTTATCCAAAGCGACTTACTTTAGGCTTCCATTTAATAGTGTTACACCTGGAACACCACGAAAGGCAAGGTGGGTTAAGTGTCTTGCCCAAGGACACAACAACAGTATGAATTCTGGGGAGAGCGGGAATCGAACTGCCTTCTGATTATAGGACGACTACTCTACCACAGGCAGCTGTGCTCCGCCTCTTGTCTGTGTCGCTGCTGTTGCTGCTGCTACCAGGGACAGCTTTCCTTTCAACTCTTATTACTTTGTTAGTTAGTTCTTTTAGGTCAGGGTAACCCGCGGCTCCGGAGCTGTATACAGCTCTTTCATCCCTCTGATGCGGCTCCATGTGGCTTTTAAAAAACATTAATGTGTATTTAATTCATTTATTCATTTGTTTTCTACCGCTTTGTCGCATTAGGGGTTGCGGGTGACTGGTGCCTATCCCAGCAGCTTTGGGCCTGAGGCGGGGTACACCCTGGACAGTGGCCAGTTAGCCGCAGGGCTGACATATAGAGACAGACAGTGACAGACAACCATTCACTCTCACATTCATTCACTAGGGACACTTCAGAGTTGCCAATTAACCTGGACATACATGTCTTTGGTCGGTGGGAGGAAGCCGGAGTACCCGGAGAGAACCCACGGTAACACGTGGAGGACATGCAGACTCCTCACTGAAAGACCCAAGTCGGCCGAGAATGTTTGAGCCGGCTCACGACCTTCTTGTTGTAAGGCAGGAGTGCTAACCACTCTGCCACCCCAAGAGTATTTAATGATTGTATTTTATTTTGGTTTGTTCGTTTCTAAGTCCAAGTGTCTCAAGAAAACATAACGTTAAACGGAACGTGGGCCAATTCATTTGCTTTCCCTGCTGACGAGACTAGTTTACCATTAGGCTATGCTTAATATGTAATGAGGAGATATGCAGATGTTTTTAACATAAACTTTATTAAAAGCAAACATTGTGCACATTGTACAGAACACAGCTTACGATCCTGTGTAAAAATGAAGGTGACGGCAGACAGCCCTGATGTGCAGACGATGTGTGCTGAGGTACAGGAGCAGAAATCACATTAACCAAGTATAAAAAATATTATAATGCCCTTTATTTTGCATATATTTATATTTTTTCATTGTTCAGTGAAATAGTCCTTTTATTATTCAGATTGACAGATGACTGCACGATAATGAATAACTGAATAAGTTCGCCGTTTTTTTTCATAAATACAATTAAAACTCAAATAGACATTGAGTACTTTACTTAAAAAAAACCTTCAACTGGATGTATTTTTTTTTGAGTTCAAAATGTTTTTGTTGAATGCAGAAAAGTAGTTTTGTTTTCTCTGCAGTCGTTCATTGAATTCATAAATGCAAAACGTTATAGTTTGTTTATACAAAGCATAAAGGCAAAAAAATGTGCAGTGTCATATGCAGTGTTATTTTATTTTAAAAGGCTCCCAGTGTTTTTTTTTACCGTAGGAAATGGGTCCAAATGGCTCTTTGAGTGGTAAGCAACCCCTGTTTTAGGTGGTGGGCGCGGTGGTCCTGTTTTCACGGTTTGTTATTTTCCTTTAGGTGTTGGAATTTGTTAGGCAGGGACAGGGGAGGCAAGTAGGGTACAACGGTCCAATGGCAGGCTGGCCTGGCTTGTTTTCCTCTTTTATTTATTTTGGTCGACCTATCACAACTTTTTTGTTCTTCTTCAATCTTTATTTTGAACTGACAGTTGAAGCTTTATTCAAGTAATAAATAATTGATTTGTGTTGTCTTACACTTTGTATTATTTGAATTTATGTACTTTGGGATTGTAACATGTTTGGGGGCGTTTTAAATTTGACATTGTGTGGGTAGTGTTGTTTGTTAGCCTTTAGTCTTGGGGCTGGCCTGATTCTGGGTTTAACCTGGATGATATTGTTAATGCTCCCATTTTGGAGGTTTTGCATCAGTGTCGAAAAGATGAGCTCTTGTTAATTGCTTAACATTATAA
This sequence comes from Neodontobutis hainanensis, assembly GCA_024349245.1. Taxonomy (NCBI): domain Eukaryota; kingdom Metazoa; phylum Chordata; class Actinopteri; order Gobiiformes; family Odontobutidae; genus Neodontobutis; species Neodontobutis hainanensis. The sequence goes on from JALDNG010000032.1 coordinate 305,835, forward strand.
ATTTGTGAAAGCAAGCTAATAAGGCTACTGTAAAGACTTATAGATTTAGGCGGCAGAAGCTCAGTGGGTAGAGCTGTCATCTTTCATCCGGAAGGTAGGTGGTTCAATTCCCGCTCTCCCCACAGTTCATACTGTCGTTGTGTCCTTGGGCAAGACACTTAACCCCCCTTGCCTCCAGTGGCTGTAACACTGGTAATTACTGTAGAACAATGTAAGTCACTTTGGATAAAAGCAGTACAGTCTCTGGTAGCCTTCCTCACTCAGATCCACAGGACATACTAGTAGTTTAGAGATAGAGAATAGTAAAGGTCAAGTGACATGAACCTTACACTAAAGTAATTTTATAGCAGTAACCTATAACATGTGATTGCGCAACAGGTGATAAATCTTACATTTGTTTGTAATCTCCTGAGCAGTCTGTGCTATTATGCCAGCCAGTCTGTCAAAGTAAGTCCTCTTCAAGTAAGTGCAGTGACTCATCATCTCTTGGATCAGGATCTCGTTTTCCTCTTCCAAGCGTCTGACAAGCATTACTTTGTCAAAGACCTGCCCTTTCAACCTCAGGCCTGCAGCTGCATAAATAATTTAAATTTAATAATTTTAAATTACTGCCATTGTCTAAAAGCCTAATATTTTCAAATGTAATAAGATAAAATATGAAGGAACTACAATAAACAGTTGTAATGGTAACATAATTCTACTCCCTGTCCTGTGTTTTCCAAGGAAGAAGAAAGCTTTCATGCAGCTTCCAGGTCAACCCTCTGGTCCTTTGGTACCATGTCATTGTAAAGACTTAAAGCAGGCATGCCCAAAGTCTGGGCCAATCATGGCACAAGGTGAGATTTCATGTGGCCCTCGGCTTCAGAGATAAAATGTACTGTTTATGACAGCAACAGCAGCAGCTTTATACAAAACCCATTCAAATCCAACTGAAACCTGTTCAAATCCAACTAAAATCTGCTCAAATCCAACTAAAACCTGCATTTGTGAAAAAAAGAATCAAAAGTTGGCCCTTGGAAATTTTCCTTTCATCAGATGCGGCCCGCTTTTCAATAAGTTTGGACACCCCTAACTTAAAGCATCCTTTGTTTTTTAGCAAATTAAGTCTTATTTGGTTACTGTCTGTAAAATTACTTATTAATTAAGTTGTGAGCAATTATTAATTACAATAAAGATTAGAACGTTATTATAAAACAGCGCTCATACAAACCATTCTGACGGTAAAGATTGTGTTTCCTTCATCTGAAACTGTAAATTAGGGTGTCAATTTCTTGCTGTAATTCTTCCCGGCTGGCACGAGTTCTAATCCTATACAAAGAGCACTGTCATATTGTTATTCACCACTGTTATTTTACTAGTTTCTATCCATCGCCCAACGTCACACAGCCATTGCTCCATGGTCTCATCAGCAAAATTGTGTTCTTTTTTTGAGAGCCTCAGGGTTGTATTTTTTCTCTGTTTTGCCTTTTCACAAGACTGTTACATTAAAAAATAAAATTAAATAAGTTATTTTAGGACTAATTCTCCTAGATGTTATATTTTTGGTAGTTCTCTGATTTATTGCTTCAAGATGTCCTGGATGACTGATGACCTTCACAGACATCTTCTCTGATTTATGAACATATCAGCTGTTTGTATTTTGCTGTATCAACTTGACAAAGTTCTTAAAGGACATCCACTTTCTTATGATTCCATCCAATGGCAAGCGTGGTTGTCATGTCTATTCTGCCTGTAAAATCACAAAACAAGAGATGTTAATTCCATGCTACATAAAATTATATAAAAAATTTGACATGTATTTCACCAATGGTGTTCCCTGCCCCACTCTGACTCCTTCCTCCCCATTTTACCTGCAACAATGTACATCAACATTTTATGACAAAATGTGATTTAGTTCTATCCAAATATTTATCCAGAAATGCGGGGTGTACGTAACATAAACAGCATCTCATACCTCACACTTGCCCCTGTGTGCCTTGGCATGCATAACTGATAGAAATGGCTTCATTTCTCAAAACTGTTGCAGCTCTGGTAACTTTTGTGCCACCTTCTCTAAATATGGCCAGTACCTTTGGAAAATACATAAATATATAGTTAATTCTGCTTTTGGTCCCGTTAGGGGTTGCGGATGACTGGAGCATCTTTGAGGCCAGTTATTTGCAGGGCTGACATTTAGAGACAGACACTGACAGACTCTCACATTCAGTAGGGATACTTTAGAGTTAACCTATACAGTGGCATGAAAAAGTATCTGAACCCTTGGAAATTTCTCACATTTCTGCCTAAAATCACCATCAAATTTGATCTGATCTTTGTCAAAATGACAAAAACCACCCAGACATTTATAGGTTTTCATATTTTTAATGAGGATAACATGCAAACAACGACAGAAGAATAAGTAACTGAACCATCACATTTAATATCTGGTTGCCCCCCCCTTTGGCAGTAATAACTTCAACCAGACATTTCCTGTAGATCAGCCTGGCACATCGATCAGGATCAATCTTGGAGCATTCCCCTTTACAAAACAGATTCCTGGGATGTCTGGCATTAATCAATGTCTTGAGGTCATGCCACATCATCTCAATGGGGTTCAAGTCAGGACTTTGACTTGGCCACTCCAGAACGTGTATTTTGTTCTTCTGAAACCATTCTGAAGTTGATTTACTTCTGTGTTTTGGGTCATTGTCCTGTTGCAGCATCCATCCCCTTTTTAGCTTTAACTGTGTGACAGACAGCCTCAGCTTTTCCTCCAAAACATTCTGATAAACTTTTGAATTAATTTTTCCATTAATGATTGCAAGTTGTCCAGGCCCTGAGGCAAAACAGCCCCAAACCATGATGCTGCCTCCACCAGACTACACGGTGGGGATTAGGTGTTGATGTTGGTGAGCATGATGTTGTGTGTTCCTCCCAAACAGTTCACCTTTCGTTTCATCATGCCAAACTCTCTCCAATTGTAGATAGTTTCATTAAACGTAGATTGATGAACATCCAGACTTTTAGAGATGGTTTTGTAAACTTTCCCGGCTTTATACAAATCAACAATTCTTGATCGCAGGTCTTCAGAGAGCTCTTTTGAGCAAGCCATGGTGCACATCAGCTTCTCATCAAGACACAATTCTTACCAGGTGTGTGTTTTATAGTGAGCAGGGCAGCTTTAAGCCCCTCCTCAGTGAAAGGACACACCCCTGACTTAAATTGGTTGGTAAAAATTGGTAATAATTGCTCTCAAAGTCTCCTTAGGCAGAAGGTTCAGTTACTTATTCCTCCCCCTTCTGTTATTGTTTGCATATTATCCTCATTAAAAATATGAAAACCTATAAATGTTTGGGTGATTTTAGTTAAACCAGACACTATTTTTTCATTTGTGTCATTTTGACAAAGATCAGATCACATTTGATGGTAATTTTTATGCAGAAATGTGAGAAATTCCAAAGGCTTCAGATACTTTTTTCATGCCACTGTTCTGCCACTGTTACCTCAACCTGACACAGAACATGGACTTACATTATGTTATTTTAATTTAATTTGATTATTATTTGGCAATCTACACTTTAGAGACTTACAACATTCTGTAAATGTCTCAGAAGCATTGCCAATAGCATTAGAACACACGCTGTTGACAAAAATAGCACAAGCCAGTCACACAAGATCATCATTCAGCCAATCAGAGAAGAGCATTTTGTTTATAGAGGCGGGACTTGTTGCAGGGCAGCACATGACAGGGTGAGAAGGGTGCTGACAGCTGTCTGTCAGAGCTGTGTTGTGTGTCTGTTCTGTGTGAGACAAGACACACGCTGATCAAAGAACATCATTTAATATTTGACAATATAGACTACTCAGTAACAAATAAGATCTTGAAAGTAGCAAATTAGATTACTAAGACTTAAATTATACTTAATTACAAGTAAAAGTACAGTCTTTAAAATGTACATAAAAATTACAAATGACCACAAAAATCGACTTAATTACAATAATGTGAGTATTTATATTTCGTTACTTCCCTGCATGTACATGGTCATCAGGTGGGCCCAAAATATCATTAAGGACTGTACACCCCCCAAAAACCCACTGTTTACACTGCTCCCCTCTGGGAGGCGCTACAGGACCATAAAATCCAGAACCACCAGACTTACAAACAGCTTTGTCCCGCAGGCTATTAGACTCTTAAACAACTCACTGTTACCTCAATGTTCAACCATTACATTGATTGCACTTTATTGTACACTGTCTTCTGCTTGTGTCTATGTTGTATGGTATAGCATAATACTGTATATAGTATACTATTTGTTTTTGTGTTGAAGGGGAGCAAGGAAGTAAGAATTTTATTGAACTTTGTTGTTGCACTGTGTACATGACAATAAACTTCTTTGATGTTGACAGCCACATGAATTTACACATGCCAGATTGTAGCCTTAGGCTATCTTCCATCTGTTGTCCCAACATGTCCTCCTGCTTTGACACATTTTCCTCCAAATCATTATCTCCTCCTCATTAGAAGATTGTATCAAGGGCCTGTTCACAAGTTTTGCTTCAATGATGTCAGCCACTAAAGGTAACGCAGGCCCTTACTACCACCCTCCCTATTCCCACATTGATTCAAATGTGTTACTTTTAAGATTATTTTATTGTAGTTGTTTGTGTTTCAGGTGCAGATCGTGTGTCTGTGTCACCCTCTGACCTCTGGATGACTTCTGTTCCCTTTGTGCACCATATGTGATCACTCCTATGCTGTTTTACTGACTCACTGTTTCCAGATTTCCCCATACCCCTAAACCATTCAAAGACAAGCAGGTGTCTGTCATTGCAAGAACCTGGGCAGATGTGGTGGGACATAAACAGTTCTCGTGACAGCGTTGAGGTCCCCTTGAACCACTGTCCCACACTAATATACACACAAACATGGCCTGTACAGTCACAAGATTCCCTAAAACCATAATTTTCCCTGATTTAACCCACAGTGTTATATCTTAAATCCATCTCAATAGATACGGGTCAAATTTGACCCGAAACGGCCTCAGTGTACAAAAATATGTAACATCTGTACAAAAGTATTAACTTTAATGTATGTTTAGAAAAACGAATCAAATTTCAGGCTAAAATAATGACGTTTATGGTATTTTTACAACAGTGTTGCATTTTAATTTTTGTTTAGTATAGTATATTAGAGTTGTGACGTTCGCGAACGAACCGATTCTTTTGAACGGCTCATAAACATGAACGATGGGAGCCGAGTCGCGGCTGGAGGGGAGGCGTTCTTTCTGTCGTTCTTTTTTTCCTATGCGTGTCTCACACAGATGCACACAAATGAACTTATCCGCGAGACAGAACAGTTATAGTGGGAGGGGCGCACCAAGTGCAGGCCGACCCTTTATAGCGTGATGATGTTAGTTATTAGTTGTGCACGCATCCTTCACGTGAGTACTCCAGTGGAAAAAAAAACCTGCGTGCCTCTGTCATTGGGTAGGATGAAATTAGAATTTTATTTATTCTAATTTTAGCTACTTTAAATATTTTTTGTTTTCTATCAAAATGTTCTTGTGTGATAATGTTCTTTTGTGGAAGTGTTTGTAGTAAAAGCTGTTTTGCACAGAAATTCATTGCAGCCGGCTTTGTTTTTGATGTTTATTTGTCAGTAGGTATTGTATGAATAACATAAGTCAACGTAGCTTTACACACACACACACACTTTGTAGCTACTAAATGTAAATCCAAAATAGTGATGTCACTGTCTAAGCAGAGGGATTTCTGCAACCCTATGGAATATAGTCCACACATGACAAATGAGGTAATAATCAATATTTCAGAATAATTCAAACTCAGATATTGGTGTGTGATATCTAAGTTATTTGACTACAAATCTTACCTCATCATTCCTCCCAGTGATTATTTCCAGGATAAACTGAGATGCCCCAAAGCTGGCTTCTTAAAACTGACTAAATATTTAAAAAGGGCCAAAAGGAAAGGAACGGATCACGAAGATCCGGATCCCCTCAAAGAGCCATAAATCCCATCACTATAATATATGTCATTGGGGTCCAGATGGAGTCCCTCACAAGTCCACATATGGCCCATTCATTCTTTGTTGTAGCACGTGTAAAACTGATTTTAAAAGAGAAAATAAAATAAAAAACATACCTTTCCCACTAATGCATATCCCTAGATTCCATAAATTCTAATACAATTTATTTGTAGCCTGACTGTATACTTTACACTTTATTTATACTTGGAACATTCTAATGGAATTACTCAATTTCAAGCACATTTTCCATTTAATTTCTAACAGCCATAAAATGCAACCGACTGTGATGTCTTCAAGCTGCAGCCTGTCATTTCAGTGGAATTCAGCTGCCGCAATCCCGGCCGCATTCTGAAGCAGCTGAACATGTACAAACAAAAAATCAGTCACATTACAAACGCTGCAGTGGTGCATCACAGTCTTCTTTACAGCACGTTGAGCAAAAACCTGTGGAAGCTTGTTTTATTATTGTTTACTTTACTATGGAAAGATCACTGGGGATTTTAATGTGTACTAATAATTATTTAGTTATATTTTGGTTGAAAAGGTTAAAGGGGGGCGGCAGTAGCTCAGTGGGTTGTAGTTGTCTTTCAACCCGAAGGTAGTTGGTTCGATTCCCACTCTCCCCACAGTTCATACTGTTGTTGTGTCTTTGGGCAAGACACTTAACCCACCTTGCCTCCAGTGGCTGTAACACTGGTAATTACTTTAGAACAATGTAAGTCGCTTTGGATAAAAGCGTCTGCTAAATGAATAAATGTAAATGTAAAGCAAAAGCATCTGGACTAAGTTTTCAAGGTGTGGACATTTTGTCTCTAATTCCAAGAGACTTGTGAATCAATGTATGCCGATAAAATGAGCTCTGCAGCCAAGATACTAATTATAAGACTGCACTTAAAAGTTCGCTTCAAACGTACAAAAATCTCATAATAATTTTACACTCCCCAGTCACTTCTCCAGCTCATCATTTGCTTTACCAAGCTGTCCTAAAAATCTGTCATTATTTAACGCCCATATGAGTCTCACAAAGTAACTACGCTATGCAGTTTTGTATAAATTAAATGTGCATTTACTATTAATATTTTCTTTTGAAGCTGAGTGCAGGTAGGATTCACCAAGTCCTTAAAACAGCAAGACGGTTGTCACTGAATGCTTGTGCCTCTCCCTTCTCAGGAAGGCAATATTATTATAAGAAACACCCTATTAATGCCCATATATGGACATGAGCTTATTGAAGACTTACTAAAGACACCAGTAAAAAAAAAAAAAAAAATGACAATAAAATATGATAGAACTGTAATAGCATATGGCCTTATATAGTGTGTTTTACCCCCCATCAAATTAGGTGTGTGGCCCACACACATCTCATAAAATCCATGTATAACTTGTATTCTGTCCCACCGTATACTGCTAATTAATTGACTGGATTGAAACATACAACAGAGTTTCTACAAAGTGTACTTAGGATGTGAGGGAGTGGACTAAACTTTCACTGAATTCTCCACACACTGCACAGTATACCCATTATTTTCAGGTGTTGACATTTACAGGTGTTGACATTTCTGAAGTCTACATACATTGAAACTGTCTGAAACAGAGCGAGACCACAGCTGAGACGTCAAAGAGGTCCCAGATCTGACTTTACTCTAAAGGGGTCTGGCAGTGGAAGTCAGACGTGGAAGAGATGCCTGGTAGTTAAATTCAGACGAGTTTGACAGCTTTCATGACCTAGACCTATTGAACTGTATGTATGACAGCAACAGAAAAAGACAACAAATATGACAATGCAAAAACCGGAAACCCTGATCCAAGGATGGCATTGTAGATGATATATACTTAAGCAATGCATGTACAGTTTTGCTTTGAGAATAGTGGAAAAACTCACCCAATTTCAGTCTATGTCTGTTTCTGGGAGTTTAGTTTTTAGATGCATCTTTAAAATAGTCTTACTATACTATTTTCTTCAGAGTTCACAGTGAGTTTTTGTTGTGTTTGTTGTCTATGGCTCCTCTGCACAATGTGGTCTTTGTTTTCCCCTCTCACCTGCGCTCTCAGGTTACACTGCCAATGGTTTATCATTACGTTGCTTGTGTTTCATCAGCTGAAAGCCACACCAAGTTCAGAGGAAGGGGTCAGAAAAAAGACCTTGGTGGTTGATGAAAAGGTTAAAGTAAAAGCATCTGGACACTGCAAGAGACTTTATCAATTCTGAGATCAAATGGTAAGAGAGCTGAGCTTATAGGAAGGAAGGATTTTCCCCTAAAGTTGTTGTTGTTGTTGTTGTTGTTGTTGTTGTTAGCTGTGAAAGGGCAGAGGGGACTCCTGATGTGAATGTCGAGGCTCAGGAGAGTTGTTAGTGTTCCATTCAGGTGTTGATGGATGACTGAAAACATTCACAGACATATTTGGTGGTTGGAAATAAACAACATAAGCCCTGTATCTACTGTGAAGAACAGCAGATAATGATTTGTTTTGGGTAACCCATAAAATTACTTGTATTTCTGCAGCATGTCATTCAAATAAATCAATTTATAATCTAATATTTAGATATGGTTGTGTTCTGCAGTGGTTCAGATCCATGATCTGATCCAACTTTCTAAAATCCATACAGTATAAGCTAATACCAAAAACATAGGTACATTAAAAGGCCTGGTAGCACCTGCATTTAATTTTGGGTTACAGTACTTGAACATTTTGTAAGCACTTAAAAAAATTTACAGTAACACATTTAAATTCCCATTAGCTATGCTGCGTCAGCTAATAACTTTTAAGTACTGCATACTCCTCACCTTCAATTCACCTGACCTAACAGCTACTGCTATAATTAAAACTTAACTCCCTTACACAAACTACAGCAACCACAAAGGATCATAACTCAATACTAAATTCCGGATGTGTTATCGGGACGATATGTACATTAGGTTTTATTCTAACTGCACATTAAATTGTACAGATATACCTTTGAAAAATGTTAGAGTGGAAGATACAATTTAAATTTCCAGAATATTTTATTAATTTTGGAGCCCTATTCTCAGACTGGAAAACTACTCTAAATTTCCAGAATTTGTGTGAACCCTGGTAACACAGGCAATTCTGTGTATAAGTCACAAAGTGAAAACAGTTTGGCTCGTGCCCCACCTTTTCATTTTCTTTTTATTCAGCAGTAGGAATGCCTTGAAATACTGAGAGATGCCACCACAAACATTGACATGTTAGGCAACACATCCTCAATCTTCCATTAATCTTTCGGGACACAGCAAAATCAACCAGATCATTTTCATAATAAAGTCAATTTACATAAATAGCTTGTCACTGAGGTATTTCTTGCCCTGTGCAGTTTCACCAAATAATCTTCAATGTATTTACTTTCTGTGTAGTGCCAGACCATTTTCTATTTTAAAATCTTTTTTGCTCAGTTTTCTGTAAATTGATTTGAGAGGTGTTAACTGAGCCTTTTTTTTAAACCTGTAAATAAAACGCATACACTTTGCCTGCAGTCTCATTGTATAAAGGTTAAAGCAAAATTATCTAGATTCAGTTTTAAAGGTGAATACACATTGTATGTAATTTTTAAACACCACATCTTTTAGATTTGATTCCAATAAAATATGATGCGGAATAATACGTTTCTATATTTATTTATGCATTTAAGTATTACTGAAACTTTATTAAAGCGTATGTAATTCGCTGCTTTTAAATCAAGCAGGAGCCTTACATCTATGAAGTTTTCCATCAAATACCTTTATTTAACCTTCTTGTGATCTTGTACAAACATGTTCCCAGAAAACATTCTCTCAAATTGGAAATGATGGCACAAGTTTTAACGTTCACAAAATTCCAAAAGGGGAATTAATATTTAGCTGAAACTGAATACTCTAATTTCTCTCTAGGTACAACACTGACTTTTAGAATTTGGTTTGTCACATAATTATGATGGTTTGACTATTACAAGAAGGACACTATGTTCTCCATATAGGTTGTGATTATTCTTACTCTATGTGACAAGTTCAAATGAAAGGAAAAGTGTGTTGCTGATGTGATTTCCTTGATATGAGCGGAGGTGTTGTCTGAGTCATTTCAGGTGAAGAGCTGTAATGTGTTTATGCTGCTCTTTGTTTTGTCTGTATCTATGTGCGGTAAAAAACAGTTCCTGTAGAACCGGTTTTACCAAAGCAGACAAAACCGTCATCATGCCCCAAGAATAACACACAGATGTTTTTTTGTTTGCTTTTTTTTTTTTTTTTATTAAATTTACAATTTGCATTTAAAATAGTAGGTTATCAAATGCTGACATGGCTGTGCCAGGGAATAAAAGACCCCCCAGTAGCTCCAGAGACTGAGAGGAATGTTGATTGACAACTTGCTTTTAAATATATAATTTTGTGTTTTTCAAGCTAACACTGTTTTTGGATAAAAATTACCCCATCCTAAACCTTTTGTGGGGGTGTCAATCTAAGAATTTTTGGAAAAGCATAAATTTTTCTTTTAATTATATGCATTTTTGGAGTCCTAAAAAAGGAAGGAAATATGTCCCAAAAAAGGAAGGAAATATGTCCCAAACCAAAAACTGTTGTACAACCAGATGTAAGGGGGAAATTGAGCAGCGTTTGCCCAGCTTACACTAGACATCTAAAACTGTAATATTTTGTATTGACAATAATTCTCATTCAGAGATTTACAAATTGTAGAAAGAATTGTTTGTGAAGACCAGTTGAATTGTCAAAAGGCAGAAGGAGATAAAATATTTTTTAATTAATTAATTCCCATTTATTTCTAAGTATCGATTTAGCACCAAAGAACCCTTTAACGCTTGGTTTTCTGGCAGATCTTTGCTTCTTATTTTCAAACAAAATAGTTAATAAACAAGCATTTTCAACTTTTGCTGTGTAATGACGGTGTCAATTTCATACATAAAATGTCTGGACAGGGTTACTACCAAAATGGAAGAGCCATTGTTCCAAAACTAAAAGCTAATGCTTTTACTTCTGTAAAGTTCCTGAATAAGTGTAACATCTGGCTATCCATTAAGATTTCTTTGTTTTTGTTGTTGTTGTATACAATCTAAAGTGTTAGCCTGGTGAGATTCTTATCTGCACTTGGCCAGTGCTGTCACTCCCAAACTTTTTATTAAATCTTTTACTAAAATAATACATTTTTATTCATTCATTTTTTACCGCTTTGTCCCGTTAGGGGTCATGGGTGGCTGGAGCTTATCCCAGCAGCTTTGGGCCTGAGGTGGGGTACACCCTGGACATTTGCCAGTTAGTTTAGAGACAGACAACCATTCACTCTCACAATCATTTACTAGGGACACTTTAGATTAGCCAATTAACCTATATATTCATGTCTTTGGACGGTGGGAGGAAGCTGGAGTACCCGGAGAGAACCCACGGTAACACGTGGAGGACACTCACACTCACACTGAATAAACAACCTTCTTGCTGTGAGGCAGGAGTGCTAACCACTCTGTCACGGGCACCCCAACCTAAACTCAGTGAAATAATATTGTTTTGTTGGAGTTTATGTGACTTGAAAAACAAGTCACATTAACTTTGTGACTTGCGTGACTAATGTGACTTGTTTCTAAACATTAACTCTGATTTATAACTCAGTCTGTAGAAATTGTTGTTAAAATGTCATCATTTAGACACAAAGGGCTATAATGCAGTCTTCTTAACATGTGTTCCTTTACCCTTTTTTAAATTCTCAATGCCTGGGGTACACCCCCCCCCCTCACCTGAGGCTTTACAGATTAAGCAGTAGGTGTGGGAACAAGTATAACACCATTTCATCTGAGGGTGTGGCATGTGACCGTCATCACCCCCAGCAATGAAAGTGTTTGATGCGGTAAAAAAACAAAACATACAAATATATAGCGTTGCTTTTACAGGAATAAGGCAAACATGTAGGCTGGACTATATCATTTTTTATTTCTATACATTATTAGAACATATTTATATTCTATTACATTATAGCTGGCCAAATCTATCGGATACATTGTGTTGAGGGTGTAGCTAGCCTATAATCCTTTAATAATGCATTATTTCTTTGTCTGGCCGCAGGTACTGTAAAATCAATCCTGACATAATGACACAGCTCTACTGGCGAAGTTAAATGTATAAATATACAGCTAAACAATGTATTTGACTTGTTTTCCGGTGTATGCTACTAGCTCGTGCCGCCTGCTCGCGTTGTGCTCGTGCCCTGAGGCTGTGGGCTGTCGCGCGGGTGTGGTACAGGTGAGTGTATAAAGGTGCCTCCGGACTCCGTTAGCGCAGTCAGACAGGAGAAACCAGCGAAAACAGCTCACGGACACAGGACTATTATCACATTACACGGACTTTTCAACAGCGATGGTTCGACTTTTATCACCGAGTGTCTTCCTACTAGTGGCTACTGTGAGTACCTCTACTTATTTGTTTTGTTCCTGAAGTTGTTGTGTCAGGTGTAAAACATTATTGAGAAGCTATAGTACCGTTTATTCACTTGTGTCTACAAAAATACGTTTCAAAAATACAAGTCATCCTGTCAATTATTTACCTGTAAACATGCGAATAACCCACTTGTGAAGCGAGGTCACAGTTTCAGACAGAGTAGCAGAAAGTATCAAGTTGCCTATTCGTACATTCTTACATTTTTAAAAATCTATTTAGTGGTACTGTTGTAGCATATGCTAACCTATTTGCAATATCAAATACGGTGGCATCTCAGAAACTGTGTAACGTTATACTTTAAGAAATAAAAGGCCCAACCCCACCAGTGATACCAGTAACATAAATTTTAGAACTACTAATCTAATCCACACACTGCTACTTAATTCCTGGACTGGATTTTTAAAGACTACATGGGTTCTCAGATTTACTGTCTATATGTATGTCATCTTAATTTGGATCTTGTATATAAAAGAGTGAATGACATATAACAACTTAACTTAACTTAACTTAAGACACAAAATGTTTAACTTGCACAATATTCCAGCTTCCTCTCCACCATCCAGAGACATGCATGTGTGGGTGAATTGGTGCATGTCACTGCCCCAAAGTGAATGAATGTGAAAGTCATTGGTTGGCTTCAACTGACTGTGAAAACTAAATCTAGAGTCACCAAATACTTTTTTTGGGGGGGCAAAATAATAACACAATGTAATTAAATACAATAAATAAAAAATTTAAGAAAAAAAAAAACAAGAGTATGTTCAGCTAAGGAATATTCAGGATGTCTATTGGGAGTTTTTTTTTAAGTCTATGAAAACACACATTCTTATAGCAAATGTTTTTGTCAATCCATTTACAAAGAGTTTCTGCAAATTCCTATATACACTTTTAATGCAGTATTAAACTGTGAATTAAATGTGACTACATTACATTTAAAGTCTACTTATTATGCTACTTATGCAGAAAACTCTGTTCCTAAAGCCAGAATTCCATATAAAACATTTGGGCACAGCTATATTTTTTCATAAAATCTAATTACCATTTTTTTATATGTGTATATATAAGTGTTGGAAAAGAAAAGGAAATTTAAAGTGGAGGAGCAAACTTTTAACCTTTAAAAAAAAATAAACAAGACAGGGTTTTGAAAATGTGACTACATTACATTATACATTTTACATTATAATTATTTATAAGTAGAGAAATATAAAAATAGTAATACTGAAATAATGAGCATGGACTGCTGTCTAAGAATGCATAATAAGATACGCTAGATAACATGATATAATTATCAACAGTTCAGGCATGTGAAGCCAGCTGTTATTTCCAATAAGATGATCATTGGATGACATTTTCACTTTGCATGGCTGCAGGTTGTTGCCGTTGCTAACTCTGAATTTCTGGTGAGAAAAAGAAGAGAGTGGATCTTGCCTCCCAAACCGCTGAAGGAGAACGAGGACTACACCCATAAGGAATATATTGCAAAGGTGAGTCATGAGTAGTTTTAAAATGACCATACTTACTTTATTGTTTTTATACATACAATACAGACACAATTTTATATATTTCCTGACCTGGTCCCGTCCTCATCAGACAACCACAACAACAGAATAGTTACCTTTCCTGCTTTTGTTTTTATTTTTTAAAGTAAAACCAGGGCTGCATGAAAAGCTATTTTGAAAATTGCAGTAACAATGCGATACAAGATTTGAATGCTATTTGACATAGTTAGAAAGGTCTATTTCATCAAAAATGTCAGAAAAGTACTAAAAGTGACCCACTGAAGACTGAAAATAGTGTTATTCTAATGCGCAATCTCAATCATTAATTAATTATTGTTGAATTGTTTCACCCTTTCTCCCAGATCCGCTCTGATTTTGAGAACGATTTTAACATCAGATATGCCCTGCACGGCATTGGAGCAAACCAAGCCCCGTTCAACGTCTTTGTGGTGGACTCAAAAACAGGATTCATTCGTGTGACTAAAATCCTTGACCGAGAGGAGATTGACACCTACAATGTAAGAGTGACACATTTTCAGTTCAGCATTTAAAACAGCGCAAATTGTTGCAGACTCTAATGAGCTTTTATTTTGGGTGTTTTCCAGCTGTCGGGGATTGCTACTTATTTGGACGGAAGTCAAGCAGAGACCCAAATAGGCATTAAAATCAAGGTGCTGGATGAGAATGACAACGCTCCGAAGTTCAGTGTCATTAAACCCGTCAAGGTGGACGAATGCAGTAAAGCTGGTAAGGAAATTAGTGGCTTTTGTTACAATGCCCATTGAGCAAGAGACAAAGTACAATGTATTAATTATAGTCAGTCCCAATGCTGTGAAAAAAGGGCCCCATAAATATATAAAAGACATGCCATTTTATTTTACTGTACAGTAAAGTGAGGTTTAAGGGTTAGTGAAAATATTTTGCTTTTTCAGACACTGTTTAACTAAACCAATAGGCCTGTGTCTTGTAATCATCGCTTTAGGTTTTTAATTTGAGAGAATTGTATTAATTTGTACCACTAGAGAGCGCTAGTGCACCACTTTTAAAACCAATGACGTAGTGTGCTTAAAAACAAATACAATTTATTTATTTTAAATTTATTAATTATTTTTTTATTTATTTTTGTCCCCTCCAAAACCTTACATGACACTTTGTTTTTAATGGGGTTGGTTGTTAAAAGTAGAGCTGAAGAAACCAAAATGTTTTGGTTATATAAACACAATTAATTTTGACCTGATTTTATATAATGACTAGGTTTTAGGTCTGTATAATTGAAAGTGATTTTAACACATTTTATGATTTGTTAATAAAAACAGCAATACAGTGTCTTCTATTTTAAGGATTCTCCAAGTTTTTTTAATTTGCACAAGAAGTAATAATTATAATGTTCATGACCACAAGAAAACCAATAGTAATAAATAGTAGTAGGTAGTAATAAGAAAGGAAAAACTGCTGGCACAGCCATTAGCATCTGAAAACACCAGGAGTGAGGGTTTGTCAGGTTTAACTAAACTCGGCTCATTGGCTTTCTTAAAAAAATAATGCATAATGACTTACTTATTTTCTTCTTGAATATGTTTTTTCTTTATTATTTTAAGACACTGAAGTTACGACAGTGACTGCTACTGATGCTGATGAACAAAACAACCTAAACTCACAAATAGCCTACAGCATCGTGAAGCAGGAGCCAAATGACGACATGTTCAAAATTTCGCCAAATGGGACAATCTTTGTAAAGAAAGACACCCTGGACAGAGAGGTGAAAACATGACCAGGACTTCTTCTGTACTCAGGATTTAATAATGACAGATAATAGATCAACCCATTAAAAAAAACTTTAATTCTTGTTTATATTTAACATTTTAATCTGATATTTTTCAGACTGTAGATCGGTACGTTCTGACAGTGAAAGCTACAGATTTAAATGGTGATCCAAAAGGCCACAGTGCAACAGGCTCTGTCACGATTCTTATTGGAGATGTTAATGACAATCTACCCACTCTGGAAAAAACACAGGTTCTTCTTCTTCTTCTTTGCAAAACATATTTTTGTTTTTATTGAAATGTTTCTTTACAAGTTTGTGACTTATGACATGTCTTTGCAGTATGAGGCAAACATTGTTGAGAACACTTACGGTGTGGAGGTGATGAGACTCAAAGCAGAGGATCTGGACCTGAAGAACACAGACAACTGGGAGGCTGTGTTTGAGATCGTCGGAGGGAATGAGGCGGGGTATTTCAGCATCAAAACAGATCCCAAGACTAACGAGGGTGTCCTCATGCTTGACAAGGTACAGTTTATACACTTTGCAAAGTTTAAAAAAATTGAAATTTGGCAGGCTATTAGTAATAGTAGAAATGAGGAACTAATAGCATGAACTTCAAAAGCTTGTTAATAGAGAACAAAACCAACTGAAAGTTTTATAACCTCAGTCCACAAAAGGACTACGCTGTGTCAGTTGTGTTGGAGACTGTTTAAAGTAACTTGACAAAGGTTTCAATACCACACTTTTAAGAAGCTATGATACTCATTAGTTCCTCATTAGTCACATACTATTCATGCGTAACTTGATGGCAAAATGATTATAAAAACATAGAAAATTGGGGCCATTAACTGATTAAAAAAAAAAAAAAACTTTAGAGAGAACACAAATCAGTCATGGACAAAAAACTGCAGTGCAATTGGAGAAAAGGTTTATTCTGACTTTAATCAACCCAAATATTTAATAATGTAAAGTCATGAGAAAAAGTCAGTAATAACGTTATGTTAAATCATAAAAGAACGCACAAGAAAGTAATAAGTAAAGTTACACTTAATTTTACCTCTTGATTTATTTTGTGTGCTTTCCGCAGCCTGTCGATTATGAGGATCTCAAAAACCTTGACCTTGGACTCATTGTGAAAAACAAAGCCCCTATGTTTGACAACTCTCAAGAATTTTTTAACAGTGGCATCAGTTTTGGAGGAGGAGCCGGTGGTGGTGGTGCCAGTGGTGGTGGTGGTGCCGGTGGTGGTGGTGGTGCCGGTGGTGGTGCTAGTGGTGCGAGCGGGGCCAGCGGAGCCAGCGGTGCCAGCAGTACCAGTGGGACCAGAAGCTATAACACCTATCCAGTCAAAATCAATGTGCAGAACCAACCTGAGGGGCCACGCTTTGACCCCAAAGTCAAAGGCATTCCTATCTCTGAAGGATCAAAGTCGTTCAGTAATAAAGAAATAATTGCACGGTACACTGCCACCGACCAAGACACAGGCAAACCAGCGGAGAACGTCAGGTCAGTACAAGTACACATACTGTCTTCTGCGAAATATGATTCTTCTGTCGATTATTTAACTATGCACACTCAATAATGCATCCTTTTTCTGTAGGTATCTGAAAGGTAAAGACACTGGGAACTGGCTGACCATTGATCCGGTGACAGCTGAAATCAGACTGAACAAGCTGCCTGACAGAGAGTCTCCTCTGCTGGTCAACGGCACATACTTTGCCGAAGTACTGTGCATTACAGAAGGTACACGCACATTATCTCTCATTATAACTCATTATAACTCATTATCATTATAGCCCACTGGAAGCCAATACTGTGTGGGGTCACCAACAGAGCTTTTGTCATGTCTGTACTATGAACACTGGTCAAATTACAAAAAATAAATGGTCATATTGAATGCAAATAATCACTTTAAATAACATAATAACCCATTTAATGAATTGGGGGAAAATAGGTTCTGAGTGAGTGGATTTCTTATGAACTCACCTTGTGAACTCATGTGACCTTATTTTTGTCTCTGAACAGACATGCCTGCCAAAACAGCCACCGGGACCATCGCGATCCAGGTGGAAGACTTCAACGACCACTGTCCCACATTGACCAGCAGCATCCAAACCATATGCATCCCAGGCAACTCAGTTTTTGTGAATGCCCGCGATGAGGATGTCTTCCCAAACGGGCCGCCTTTCCACTTTAGCATCATCCCTGAAAATACCCAGGGGAAATGGCATTTGGAGCATCAGAACGGTCAGTACTGTGTGTTGGGCTCATTGCTTACTGCACAAGTTTCGGGTTTCAGGTCAACAGGAAACAGCCTTGGATCAGGTTTATAAGAGAATCAACCCTGAACGTGCTTCTTTCTCACAGAGACAGCGGTGATCCTGAGGTCCGACGAGTCTCTGTGGCCTGGTGTGTATGAAGTGGAGTTTAGAATCACCGATCAGCAGGGGGAGTCCTGTCCTGAGCCACAGAGGGTCCATGTCCAAGTGTGTACCTGTGAGGACAGAGTGATGTGTGGAAAACGAGGTCACCTCAATAAAAAAGTAGAGTTTGGTCCTGCGGGCATTGGTCTGATGTTCTTGGGCCTGCTCTTACTGCTGTGTGAGTAGAACAAGACTTTCTAAAATCGATTCATAAAATATTTTCAAATTTAAATGAAAAGAAAAGAAAGTTAATTTTAATAATTTGTAATACATACTTTATCCACCAGAGGCCATAAATGCTATATGAGATCTTTCACTGTGATAACCATATAACAATGAAAACAATAACAGTATTTTCATTTTCAGTGATCCTTCTGTTGGCACTTTTGTGCTTTTGTGGAGCAATTGGGGGTCTTCCAGGAGGCTTTGCCGAGATCCCCAATGATACTAAATCTTATCTCATTAACTACCAAACAGAAGGCCAAGGGGAGAACACGGTGAGACAGTTATTTTCATTACTGCAGATGTACTGTAATGTTTTCATTCAACTGAAAATAGAGTACAGTTCTCAAAGATCCTATTGTTTTTCTATTAACAGGACGTGCCTCAAATGAACCTGCTCTCTCAGATGGATGGAGATATAGTCAATGTAAATATGGGTGGGGCCACAAAAACCTTTGCTAATATTGACTTCCAGCAGCACTCACTTACATCGATGAATGGAATGAACGGAGCTTTTTATCAAGGTTTTGGAGGTGGTCAAATGGATGGAACCTGGGGGTCCATGATGGGTGGTAGTACATATAATTCAGAGTGTATGAGAAGAGAAGCTGGTGGGATTTATGACGGCATGGCTCTGCCCCACCATTTCCTCGACCAGTATTACTCTCAGGTAAGAATGAGTCAGATCTTTCAAAAAATATATTAAACCACAATTAATATTTCTTAACCTAAATATCTTATGTTGCTCCAACAGAAGGTGCAGGGGGCCGCCGAAGGTCTGGCTGTGAAAGACAGTCTCTTGGTGTACGACTACGAGGGCCAGGGCTCCTGTGCCGGCTCTATTGGCAGCTGCAGCAGTCTGGCTCCGGACAACGACCTACAGTTCCTTGAAGACCTGGGACCAAAGTTCAAAACCCTGGCTGAGGTTTGTGGAGGCAAACAGATCCCAGCTGAAATCCTGCCTCTGGCTGCTGCTCGGTCCAGTTCCTCTGTCAGCACTCACACAGCAGTTTCCAGTGTGATGGCTTCGGGGCAAATCCTCAGACCAGAGCCCATCCTCAGACCAGAGCCCATCCTTAGACCAGAGCCCATCCTTAGACCAGAGCCCAGACCAGAGCCCAGCAGCAGCAACAGTGTGGTCCGAGAGAGCTCCAAGTGCTCTCAGACAGTCACAGTCAGAGAAGTGAGCAGGGAGGCCCCTCAGGCCCCGGCCCCGCAGGTCCCTCAGGGACAGATGTTGATGCTCCAGCAGCAGCCGCAGGTCTACTACACCACGGCCCCTGTCCTACAGCCTATGCACTACATGGTTCAGCCTCAGGTCCAGAACACAATGGTCTTGACTCAGGCCCCGGGCCCCGACCTGGAGAGAGTGATGCTGGTGAATGGCTCTCAGAGCAGCCACGGCCAAGGTCTGATGCTCCAGGGACAGACTTTGATGTCGGGACAGACCAAGGTCCCTGGGATGGTGCTGGTGGAGCAGAGCAGGGCTCAGGGTCCAAGGGCCACCTTATCTAACTCACAGACCATGCTGTTGGTAGAGGGAAAGGCTCACCCAGGCCCCAAAACAGTCGTGCAGACTTGTCAGAATCTGGTCCAGGGACAGACTTTGATGTCAGGACAGGCCCAGGTCCCCGGGATGGTGCTGGTAGAGACAAGCAGAGCACACAGGCCTGGGGTTAATCTTTCTGGAACACAGGCCATGCTGCTGGAAGAGGAAAAGGTCCAAAACAAGGGCTCCAAAACAGTACTGAAGACCATCCAGAACCCGGTACAGCCCGGACTCTTGGGGTCTCAGACAGTCCTTATGGTTGGGGGATCCTCCAACACAGCACAAGTTCAGGAGCCAGGGGGCGTCAAGAGCAGTCAGTCTGGGTCTCAAAGGGCCGTCCACAACAAGAGCAGCTCCACTGTATCCAGCACCAACAACACAGTCACCAGCACGGTGAATAGCGCCCCCTCTAGTTTCAGGAGGGTGGTGCTGCAGGAGAGCAGAGAGCACACTCAGACCCATCTGTAAATAAGAGACTTTCTCAGAGACATTGTTCTGGCCTGGTTCAGAACTGCACAGATCACAGGGTCTCCAATCAAAGGAATGTTTTAAACTAATATTAGCATTGATGGTTTTGGGTAAAGAGTAATAAATCAGTTTACTGCTTTTTGTATTTGCACTTGCAATTGTACTTACTCAAATATACATACTTCTCCATTGCCACAATTCAGGAATTGTTTTTTTAATAGACTTTGATGTTTGTATTTGTTTGTTGTTTTTTTCCACAAATAAAGTTCTATTACTAAGAGGTACCAGCAAATTCTTTTATTTCTTTTACGTTTGACTGGTCCACTTTAGGCACGTGTCTTTGACTTGGCTTTGACCTCAGGTTAAAAGGACTGATATTCAGCCGTTATTAAGAGAGACAATTAAATCATTTTTGATCAGTATTTTATAGATACTTACAAAGAAAAAGATAATACATAAACAAGAACAAAAAGAGAAAATGCATTTCTACTCTTAGATTTTTATTGTACAATAATTTGTACTAAAATTTGATAACTTTGGGCTGTCTGAACGATTATTTGGTTTTGAATATCTGGCAACACTGTCTTTATCCATCAATTTTCTTCTGCTTATCTGGGCCCAGTTGCGGAGGCAGCAGTCTAATCAGAGATGCCAAGACACTTCCTCCAGCTCTTAAGGGGGGACCGAGGTGTTCCCAGGCCAGCCGAGAGACATAGTCCCTCCAGCGTGTCTTAGGTGGTCCTTCCTTGGGGCCTATTCCGGGTGGGACATGCCACAGTATGTGATGGAGCCAGTGGAGCTGTTGCAGGACGGGTGTGATGTGATTGATGAAGGGGGTGTGTGTGATGATGCAGACTGGCTGAGTTATGGACCAGTTGAACCCACGCCAAAATGCCACCCTTCCTTGATGAGGTACAGAGTAATATTTAAAAAAACTTTAAATAAACAACATGCTCCTAAAGTGAATATGGCTTAATACAGCCATAACTACTATGTGATATATGAATAATTTATAATAATCACTGTTGCCTTCACATTAAGATTCAAAGAAGTAACAGGAACAAAGTGGAGCAACATAAACCAAAAAGTATGTGTTTAGTGTTAGTTCTAACAAATTTCAGTGTTTATCATGGCACACATGGATCCAATACTAAATATAATATTGCTTCAGTAAACTATGTTTTTACAACATAGTGGTGACCATTGTCCCAGACAGAAGAAAACTGATGAAGTACTGACCTGTGGGACTGACACAGTGCAGTAATATTTGGCAGTGTAACCTTTTGTGCAGATACATGTCTGTTAGAATCCTGCCTGAGTTTGCTTTTTGCTTGTGTATTAGGCTACATGTAGTCTATAATGTTATCACGTACAAATGCTTGACTTCAACACTTGTTTGTGTTGTAACAACAGTTTGATGTTCTACAGCAGACTCATCCAGGCCGACTCTAGAAGGATGAAGAACAAGAGGAAGAAAGCACTGTTACAGACACAACACACTTCATATAGACCCAGAGACAATATACAGTCCACTGACTGAACAGTAGAAAGTGTCATGTGTCATAATGGATAAAGGATTTCTTTAGTATAAAGCATTTTTATGTGCTGTTGTACATAATCATGTCAGGTAAATGGCTGATCAGAACTGAACTGTCCACAATACAGTAAATGTGATTTACCCCGTAGGAATGGTCACAAAAGTAAAGTGAGTCTCAATGTAGTGTTAACAACTCCAGAGCAGTCCCTCCTAGTGCAGCTGTGAACACAGACTGTCCTTTACATCCTCAGGCTGTAGACTAAGCCTCCGTGAAGAGTCTCTTCTCTCTTCTCGTCCTGCAGCTGTAGAGCTCTGTTTACTGCAGTGGACAGGACACTGTCTGTTTCTGTAATAACACAGACTGAAATAAAATTACCTCTGCTGTGGTTCAAAAGACATTTTACAGATGCTGGTTGTTGGCTGTGATTGTGGGATCTCTACTTAAGTGTTCATGTTTTACCTTCTCTCCTCTTCCTAAATTAACAGAAAAATAGAGAATATTATAGGTTCAAATAATTAATGCTGACACTTTTATTGTACATTAGTAGATGTCATGTGTTTCAAACAATGAGAGCATTAGGAACTGCTGCAGCGCTCACACAAACTGTCCTGGATTTATTCAAACTCATTAAACATGTGACACAATACGGAAGTTAATAAGCATTAATTAAAACCCCCGCCTCTGATTCTTTTTCTCCAGTCTCTTTCTGTGTCTGTTCATGTGCTCTCAGCCCTCCCTTTTTCCTTTCACAGATCCTCGCTGTGACAGATGGTCTGCTCGCGCATGACTGTTTGGACTTAGTTTTGTTCTGCTTTAGCGCTGGTCATAGAGAAAGCTGCATTCATTTTTTTTGCTCTATTAGTCTCTAGTCAGAATGAAGCCAGGATTAATGAGCCATTTACAACAAAAATGTAAGTAGTTGAATAATTAATGCAGAAAGACTCAGCAGTGTGAGTGGAGCTCAGAGGAGCAGAGAGAGACATGTAAACAGTAAGTTCTCATCATTCTTCCTAATAACTAACATTGTAAACCATTTTAAGATTATTTTGTGAATATTTTGTTTTGGGCTTTACAAACTTAAGGCTAGACTTGCAATCTGCAAATTAAATCAACTAACTATGAGCTGCAAGTAGTGGTAAAATGATGTATCTGTAGGTACAGTGGGGATCGAAAGTTTGGGCACCCCAAGTAAAGATTTGTATTAATGTGCATAAAGAAGCCAAGAAAAGATGAAAAAATCTCCAAAAGGCATCAAATGACAGATTAGACATCCTTATAATAAATCAAAAAAGTTAGATTTTATTTCCATCATTTACACTTTCAAAATAACATAAAACAAAAAAAAAATGGTGTCTGCAAAAGTTTGGGCACCCTGCAGAGTTAATACCATGTACTGCCCCCTTTGGCAAGTATCACAGCTTGTAAATGCTTTTTGTAGCTAGCCAAGAGTCTTTCAATTCTTGTTTGAGGTATCTTTGCCCAGTCTTCCTTACAAGAGTCTTCCAGTTCTTTGAGATTTCTGGACTGTCTGTCACGCACTGCTCTTTTAAGGTCTATCCATAGATTTTCAATTATGTTGAGGTCAGGAGATTGTGAAGGCCATGGCAAAACCTTTAGTTTATGCCTCTCTTGATGTAATCCACTGTGGATTTTGAGGTGTGTTTAGGATCATTATCCATTTGTAGAAGCCATCCTCTCTTTAACTTCAGCTTTTTCACAGATGGCATCAAGTTAGCATCCAAAATTTGCTGAAATTTTATTGAATCCATTTTTCCTTCTACTTGTGAAATGTTCCCTGTGCCACTGGCTGCAATACAACCCCAAAACATGATCGACCCACCCCCATGCTTAACAGTTGGACAGAGGTTCTTTTCATTAAATTCTGGGCCCTTTCTTCTCCAAACATACCTTTGCTCATTCCGGCCAAAAAGTTCTATTTTAACCTCATCGGTCCACAGAACTTGTTTCCAAAATGCACCAGGCTTGTCTATATGTTCATTTGCAAACGCTGATTTTTGTGTTGAGGACGTAGAAGAGGATTTCTTCTGATGAGTCTTCCATGAAGTCCATATTTGTACAAGTATCTCTTTATAGTGGAATAGTGTACCACAACTCCAGTGTCTGCCAGATCTTTCTGGAGGGATCGTGCAGTCAAACGTGGGTTTTGACTTACTTTTCTCACAGTCCTGCGAGCCGTTCTGTCTGATATTTTTCTTGGTCTTCCAGATCTTGCTTTAACTTCCTCTGTTCCTGATGACTGCCATTTCTTAAATACATTCTGAACAGAGGATATTGGCATCTGAAAACGCTTTGCTATTTTTTATAGCCTTCTCCTGCTTTGTGAGCGTCAACTAGTTTCAGTTTTAGTTTTCTAGACAATGCTTAGAAGAACCCATGGTGCTGATTGTTGGGGCAAGGTCAGATGAGTCTGGGCATTTAAAACCTTTGAGATTGACATCACCTGGTCTATCCAGATGATGATTGAGAACAATCCATCACACTGTCAGGTCTTAGCTTGCCAAAGGGGGCAGTACAAGGAATTAATTCTGCAGCGTGCCCAAACTTTTGCAGACACCATTTTTTTGTTTTCTGTTATTTTGAAAGTGTAAATTATGTAAATTAAATCTAACTTTTTTTTTACTTTTTATAAGGATGTATAATCTGTCATTTGATGCCTTTTGGAGATTTGTCTATCTTTTCGTGGCTTCTTTATGCAAACTTTCGATCCCCACTGTACCTGCAAGTAACTTGCTGTTGTTCAGAAAGAGTCTGTGATGTTCTGATGTTGGCTTTGGACCAGCCCTGTGCTGTGGGCTACAATGCCTTGTCTTTGCTATGAGCTGGAAAAAGGATCTTATTCAGTGCTTATTTTTTACAACAAATTAAATTTTTTTGTTAATCAAAAATCATATTGTGTTTTATAATTGTTCTTTTTGAAAGTTTACCTATTTTTGGTTATGTTTAACTACGTTTTATTTTACGACTAACTTTTGTGTCATTGTTAAGAGGTGCATTGTGAGTATAGGTTAGATGAGTCACATTGGGGTGTATCCTGTGAGATGATGCTGTGCTGTTATCCAGATATGCCCATGCGCTAACAGAGCCGGACAAAGCTGTAGATGATTCCGGGAAATGGTATGGTTGTAGTGTGCTCTCGGCTATGGGGCCCTTCACGTCAATCTTGGCATGAGAGCGTCCAGGTGCCAAAGGTGAGACTTGATATGTGAACTGAGGAAACAAATAGGTCTTAAGCACCATTTCTGAGCCCACTGTGGTTTTGTATAGCGAGGCTACAAGATAAGTTCAAAGTCAAGTATTTTTTTTGTAAATTTTTCAAAAAATGTTTATTCTGTTTAAGAGACATATTCAAATGTTTTCACCTGGAGTCTGCCTAATATTGTACTTAAACATATGCTAAATAATATTTTTTTGCGCACAGAGTGTCAGAGCCTAATCATTTATTAGGCTCTGAAAGAAGGCTCTTTTTGATCAGGGCAAGACTAAAGAGCTACCATAAAGGCCTCAGTTTTGAATACTGTTTGACTATCTATTTGAAGTATACTGTATAGTGTGAAATATTAATTTACATACAGTTCAATATTAATTTATATACAGTTCAATTACCTTTTCCCGCAAATTTTTTGACAATTCACACAGTGATTACAAACAAACAGATCACAGGTGAGGATAGTTACCTTTAGTAACAGTGTTTGTGTCTTTTGTGTGCATTTTATCAGAACAAACTTTTGATCAGGGTCATTTGGGTAGTTTTTGTTCTCATTATGATTTAAAAAGTGTAAAAACAATTGTTTAACAATAAATGGCTTCACCTAACCCCTAACTATGAGTGAAAGAAACGTTTTTGATTTATCATTCATATTCTCTGAAAAATGGCCCAAAAAAATTATAGATTTTATCTTTTAAACTTAAAAACTGTTCACTCAAAAAAAAAAAATCAACCTTAACACTTAAAACAAAGCTTAATTGAATAAAAAATACATAATGCAGTAGAGTAATCTATATAACATTTACATTTAAATCAATCAACTTCCTCAAGACCATATTAGTAGTTTAGTAGCTTAGCAATAACTTAAAGCAGTTATGTGGAACCACTTGACATAACATTTTTAAGTAAAACTGAAGGTACATTTTATTTGAGTACTTTAATAATAGCAATCCCTTTGTATCTGTGTATATATAATATGTATGTCTTTATTTTTTTGTGTAAAATAATAAATGGTATAATAGTAAAATGCAGAAAAAAAAGAAACAAATATGAACAAAACAAGTTTTGTTTGGCCTTAGTGGAATTATAGTCATGAGTTGTACTTTCATGTGATGAGTCAAAGTGAATGTTTTCAGAACTCAGAGTGTGTTCTGATTCATTATTGACAGTAAGTATTGACAGCAAGATTATGACATTTTTATGTTTCATGTCTGTGGTAAAGCTGGCCAAAGTGGTCAAAAGTAGGAGACAGACTCAAAGAACATTCCCATCAAACCCAATTTATTTCTCACCGTGGTAGACGTGAAAAAATAAGTCAAAAGCAACAGAAAGTAACAAAACTGTTGCCCATAGATAATGTCACTGAATATGTCATCAGAACAGAGACGGTAATCACTGCCTTGAATAAATCAGGTGACACTCTAAATGAAGGACTTTTGAGATGCTTCTTAAAGGACTGCCAGAGACATTTAAATCAGTTGCATTACACGTTTCACAGACCGAAGATAAAATGATTTGCTAATTTTAAAAGGAAATCTCAGAAGTTATGAGTACATTGAAAATATGTGCACAACTGCATCTGAGGACAATGTGATGGAATCGGAAGCACAGTTTAACACAAAATACGCACAGGATGGTGGAAATATGGACATTGTGTGTTACAACTGTGGCATGAGAGGCCACATAGCCAAAACTTGCCAGCTCAAACAGTGGTGCCCGCAGTGTAAGAGTAACACGCACAACAATGCAAACTGTAGATGGAACACACGGAAACTGTCAGAGACAGAAAACAAGGAATATGTTTTTCAGATAAGCAACGCTGAGTTGTGGGTGCCAGAGGTTGAGAGGAGAAGTCTAATGGTGGATCATTACACATTACACACATCATCACAGTCATATAAAATATGGTGTTCCCGACAAAAGTTGAACAAAAACATCTAGACTCAGTTTTCAAGGAGAAGATGTTTTGTCTCTTATCTCAAGAGACTTTTTCAATCCTGAGATCAACTGATATTATCTCTAGAGGGAGGGGTTTGAACTGAAAACCAATGAGAATGGATAATTTGTTCTGTCCTTTTTCAGATGTATTTATACTTTGCTGATGGCTTAGGGAATATCTGGTACTCCCTGGAGGGCATTGGAGCCTCGCAGCCTCCCTATAACTTGTTTGTGTTGGATGCTGGATTAGAAATATTGAACAAGACAGGGCAGACAAGAAAGGCAAGAGATTTTTATAACTTTCTCTTGTTGGTGAAAACTTAGTTTAGGTGAGTTAATTTGACTAATAATTTGACTTAACCGAAATTCAATTGCCCATTGTTTCAACAAATTAGCAATCAAAGATTAGAAAGTCACAAGTCATGTTGAAGAAGAAACAGTGCATGCAGATGTTTATGAGAAGAGCGATATTGTTCTGGTGTTGTCACAATACTAAAATCTTGAGTTTGGTTCAATACCTGGCTCGAGTATCAGAAAATCGATACTACAACGATAATTTAACATCAGCCTGAAACATAATCATGGGAAAAAAAAAAAAAAAAACAAAAAAAACATAAAGTTCTTTCTTTGTCCTTCTCCTGCCAGGCTTTGAAGCTCTTGATTGTATAATTCTGTAATATGCAGAAATATCGTCTTTTTAACTCGTGAGCTTTTCTGGTTCCGGCACACAGGCCCATTGTCTTTGGATGTACGTGTCATTTCTTTGCTTCTACTCTTTAACATCTTCCTTAGTTTGTGAATTCACTGTTCCTCCTTAATTATGCAATTTGGCCGCATCCCAATCTGTGCTCTTACTCATGTTTAAAGAAGCCTGGGTCACTGCCACAGTGTCTCAGGACACACTAGCACGTCTGAGATAAACTATTATTAATCATTTGTACACTGTCAGCACTAGATTAAAACCAACAAAGCCTTGTGTGTTACACATTACCTTGTTAAGAGAAGTGTCTTTTCTATCACTCATTCATTGAACTCCATTTACATTTTTGTCTTTTTTCTGAACAAGCCTCTATTTGCTGTAAATTTAGTTCGCCTGTAATGACTGCTCTCCTGAGACTGCTCTCCTGAGGCCCAAATACAGTCCTGGTTTGTAACTCTCCTGTCAGAGGCTAGTAATGTTGGATCTCTCTGCAACATTTGAGACCGTGGACCACTCAGTCCTCCTGACACATCTGGCCCAACAGATTGGGCTTCAGGGACCTGTGCTGCAGTGGTATAGGTCAGATTTAACAGATGGGACTTTCTTTGTCAGGATTGGTGACCTCTCCACCTCCTTAGACCCCTTGACCTCTGGTATGGCACAGGGTTCCATTTGGTGCCCCGTTTTATTTTCTTTGTATGTGTTGCCTTTTTTTTTTTTTTTTTTTGCCTTTAGGTGCAGTGATTTGTATTATTGTAACAGACAACCTGCAGATTCTGTTTAAAGACAAACTTAAGTCCCACTTATTCAGAATGGCTTTTGATCACTTAGTGGCTCTTATTATGTTTTTATTATTATTATTATTGCTAATGTTGTACATCACCTTGGTCAATCTGTGGTTGTTGTAAGGTGCTATAGAAATAAATTATTAATTTATTGAACTTGACTGAGCTCCTTTTATCATTAGTTGTAGCTAATTGACCCGCTCTCATGATCGTTATTACAATAATACGGACTTGTAACACACTTTTGTGTATAATATAAGCGACCAAACAATCAGTACAAGTGTCTGTGTTCAAGTCTGGATAATTTACTTGTGCTTCTTAAAATGGTCTCCTTTAGTTTATTAATGTTTTACTGAAGTGTGTGAATGTTAAGGAGTTCATAGTTGATATTAATTGAGCACAGCAGAGGGGAAAACAGACAGAGCAGAGGAGGAACAGTCCAGCTAGCATTTCCATGTTGGCCCCATAAGGGTTATGTTTGGGCTGCAAATATGAGTTCTTAATGGGTCTGTCTGCAGTGTCCATGGTGGTCCCACCTGTTAATTTCCATTTGTTGTCCCACATTATCTGGAGGACACAACAACAGATTGAAATGGGGAGAGTGGGAATCAAACCGCCACCCTTCCTGTCTATCACCTGAGCCACTGTGTCCCCACAATGTTAAATGTTATTTTTTATATTTAGTTGTTGATCAGAGGCCTTGAGTGATTTCCACAGAGGTGAAAGAGATGTTTTTTTTTTTTATTTAATTATTTATATATATTTTTAACCAGACAGTGTACATACTCCTGAAGCAACATTCAGGAGATTAATATTTTAGTTTGAGGCTCTACACATTTGAAGCTTCTGAGAAATAAATAATGAAGTAATGTTTCTTGTTTTAATAAAAAACATTATTTTATAGTTATTGCTTTCACCATGACAGGTTTATAAAGTGGGTCATATAATGTTGGTGTCATGTGTTCCTCTGAGTCAATGTCAGACTACGACCATTAGAAACACAGTGCTACATATACACAGTATAATATATACATACACAGTAGTCACTTTTAAAATTTTAAATGTCATAAAAAAGTTAACTCTGGAGTTGGAGAACATAGTGATGGGGCCAACACTATGTTTTTACAGATTTACAGGAACATTAGAAATAGAAATCACTGCGAAAGATGATGATGAGCCCAATACTCTGAACACTCTGATCACCTACAGTACCCAGAACCCACCTGACGACATGTTCTACATAACTCCTCGCGTCAAGAGAAATGACTTAGATCGAGAGGTACGTGCTGTCTGAACCATTGAGCAATACTGCTACTATAAACACTAACTGACTCAGCTCAGCTGTGGTGACACGACAGGCAAATATGACTTGGGTTGTTGAAATGGTGGACTTGTATTAAGAATTTATTTATCAAAAACTGCCTACAACAAAAGACATCTTTGCTCCAGACCAAAAAATCAGATGCCTTGAGCTCTTTGTGGGTATGTCTCGCTACAATCATTCTAGACAGCTGGTGAAAGATAGTTTTTAATTATTTGAGGAATATTTGTAAACTAAAAAACATGTTTTCTAGAGATGATCTGGTAATACTTATTGATAATTTTGTTTCTTGTTTATATTGTAACTATCTTTTCACCTTTTCCATTCTTTTCTTAGTTGTCTCCAGATAGTACAAATTTTTGAACACATTTTAAAATTTTACTTTTGATTTACAAAGCTTTGCATGCAAAGGCCCCTCAGTACATTACAGACTTGTTGACTCCTTACTCCTCCAATGTCCTTACTCCAAAACTCCTTCCTTATGTGTGGAAGAAATTAAAAATGCACTCACATTGCACAGCAAAATCTCCAGTGTTTAAAATTGGACTGGTTTAGGTTTAGATCCAGGTACACTTAGTTTAGTTTAAGCAAAGTCTGTTTTTTTTGTCTCCAGAATGTGGCTTGGTTTTGAGCAGGTTTCAGTGCCATGGCTTCTCTGGAGCAGGTTAAGTTTGGGTTTAAATTCTGCAAAACAAAAGTAGGCCGATCAAATGTGAGCAAAGTCACGTGGACTGATGCTCCTTAATTAAAATTAAAATTAACCTTTTCAAACCTTTTATTCTTGGCCTTTTTTTGTTTTGTCCAGAGAATATAGGCAACTTCTCAAACTCTGCACAAAACAAAGTAGAGGACATCAGTTACACATTTGAAAGCTTTTTCTGTATTTAAAATTTTTATTTGTTTTTAATACAAAATGTGTATATTGTCATTGATTTATTATTTCATATAGTAATCTTTTTATGGTTTTACTATATTTTAATGCCAAAACAATTTACACTTAGTGTGAAACAATACAAAATATGTTGAGTTTTTAAGTTGATCCATCATCAGATTGAGTTAATTACAATTACTGTCTTAACACTTCCTCTTTCTCCTGTTTTTGGCTAGCCTGGCCAGCTGCAGCTAACTTTTTTCCTATTATTTACCAAGAAGTTCGTCTGGTACCCTGTTGCTTTCATTTGATTTGAAGGGCAGGGTTTACAAATGGAATGTTAACCTGAGAAATGGCGGACATAACGCAAAAAAGGCAACACTACGCAGCCGGTTGGCAACAAGAAAGCCACGTTAAACACACAGCAGTAGAGCGGACAGCAGAGCGGTTTCATCATTTTTATACTTTGCTGGTTATTTAAAACCAAGGTGAGAGCAGAAATAAATGCCCTCTCGGTAGCAGCTTCTGCCATGTTGAAGGTTTTGGACTAGAGTTACTTGTGTATGACGTGGCCAGCAAACCACACCCTGCTGAAGACTAACGGCTTGTAATTGGTCCGTCTGCAAAACTGCAGAGGATTCGCTGTGAGAAAGCGACCAGACCGTCCTCCTCCTGAAAAAAGGAAAACAATCTGTTATACCCAAGCCTCTCTCATGGAACCTCTTAAACGGTCCTCGGGTAAGGGCACTGCCATATGGCGATATACAGCGAAATACAGCAATTGTCCACCAGAGGGCAGGCTCCAAAAGTGTAAATATAAGGAGAAACCCAATGGCGACTTTACAAGTGTAAAAATCATGTTTACAGCCTGGTACAAAAGATGGCATCCATTACATACATCCATTTTATTTACAATCTATGGGTATAGCCATAGACATATAGACGCCCCATTGAACGCTACTGCCTATTGGCACACACGAGCCGTGGAGCCGACATCTTGGACCGGTCGTCAGCCCCACTCAGTGTAACTTGTTTGCCAGGTGCAATGAGCTGTCAGCGCATTGATTCAATAATTTCTCACCGAATACCCAACTAATTTTGACGCGGGATTTTTTGCTGCAAAGGTCATTCATGTAGCTATGATACAGGACACATTGTTCAGCGTATTTTAATATTCATAGTAGGCTTAACAGTTATATAATATTCTGATAAAAGATATAAAGTAATAGTAAAGTAGTGATTTAGGATATAAGGTAATTTATAAACCACACACTATCAATATGATAAAGAAACAGAAAGAGATAGTAGCAGATAATGGATGAATTGGGCATGAATTGGTGAAGCTTGGCGGATCACCCTCTCTGCAGCTCTCAGCACCTTATAATAATAATACATTTATATAGCGCTTTACACAGTACTCAAATACACTTTACAGAACAGAGAAAATAAGAACAAAGCAACTTTAATATAAAAAGATTAAAAGAATTTTAAAAATAAGATGAAGCCTACCTTTGTATGGTATGTGGATGTGGGAGGGGAAAATGTCGAGTCTCTCTGAGGTATTTGTATGCCTTTGGACCATGTAGATGCAGCGTGAGTGCAAACTCTCAGTAGTTCTTTTTGTATTTGTGGCCTTGTTTGCCATGAGGTCTAACTGAAGATCTGAAATGTTATGATTTAAAATGAATAAGTCCCCTTCAGATAATAAATAAAGAGTTTAATAAGAGTAAGAATAACATATATATGAATTTCAAAGTGTTAATTTTGTCTTACCAGAGTAGAATTCAAGCTTCTCTTTGAGCTCTTCATTAATGAGGTTCTTTTCCCTCAAATCCCCCAAAAGACTCTTTACTGTGGTTTTTGCCCTCTTTTCTCTGGCCATGGAATTCTTCTTCTCTCGCTCTAGATGTTCCACTCTTGCCAAGGCTTCAGTGAGTTTGGTCTTAAGAGCGGTAGGAGAAGCAGGCAAGGCATAGCCATGATCCTAATAGAAAGAGGGATGAACATGGTTTGAGTAATGTTTCACTTCAAAAACATTATTTTGACACCACTAGTTTAATGCCCACATTCTTTCTTATAGTCATCACATGTCAAAGCCACTACCAGCACTTTGTGTGTGTGCGTGTGTGTGTGTGTGTGTGTGTGTGTGTGTGTGTGTGTGTGTGTGTGTGTGTGTGTGTGTGTGTGTGTGCGTACCAGTAATGCATGTTCAGTGTGTCTTAAATTGTGTTTGTATGGGTTTATTTGTGAGCGTGTTTAATATGAGTGGAAGCAAAAAAGTGAGATTTGAATATGTCCAGAGAACATTATGATATGACGTTTAAAGTAGAAATATTCACATCATTAGGCTGAGGTTGTGGGCTTGATGTTGCCATTTCCTGGAGATCCTGAGAGGCCATGGACAGGCTTTCTTCAGCTCTTCTGGAGGTAGAAGTAGCCCTGCCCTTTTCCAACTAAAATGATGAAGCCTAATATATAATACAATACATATAAAGGTATAAGCATCTTACCCTGCCATGTGATTGATAATTTACATTTATGAACATTCACATTTATGAATGCTAATAGTTTTATGAGGATACATCTACTCTTTGGAGGTGAACCGGAAAGCTGAAGACGGATGAAATAACACCATCTTGGAGTCGGACAATCTGACCCGTCCTATCAAAATCATCCTTCTTAAAATGATGAGAGCAAAGTACTGTTGTATCACTTGCATGAAATCCTTCTCTCCTCAAAGCCACTTCCTACTTCTTCCTCACATCTTTGTCCTTGGGAAACCTTCAAAATGAAAACTGAAGATTTGGGAGAGTCTACACAAAAACATTTCACAAAGGAGGTCAAGCTTATTTTCTTTCTTCACATTTCTTAGAACCTTTCTTCAACAAAAGCCCTATTTTTAATTGGACTACTGAAAACATACTTGAGTCAGTCAATAGTGAAGCTAACAACAAAATACTAAGTTCGCTGGCCAATGTTACACCAATAATAATTGATTTATTTCATCATAGCATTACTGTGTCAATTGTCATCTAAAACCATATTTGGGAGGGATTAATTTAACATGGGTAGGTGGAGTTATAATGTAGTTTATACACAGACGTCTGTAATATTAATGTCCAATTCGCAAGGGAAAAGATATCATAGTAATACTAGCAGAAGTGGGAGTGGTAACTCGATTTGAGCTTTGCTGTCATGTACAGTACTATCAAAGATCCTTGCTCCTTCACAATTCTGTGGATTTAAGGACAAAATACAACCAAAAGTACAATAGTAATGTACGGAGCCCCTCTGGTCACACTATGTCAAAAAAAAAAAAAAAAAAAAATTATATATATATATATATATATATATATATATATATATATATATATATATAAAACTAACTCGTGGCCTCAAGATACTAACTCGTGGCCTCAAGATAAGTGACTATAAAAGGAGAATACACAATGGAGCAAAAGTTCATCTACTGGGAAATACACATAAATACATACAGCCAGATGGAGGTACCGTGACCTAAGCCTAGAACGCCCTCTGCTGACGTTTTATCGTAGGCTACACAGACATGCTTTTCCAAAATGTCAAACACTTCAATAATTAATGAACCAGTCTGCACACTACTATAGACTATATTAAAATCATAATCAGAAATACTTTATTGATCTTTATTGATATCGATAACCCAGGGGACAATTGTTGTGTCACAGTTGATGTGATATATATATATAATATAAATAATAATATAAGTTGGTAAATAAACAAGTAGCCTATATACATGTAAAAAGTATAAATATATGCTATAAAATATAAAGAAGAGTTATAAAGGACCATGGATATGCAGCCTACAAGATTTACATTACTGTATTAACAGAATTGAATTGATTGTGATGAACAGTACTAGTAAATAAATAGAAGCAGAACTGCAGCAAACTATATTACACTGAATATTAAAACAGATAACATTGCACAGAATGTGAAGTATTACATTGCACTACAGTAGTATTGTTTATTAAAACTAAAACTAAAACGGGTTATAATGTGGAGTTATTAGGAAGGATGTTGAAAGCTCACTTTGGCAGATCATGTCTCCCTCTGCTTCATTGAGCTACACTCACACTGCACCTCTGAGCTCATACACACTACTCCTCTGAGCTCATACACACTACTCCTCTGAGCTACACTCACACTGCTCCTCTGAGCTCATACACACTACTCCACTGAGCTACACTCACACTGCTCCTCTGAGCTCATACACACTACTCCTCTGAGCTACACTCACACTGCTCCTCTGAGCTCATACACACTACTCCTCTGAGCTACACTCACACTGCTCCTCTGAGCTCACTCACACTTCCCCTCTGAGCTCACTCACCCTTCTCCTCTGTGCTACACTCACACTACTCTTCTGAGCTCACTCACACTACTACTCTGAGCTTACTCACACTGATCCTTTGAGCAACCCTCACACTACTCCTCTGAGCTCATACACACTACTCCACTGAGCTACACTCACACTGCTCCTCTGAGCTCAC
Source organism: Neodontobutis hainanensis (assembly GCA_024349245.1). Lineage (NCBI taxonomy): Eukaryota > Metazoa > Chordata > Actinopteri > Gobiiformes > Odontobutidae > Neodontobutis > Neodontobutis hainanensis. The sequence goes on from JALDNG010000032.1 coordinate 341,128, forward strand.
TCATACTGCCCCTCTGAGCTCACTCACCCTTCTCCTCTGAGCTACACTCACAGTACTTCTCTGATCTACACTCACACTACTCGTCGGAGCTACACTCACACTACTTTTGTAAGCTACACTCACACTACTTTTCTGAGCTCACTCACACTACTCCTCTGAGCTCACTCACCCTTCTCCTCTGAGCTACACTCACACTACTTCTCTGAGCTACACTCACACTACTCGTCGGAGCTACACTCACACTACTTTTGTAAGCTACACTCACACTACTTTTCTGAGCTCACTCACACTACTCCTCTGAGCTCACTCACACTGCTCCTCTGAGCTACACTTACACTTTTGCTCTGAGCGCAATATTGACTATTTTGGACTTCACTAGTAGAACTAGTGAGTTTAAAATGTGTCCAATTTTGACACATTTTTGTCCTGACTAAAGTTGACAAAATTACAGACCACTGGTAGCACTAGTGACCCAAAAATCCTTACAATAAAATTAAGGCTGATATAAAAAAAAAATTGAAAAAATACTCAAACGGATTCCCATCCGCTCAGTCTGCAGCGAGAGGGACTGGGCAGCATGCATATGCTTTAGTTACATTAAAGTGAATCCCAAGTCCCATCTCTATCCAAATACTGCTTTGTGATGCACTTTTGGATCGTTCATTCTTGCATGTGATTGGCTGGAGCTGGGAACAGTGCTTCCCAGTTAGCAATAAGAGTAACTCTGTTGGAGTAGCACTGCCCAGCAAGAGAAGAGCTGCTGTCTGCTGCTATGTGACCGGTGGACTTCTGCGTTGTGTTTTATTGGGTGTGAGTGGTGGCTAAAGGATGCACAAAACACCGGGACTGTGTTTGGAGGCGAGCTCTGTTTATTCTCTCTGACAACATGAAATGAATGGCAATTAGCATGTAGCATGTGCTGTAGAAACTTCCAGCCCAATCTCCACAAAACAATTACATTAGCGCGTTAGCATACATCCTTATTGGCCAGATGCCACAACAGCACCATAAAAGTACATATGAGTACATTAACAATCGTTGTTTATACAAAAGACATAAAAATAAAGATATGGACATAAGAAATAAAAGGATGACAATGGATTATAAACTGACCTCCCAGTGGGACACGTGAAAAAGGAAGAGGAAATGATACAGCACTGCCTTTATATGACATTTCTGGGACAAACAAAGAAGAAACAAGGTGAACTTAACCTAATGCACAGCATACTATAGATAGACTTTGTTACGTCAGCTTACGATTCAGCTTAGCCCTCTCTGGTCACCACTTTGGTCTCCCCTGCCGGCTCGCTGAGTGGAAGGTGTGCGGGAGCACCGCGTCCAGTTCCTTGTTGCCAGATTGTAAAACTAGCTCATGTTAGTGAAACGGCTAGCATAGTTAGTTAACTTGTTAGTGACACGACCTGGTATTTCCTCTCCGTCCTTGAAGAACCACCAGAAGATAATCCAAACTTGTGTCAATAAAACTCCCTTTGAGTAACTTCTACCTATGTCTGCGTTTGGGTTCTCTGCCTGGTCATTACAGACTTGGGATCTGGATGTCAGGTATGAATAAAAAATAATTGAACCAAATAAACAATGTTGTGTAATTAAACACCATAACAACAGAGACATGTTGTTATGTGCACTCTAAGAAAAAAAACTTGTTCCACATAACTGCTTTAAGTAATTGCTAAGGCAATTTATTCTTAATATGGACTTGAGGAAGTTAATAGATTTATATGTAATAGTGTTCAATATACATCATTTAACTACATTGAGTTTTTTATTCAATTAAGCTGTGTTTTAAGTGTTAGAAACCTTTAAGCCTTAAACAAAGAGGAGTGAGTGGGTCTGAGACCATGAGTGACAGTCACAAAGACCAGAAAGAGATGTACTATAGTTACTTTATAGCCGATTTGTTTGTATAACTTATTGTTATGATTGAGATTGGGAAGATGGCTATTTGCAAAGCAAACGGGTGACACACTAATGTGGTACTCAAAACAATTCCGCCAAGTCAGCAGGTCTGCATAAACTAATTTAACTTACCTAAAACGAACTAGGTTTTTTATATCTAACATAAATAAAACTAAGTAACATTAACAAATACATGTTACCCCATGTTAATTACTCAATAGATGTAAGAAATTTACCAATACCAATGAGCCACAGAGGGTCCATGTCCAAGTGTGTACCTGTGAGGATGGAGTGATGTGTGGAAAACGAGGAGGAAATGGTTTGTTTCAGCAACCATCGGTCAGCTGGGCCTGCTCCATGTGAGTAACATTAAAAGATTATTCTTTAGTTTGTGTTTAACAGTCTTTCATAGAACAAACCACTCTTTACATAGATGGTTCACCAGGGGGAGCTGTATGGTTTATTATGTAAATGTAAATGATGAAGTGAAATATTTTTTTCTACTGTCACAGAATTCCTTCTGTTGGCACTTGTCTGTCAGTGTGTGGGGTCTCTCCAGCAGGTTTTTCCTAAATTCCACCTTTTAAACAACCGCACTGAAGGCCAGGGGAAAACATGGTAAGACCATTCAGTAATCACTTTTATGCCATAAAAGGTAAAAAAAAACAATCCTTAACCTGTCTTATGGCTTGAGTTATATGTCCTGATGCTGCAAAAGATGCCACCACATGGTTGATCATAACAGCATGATGTGATACCGAGAGGGGCTGGGCTGCATGCACATGCTTTAGTTACATTACAGTGAGTCCCAAGTCCCGCCTCTCTCCAAATACTGCTTTTGTACATATGCCAAACCAATATGGGAAGGGTTTTTCATTTAGCTATTTCACCCACATCCTCTGACACTGCACTTGCGCATGTGTATTGTGCCCATGATGCCATCATTTTCAGTAAGGACCTAGAGAGGAGTCTTCCCGTCATGCCTCGCAGACTCACCTGTATAATAAAAAAAGCCCACATATATTTATAAGTGCCAGTGTAAAAATATATTTTCCACAATGTGCTTGTAATTATGAAAAATGTCTTCAATCCAGATCGAATCCTCTTACGGTCTGGAGTTGGCGCGGAGTCCAGCTGCGGTGGCCCCCTGCTCTAGCATGTACTGGTCACAAGTTGTATTAAGGGGGTACAGTGGCAACACGGGGAGCTTTACAAAAGGGGATTAGCCATAATCAGTTTGTCAAAGATTGTTTTTGGTATTGTTACTGCTCTGTATTGTGTGCAAATATTCTTTTATGGATATGCTAGTTATACTTCATTTTCCAAATATATCTGTATCCTTTTGTCCTCAATACAGAATTTGTTTAGCTCACACCACTAGGCTGTGTGCTGTGTAGTGTTTGTGTTTATTTCACAAAAACGAGGCTGGTAATATAAAACCAATGTTCATCTGAAGATGTAATAATAGTATTAGTATTAACCATAATTATTCAAATCAAAATCAATGATATCAAGCACTGTTTCAATGCAATTTGATGGAAGAGAGGGAGTGTGTGTGGAGTGTTTAGAGCAGGGGACACACCCCTGGTGGGGTCCGTTCTTAACATACTGTACAATGGAAGATAAATGTTCAACTACTCTTACACACTGTAAGCGGTTGGTTAGAAGTTATTGCCACCATATTGCCACTTTTGCTGGAGAATAAGCGCTAAAGTTTTACTCGGTTGGCATCTGCTCTCAGTCAAAAACTGAGCGGGCTAAACATAAAAGACTTCTGATATGTTGATAGATTGTTGCTGATTCAACATTTTTAAGTTTTTAGGTACACATTAATCATGTTAAAAACTGAGAAAATGTAAAATGTCCATCAGTACTTTAATGTTTCTGGCAATCTCATACTTTGTACCCCTTAATTACGGTCTGTACCCCCTCAACACCTTTGTACAGACCAGTACATGCTAGAGTATTTACTTGAGATATATACGTGTAGTTACTGTGTAAGTGAGGTCTAATTACTGTGGAAGTCCCCAGAAGGTACTGGGCTGTAATCTAAAGCGTTTCCATAACAAGTCCTTTTCCCGACCTTTGGGCCTCTCAGGATTTCATCAGTACAATGTGTTCTGTCTGCGGTGATGGATTGGGTGGAGCTCAGAGGACGTTTTCACTAAACTGGTTGGACAAGGTGCTGCGGTAATGGTTCAAACATGCCCTGCTGCTGTTTACGGAACAACACATTTCCATGAGAACACCACACCCTGGGCGTCTCGGCGCTGGTTTTGGCTTACACCCCGCTCTGTTTTGGGAAGTGTGTTTGTGGCTTTTCATGGTTATTCTGTCTTACAATGTATCAATAGCATAACTTTAGAATAAGTCCAGATCAGAATGTATGTAAATAGAATTGACATTAGTCTTCAAGTGAAGTAGATGCTTAACTTTTACTGTGGCTAGAATATTAACATAGGGCCTGCAGCTATATCACCCATTGTCTCTATAACCACTACTAAAGTCTGTCACTCATAGAGTCTACTGATCCGATTCGATTCAATTCCAAATTCTGGGGTCACAATTTGATTAAGAATTTATTTTTGTTTCTAAATGATTTATGATTCAGAGTCTCTGATTAAATTCAAGTGAATGCTACTTTGCTAAGAAAACTGGTTGAAGATTATGTGATGAGGGGAAAAGACAAAGTTAACCAAAGAAAACATTTATTTAAATATTTCTTTTAGTTCCTGCCTGCACCAAATCTTTATATCAACTTTATATCCATACAATAATAGAATTGTGCATGTGTTAACAGGCTGAAATCATCTGAAAAATAAATAAAAAAAATTTTTGAACCAGAAAAAAAAAATCCTATTTGATTCAAAATCTTTAAAGCTTACAATCACAATTATTTAATGAATACAAAATTGACCCAATATAGTAACTGGTGTCCATTTATAAAAAAACAGAGTCAGGTGCTGTGTAATCTTAAGAATCCAAAATTGTTTAAATGTGTCCCTGCTTGTGTTTCTGAGCTAAAAGGATGAACAAGAACGATCCTGGATGGACATACAGAAAACAGAGATGTAAGGTGTTAGTTTGAAAAGTAAGTTGATAAACAGTTGTTGTTGTAGGTCATTTTTTGAATGGTTGAAAGATCATTTATCAAAGGATGGAGTAAGAGAGGATTTCTTGAGATTAGATTAGAGTAGATTATGTACATTTACATTCAGTTATTTAGCAGACGCTTTTATCCAAAGCAATTTACACAAAGCTTCCAATCACCAGTGTTACATTTAAATTTTTAGTTGACGCTTTCATTCACAGCGACTAACGTTAAGGTTCCATTCACCAGTTTTACAGCTGGAGCACCACTTGAGGCAAGGTGGGTTAAGTGTCTTGCCCAAGGACACAACGACGAACTGTAGTCTACAATATGTAAAACACTGTACAAGCAGAGTATCCACGGCAGGACACCACGAAGGAAGCCACTGTTTACTAAAAAGAACATTGCTGCACGTCCGAAGTTTGAAAAAAAGAGCACATTAACACTCCACAGTGGTATTGGCAAAATTGTGGACTGATGAAACTAAGATTGAACTATTTGGAAAAAACACACAGCGCTATGTCTGGTGTAGAAATGGCAGCACATATAATCATGAAAACATCCTCCAGCTGTAAAGTCAAGTGGAGGAAACATCATGATATGGACCTGCTTTGCTGCATCAGGGTCTGGCCAGCTTCAATCATTGAGGGAAAGATGAATTACCAAGTATATCAGACAATTCTTCAGAATAATGTGAGGATGTCTGTACATCAGCTGAAACTGTTTAGAAGGTGATGCACCAGGACAACGACCCAAAACACCGGAGCAAGTCCAGAACAGAATGGCTAAGAGTGGCCAAGTCAGAACCCAGACCTCAACCCAATAGAGATGCTATGGACTGACATAAAGAGGACCAAACACATGAGACGTCCCAAAAATATGACAAAGCTAAAGTTAGTCTGCAGGAAGAATGGGCTAAAAATCCTCCTCAATGTGCAGGTCTGATCCACAGCTACAGGAAGCGTCTGGTTGAGGTTATTGCGGCTAACGGGAAGGTCAACCAGTTATTAATTCTAAGGGGTCACTTACTTTTTCCACTGCCATTTATAATGTTGAATGAAAAAGATCAAATTTTTTTTGTAATTCTTAGATGAAGATCAGAACACATTTATTCAGAAAAATAAAAAAGTCCAAAAGGTTCACATTCACATTTTTCTTGCCACTCTACATCACAACCTCTTTTTTCATTAGAATCACAGTTCAATGAGGTAAAGTTTTGTCTGTTTGTCCTATAATTTATAGCCTATTCATCTAACCACTGCTGCACCTCGTGTCCGGTCCAGAGTTTCTATAAATGCACGTCATGGGTATGTGTGGGTCTGATTAAGGGGCGTAGCTAGAAATTAATTTCTAGGTGTGCCTCAGAAAAACTGGCTGTGCCAGAATCAATTGTGTTACAACTCTAGAATTTGAAGGTTTTTCTATTGTATGAAATATACAGTTATTTTTTATTTTAAACAAATAATGCTAGTGAAAGAATTGTTTCAGTCACATACTTTTGATTATATAAGAGAGGGTCTGGGACAGGCTCAGATGGACTCTCCCTTGGAATTAATAATGAATGTTATTAATTATTAAAGTTATTAATGTGGTTCTCTGTACAACATGTACAAACATATGGCTGGTCTTGTAAAAAAATGCATTAGGAACAATATTAGATGTGAACACCACTAAATATTAGTGGACTCAGTTTTTAAGGTGACAACATTTTGTCTCTAATTCCAAGAGATAGAGACAAAAGGAAAGACAGAGACGGAACGTCTTCATGTATTAATATTTTTGTCATTTTTATTTCAGACTCAGACAGAGAGTGTTTCTCACTAAGGGCCTTCCTTCAAAGCCAAGGACAGTGTCCTTCCTTGGTACAAATCAACGGCAATGAACGAGCTGCAACACATGTCAAGTCCTGACTTCTACGTACACCTTCTGTTTAGATTCACGGCACGCCCACGGTAGTAATTAATAATACAATTCTGTTAACATATATTTTGCATGTAGAGCTCCAAACTAAATAACAGTACAATATTTGAATGAATTAAACTATAATATAAAGTCATCATGCAAAAACTGGTTATAAAAAGAGAAAACCTTACGTAAAATTACTATTTATTAAAATATTTTTCTGAACATATATCCTGAATGATGCCACTTTCTTATCAACAATGCCATCTAAAATTTTAGTTTGAGTAACCTAAATAATTTCCACACCATGTCTTCAAATTTAATCTTGCAAACATAAAAGGCAGTATGTTACTACAAACATTTATTAAATCATTTATATATATTATCAATAAAAGAGATTGCAAAATAGAACCCTGCGGAATTCTACAAATGAACTTAGCCTTATTTGTGTTGGATTTATTAATGTTAAAAATTAGCAAAAGGGAATTTTTGATTACATTTTTTTTTATCTAAAGCTAAACTGATGGTTGTATAAAATTAAATAATTTTTAGTTAGATGTTTTGATATTCTAGTGTGATCTAATTTCTCAAGTATTTAATGAATGCTCAGGTAAAACAGAAATATAATTAATAATTATTAAACAAAAGAGAATCTCCTGATTTAAACAATGGTATTACTTTGGACACTTTGGGCACAGTTCTCTTGGTACTACACCTGTTTTGAGAGACTGAATGGACGTCTCTGTTTAAAGAATTGGTAATACAATAACTACTTACAAGTGAATACAAAAAAGATTGAGACATTAATGGTTACTCCAGACCAAACACTACCTCAAATCAAACAACACCGCAGTTCCCTGGGCTCATTCGTCCAGTTGAGCCTCATAAACCTTGGTGTTTAGTTTGACCAGTCTCTGTCTCTATACGGTCATTTGGACAGTTGGTCAAAAGCAGTTTTTATCATTTTCAATCGAGAAATATTTTTAAACTGAGGGAATTGTTTTCTAAAGCTGACTTGGAGATGATTACTCATGTTTTTATTTCTTCTTGTTTAGACTATTATTATTCATTTTCTACCGCTTTGTCCCGTTAGGGGTCACGGGTGACTGGAGCCTATCCCTGCATCTTTGGGCCTGAGGCGGGGTACACCCTGGACAGTGGCCAGTTAGTCGCAGGGCTAACATTTAGAGACAGACACTGACAAACAACCATTCACTCTCACATTCATTCACTAGGGACACTTTAGAGTTGCCAATTAACCTGTACACGCATGTGTTTGGACGGTGGGAGGAAGCTGGAGTACCTGGAGAGAACCCACGGTAACATGGAGGACATGCAGACTCCTCACAGAAAGACCGGAGTCGGCCAAGAATATTTGAGTCGGCCTGGTTTTGAACTCACGACCTTCTTGCTGTGAAGCAGGAGTGCTAACCACTCTGCCACGTGCACTAGTCTCAAAATGGTGCAGACAGGCTTTTAACAGGAACCAACTCCAGAGGCTTCCAGTGAAATTTAGAATTGATTAAAAAAATTAAGAATTTACTTTTAAAAATCAGAGTTTCAAATGAATACAGCCAGTCTTATTGTGCATTTAAACTCTATAAAATAATTTTTACATGTCATTTGGATTGTGGCCTTGGGATTGAGTTTACTGTTTATGGTTCAGTCGGCGACAAACACAATAAAAGTGCTTTGTTGTTACCGGCTGTGGTTGTCCTCATTTGCCCTCGCTACAGTCTTCTTCTGAAAACGACCGAGATCAAGCCAACCCATAACAAAATGCCACACTTTAATCCTGGATGAGCCACAAAAATAGAGAGCACACAGTGATGGATCTGAGTTAAAGTTTAAAAGTTCATGAGTTTGGAACAGGAGTATCTATAGTGTGTGTAATAAATTATAAAAGTGAAGGTGAGATAAACAGAACCTCTTAAACATGCATACATAGTACAACATACATAGTTGCTTGCTACAGTTGAGAAAACTAAGCTATGCATTTAGGAAAGAAACCAAAAACTAAATTTCAAATTTTATATATATTTGTATAATAGCTTAATGCAAAAGAAATCATTTGTAAAAAAAAATAAATAAATAAATAAATAAACAAACAGTAAATAGATTTCTGGTTCCGCAATCTATTTACAGAGCAACAGATATATACTGGTTCAGAGCCAGAATGGAAAAAAACTATTTTGCTTTGCTTTGTTTTCTAGCCTGTTAAACTGCTATGTTCACAAAACTTTTATATAAATAGAGTTATGAATGTCATAGTACTTTTTAGTCTTTGAAATGTTGGCAATGATGTCAGGCAATATTTAATGTAGTGGAGATAATAGAGGTAGATCAATATGCCATTATTTTATAAATATTAATATTATATATGAATATATTATATAATATATAATTATATATTGCATTATATATATATATATATATATATATATATATATATATATATATATATATATATATATATATATATATATATAATTAAATAAATGTTGTGCTGCCATTGCTATGTAAATATAACTGAGGGTGAGGTTTTTGATGGTGCTCACTCAAACAAATTGATAAATTGGCAAGGCAATTTTATTTATTTAGCACAATTCATACACTGGGTAACAAAGTGCTTTTTTCAAAAAGCGATACAAATGATTCTGCCAGAGTGCAGTGATTTTTAAACTTTTTGACCACCTCAAAAAGTATTTGACTCTGTAGGTACCACCCTCTCTTCTGTGTTATATTACACTTGATATTCAGTAAGGAGAATACTAAAAGGGTTTAGAATGGAAGCAGGATTTTACAGATACTGAAGTCCACACAAACTTGTGCCTGTCAGGGACACATGTTTTGCTTAAATTATGTATTGTGTATATGTCTAAAATTTGATAATATTAGCTTAAGGCCAGAATATTTGTTATATTAAGGCACTTAAGGCGAGTCTAAAGAAAATGCATCAAACTAACTTGAATTTGGAAGAACAAGAGACAGTCTCTTTCCCATCTCCTGCAAAGCAATAAAACATGTACAGACACAGATATTAAAGTATTATATTATGACTAGTTATATGACAGTTGTGAGCTGGAGTTTATTTTTCATCTGTAGAATAAAACTTCAGTATTGAGTTTCTGTTTTTGTTTAACTTGTGTTAATGGCCAAATTAAAATTTTATATATTATGTATTGATTTATTTTATGGGAAAATTACACAAAAGAGAATATAAAAGAAATTGTTCACTTCTATTCTGTGATTTACATTCCAAATATTTTTATCTTTTTCCCATGGGATCACCTGAAAGAGATGTGACTAAGGCCCTCCATGCCACAGGGTGTTTGGAGCGGTTTCGTTCTCTCCGTTGAAGTGACAGACATTTCTCTGAAAGGCGTGATTATGGGTTCCTGGCTCACAGTTCACGGCAGAGAGGAACAAACTGTTGACACCACATCAGAGCCTGGGGCTATCACAGAATAAATAAAAGCTATGTAGTGTTTAGTTCTCACAAAGTTCAGTTTATCATTGCTCACATGGACCAGAAACTAAATACAGATAAATGATTAATGCTGTGTTAAACCTGTAACAGAAGTGGTGGTAGACAAACCAAAGTATAGAATCACATGCTCCATCCATGCATGCACTCTTTCAAAGGTCCCACTTTTCAAGTTAGAAAGTCATTCTCTGACTTTGATTGCGCTAATGTGGTTTTAACTTGAAATGTTGTAATGTTGTTGTTCACAGACTAACTCAGTTATAGGTTAGTAAAATGATTTCTGAAAGTCCACACCAAGATCAGCACTAAGAACTCACATATTGTCACCAGTGGTGGGACAAAGGGCATTACCAGTAACGAGTAATCTAAGGAATTACTGTTTCCTCCGTTACAACAGCACTACCATTACTGACAATAAAATGTGGTGTTACTGGGAGAGGAGAAGGAGATAAGAGAGCAGCAATACCAAAGTGAGTGACAGAAGGAAAAGAAGCAGCATTTAGATGCATTTTAATAACTGTGAAAACACACAGGCAGAATGCAGAAATTGCAAGATTAAGGGCGTAATATCCAGCAAGAACTCGTGTTGATAGTTTTGCCGTCATTGGACATACAAACAAGATTCTTATTTAAGACATGCTTTATGAGCAGATGTGTTTAAGGTCTGGGACAGAATGGCGCTGAAAGAGAGCGCAGGGTTCACAGAGACGGGCTTTATCCGAGTCTGACTCAGGCTACAGTTTCTTCACTGTCAGAACTGCTCACGTTTATTTTCCCTTAGTGTCCGTCCAGGGCTACGCTCAAAACATTTGGGGCTTAAACCACAAAAAAATGTCTTGGCAGCACCACACTCACTCATCTCATTATTGATCCAAAACCAACAGCAATAATGTCTAATGTTTTACATCTAAGTTGCATCACCTCCTTCTTAAGTGGGCTAACTTTATTTCTTTGTATTAATCCTCTCATACATTGAAACACAAGAACAAACACAAGAATCAAATCAATCAAAAACAACAAGAATCAATAAACTCCCCTTAAAACACTTCTTCTTTTCTTCGTTTCTCATCTGCATGTCTTTCTATTTTCTACTTTTTTAATGTCCTTTACATAAAAATATTTTTTACTGTTATTTCTATAAACACTTCATTAAGATTCTGGAGAGATTCACTAGTTCAAGGCACATTAGAAAGCCTTTGATTATACTCTGCAGAAATAATATCATGTGTTCCTTTTTCTTTAAAATAGCTAACATTTAAATATAGATCTGTGTCAGGGTGTGGAGCTATTGCAGTGGGACTGAGACCTGTTATGTACCAAAAGAGTCACATGTCGTTGTGGTTACATTTTATCTTCAAAACAGTGTGTGGCAAAGGGGAGGGGAGTTTCCTTTCCAAACTTTCCCCAAAAAATTGATAGTTTGCATTAAAAATATTCAGCGATGTGGGTGCGTATAATCTATTGTTTAGAGTGGCATTTACAACAATGCATTGTCACAAATAGGGTCACAACTATTACATGAGGAGGTCATCACTGGAGAAGGAGGGGTCCGGCCGCCTATGGATGATATGACACATTGAACTATATTTATTTTATTGAAAACGGTTCAGTCTGTCTGCTCTGTGTCAATGATGATTGTATTCAAGTTATTTTTTAATGTTTGCCTGTTTTCTATGATTATTGTAAGAAGAAAATTTATAAATAAATAAATAAATAGACATTATTAAAACATTATTATTTAATTGTCTTTTTGTTTAGTGATCACTAATTAGTATTGGCCTTTAATGCTTTCGGTGATCGGCCTCAGAAATCATGATCGGAGCAGCCTTAGTGATCATGTATGAGTCATGGGTGTTGGAACGGCTAAAACCTGCTGCAGAAGTCTCTCACAGACGAGGTCACTTTCAATTTGTGCTGCGTAGTATCAGACCAAAATCAGTTTAGACTTCTGTTGTATTCTGACTGGCTCGAAGATGTTGCACTGTAAAACAAATCAGCAATATTCCTGAAAGCAGTAACTGAAGAGTAACTAAAGAGAATATAATTTTTTTTATCAGAATATTGAAAAGTGACAGAGCCAGAGCTTGTTTTTCTAGTATTTAAGAAAAAAACTATCAAATCAGATTTGTGTCAAAATTATCAAACAATACTTAATATGAGAATTCAAAATAAAAGTATTAGACAAACACAACATTTTGAGTGGAGCAAATAAAAAAATAATTTCAAGATAAAAAATCTTTGTTTGCAAATATTATAATATACAGGTTATTTATTAATAATAACCATTTTATTATATTATACTGGTTATTTTGCAACAACCAGTTTTGCTTTCATTCAGTCCTTTGACTGTAATGTGTTTTTTATGTAATAGAAGAGATGTAAACCATAGACTGTAATATAGTATAAACTGTACACATTCATGTGATAAAGGTAAGTGTGCAACATTAGTTGTATGTATGTTTATATAGTATGTTGTCTAATCAATAACAACCAAACACTACAGTTTTTACTTTCTCTTCTTGGTCTTAGATAGAATATAATAACCAGACAAAAATGACTCCTGGATTCCTGCCCCTTTGAGACACAACACAAAGAGTTTCTACAAAATGCAATTATCACAAGTCACATTTTTATGGAAATACAGTATATCACTGTTGATCCAAATACTTAGATTTTTAAACACTGGTTGTGTTGGTTAAAATAGTCTTAGTGCTGTCTAGCAGCCTGCCTACTGTCCAGTGGCAGGATGTGATTTGACCAGTTCTTCAAAAGCTTTAGATAACATTCTAATTCCTAAAATGACAGTACAGAATAAAAACGAGTAGTTACGTGTTTATTTACCCTTCGTTACACCACCTTAGGCTCATCAGCAAGTCAAACAAAATAGTTTAACAAATTTCCCTAACAAAATGAGATTAGCTGTAAATGAGACAGCTGTAGAGTCACTTTGTATCGACTGTGAGCAGTAGGTAAAGGTACTGTGCAGCACATCATGAAATCAGTCTACATCTTTAGTTACTCAGCAAATTAAAACACCACCAACATACATGGAGTGAATGTGTGAAAATAAAATGAGTAAAAGCCTGTCCAGGATTTACTATTATCCAGGTCTCTGTCTGAGAAGACTCTGCTCTCTCTTTCTAGCTTTTAAAAAATGATTGGTTTTGCTAGAAAAGCGTTAAACAGTGATTCTCAAAGCTTAAACTGCGGCTGTAATGTCTTTTGATCTACATAACTGTTCCAGCCTGTACAAACAGCCAAAATGTGCAGAAAAGCCTAAGTGAATACAGGGCATATCCAACGTTAGCTTTAATACTGAGAAACAAGTGCCACATACATTGTACACATACATAACAAATATGTCTTTAAATATTTAGATTTTATAAAGGTAAATCCTTAGTTGTGGGCAAAACATTCTTCTAGTTCCCTGAGCTGTCGCTAAAAGAGGCACTGGCCAATCATGGGACAGCTCTGACAGAGCCTGCCCCCGAGAGCGATGTTACAAAATTAAAAACAAAAAGAGAAGGCAAAGTCAAAGGACTGAATGAAAGAAAAACTCTGATCTGAAAAGATATATTTTCAAACTAAAATAATTAATTACATTTTTTCTATTGCAACAAATATTTTTTTCTAACAAATATTTTTTATTTGCTTCAGTCAAAACGTTTTGTTTGACTATATAATACTTTTTATTTTGCATTTCTCAAAAAGTATTGTTTGATAATTTTGGCACAAATCTGTTTTGATAAAAAAATACCTAGAATAGCACATTGTAAAATTAAACATTTGTGAAGAACATGACCTTAAAATACTATTTTATTTTTACTGATTAGACTTCATTATCAAGGATTATACTAGATAAGGAAGTTCAAACTGGAACTTAAATTGTTTTGAACCGTGTTTAGCCACTCCACTTTTAACCCTTAGAAAGCACTAAATACTGGAAAGAAGTAGATATTTGATGTGTAACTTATAAGCATACATGTTGTCATAACTGATTCTTCAAGGATAACATAATAATGATTTTATGTTAAACAAACATGTTAAAGAAAACATAAAGAGCACTCAATTGTCCCAAGACCGACTTCCAGACCGAGCCCCAGACCCAGAGTCACTGGTCGCCACATCCTCAGTGGCACCTGCTCGGAAAATATAGACAGGTCTGTTACAGGGTGACTCTCTAACCCACAGGAAAACCCCCTGGCACTGCAGCGGGCTCAGTCTTGGACATGTGCTCCACACATAACCAGGGCCAGCTTTGGTGAAACCGTTTTCACAGAACACTGACAGACACACCTGTAACACTGTCTCACTGCTCCGGGATGAGGGGGTGTGGATTCGGTAAGTGGCTGCTGCGTGTCAAATTTAAAGATACACTTACTTTTGTCTGAGTTTTCTAATACCATGTGGGCGTTTTTCTTAAATCAACTTCAACAAGTGTTTACTTTGGTGACATTACTTAGATACTGGAGTGTTTTCAGTGCCTATCCTTTCTTTTTAGTCACTTCTTCATAAATTTTTCTTCGATAACCTCCATGTAGACTAAACCTCCTACAGGGCATGACAGTGTCTCAACAGCAGACTCTGTCTGAGTCTTCAGTAAAGATGACTGAAATAGAGTATATCTCTATCTGGTCTCTGTGATTGTCAGTCATGGTCTCATTGATTGATGTTCAAGGCTGGTGTCTAACACCCTCATAGTGTTGATGTTTAACACCAGAACAGAGTTCTACGAGTACAATTAATTGATACAACAGAGTTAATTTTGCTCTGGGGGTTTTGTTGTGTAAGCTCTAGTGTCTGTAGTTCTGTCGCAAATAAATGAAAGTCAACAAAACATCTACACCACCTCCTGACCTGTACCGTATACCCATGTTCAGATTGAGAAATGAGAAAGATTGTGTGGAAATAGTTGTACAGCCAAAATTTCAATTACAATTGATAAGTGGGAGCCAATGTGATTATGTAAATTCTGATGACCGACAGCTCCAATAATGAGGAATGGGTGTGTTTTCAAGGAGTTTAAAAGCTATGCAATACTCTCCCTTCTCTCACAAACACGCCCTTTGTTCACCTGGAGCACACCGGATACCTCTCCAGACATGGCTCGGCTTCACTTACACACATTTTCTTTGCTGCTTTGTTTGGTAAGCCCTTCATTTTACTTATTTTCAAAGGGGTTCAGTGGCTCAGTGGTAGAGCGGTCGTCCTATAACCCAAAGTTCCACAGTTCATACTGTTGTTGTATCCTTGAACCGTAACCCTCCACTATCTGTGGCACTGGTGTATAAATGTGTGTGTGTGTGTGTGTGTTTGGTGGTGGTCGAGACTCTCTGTCAGTCTGCCCCAGTGGGGGCTTCAAATGTGTGACAGTGGAGTGTATGATAATGAACTATGTAAAGCGTCTTTGGGTATCTTGAAAAGCGCTACATTATTGTTTATACAATGTCAGATTTTGAAGAACATTTAGAGATTGTATTAGATAGTTTTGTTGTTGTTTTTTTATGTTGGAGCGTTCTGTTGCTTTTCCAAACACTTCTTAATCTTCCATATTTTCTAGAAACAAAAGGATAGCACAAGTTCAAACAGATTTTTCATTGCTGGATTTTTTTTTTCAGTGCCAGACTATGTTATTCTCGACTACAGAATGTGCTGTGGTTGAGAATGGGTGCATTGTGTGAACTCAGCACTTTACCCTGCACATTAGATGAGTCAGGTTAGGGTGTATCCTTTAACAGGAGACTCCCTTTTCTTTGAGAGGTGAAGCCGCATCAGTATCCAGACATGCCCATGCACTGACAGAAGCAGACAAAAACAAGAGTAGATAATCCAGGGAGAGGTAGGGTGCAGCGCAGTTTTAGGGTCTGTCATCTGTCATGGCATGAAAGCGTCCCGGTGCCAAACCTAACCGGGTGTGACTGTGAACAACTGTAAAAAGAATAGCATTTACTGACTATGAGCCTAAAGCCCCATGACTGAGACCTCTGTTAATTTGTAAGAGCAATAATCAAAGGCTGGGCGAATAATTCAGCGGTAACACAAAAGTTTTGTGTAAAATGTAACAAAACTCACCATAATCAATCAGTGGGACTGAGCTTGTGTCTAGGACAAGCTGTAATCTTGTTTTGTTATTTTGTTGTTTTGTTGTTTTGTCTCTGTTACAGCAGAAAGCCCTGCTTCACAAAGATAAGATGTTGGAAATGGAGCCATGGTTTCTAGTGTTTTTGTAGTGATCTTGTTTTCTTTTCAAACTTGACTTTAATTTAGAATGTGATATTTGAAGTGATTAATAGCGGCTGTCCTTTATGTTTGGTTCCTAAGTTTTGTTTAATGTGTAATGCTTGGTTTCTATGTGATAAAGCGGTGTTGATGGCTTCATAGCCTCATTAGAGCCGCCCTCTACATATTGCACAGAGCAGGCTTGAGGCTTGTGTATAGTTTGTTACGATGAACTCATAATTTAAGTAGGACAAGTGGTATTTTTTTAAATGCAGCTTTATGTTGGTTTCAGTCTTGTCTTCTGCCTCAGATCAAAGAAGTTCTCCAGTGATAATTGTTTTTGCTCTATTCAGCTTGGTTCAGTGTGTGGCACACAAAAGTGAGTGAATCAAGTGTGGGAAAGAAACTTAAAATAAAACATCTGGAATACTTATTTTTTTTATTTTTTTTAAATGAAAATAATGAAAAAAAAAATTAATGTTTATTTTTCTGTTCGGGCCTGGAAGCAAAATGGAGGAATGGGACCCCTGCTTTATATGACCTACTTACTGACCAACAATTACAGTTGCAATCTTTTTACTCTGCCGGTACAATGACAGTACAATACAAAAACTGAAGATAAAATACAGAAAAATATTCAAAGTATCAAACATTCAGGTGAATGGTGAGCTGAAGCGGTTGCCGTTGTTTCCTGCTGGAGCTGTTATTCGTCGTCTGTTGTCTTGCACTAATGTGAGCTACGTTATGTTTAGATCAAATAAGATAATAATAATTACTTCTACTACTTCCAAACATAAGAAATGATGCTTGTGCACTTATCTCTGTTTATATAACTACTTCCACTGTTGATTTAGCATCAGACTTAAAGAAGCACAAACCAGGAAAATATAAAGTTGAAGACAAATGACTTTATTTATCTAGTGTGACAACATGCCCTAGGCCAACCATACCTACATTTTACAATTAAAACCATACATAATCATAATACATTTAATTACATACATCACTTTAAGTTTAACAATAAGTTGGCATTGTAAAAACTACAGCTATATTTTTTATGAAGCATAAACTGAGTCATTGACTCATCAATTGATGTTTAAATGGGACTCTACACTGACGGGATGTTGTGAGGTCAGCAACGAGTCTCTGACAAAACGTCCCCTGGACCCTGTTCTCTGATGCTGGTTTAAGGGTTTTGGCAAAGTATATTTAGATTTTCCTTCGAGATATAGTTCAGATAAGTTTCAGGTAGAAAATGAAACATGCAGCCTAGTGACCATTCAGCAACAAGAAATGAGCTTGTGTGGGAGAGGAATAAAAGGAGAACATGTGTAGCGTTGATGATGGTGATTTTGACATTTAGACTCTTGTGTTCACTTGCATGAGTTCAGTGGAGTTTCCTGTTGGTCACGTATCTCTACACTGACTGTGGTTTTTAACAAAAATACGTTTTTACTCACGGCGCCTTTCAAGAACACTCAAGGTACAACAATGAGTATAAACAACAGAAAATAACAAAAGACAAGCGAATATAGCAGGATAGATAGACGGTTTGCTAGTATAAAATGCAGCTTGGAGTCAGGAGGCATACGCTAATCTGAATAAGTCGGTTTTCAGCAGAGCTTTTAATTGGGCGATGGATTTAGTATTTTGTAAATGAAGTGAGAGGGAACTCCAGGTGTGAGGAGGAGTATAGCTGAAAGCTCTGGGGCCCATGGCGACAGATGTGTAGATGGAGTATGAAGTATTGAGAATATCTGACAGATAGCCAGTGAAGCTGCTGAAGTGATGGGGTGATTTGGTCACTAGCTGGAAATTCAGATTATGATACGTGCAGCAGAATTTTGGACCAATTGTAGTTTATGGAGGAGTTTCTGAGGTAAGCCTGTCAGACGTGAATTGCAGTAGTCAATTCATGAGGTGCACAAACCAGTATTGCAAGAAATGGGTGAAAACGTAAAGTTAAACTCATTCAGCAAATTCAAGACATTTATTTACAGGAGTTTTGGTCTGTTCTTTTAAACTGTATCTTTTCACATCGTAATTGCAGACTTTTGTATGTTTCCCAAACTTTATTTGTTGGGAGCAAATATCAAACTTTTTTAAAAAATAAAATAAAACAAAATAATAAAATAAATAAAAATAAAATAATAAAAATGATAAATGTTTGATATGTCAAACTTTAAAATACTTACATTTTTTTATTTTTTTTATAGCTCTGCTCTTTATTTAGGGTATTTTTTTTTTTTTTAGTGTAGTACTTACAGCTGGTATGTTGGTCCTGCTGTTTTAAATCATTTCAAAAGCAGCTGGTTGTGAAACCATCACAAATATACTTCCAGTTTTTCGGAATTTCAAAAACAGAAATTCTTTGGCAACGCAAATAAAATGAACCACAACCCACCTTGTGGTCCCGACCCAGTGCTTGGAAAACTATTGTATAAAACACAATTTGTGGTGTGTCAGATTCATTTGAGGGTACAGGATTTTGAGATCTTTATGTTTCATGTTTCCAGGTGGTGGCTGCTGCCGTCAAAAAAACTCTGATCCGACACAAACGAACGTGGCTCCCTCCGCACAAAGACATCTGGGAAAACAAAGACTACAAAGATGAGATTGTGGCAAAGGTGAGTCATAACTGTGGTAACAGCCTTGGGTCATAAACTCTACAGTCACATTCCTCCAACCAGGTAGTATTCACATTTGTCTTGTTAAAAAATAACAGTAACAACTTTAGATTATGTTAAACAAGCTGAAGCATGCCTACTGTTCAGGTCTTATCTTACAAACAGTTTCAAATAGGTGATTGCATTTTATCTCAAAAATGTGATCCAGGACTCGGTCCTTGGCCCCTTACTTTTCTGTTTATAATTGCTTCCTTTGTGTGAGTTGTGTTAATGATACTCAGTACCATGCCATGTTATCAAGTAACAATAGCATTCTCCAACTTACAGTGTGCATTTCAGATATTAGGAGATGAATTCTGCAAACTGGCCTCATTACCTTGATTCATTGAAGAAACATGGCATTCTTGGCACTGTCACATACACTTCCTAAAACTTGGGAATATGACCAAAATGATGCCATGGAGTCAGGAGACATTAAGCCTACCTACCTTAGGATGATTAGTGGGTGGCATCACAGAGCCTATAAATGTTGTTGGGTGAGTCCCTGCGCACAATAATATCTTGAGTGTAGACATGTCGGTGTACCTCGGCACATGGACTCCTGCTACCTGCACTGCAGCCGGCAGGTGGTGTCTGGTCAAGTTTGGCAGCCACCAACCCCTCTTTCATGAAGACACTGTTCTGTCCTGGTTTTGTCGTATTTATCCAGTTGCACCAGCAGGGTGGATTTTATGAGAGCTACACATTCCCAAAATGTTGGGACAGGTAGCAATAAGAGGCCGGAAAAGTTAAATATACATATAAGGAACAGCTGGAGGACACATTTGCAACTTAGGTCAACTGGCAACATGCTTGGTATAAAATGAGCCTCAGAGTCGCAGTGTCTCTCAGAAGTCAAGATGGACATTCCCCCAATGCTGCGGCAAAAAATAGTGGAGCAATATCAAAAAGAAGTTTCTCAGAGAAAAATTGCAAAGATTTTGAAGTTATCATCGTCTACAGTGCATAATATCATCCAAAGATTCAGAGAATCTGGAACAATCTCTGTGTGTAAGGGTCAAGGCCGGAAACCAGACTGGATGCCCGTGATCTTCAGGCCCTTAGACGACACTGTATCACATACAGCTACTGTAATGGAAATCACAACATGGGCTCAGGAATACTTCCAGAAAACATTGTTGGTGAACACAATCCACCGAGCCATTCACCATTGCAGCTAAAACTCTAAAGGTAAAAAAAGAAGCCATATCTAAACATGATCCAGAAAACTGTTCTGTTATCAGACAAATCAGGGTGGCAGTAGCTCAGTGGGTAGAGCGGCCGTCCTTCAGCCGACGGGTGGGTGGAAGGATTCCCGCTCGAAACATCCCAAAACATCATAACATCCCGCTTTCCCCCACATACTGTCGTTGTGTCCTTGGACAAGACACCTACTAGGTGGAAAAGTACTTTATAAATATACAAATCAAACTGGGGCGCCGTGTCATTTGGCATATCATGAAGAGGAAGATGTGACAAAGAAGACTTAAGACAGTTGAGCAACTAGATGCCTGTATTAGACAAGAATGGGGCAACATTCCTGAACTTGAGCAGTGTCACTTCTCACTCCCAGACGTGTTGATGCCATGAAATTTAAAATCAACTTATTTTTCCCTTAAAATTATACATTTTCTCAGTTTAAACATTTGATATGTCATCTATGTTGTATTCTGAATAAAATATTGAAATTTGAAACTTTCACATCATTGCATTTGTTTTTAATTCACAATTTGTACAGTGTCCCAACTTTTTTGTAACCGGGAACAATTATAAACTAATACTTCTATAAATTGCATTCAAAAGGTAAAAGATGAAAAAAGAGAAATATCAATGTCCCCACTGCAGGACTGTACAAGAAATTTATTTTTCAGTTGACATACAGTTGGGTTACTATTTGTCAAAGATCAGTAGCTCGATGCATTCTTGTTTAGCGCACAAATGAGACCTTTCTCAAATTTTATACTTTGCTTTGTCTATTTTCAGATATTTTCTGACTTCGCTGATGGCTCAGGGAATATCCGGTACTCCCTGCAGGGCATTGGAGCCTCGCAGCCTCCCTATAACCTATTTGTGGTGGACGCTAAGACGGGGGACATCCGCTTGACACAGAAAGTGGACCGAGAGCAGTTCAGTGAATTCAACGTAAGAAATTTAACCTCACCTGATTTCACAAATACAATTTATTTAACAAAATGTTTTTACACTTTTCTTTAGACCAGGTCCAGTTTCATTTCTGTTACAAACTGTTTAATTATAAAAAAAAATGTGCGAGGTTGTCCCTCAGATCATTTTAATATTTACTTTAGACAAGGCTAAACCGGGCTGCACTACTCTCCCTATGTCTCAAACACATCTATCAATAGGTTAGATGCACAATTTGATGTGGAGCTTATTGATGTGTGAGCCACACTTTCACCTTTATTTGATACATTTTCAAACAAAACCTGCATAAATTTAATAAAACTATTACTTTTGTTGCTGTTTTAGCTGACCGGTGTGGCAAAGTACATCGATGGCAGTGAGGCGGAGAATAATCTCCTGATGCGCTTTAAGGTTCTGGATGAGAACGACAATCCTCCAGTGTTCAGCGGCACTAACATTGGTGCGGTGGACGAGCTGAGTTCTGCAGGTGGGTGTCTCTGTCCCGGTTTTTTAAATTGGAGATGCAGATGAGGTGTTTTGATTGATTTGACTATAAATTTCCGAAAACAATGTGCAGATTTTCAAAACTTGACAACCAATGAGTAAAAGAGGTCGGCCCAAACTACACATCTTGGCAGCACACCTATGTGGAACACTACACACAGTAAAAAACCTATGACAAACATGACGGCATTAGACACATCAGCAAAGGAGGTGGCAAAGGTATTCACATTGTGTACTTAAGGAGAAGTCCAGGTACCTGTGTTGAAAGAACTCTGGTAAACGCAGAAGTACTGGTTCAACTTCTTTACTAAAGTAAAAGTACAAAGGTACAGTCTCTGAAAAGTAAAAATGTAAAAAGTATTTTTGCTGTCAATGATACTTAATACATTTGTGATAACAGCACAAATTTGTACAATTTATGGTGCAATTAAATGTAAGACCAAGAATAGACCTGATTTTGACACAATAAAGGTTTAAGCCCTATGGCTGATGATCTTCTGGAAAATTGAGAGTGTTTGGCTTTTGCAGTTTTTTTTATTTGTCGCTGTCAAAACATGAGGCACAAGAGAAAGAGTGTAAAAGGTGGCTCCTCACCAGCTAAGTAAAAGTATAGATAAACTATACTTTTATTTAAAGTACTTTGGGTTTTGTGTCCAAACATTTGACACTAATGAAAAACTGAAATGTCTCAAACCCTGACCATATTCCCAATATTATAATTACCTCATGCTCCAATTCAGTTGTATTTTATTATTGGTAAGTGTACTTTTAAATCCGCATCTATAAATTATGATCATTGGTGCTAACACTGTTTTTATGAATTTACAGAAACGGTAGTTATGAAAATCATTGCAACTGATGCTGATGAGCCCAACAGTCTGAACTCTATGATCGCCTACAGCATCATGAGCCAGAACCCACCTGACGACATGTTCTACATCACTTCTCGAGGAGAGCTGCGCGTCAAAAGAAATGACTTAGACCGAGAGGTATGTGCTGTTCCAATTGCTCCTTCTTCTGGGCAATAGTGCCACCTGCTGCACACAGTAGGTATAGTGTATAAGAGAGCTGTAACAGAATCCATGTCACTTAAATTACTGTCATAAACAACAAAGTTAAGTCACCTGATTACATTCCAAAACTATAATTATAACGGCATAAACAAACCTCTTCTCCGTGCTGCTTCTCCTGCTAGTTGTTCAAAGATCCCTCTGATTTCCAATTTCATGTTTTCCGGTTTGAGCACCCATGGATAGATGAGCACTCACATTGGTTAAATGTGTTGCTGGTGTGAGTGCATCCATAGTCTGTTTATGCTCTACAATATTTTCATTCAGTGCTTGTTAAAAATTACATAATTTAATACATTTTTTATTGTTTCTCTGAGTTAAATTACATATTCATTGTTAAAAATGCACTTTATCGGCAGCTATTAAAGCATTTGATTAGCCAATATTTTCCGTTTCTGAGTAACAGGTTCTCATGTATTAAAATACTTTATAATAAGAAGTAGATAGCATCATAGAGCTTTTTTTTTAACAAATAAGTGCTTTAACAAAATACTATTTGACTGTTTGGAGTTTAAATCATTTCCCAAAACTAGAACAAAAAAAAAAAATCATGTACAATTTGTTTAATAATAATTCCTTTCCTGTTTTCAGAAAGTGAGCCAGTATGTTCTGACAGTCAAAGGTCAAGACTTGAATGGTAACCCAAGGGGCAACATTGGAACAGGCATTGTTACTATAAACATTGGAGACGTCAATGACAATCCGCCCACTCTGGAAAAGGCTCAGGTACATTTTTACAAAGATTTATGTAAAACATGTTTAACGTTAGCATTGGCTCAAAGACCTTATGCTTACACTTTGCAGTACGAGGCTACTATTGTTGAGAACACTTACGGTGTGGAGGTGATGAGACTCAAAGCAGAGGATCTAGACCTGGAGAACACAGACAACTGGGAGGCTGTGTTTGAGATTGTCAGAGGGAACGAGGCGGGGTACTTCAGTATCAAAACAGACCCCAAAACCAACGAGGGCATCCTCATGCTCGACAAGGTACTGGGTGTTTAATGTTTCGTAAGATCAAGTTTCACCAACACGGTTTGAATTGTAAACCATTTAAATCATGGTTTAATAAAAATTACACTGCACCAATATTTCAACTTCTTTTTAATCTTTTGAGATGAAATTAGATACAATGTCTTGCTTTATAGTTAATGTCTCTTTAGAATCATAGCTTTAAAAAGAAGAATTGCATCAGGTGTCAAACAGCACAGGTAGGCTCTAGCAGAGAACAAATGTAAAAAAAATGTCATACATTTATAATACCTTGTTAGTCAGGACATATGTCTGTTTAATTTGTCTCTTGTAAGTAATGCATGAGCAATTAAAACAAGTAAGTTTTGTTAAAAATAAATAAAAAGACTGCACTAACAGAACTTAAACCTATGCAAGATGCAAGCTTTATGTAAAGAGTACAGTGTAGTTTCTGCAGATAGAGTGAATTTGCCCTGTGCTTGGTTAGATTTTCTTTAGGCACTTTGGTTTTCCCCATCAACCTCAAAACATGCTGGGTGCCCCCTGGTGGTGGCTTTCAACAACAAATTTCCCCATGGAAGTTTACAAACCAACACAGACTCAGTGTCTCACTGTAAATGAAATGGGAGTGTTAACCTTGTATAATACAATAGAATAGGCTCCAGAGCAGACCATCACCTTTAAGAGATAAGCCATACAAAATAAATGAACGTCATAGAGAAACCAACACATACCAGATGTCTTCAATATATGACATATTTTTATTTTCCAGCCTGTGGATTACGAGGACATAAAAGACCTAGACCTGGGCCTGACTGTGAAAAACAAGGCTGACTTTTTTTTTGGATCTGAAGCATCTACTAACATTGGCATCGGTTTTGGAGGAGGAGCTGGAGGAGCAGGTGGAGCGGGAGGGGCAGGAGGAGGAGCTGGAGGAGCAGGTGGAGCAGGAGGGGCAGGAGGAGGAGCTGGAGGAACAGGTGGAGCCACTGGAGCCAGCGGTTCTGGAGGAGCTTCTGTTAACACCTATCCAATCAAAATTAATGTGATGAACCAGGTAGAGGGACCACGCTTCAGCCCCAAAGTCAAAGCCATTCCAATTTCAGAGGGAGGCCACACTCTCAGCGTCAATGATGTCATTGAACGTTATGTTGCCATAGACCAGGACACGGGCAAACCAGCTGAGAGAGTCAGGTCAGTGTAAACACAAGATATGGACACACATGGCCCTATAATAATTTTTTTTGATGATATTGTTAGGTGTTTTACTCACCAGTCTCATTTATGTCAGCTGCTAGCTCCACTAGCAGCAGAATAACAAAGCGCTGTCCACTTTCATGTTGCGTCTCGGTGTTGGGTAAAAAAGTGCATTAGTACTATACTGTATACATGTCACACAAGCTGATTTCACCTTGAGGAATGTGGCAAATTAAACACACAGTAGTGTTTTCTTTTTTTTCTGCATATACTGCTGTGTGAACGCCTGGTACATCATAAATTTCTGAAGCTGTCATATTAATGTTTGCGCTGTCTTGATGCACCTTACTTTAGTTACATGGTAAACGGTGTGCATTTATATAGCGCTTTTTTGTACCTGGCTGTACCTAAGAGAACATTCTTCTTCATACACACGTTCACAGCTGGCCTGGGGGTTCCCATGCAAAGTGCTCACGTCTTCTCCAATCATCACAGTCATGCACCATGTGGAGCTGAGCAATTGTGCCCCAGTTACTGTCTCCTGTTGTAGGATAAAGATTAATAGACAATATATTGTCTTAAACATGTTCAAAAGTCATCATCTGATGGCCATCACGCACTTGTGTTTATAATTAAACAACATAATTGTATACTGTTACTGGACTAATTTGTGGCCAAGTAGAAACTCCTCAGAACATATGTACCTGCTCATATGCATCATTTCTGTTTTAGATATATACTTTTTGCCTATATACACTTTATTAATGTGAGATTACTATTTATTGTTTTTTTACATAACCATGTCATGGAGTTGTAAGAAAAGGCTAATAGTTAAGTTGTTACAGTACATTAGCTATAGTGGTCGTCCTATAACTAGAAGGTTGGCTCGATTCCCCCTCTCCCCTGTTCATACTGTTGTTGTGTCCTTGGGCAAGACACATAACACACCTTGCCCTCAGTGCATGTAGCTCTGGTGTAGGAATATGTGTGGCTGTAGAGGTGTGTTTGGTGGTGGTCGAAGAAGGCCGTGAGTGCCGTTTGTTTGGCAGCCTCCCTCTCTGTCTGCCCCAAGTGTAAATGTGTGTGAATGGGGTGAATGGAAGCACGTAAAGTACTTTAGGTGCCCGAGAAGGTTGCAAAAAAAGTGCTTCCTGGCGTCACGTGTACTAGCAGTTGTTTAATGCCTGTGTGTTTGGACAGGACTTGGGGGAGGAGTGCTGTTATATCAGGGGCCATAGCACTTGGAAAGCTGCATGTGTCAAATCTACTGTTGTTTATGATAGCACCGTCTCCAAGCATTAGGATATCTCTGTCCTTCACATTTGGCATAGATTCTCTGTCTCTGTTTCTTGGTGCTTTTCCATAGATTTATGTCCCCTGTTTTTCATTCTCAATAGATTTTATTTACTCCATGTTTTTCAGTTACAGCAGAGTTTTCTGGTTAATTCACCTTAAGCTCAGTCAGTGGCTGGAAACTGTTTATTAGCTGAAAGTCTGGTGATGCTACATATGCTCTTGTGATGCCAGCATTCTTTTTTCTAATCCAGTGCTGCTTTGGCTTTCAGATTCCAAAGCAAAAATCTTTGTTTGTAGCGCACAGATTTTTTTAGATATTTCCAACAATTTTGGCAGAAAGAGTTTGTAGTAGTTTTTACCACTGACATGTTGAAAAAATAGACACCAAGGCTCCAGTCGCTCAGCAGGTCCAACGTGTTTAAAAAGTTAAAAACATAAATCCAGCTAAAGAAAGTAATAAGTAATGTAAAAAAGTTTATCATAATATCATGGCTATTATATGGCTAAATGTGGAGATAACTAAAAAGAAAAGTAAAGCTGGCATGAGCAAGCAGGAAGCAGAGAAGTGACTCCGAAACTGGGACCACCCTCCAGGGAACTTAAATGTAAACAAAACATTATATTTTTTATTTTCTATAGCTTATAGATTCACTAAGAGAATTTGATTCATCTAACAAAAAAAATAAAATAATTAAAAATAAAAAATAAAATTGAAAAATAAAATAAAATAAAATATATAAAATTAAAATTTCATAGACTACCTTTAAGTCTCAGGGAAGAAGCCACCTTTTTGTATTATACATGACTGCATTATCACATACATTATGTATCAAAAAGACGTGGCCATAACTTTAAGTGGAACTTGAGTTAAAAATGGTTCAGACATGTCTATAGGTATTTGAAGTCCAACATTGTGTGAAAGGGATTTTATAAGATGCTTTGGTAACTTATTCCCTACAATAGGTCATTGTTGGCACAGCCCCAGTTTGGAGAAGCAGACAGGAGCTGCAACACAGGGATTATTTCAGGATATTAAATGTGACAGCAGACTATTTTGGACAACTAACAAGACTTCTACAACTTCAAAAACTATCATCTGAGAATGACTCACAACTGTTGTAATAAGAGCTGATGTGATTTTTTTCAGCTGATACCAATATTTAGCTTGCTGTTGTGGCTGTATAGCCAATATTGGTATTATCAATAGCAAGATAACTATCATATATTTATGCTTTCAGTTATAAACATGATTTTGCCTAGTACAGACTGTGAGTGTGATTGCCCCCCTAAATGTTAAAATAAAATTTTCACTGGCTCCAGTTACAGCACAGGGTTTTTGTCTTCTGCTCAAAACTAATAACCTGACTCTGGCAGAAAGACCACAGTACACAGTCTGTACCACACTACTGTCTCTCACTGAAGGTCAAGTACTTGAATGAATAACTGGTTGGGGACTGCAGTTTTATCTAGTCAGAGCAGTGCCATGCTACATCTTCAAACCTAAAACAGGCCCAGACCTGTCAGTGCTGCCACATCATTGGACACAACCTGCCGGTTTGTCCAGGGTTTGAATACAGATTGGAGATGAAATGAAGTTATTAATAAAACCAATCTTACTACACACTGAACTGTCTTTATATGGTCAAATGCAATTTCTAGGCAGGTTATCTTCGACACTTAAAATTGTCCACTCAATAATAGTTTTTTGTTCTCTAGGTATGTGAAGGGGAAAGACACAGGGAACTGGCTTACCATTGATCCGGTGACAGCTGAGATCAGACTGAACAAGCTGCCCGATAGAGAGTCTCCTCTGCTGGTCAACGGCACATACTTTGCCGAAGTACTCTGCATTTCAGAAGGTACACTTTCAGCTATTTAGTATCAATAAACACATCATAATAAGTAAAATGTGGGCATGTGAAAAATTAACTAATAGTAATACTCCCCTTGACAGACATGCCCGGTAAAACAGCCACCGGGACCATAGCAATACAAGTGGAAGACTTCAACGACCACTGTCCCACTTTGACCAGCAGCATCGAGACCCTGTGTATCCCGGGCCAATCTGTTCTTGTGAACGCCCACGATCAGGATTTATCCCCTAACGGGCCACCTTTCCAGTTCAAAATTATCTCTGAGAATACCCAGGGAAAGTGGCATGTGGAGCATCTGAACGGTCAGTACTCCATTGTGCTCATTAATTCTCATTTAAATATTGTGTATTGCTTTAGGTGAAATAATTGGAATTGCCTCACAGTTGTCATTAGAATAGTTATATGGTCCATGGTTGACTGCAGCATATTGTCACTTAGTAAAGTAGATATGAGTGAAACTCAGAAGTGCCCAAGTCTGAGTCCCAGTCCGAGTCTTTGGTTCACAAGTCCAAGTCAAGTAATTTGCCCTTGTGTCTGAGAAGTCCGAATCATTGACACTTATGAGTCCAATGACTTAATGCAGACCTTGAGGGCTTTCATCTCTGGAGCCTGGACATTGGTTATGGGGTGCATTTGGTTTTGGACAAAAAGATCATTCTGGACATCTAAGATTAACTACGATGCTCATTGGTGATGTTGTAACGTAATAAGATTTTGTGTCATTTTGTGTTCTCCAAATGTTTTTCAGCTGAGTTTTAGTGGTTTAGCCAGACATGTTTCACTGAGGTGGTCCAGCTGAGTCACTTAATTATGCAAGGGTTACACTAGGGCTCTGTCCAAGACAGCCCCATCCACAGCATTTTAATAGCATATGAGTAGCCTTTATGGGGTTGGGGGGATCGGGGTCCTCCCTCAGAAAATCTTTAATAAAACAGCTAATATTCTGTATTTTGTTGCATTTTACCAGGTTTTCTAGCTGGCTTCTGGTTTTATGGTAATTTTAGATAAATTATCATGCTAAAGAAAAAGGTTAAATCAAAAGCATCTGGACGTAGGTTTCAAGGTGAAGAAGTTTCATCCCTTGCCAAGGGACTTAAACTACAACAGTACATCAACTGCAAAAGCTGCATCGATAAGTCTGTAAATCTCATGCAACTTCCTTCCCTCACTCGTGAACAAGACCCCAAGATACTTGAACTCCTCCACTTGAGACAGGAGCTCTCCACCAACCTGAAGGGGGCAAGCCACCCTTTTCCGACTGAGAACCATGGTCTCAGACTTGGAGGTGCTGATCCTCATCCCACTCAGCTGCAAACTGTCCCAGTGTACACTGAATGTCCTGGCTTGATGGAGCCAACAGGACATCATCATCAGCAAAAAGCAGAGACAAGATCCTGTGGTCCCCAACCCAAGAAACCTAGAAATCCTGTCCATAAAGATAATGAACAGAACCGGTGACAAAGGGCAGCCCTGCCGGAGTCCAAGATGCACCCGGAACAGGTCTGACTTACTGCCAGCAATGTGAACAAGCTTGTGCTCCAGTTGTACAGGGCCGAACAGCCCTTAGCAAAGGGCCCCGGACCCAATACTCCCAGAGCACCCCACACAGGGTGCCATGAGGGACACAGTCAATTGTCTTCTCCAGATCCACAAAGCACATGTGGACTGGTTGGGCAAACTCCCATAAACCCTCCAGCACCTTGGAGAGGGTATAGAGCTGGTCCAGTGTTCCATGACCAGGATGAAAACCGCATTGTTTCTCCTGAATCCAAGGTTCGAGTATTAGTCGCATTCTCCTCTCCAGCACCCTGGCATAGCCTTTCCCATGGAGGCTGAGGAGTGTGATCTCTCTGTAGTTGGAACACACCCTCCGGTCCCCCTTCTTGAAAAGAGGAACCAACACCCCGGTCTGCCAGTCCAGAGGTTCTGTCCCCAAAACCCACGCAATGTTGCAGAGGAGTGTCAGCCAAGACATCCAGAGACTTGAGGTACTCAGGGCGTATCTCATCCACCCTCAGTGACATCAGCTTAGGTGATGGACGAGTCCACCTCTGAGCCCTCGGCCTCTGCTTCTTCAGTGGAAGACATGTCGGTGGGGTTGAGGGGATCCTCAAAGTATTCCTTCCACCTTCCAATCTATGTCCCCAGTTGAAGTCAGCAGATTCCCAACTCCTCTGTAAACAGTTTTGACAGGGCACTGCTTCCCCTTCTTGAGGCGCTGGACGATTTGCCAACCGATAGTCCTATTCCATGGCCTCACCGAACTCCTCCCAGACCCAAGTTTTTGCCTCCACAACCACCCGGGCTGCAGGCCTGCCAATACCTATCAGCTGCCTCAGGAGTCCCAAGAGCCAACCAGGCTCGATAGGTCTCCTTCTTCAGTTGCCGACATCCCTTACTTCCAGTGTCCACCACCAGGTTCGGATGTTGCCACTATGACAGGCACCGGAGACTTTACGGCCACAGCTTCGAGTGGCAACGTCAACGATGGAGGTGGAGAAAATGGTCCATCGGACTCAATGTCTCCAGCCTCCCTCGGAATCTGGTCGGAGGTGGGAGTTGAAGATCTATCTGATGGGGGACTTAGCCAAATGTTCCCATCAGACCCTCACAGTACTTTTGGGTCTGCCAAGTCTGTCCAGCTTTCTCCCTCGCCATCAGATCCAACTCACCTCCAGGTGGTTGACAGCTCCGCCCCTCTCTTCACCCGAGTGTCCAAGACATATGGCCGGAGGTCAGATGAAACAACTACAAAGTCGATTATCAACCTCCGACCTATGGTGTACTGATGGACACCCTTATGCTTGAACTTGGTGTTTGTTTTGGACAAACTGTGATACAGAAGTCCAATAAAAGAATACCACTCGGGTTCAGATCCGGGGAGTCATGCCTCCCAATCATGCCCCTCCAGTTGTCACTGTCGCTGCCCACATGAGCATTAAAGTCCCCCAGTAGAACAACGGAGTCCACGGTTGGAGCAATTTCCAATACCCCTCCCAGAGACTCCAAGAAGGCCGGGTACTCTGCACTGCCATTTGGACCGTAAGCACAAACAACAGTGAGAGACCTATCCACGACCCGAACGCGCACGGAAGCAACCCTCTCATTTACCGGGGTGAACACCAACACATGGCGGCTGAGCCGGGGGGCTATAAGCAAGTTCACACCTGCCCGCCGCCTTTTACCGCAGGCAACTCCAGAGTAGTGGAGAGTCCAGCCTCTCTTGAGGATTTGGGTTCCAGAGCCCAAGCTGTGCATAGGGGTGACTTTCTCTAGTCGGTATCTCTCAACCTCCCACACAAGCTCAGGCTCCTTACCAGCCAGCGAAGTGACATTCCATGTCCCTAGCGCCAGATCCTGTGTCCGGGGATTGGGTTGCCGAGGCCTCCGTCTTCGACTGCCACCCAATTCACATTACACCGGCCCCTTACGGTTCCTCCTGCAGGTGGTGGACCCACAGGAGGTCGGCCACACGTTGTTCTTTCGGGCTGAGCCCGTCCGGATCTCATGGGAAAATACCCGGCTACCAGGCGATCGCATACGAGCCCCAACCCTGGGCCTGGCTCCAAGATTGGGCCCTCCATACAGGGCGCTGTATCGGTCCTTGATTTTTTAAAATTTCCATAAAGGATTCTGAATTCTTCTCTTTGTCTGGCCCGTCACCTACGACCTGTTAGCCTTGGGAATCCCTACCGGGGGCATATAGCCCCGGACAACATAGTTACTAGGATAATTTGGGCACTCAAATCCCTCCACCACGATAAGGTGGCGGTTCAAGGAGGGGTCATTCTTCTTATGGTAATGTATTATATCTTTCTCACAGACACAGCGGTGATCCTGAGGTCTGAGGAGTCCATGTGGCCAGGTGTGTATGAAGTGGAGTTTATAATCACCGATCAGCAGGGGGAGTCCTGTCCTGAACCACAGAGGGTCCATGTCCAAGTGTGTACCTGTGAGGACGGAGTGATTTGTGGAAAACGAGGAGGAAATGGACAACCTGAAAAGAAAGTAGAGTTTGGTCCAGCGGGCATTGGTTTGTTGTTCTTAGGCCTGCTCTTACTGCTGTGTGAGTAACATTCTATGATTATTTCTGTTTCCATTACATAGTTCACCAGGGGGAGGTGAACTACTGATGTGATTTACATTGACTGTTTTCTAATTTTACAGTGTTACTTCTGTTGGCACTTTTCTGTCAGTGTGCGGGGTCTGGAGGCTTTCCAGCAGGTTTTGCCGACATGCCTTTTGATAGTAAATCACACCTAATAAACTACCGAACTGAAGGCCAAGGGGAGAACACGGTAATTACACAGTAGTTAACATAAAAAGAAAAATGCAAGTCAGTGTATCATTCTTACAATCTACCTTTGCTCTGATTCTACAGGAGGTGCCTCTGGTAAACCTCCCCACACAGATGGAGGCAGATATGATAGATATGGGAATGGCCCCAAAAAACTCAGCAATGGCTACAAGAGGAACCATGGATTTCCAGCAGCAATCTGTTGCTTCTATGGAGGGAATGAACGGGGGATTTTATCAAGATGTTGGAGGTGGTCACATTGAAAGTGGACACTGGAGGTCCACAAACCAGATGGGTGGCAGTACTTTTAACTCTGAGTATATGGGCAGAGAAGCAGAAGGGATTTATGACGGCATGGCTCTGCCACACCAATTCCTGGGCCAGTATTACTCTCAGGTAAGAATGAGTCAGCTCTGTCAAAAACAATCACTTTATTAAACCACAATTACTATTTCTTAACCTCAATATATATTGTGTTGCTCCAACAGAAGGTGCAGGGGGCCGCTGAAGGTGTGGCTGTAAAAGACAGTATCTTGGTGTACGACTACGAGGGCCAGGGCTCCTGTGCCGGCTCAGTGGGCTGCTGCAGCAGTCTGGCTCCGGACAACGACCTACAGTTCCTTGAAGACCTGGGACCAAAGTTCAAGACCCTGGCTGAGGTTTGTGGAGGCAAACAGATCCCAGCTGAAGTCCAGCCTATGGCCCATGCTCGGCCCAGTTCCTCTGTCAGCACTCACACAGCAGTTTCCGGTGTGATGGCCTCGGGCCAAATCCTCAGACCAGAGCCCATCCTCAGACCAGAGCCCATCCTTAGACCAGAGCCCAGACCAGAGCCCATCCTTAGACCAGAGCCCAGACCAGAGCCCATCCTTAGACCAGAGCCCAGACCAGAGCCCATTCTCAGACCAGAGCCCAGACCAGAGCACAACAGCAGCAACAGTGTGGTCCGAGAAAGTTCTGAACGCTCTCAGACAGTCACAGTCAGAGAGATAAGCAGGGAGGCCCCTCAGGTCCCTCAGGGACAGATGCTGATGCTCCAGCAGCAGCCGCAGGTCTACTACACCACGGCCCCTGTCCTACAGCCTATGCACTACATGGTTCAGCCTCAGGTCCAAAACACAATGGTCCTGACTGAGGCCCCGGGCCCCAATCTGCAAAGAGTGATGCTGGTGAATGGCTCTCAGAGCAGCCACGGCCAAGGTCTGATGCTCCAGGGACAGACTTTGGTGTCGGGACAGACCCAGGTCCCTGGGATGGTGCTGGTGGAGCAGAGCAGAGCTCAGGGGCTCGGGGCAAATCTTTCCGGCTCTCAGACCATGCTGCTGGTAGAGGGAAAGGCTCCATCAGGCTCCAAAACAGTCCTGCAGACCGGTTCTAACCTGCTCCAGGGACAGACTTTGGTGTCGGGACAGGCCCAGGTCCCTGGAATGATGCTGGTGGACCGAAGCCGAGCGCAGGGGCTCGGGGCCAACCTTTCTGGCTCCCAGACCATGCTGGTGGTAGAGGGAAAGGCCCCGTTGGGCTCCAAAACTGTGCTACAGACCGGACAGAACATGGTTCAGCCCGGACTCTCAGGGTCTCAGACGGTCCTGGTGGTTGGGGGATACTCCAGCCCAGCACAAGTCCAGGAGCCAGGGGGCCTCAAGAGCAGTCAGTCTGGGTCTCAAAGGGCCCTGCACAACACAGCCTCAAGCTCCAGTACAGTGAAGAGTGCCCCCTCAGGCTCCAAGAAGGTGGTGCTGCAGGAGACTTTTCTTCGACAGTGACATCTTTACATCTTTACTTTTTGGTCAAAAGATATAAACTTATCAATCACATATCCAGACATGTATTTTTCCCCTCTCAATGAAAACTGATCACTGTCATCACCATAAGCCACAACTGCCCGGAATCAGCCACTAAAACTTCTCTGAGAGACCAACCAAGATCAGCAGAATACACAATGTTTAACATGTAAGTGTTCAAAATACTTTGGCAGGGTTTGCTTTATTTATTTTGGATGAACACTTTTTAAAGACAAAATAGCTGAATGAACCAGTATATGTTTTAGCTGTGTTTTTTTTTTAAAGATGTGTGCTATAATTTTTATATTTTTCCATCACAAATTTAGCTGTTTAACTGTGTTGTTGAATTATAGATTTTAATTCTACAACATTCAACAAAGGTTGAAAACAAGGATTTGTGGGTGTCTAGTGTTTACTTTAAATATTCTCATAGGCTAGTGGAAACAGCCGTATAGACTAAAAGCATTTTTTTTTTCTCACTGTGTGGTACATTGGGTTTGTTTAAATGTTTTGAGAAGCATTTATTTGTCTAAATGTGTTTGTGTTAATATTAATGTTTGATTACCAAAAGCTCCTTTGGCACTTTTTAGGGTATTTATACTCAATTGTTTCATATCTCTGTTTTATGCTTGACTGTGTTTTGCAATAATGCACTTTGTTTGTAATGTGCAATGGTTGCCTCATTTTTAATAAAATTAAACTTCAGGATACTAATGTTTGTGTTTTTTCCCCCTTTATTTTGACACCAGAATTATTGAATTACACCTTGTAGTTGCAAAAATATAGTAAATTTACTGTAGACATGTCCTTTTCAAGCAGACACACCAAAAAAGCTTAAAGGGTTAAAAACCCCTTGAATTCTTGAGCTTTTTGGCTCAGAAGGCTAGTCAAAAATGACACAAGTTCATTGCGCAAGTCCCAGAATATCGCCAACACAGAGCCTTTGCTCAGCCAGCGAACATCAACAAAAATCTAAAAAATGTGATGCTGCAGAGTAGAACGCTCTCGAACAAAATTCAGAAGCTTAGTCACTGTAGCCATTACTTGTTTTGTTTTTCCACATTTTCACGCACAACACTGATTTCTGGAAAATGCAATGTAAAGTCAGTAGTGTTGGGTTAACGGGTTAACTGAGCCTACTTACAAAGCTTTTGTGGTGTCCCACAATCCACTATTAATTTTACGCAAAAACAATTGCGTATTTAACTGTGAAGGGCTTACTGAGCGGTTAAAATACTGTATTGAGAATTATTAATTTCCTAGTAGTGTGAGAAACTGGAACCATGTTGACATATCAGTCTTTCTTCTCGTGTGTTGCCAAAGCACTAAATAGTACTACAGTTTATTTTTATATATATATTTATATATATATAAATATTTACATCACACCGACCATATTTATACAAATTGTATATTTTAAAATATATATATATAGGCTATAGATATTTTGGTATGTTGATGAAAAGAAAAAACACCTAGGTGTTTTGTTTTTTTTATCTTTTAATTTAAATGTTTATGTAACAAGTCAAGAATAGGACATTAGGGGATTTTCACATAAACAAAAACTTCTTGTCTGTTAAGTCTCTAAGCATCATTTGTAGCAACAGTAGCTGGTAGATTAAACTGTGAAGGTTTTGCTTTTGTTGCAGGTAGGGTCTTCTTAGCTTTTAAATACTTTTTTTTTTTAGATCAGAGCTAATTGATTCTAGAACTTAAATAAATTGGAGCACAATTAAAAAAAAATACTATTTATGAGTTAACATAAATTAATATTAAAAATGAATCTTTCTTCCTCTAAATCAATTACAGAACACCTAAATAGAAATGGTCCACCCCAGTTTTATATGGGCATTTGACACAGTGAACCCCCTCCAAATTCTTACCAGACTTTCTGAATTTAACTTTACAGATCAGACAGTTAAATGTTAATCTTACTTAACAGATAGAAAGATGTGTGTGACAGTAAGTTGCCATACCTGGATTATCCAGTAGGTGTCCCTCAAGGTTAAATTTTGGGGCCCACTACTGTTCTCCAAACCAAGAACACCTTTAGTTCCAGTAAAGGTTTGGGTTATTTGGAGGTTAGGAACTACAACATGTATACTTAGATTTAAAACTATCCTAAAAAGCATGTTTAAAATATTGTAAAAACTACCTATTTTAATATAAGGAATTTTAAACATATTAGAGCATGCCTGACAGACAGTCACATTCTTACAGTCAATGATACTGTCTCATATTGAGTATTGCATTAGCAGCTGGTCATACGTTGGTTCTTCTGTTATTAAACCTGTTGAATCACGCTACAAAAGGGTTTCAAAAGTTTTAAAAACTTTTTTTTACCACCACTGCCACATTCTTGATAAATATAGTTTACTAAGTCTCTCAAATCTGCCTGTTTGATTTACAAAGTTATTCATGGTTTGGCTCCTCCTCGATGAATGAGTTTATAAAACAGAAATGTCTTAGTGGCCTTGGTTCACGAGTAACACAAGCCTCTGTCAGAGGTAACTTTCAACCCAATGTTTTGGAACAGTATTCCACACTTAGTGAGGGAATGTACAACTTTACTTACTTTTAAAACACATTTGAAACTGTGGTTAAGAGACACTGAAACATGTGATCATATGTGACCTGCACCTTATTAGCTTATGTTTGGAAGATGCAATATCCATAATTAATAATATTTATGTATATATAATTAATAATAATTATGTATAATATGTAATAATTAATACAAACTTGTGCACCTTCTTTGATTCAGTTCAGTACTAATGAATTGTAAATTATGTTATGTCCCTTCCTTTTATTAACTTGTTGCTGTTCTATTGTCTGTACTAATATTGACTTTGTTGTATCGGGATGTCTGTCCTTATTGTATTTTGTTATTTTTTATTCTGTTGTTTAGTTTAGTTTTTTATTGTTTTTCTTTATTTTTGTGTATAACATTTGTTTTACTGTTTATTAATATGCATTATGCCCTTTTCTTAAATAAATAAAATAAATATTTATCTTTTTAAGCTAATTTTAACATTTAATAATTTACATATAATACATTTACAAATAAAAATCCAAAGCTTTATCTGTTTATATTTTATTTGACAAGAGCTAATAAGAATAGTTTTTCTTACTGTTATGTTCTCATAGATTAATACATATTAATGAAATGTACTGTTCATTGTTTGCTAATGTTGGTAAATAACTATAATCACATTTAAATGATTAATGTATTTTTATGTCAAACTCTATTCAGTTTCATTGATACGTGCACACAGACTGAACACAGGCGCAAACATCATTGAAATTATTGAAAGTGAAAAAAAAAAACTCAGAAACTTGAGGCTCCTTTTGTTAACACCACTTTGTAGCAGCGCTTGTACATCGGGTTGAACATTTCCATGCTCATCCGCCTAAAATCTGAAATAGTTCCAGATAGCACTCCTGCTCTGTTTTTTATCAACCAATGCATGTCAGGAAGGTTCGCACACAGCATCTTTCTAAAACCAACGCTATTTACGAGGAAGCAGGCTGCATTTCAGTCACATTAGTGAGAGCACAGCTGTTGTCATTTTACCGGTTTTTCAAAATAAGAGTATCGTAACCACTTCAGAAATTGTAGTAATTGTAGTATTAGGAATAGTATATATCGAAATTGCTATATTTTTGAAAATACAATTTCAGCTTGTCCAAATCAATGGGAGCATCAATTGTGGATACCTGTCACAAACAGAAACAGAAAATAAAAATAAATTATTAGTAATAATATAAAAATATTAACAGTAATAATAACTACCTGGATTGCTGGTTATTCTTTTTTAACAATCTCCAGGACTTTCTTACTCCAGTCACACAGAAGGCTGTAAATATATACTTACGCTGCCAACCAATAATAAGAGCAAAAGAAAAACATTTTTCTAATCTACAATTATTTTTACATAGATTACGTCAAGAAAAGAGGTGCATTTGACTTTTCAGACTTTACTTTTATATAAAACATTCTACATATTTCCGTCAGTCTACATAAAAATAATCCAAATTATATCCTACCCAAAATGTTCCAACCTTTTAAAGTGTTAAAACATACAAGGTTTCTCAAATGCAAAGTCTGTACAAACTGTGAAGACAATTAGCTTATGTTAGTTTGCTTAGTTAGCTAACATAACGTAACATTCAGTTAAAAAGCATACTAAAGGCGGCAGTAGGTCAGTGGGTAGAGCAGTCATCCTTCAACCGGAAGGTAGGTGGTTTAATTCTCACTCTCATACTGTCGTTGTGTCCTTGGGCAAGACACTTAACCCTTGCCTCCAGTGCCTGTAACACTGGTAATTACTGTAGAACAATGTAAGTCGCTTTGGATAAAAGCGTCAGCTAAATGAATAAATGTAAATGTGAAGATTGAATATTAATTTTATTAATAGCACCTCCTGTCCACTTAATTCTTAAATGACTCAAGTCACTTGCTGATGTCTTCCTTCTGCTCTGTCTTTTTTCTGACATTGTTAGCAACGCAGTACAACTGGATTATATTTTTAGAGTGGGAGTTGATTTAGGTTCTGGGTAAATATTGGTAACATTTAAACGTAAAAAAAAAATATTATATCTTTATATATATATTATAAAAGGAAATTTTAAAAAATCCAGTCTTCCACGAAGGGTGTACTTTGTAGAAGTGCACTTTGGTGGAAGTGTGCAGAGAATCAAGATTGCAGAATTAGCAGAATTGGGACACCAATGTTTACGTCATCATCATGAAAATATGTTGCGCAGTGCAATATCAGCCTTAAAAATAATAAAAAATAATAACCATCATCAGATGCAAGGGTCAATAATACCTCCATCCCTTTCTACCATGTCAATAGTTTGTGTTGGTAATAAGGGTTAAATTTAAACAAGAACAATGTTGTACTCAGTTGACAAAGCTGTTGTGTTCTTGCACTGTGTTACAAGAGACTTGTACAGTACAAGTCTCTTGTAACACAGTGCTGTGTAAACTGTACTCTATCTGAATAAAATCTCTCTTAAAACAAGATTATTTTTTTAAACAGAAACAGCAATTCCCCTTAAAAAATGCTTGTAGCTCAGTGGGTAGAGCAGTCCTCTTTCAGGAAGATAGGCGGTTTGATTCCCGCTCTCCCCACAGTTCATCCTGTCATTGTGTCCTTGAGCAAGACGCTTAACCCACCTTGCCTCCAGTGGCTGTAACACTGGTAATTACTGTAGAACAATGTAAGTTGCTTTGGATAAAATCGGCAGCTAAATGAATAAATGTAAATGTTATTAAAAGATGTACTTAAAACAAGAAATTTTGACTTAAGATGGAGGAAGGTTTTTATTCTTAAATTAAGCATTTTTGTCTAATACATTTCTTGTTAATTAAATGTGTCCTAAATCTTGCCTCAAGTGGAGGGGTTCCAGTATCTTGGGGTCTTGTTCATGACTGAAGGAAGGAGGGAACAGGAGATTGACAGGCGGATCGGTCCAGCTTCTGCAGTAATGAGTTGATGTACTAGTCTGTTGTGGTAAAGAAGGAGCTAAGCTGTAAGAGCTCTCAATTTACTGGTTGATCTACGTTCCTACTCTCACCTATGGTCATGAGCTTTGGGTTTTAACCGAAAGAACAAGATCCCAGATACAGGCGGCAAAAATGTGCTTTCTCCGCAGGGTGGATGGGCCGTCCCTTAGAGATAGGTTGAGGAGCTCAGAGTAGGGCTCAGAGTAGAGCCGCTGTCCCTTCATACTGAGAGGAGCCAGTTGAAGTGGCATTTGCCCCATGGACGCCTCCCTGGGGAGGCATTCTGTTTGTGTTCCACCGGGAGGAGGAGGCCCCTGGGGAAGATCTAGGACACGCTAGACTGCGTAAAACTGCGGCCCGCAAGACGATATTTTGTGGCCCGCAGGACGATATGAAAGTTTAATGTTGAGTTTTATATGAATGGCACGTTACCACGTTGTGTGTGGAAGGTTCCTTTTTGTGCAAGCTGGAAATGAACCAACCTACCATCACAGTGGAGTATATGGCTCCTGGGGGCGGGCCATTGGCGGGGCTTGATGCAGGCAGAGAAACATTTCACAACTATGGAGGAGCCCGTGTAACATCACATAGCCGTCATAAAATGACTGCTTCTTACTGTGTTTGAAATGAGCATGTTTGACCTTGAGCTGGACAAATTCAGTGTTAATTGCATTGGATTTGGCATCATGCAGATTGTATTTTGTTTCCCCATCATTTGAAATGGGCTGATTTGTCTGAAGGTTGATGGCAATTTGACCACTGTCATGTGGATTTGTTATCATGACAAATCTGCAAATTAACGCCGATGTTATGTTCACAATATCACTGAGGGGAGTGGACATCCAATGGGGCCACTCAGCAGCTCATTCATGTTCTTTAATGTTTCATTTAAGGACAGCTCAGGTTCAGAAGAACCCATTGAAGTTAAAGAACTGTTATTTAAGACATTTGACAAGAGGATTTAACAAAGCTATTTTTGTGGAATACCTGATCCGGCCCAGCCTCACCCAGACTCTGCCTCCTGCGGCCCCCAAGGAATTTGAGTTTGAGACCCATGCGCTAAAGGGACTATATCTCTAAGTCCCTGAGCCCGGACAAGCATAAGGAGATGGCTGGAGTCTGACATTAGATTCCAGCTTGTACTGCCGGATGGAAAACCTGAGATTGCATATGATGAGGGCAAAGTTCTGAGAGTCCAGTGCACAGTGGGAAGAACTTTTAAGTACCTTTATTGAGACATGATTTTGCACAGCAGCAGTGGGAGAGTGTGGTCAAATAATTGCTTTTGAATGGGAGAGAGAGAAATATCTTCATGTGAAGATTGCACTTGTCATATTAGAGGGATTGGGATATGTAAAGAGTGTGTGGAGAATTTCCTTAAATACTTGCTGGAATCTGAGCGTACCGAATTTGAATCTTGACAATCAGATTTTTACGCTGTTGATCGGGAAGAATTAATTGAGATCCTTGATAACTACAGCTGCAGAAGGAGACTAACTGCCAGAAAGGTCAATGAAATCCAAGAACGTGTCCACCAAATGCTTGTCCAAGAGCATGAGTATGTGATTGAGCAATGGGCAAAAATACTCAGCATGGCTAAGCAGTGCCTTCAGGAACTCAGCAAAGTAAGTCCATAAAT
This sequence comes from Neodontobutis hainanensis, assembly GCA_024349245.1. Taxonomy (NCBI): domain Eukaryota; kingdom Metazoa; phylum Chordata; class Actinopteri; order Gobiiformes; family Odontobutidae; genus Neodontobutis; species Neodontobutis hainanensis. The sequence continues at coordinate 382,697 of JALDNG010000032.1, forward strand.
GATCCATATACAACGTAAAATATATTTTTTCCAGTTTTCAGTGACCATGTGTAAAACATTACACAGTGTAGTAGTTGAACAGGTAGCTTTACAGTAAAATGACAATATATTTCTTGTTGTTACCAGGTCATTTGCTAAGTATAACGCCACATAGCATCACAGTAGCAAAGATCATCAATGGCAAACATTTTCATTTGCACCTTTGAAAATCTTATCTGTCAAGTACAATGCAATTATTTATTTTTTGTTTTGTTTTGTTTGTAGTTTTGTTTTTGAGCCACCTTACAATACTTTTTTTGGGTTAAATCACCTATGATGTAACATTTGGCTGTCTTTAATGACAATTACGTTCTAGGCCGAAACATGTTTTTCTGCAAATACATGCCTCAAGGCAAAGTCTTGGTGTAAATCTTTAATAATGCTTATATAAAATTGCTTTTCTACTGTTGTTTTCTGATGTTAGACGGACGTGAAAAGGTTTTTCCATCAGCAACTGGTTAAAAATGTTTAACTGTCTTTGTCAAAATGTTTTTGTTGATGACGTTGTCACAATTACAATTGTTATTATCCACTGTGTGGTGATGTTATTTAAAAAATGTGAATAAAAAAATAGTTTTTTTGTTTGTTAAAGAGTACAGTGCTTTATGCTGTTATCTCCTGTTGATTAGTGATCCAAATTTACAATGTTATTTTTTCATGTGACCTTTGTTCACTTAATTAGGATTTAAATCTAAATTTGTGAATTTAGGTTTAGAGGGAATGTTTATTTTAATTAGAAAATACAGCTGAACGACAGCACTTACCCTCCAGTCCAGGCTGCTATGATAACAAGAGAATGAATCCAGAATTGGACAGTTATCATGTCAGGATTAAAAAGACTCAGAAATCAGTGAGGACGTCTAATAATGTATTGTCAGGACCTACTGTTTGGCACAGGCATGAAGACTCACGGTGCAGACTCCACAAAGCCAGATGGTTCATCAGGTTTATTTTCCAGGTAAGTAAGTAAGTAAGTAAGTAAGTAAATTTTATTTATATTGCACCTTTCACAGATATAAACCACAAAGTGCTTTACAAAGTGCAATACAAGAACAATAAAACGTTGAGAATAAAAAAATAAAACCACAGAATATTAAAACATAAAAAGCCCAATCAACTAAAAGCTTGTTTAAATAAAAGTGTCTTCAGCTGCTTTTTAAAAGAATCAACAGAAACGTCCACTCGCAGTGACAGGGGCAGGGCGTTCCAGAGTCTGGCGGCGACTGTTTGGAAAGACCGGTCTCCCCAGGTTTTAAAACGTGTTTTGGAGACCGTTAAAAGGTTTTGACCAGAAGACTGGAGAGTGCAGGAGGTGGAGTAAGGGGTCAGCAGGTCAGTGATGTACTGGGGGGCCTGTCCATGTAGAGCTCTAAAAGTCAAGACTAAAATTTTAAAATCAATTTGACTGGAAGCCAATGAAGTGAAGCTAAAACCGGAGAAATGTGAGCCCTTCTGTTGGTTCCAGTTAAAAGACTGGCTGCAGCATTTTGCACCATTTGAAGCCGACTCAGAGACAATTTGTTCAAACAAATAAAAAGAGAATTACAATAATCAAGACGAGAAGAAATAAAAGCATGAATAATCATCTCCAAGTCAGCATTAGACAATATCACTCTCAATTTAGAAATGTTTCTTAAATGATAAAAACAGTTTTTGACCAACTGTCTAGAATGACTGTCCAGAGACATAGATTGGTCAAACAGAACACCAAGGTTCCTGAGGCTCGACTGGACGGAAGAACCCAGGGAACCAAGGTGTTGTTTGATTTGAGGTATTTTTTGGTCAGGTGCAAAGATTAAAGTTTCAGTCTTTTTTGTATTTAGCTGTAGGTAGTTATTGTATAACCAGTTCTTTATGCAAGACAAGCAGTCCAACAAATCAGTAAATTTATAAAACTCAGAGTCTTTAAAAGAACAGTGCAACTGTTTCATTTTGCAGACACTTTAACAATATATTTTGGTCCAGAGTATCAAAAGCAGACGATAAATCCAGTAAGATCAAGACTGAGTACTGCCCAGAGTCAGCCGCCATCATGTCACTTGATATCTTCAGCAGGGCAGTCTCAGTTGAATGACATTTTCAGAAGCCTGACTGAAATTTATCTATAAAATTATTTTCATTAAGAAATGCAGTCAGCTGCTCCGCCACCACTCTCTCCAGGATTTTAGATAAAAAAGGCAATTTAGAGATTGGCCTCTAGTTGTTTGGTTCAAAAGAATCCAAACTGGGCTTCTTCAGAATGGGGCTGACGACTGCTTGTTTAAAAGTGCTGGACACAGAACCAGTTAAAAGAGATAGGTTGATCAGTTAAACAACATATGGACCAACTAAATCAAATACATTTACAAGCAACAAAGCTGGCATTACATCCAGAGGGTTTGATGATGGTTTCACCTTTTTTAGTAGACCCTTAATATCCTCTTCAGTGACAGGTGAGAAGGTGGACCAAGAGCACTGAGGAGATAAACCCCAAGATGTGTTGACAGAGGATGGGTTTATAGAAGCTCTTATATCATGTACCATATTCACAAAGGAATGTAAAAACCTGTTGCAGTCAGATTTTGAGTGGACTGGTAAATGAGGAGCTAAAGGAGAGACAATTCTTGATTTTGTGTCAAACAGGACTTTAGGATTTTTCTTGTTCAGAACAACAAGATTAGAGAAATAGGCAGATCTGGCCTGTTTTATTATTTCATTTAGTGACATGATAAAGTCTGTGGACTTCCAAACTGTCAGATCCACTCCGTCTCCCTCAGGGATCCGCTCCACTTTCCTTCTCCTTCCTTCATCTCATCACTGCCACCTGTCCCAAGCACCTGCAATCTATTACCATCAGTGAGGTATTTATACCGCTCCTTTCCACCTCTTCCCTGCCAGATCGTTCAGCAGACTTTGTGTGAATGTTTCCAGCGTATATTCCAGCCCTCGCTCCAGCCCTCGCTCCAGCCCTCGCTCCAGCCCTCGCTCCAGCCCTCGCTCCAGCCCTCGCTCCAGCCCTCGCTCCAGCCCTCGCCTCAGCCCTCGTTCCAGGTCTCAGGTTTGGATTCCAGCTAGCAGCCCAGTCCCTCGGCTTGGTCTCCAGTCACCGGCTCGGCTCCAGGCTTCGGCGCAGCTCTACAGTTCACGCCAACGCTCAGCCCCGCATCTCGGCTTGGTCTCCTATCACCGGCTCGGCTCCAGGCTTCGGCGCAGCTCTACGGCTCACGCCAACGCTCAGCCCCCGCATCTCGGCTTGGTCTCCTATCACCGGCTCGGCTCCAGGCTTCGGCGCAGCTCTACGGCTCACGCCAACTCTCAGCCCAGCTTCCCGGCTTGGTCTTCCGTCACTGGCTCGGCTCCAGGCTTCGGCGCAGCTCTACGGCTCACGCCAACTCTCAGCCCAGCTTCCCGGCTTGGTCTTCCGTCACCGGCTCGCACCAGGTCTCGGTTTAGCTCCACTATTCAACTCCAACTCTCGGTCCAGCTCATCGGCTTGGTTCCAGTTCACGACTTCACTGCAGCCACCAGTGCAGTTCCTCCGCACGGACTACAGTCTCAGATCTCCGATCCAGCTTACTGTCACTATCTGTAATTAAATAAAGAGTCACTTACCTTCACTGTCTTGTGCGCATTTGAGTCCTCAGTCCCACATTACAGAACGATCTGGGCCAAGATGGACTCAGCCAAAGCAGAGAAAGTAATAAATCGATTCACCATTATTGAAGAAACTCTTCAAAATCATGCAGCCCAAATGAACACTATTTCCGCCGGGTTCCAGCGGATTGTGTCTCAACAGGAAGACGCTTTCCAGGCCATGTCAAATCAGATCCATCTCCTGACTTCTCAGCTAGCCAAGATTCCAAATACCACAGAGAGTCTGGTCTCCGTTCCACCTTTAAATCCTGTTTCCCCGGTGGTTCAACCGAGCCCGGTCCAGGAGCCTCGGGTTGGGACTCCAGAACGTTACTCCGGAGAGGCAGGTGGTTGTAATCCCTTTTTGGTAAACTGTTCAATCCTGTTTGCTCTGCAACCCCACACATTCGCCACCGAGAGAGCCAAGGTGGCCTTTGTCATTAATCACCTGACGGGGCGCGCACGTCTCTGGGGAACAGCAGAGTGGGAGAGAGATATCCCAGCCTGCTCTAGTTTCCAGTCCTTATCAACTGAACTCCGTAAGGTGTTTGACGCGGAGGATCAGGAGGGCGCAGCGGCTAGGGGCCTTTTTCAACTAAAACAGGGATCCCGTTCAGTGGCGGATTATTCCATTGAGTTTCGGACGCTTGCTCGGCAGAGTGGATTTAACGCTCCTGCACAGCACCAGGCATTCCTTCTCGGGTTGGCTGAGCACATGAAAGATGAGCTCGCCACTTGGGAGCTTCCAGCAGACTTGGATGAATTAATCCGTATGTCAATCCGAGTTGATCAGCGAGTTCGAGCTCGTCGGAGGGAGCGGGCTACCCGGAGTCCTCGTTGCCTTCTTCTAGATGCCCAGCGACCACAGTTCTCTGTATCCACAACAGATTCCAGTGCCACAACAGATTCCAGTGAACCCATGCCAATTGGCCGCTCTCATCTCACTCCTGAGGAGAAGCTACGGAGGCGAAGGAGTCACCTTTGTATGTATTGTGGGGGTCCGGGACATGTGGCATTGGTCTGCCCGTTAAAAGGACAGGCTCAGCAGTAGATGGAGGAGTACTGTTGAGTCTTACAGAGGGAGTCTCCTCCATCAATCGCCCACTTGTCCATGTCCAGCTGCTGCTCCCTGGGGGGTCACAAACATTAACTACATTCATTGACTCTGGGGCAGATGGCAGTTTTATGGACGAGACTTTGGCTCTTCAGTTGGGGTTGTCACGAGTTCCCCTACCCAAACCGGTTCCTGCAAGGGCTCTGGATGGACACCTCCTGGGTACCGTGACCCACCGGACCAGTCCCGTGGTCCTACTGATCTCTGGGAACCATCAGGAGACCCTTGAATTTTTTCTAATTCATTCTTCAGAGATTCCATTGATTTTGGGTTATCCCTGGTTGCGACGCCATAATCCTCATATTGATTGGGACACTGGGGCAATACTGGGGTGGAGTCGTTCTTGTCACTCTGTTTGTCTTCACTCAGCGGGAGTACCCAACCCGCTACCTGGTACACCTGTATCCTCTCTGCCGGCCACCGTTCCCAGGGAATACCAGGATTATAAGGAGGTCTTTAATAAGGCCAAAGCCACAGCCTTACCTCCGCATCGGCCATATGACTGTGCTATTGACTTGCTTCCTGGCACCTCACCTCCTAGAGGCCGGCTATATTCCTTATCCGCTCCTGAAAGAGAGGCCATGGACCTTTACATTAAAGATGCTTTGGCAGCTGGAATAATCAGGCTGTCTTCATCACCAGCGGGGGCAGGGTTTTTCTTTGTGGGGAAGAAAGACAAGACTCTCCGACCTTGCACTGATTACCGTGGACTTAACGAGATCGCCGTAAAGAACAGGTATCCGCTTCCTCTTTTGACCTCCGCTTTTGAACTCCTGGAGGGGGCCACAGTATTTTCCAAATTGGATCTTCGCAACGCATACCACCTGGTTCGCATCCGAGAGGGAGACGAATGGAAGACAGCATTTAACACCTCGTCAGGCCATTATGAATATCTGGTGATGCCTTTTGGACTAACTAATGCTCCCGCCGTGTTCCAGAACCTGGTTAATGATGTGTTACGGGACATGCTCGACCGGTTCGTGTTTGTCTACCTGGATGATATCCTCATCTTTTCCAAGAATCACAAGGAACACGTACATCATGTCCAGTCAGTTCTTCAACGCCTGCTGGAGAATTCGCTTTTTGTCAAGGCTGAGAAATGCGAATTTCACGTACCCAGTGTCTCTTTCCTGGGTTACATTGTTGCCCAGGGAAAAATTCAGATGGACCCTTCCAAGGTGTCGGCAGTATTGGATTGGCCATCTCCGTGCAGTCGAAAGCAACTGTAGCGCTTTTTGGGATTTGCCAACTTCTATAGACGCTTCATCCGTGGCTATAGTACCTTGGCGGCTCCTCTAACAGCACTTACCTCATCTAAGGTTCCGTTCCTCTGGTCCAGTGAAGCCGAGTCAGCATTCCGTGACTTGAAGCTTCGTTTTTCTTCAGCTCCAGTGCTTATCATCCCAAACTCTGGTAGCCAGTTTGTCGTAGAGGTGGATGCTTCCGACATAGGAATTGGCGCAGTTCTGTCCCAACGTTCTCCTTCAGACCAGAAATTACACCCGTGTGCCTATTTTTCTCGTCGCCTGTCTCCCGCTGAACAGAACTATGACATAGGTAATAGGGAGTTGCTGGCGGTTAAGCTAGCCTTGGAGGAGTGGCGGCACTGGCTGGAGGGAGCCGAACAACCTTTTCTTGTGTGGACTGACCACAAGAATTTGGAGTATATCCGGTCAGCCAGACGCTTGACATCGCGTCAAGCCCGTTGGTCGTTGTTCTTTACTCAATTTAATTTTGTTTTGTCATTTCGACCAGGGTCCCGGAATCAGAAACCTGACGCACTCTCTCGGCAATTCCAGAAGGAGGAGACATCTTCTGAGGTGACCTCCATGTTATCTCCATCTCAGCTGGTAGCAGCCGTCACCTGGCCCATTGAAGAGCGCGTCAAAGCAGCCTTGAACACCATCAAGGTTCCCAGTTCCTGTCCAGAGGGGAGACTATTTGTTCCTGCGGGGTTGCGGTCAGAGGTTCTTCAGTGGGTTCACTCGTCTCAACTCGCTTGCCATCCCGGGATTCAGCGGACACTCTCTTCTCTCCAACGGCGGTTCTGGTGGCCTAAGGAGGAAGAGGATGTTCGGGCATTTGTCACGGCATGTCCGGTCTGTAGCCAGCAGAAGCCATCTCATCATGCTCCATCTGGGCTTCTTCGGCCACTTCCGGTTCCCAGAAGACCTTGGTCTCACATGTCTCTGGATTTTGTTACCGGACTACCAGAGTCAAATGGCAACACGGTGATCCTTTCCATCATTGACCGTTTTTCGAAGATGGCTCACCTCATAGCTCTGCCTAAGTTGCCTTCAGCAAGGGAAACGGCAGAGCTTGTTCTTCAGAATGTCTTCCGGATCCACGGACTACCAATGGACATTGTGTCGGACCGGGGACCCCAGTTTACGTCCACAGTTTAGCGGGAGTTTTGTTCTCTTTTAGGGGCTACAGTCAGTTTGTCCTCTGGATTTCACCCGCAGTCCAATGGCCAGACGGAACGGTTGAACCAGGAGATGGAGTCGGCCTTGAGGTGCATGGCTGGACAAACTCCATCCTCCTGGTCCTCTCAGCTGTTGTGGGTGGAATATGCTCACAACTCCTTGACGAGTTCGGCTACTGGAATGTCCCCTTTCCAGTGCGCCTACGGGTTCCAACCACCACTATTCCCTGCCCAGGAGAGGGAGGCTAATGTCCCATCCGTCCAAGCCCTCATCCGCCGTTGCAGAGGGACATGGAACAGGGCTCGTGCGGCACTCCTACGAGCTTCCACACAATATTCGGCAGCAGCCAATCGCCATCGCAAGCAGAGTCCCCAGTACAAGGTGGGGGATCGGGTCTGGCTATCCACCAGAGACATTCCTCTCAGAGTGGAATCTAAGAAATTGGCTCCACGATTCATTGGTCCCTTCACCATAGTGAAGATCATCAACCCAGTGGCGGTAAGGTTGAAGCTTCCCCGGTCTATGCGAATTCACCCAACATTTCATGTTTCCAGGATCAAGCCCCTTCAGGAGAGTCCTCTGGTTCCCGCCACCAGGCCCCCGCCTCCCGCCCAGCTCGTCGGAGGTGCTCCAGCATATTCGGTGCGACGGCTCCTTAGATCTAGACGCCGTGGTCGAGGCATTCAGTACCTGGTGGACTGGGAGGGGTATGGTCCAGAAGAACGTTCTTGGGTTCCTGCCCGCCATATTCTGGATCCACAGTTAATTAGGGACTTCCATGCCTCACACCCCGGACAGTCAGTTGGAACGTCCGGTGCCGTTCCTTGAGGGGGGGGGTTCTGTCAGATCCACTCCGTCTCCCTCAGGGATCCGCTCCACTTTCCTTCTCCTTCCTTCATCTCATCACTGCCACCTGTCCCAAGCACCTGCAATCTATTACCATCAGTGAGGTATTTATACCGCTCCTTTCCACCTCTTCCCTGCCAGATCGTTCAGCAGACTTTGTGTGAATGTTTCCAGCGTATATTCCAGCTCTTATTCCAGCCCTCGCTCCAGCCCTCGTTCCAGGTCTCAGGTTTGGATTCCAGCTAGCAGCCCAGTCCCTCGGCTTGGTCTCCAGTCACCGGCTCGGCTCCAGGCTTCGGCGCAGCTCTTCGGCTCACGCCAACTCTCAGCCCAGCTTCCCGGCTTGGTCTTCCGTCACCGGCTCGGCACCAGGTCTCGGTTTAGCTCCACTATTCAACTCCAACTCTCGGTCCAGCTCATCGGCTTGGTTCCAGTTCACGACTTCACTGCAGCCACCAGTGCAGTTCCTCCGCACGGACTACAGTCTCAGATCTCCGATCCAGCTTACTGTCACTATCTGTAATTAAATAAAGAGTCACTTACCTTCACTGTCTTGTGCGCAATTGAGTCCTCAGTCCCACATTACACAAACTTCTAAAGCATTTCCACAAACGTTCTATTTTTTGACAGTTTCTTCTGAAAGATAAGATTTCCTCATTTATCCAAGGGCAGGGATTTTTAGGCAAGGTGTGTTTCCTTTTTAGCGGAGCAACTTTATTTAAAACAGGCAAACTGTGGTTATTAAAAGACTGCATAAAAGATTCAGGTTCATTACAGCCATCAAAAACACTGGGGTCAAATGACTCCGAAAATTTCTCAACTGTGGATCCATTTATGATGCGTCTTTGTGACATCAGTTTGGAAGGAAGATAGTCCACACTGGAATGCAAGTTAAAAGATATACAACAGTGGTCTGTCACATTGATGTCTGTAACACTCAGCTGGTCAATGTTCAGGCCTGAAGAGAAAACAAGGTCCAAAGTGTGGCCTTTGGTGTAGGACAAGAGACATGCTGTTTAAAATAAAATGCTTCAGTGAGTGTTAAAAACTCAGATGCCAGATTACACGAAGCATCATCGATATGGAGGTTAAAATCCCCGAGTATCAGAACATTATCAAGTTTGATAATTGAAGATAAAAATTCAGAGAAATCCTCTAAAAACAAGCGACCAGGACCAGGAGGTCGGTAAAATGCAATAAAATGAGTCATTGTTGCCAACCTTAGTCATCTGCATCTCAAAGGAGTCGAAAGAGTCTGGGTTCATCAACCTGCAACAGAAACAGTCCCAGTACACGAGTGCGAGTCCGCCTCCTCGTCGCGAGACCCGCGGTGTCCCAAACACAGAATAGTCCGGAGGGGACAGCTCGTTCAGATGAGTGTACTCCCGGTTTCTGTTAAAAACATAAAGTCAAGGTGTTCCTTTGAGAATAATTCGCTGAGGAAGAAGGCTTTGTTTGCAATGGAGCGAGCGTTGAGTCGAGCAATCCGAGTCGGTTGTGCCAGATCCAAGGCCGGTGCGTGCTGACCATCAGGGCAGCGCAGTGACAGGACGTGGTCACTATAGACCACCCGGCATGTAACAGTACACAGGACCCGTCCCGCTCACGTGGAGGGAAGTGTTGGAGCCGCCGAGTCGGAAAAATCCAGTCAGATTGGAGGGACGGAGACGCACCGGACGAGTTCACGCCAGATTCACGGACCGGAACCGACCGCAGGCACCACTCGTCCCAGACAGATCCGGAGCCGCTCGGACTTGGTAGATGCCCACGGTGTTTCCTCAGCCTGGCCCCGACGCCAGCCCTCCATCCCCGCTTCCTTCTCTTGCCGCGGGCTTAGCAACAGGTACTCCGGTGATGACGTGGAGCACTCAAAAACTGGAGGGAAAAACTCCGCGTACCTGGCCCAGGTAACACAAAAGTCTTTCATCTGCTCATTTATTCAAAATAGAGTGTGTCGATCATATTTAAAAGCAGCTGATTCACAGCTACTAGTTGTAAGGGCTGATAAGGCAACAAACATCACTAGAAAACACAAAATTACATTAGGGAGCAGGCAATGCCGAACACAGGCGCCATGTGCATGTGTGCACTGGTGAGAATCACTGGCAGACCACATGGGTGTTAGGAGTTACAGAATTGTAGTCCAAAAGACAAGGTCAAAAACAATACTTAGCTCAGAACACAGTTTAGATCAGATACATTAGAAATGAGCAATGCACTACAAATATAATACGCTAAACACTAGGAATACACTAGAAGTTCTGTACACTGAATACAAGGAATACACTAATAATACAATACACCGAACACTAGGAATACACTAATAGCACGATACAATACACACAAAGAAACTGACCAGTGGCACTCACACAAGGGGTGAAGACAAACTGTCTGGGTACAATAAACAAAAAGGAAAAACACCAGAAACCTCACACAGGGGTAAAGCTAATCTGGTTGGGTACAATAAACAAAGGGAAAAAGACCAATCTTTTTATTCTGATTTTGAACACGTTTTATGATAGACTTGCAAATTGAACAGTAACAGTTTAGTTATTGACAACAACTAATGCTTTAAGAAATGCTCAGTGCATTTTTCCTTGTTCCTGTTGTTTTCAGAGGAAGGACAAAAGAAAGAGATGAATTATGACTGCATCTTTGTCATATTTGTTTAACAAATATGTTTTGGCTTGAATTGATGATTTAGTAAATGTTCTCACACATTTATAAAGGAGTATAAATTATAATATGCACGATTCCATGCTGTTGTCAATAAACAACCAGCTCTTGAGTCTTAGCTATGACCTCTTGATTTTCCTTTTGTCTGTGAGCTGTGTTTGGTGAAAGCTAAACACTCAAACATTCTCCTCATGTAAAAATACAAAAAAAAAAAAAAAAAATACAGAAAATAGTGGATTATCTACATTTATATCCATATTGTTTAAGAAGCCTGTTGGTATTACAATTTCCTGTTATTCACATTTATTTACTAATAGAAAAAAATCACTTTCTAGAAAGAAGTAATCTATGCTTGAGAACATTTTATAGACTGGGTTACGGAATAGCCATTCATCAGTCATCCCATAGGTATTAAGAAGCTGATTGACCACTTGTGTAGTATATGGCAGGGTCATAATCTTACTACCATCATGTGAGGGAATTAACATGCAGTTGAAGTCCTAGTATGAAATGATGTGTGTTTATGTTGGGTGCTCAGGAGAATAAAACAGTAAAAAATGTTGTTTTGTCCCAGTTGGGTGCATATATTTACATTTAGTCATTTAGCTGACGCTTTATCCAAAGCGACTTACATTGTTCTACAGTAATTACCAGTGTTACAGCCACTGGAGGCAAAGTGGGTTAAGTGCCTTGCCCAAGAACACAACATCAGTATGTGGGGGAGAAAAATAATCAAACCGTCTACCTTCCGGTTGGAAGGACGACCGCTCTACCACTGAGCTACTGCCGCCCGTATATATATTTGCCAAAATGACCAGAGTATTATTTAACCTGCCTACGTATCTGCTTTGAGTTTTGTCATAACAATTTCTTCTTATTGATCAAAATTGCTGTTCCTCTGGATTTAAAAAGTTGGAGTAGTATAGTTGCCCCACCCATCCTTCTCCAAGTTGGCCTTTGTCAAAGGTATTTAAATGAGTTTCTTGGAGAAAAGGCAATATCAATTTGCAAAATTTTCAGAGGCAAAAGTACCTTTCTTTATTTACCTATACATTTAAGAGGTACAGGAACAACTTCAATAAGACAATTACATCCTATGAGGAGAATCATTGCTTCTGCCCAGAGATTATTCACGTCCTTTTAGATAATTACCTGTGCATTTTTCCGCTTTGGAGTGGTCTCATAGTAGGTAATTAGAAAAGGTATGCTTGAGACAAAGAAGATGACACCTTTGGCCGACAACAAAACAAGGGACACGAACTGACATGTAAAAACATGGTTTGGAATTGTCAAAACGTCAACTTTGAAAAGGCAGAGGCGACTGAGACCAGGAACATTTGTGATGAAAATGTACTGTAGTCTACAAGGAAGATACAGAGAAAACATTGGGACATATCTTCCAGATATAAACACAGGTATCTGGCAGAGATGGACGTTCATTGAGGGGTGTCCAAATCTGTTTTTACATATTTTCAGGGCAAAGACGGTGTTACAAGGACACAACGACAGTATGAATTGTAGAGAGAGCGGGAATCGAACCCACTACCTTCCTGTTGACCACTCTACCTCTGAGCCACTGCCGCCCCGTGATTGGTAGTTAATGGTTCAGCTACCAATTACTTTATACATTCAGATTGTTATTTTTAACCGTTGCACCCTATACCATAAAGAGAAAGGCACATGTGTTTCTTATGCAACAGAGCAGCGTGTCCATCTATGGGTCATAGCAATGCACAGTGTTCTAAATGGGTACGCCTAAGTACAACTCTTGTAACTAGACCCACAGTCCAGTCAAAGGCAAGAAGTGCATTTCAAAACATCTACTATAGAAGAACTGTTTCAAGATTTAAACTTACAAACTAAACTAGCTCCTGCTCTGGTTGTAGACCAGAAAGCCCTTAGCAGAGGTCCCCAAACTCCATACTCTTGGATGGACATAGTCAAATGCTTTCTCCAAATCCGCAAAGCACATGTGGACTGGTTGGGAAAATGCCCATGAACCCTCCAGCACACAGGTATAGAGCTGGTCCAGTTTTCCAAGACTGGGACAAACAACGCATTGTACCTCCTGAATTCAGGTTTGACTATAAGATGAATTCTCCTCTCCATTACCCTGGCATAAACTTTTCCGTGAAAAAAAAAAAACTACAGGAAACGTTGACCGCTGTAATTGCAAACAAAGGCTACTGGACCAAATACTAACATTGATTTTCTCAGGTGTTCAAATACTTATTTGCAGCTGTCATATACAAAATAAAATCATACATTGTGATTTCTGGATATTTTTTTTATTATTATGTCTCTTACAGTGGACTTGCACCTATAATGAATTTCAGACCCCTCTATAATTTCTAAGTGGGACAACTTGCATAATAGCAGGGTGTTCAAATACTTATTTTCCTCACTAAATATATATATATATATATATATATATATATATGATGTTAATGTATGCGTGATAAATTACTCTTGGATTAGGATGGATGTGTATGGGAGATTTTTATTTAAATTTTTGTATTTTACAATGCTCATATGGCTCAAACAGTGACTTTTCTTTTATATATATATATATATATATATATATATATATATATATATTATTTTGCTGGCTCTGACAAATTTGCTGAGAACAAACAGCTTTTGAAATTTCAAACACCCACAACTAAAGAGCAAGATTGTTTCAAGTTTTTTTTTTCTTGGATTAAACATAAAATTTAATAAAATCATGTATATTCAAGCTGATTATTGATCTTTTGGCAGAACTCTTCATTTGATCCAGGCTCACTTGTGGGAATGTGGGATTCATGCAAAGAAAAATCTGAGATTATTTGATGTGTAGCTTTGATTGTGTTCTTTTTGTGTAAAACCAAAAAAAACACAGGAATAAAGTATGTAGTTGCGCCATTTTCGGAAACACTATAGTGTCACAATGGTCTTTATCAGTACAGTGCGTTAGTTGTGTAAGTATCATGTTATGTGAATACGAGTCTGAGTAGGTCGTAAAAAAGTAGACTGCACATTTTCCATAATTATATTTTATGACTGTGATCGAAACAGGATTTGCATAGTGCGACTTGTTATGGTGGTGACATAAGAAAGTCTTATCTTGCCTCAAGCCAGAGTGAAGTATGTAAACTTTTTATGATGAAAAACGTAATAGTTGCGTTTTAAAAAAAATAAATTTGGCAGTCAGGTGAGAATTCTAAAGAGCACTTGGAAGTAAAAGGTTAAAGCAACACTATGTAACGTCTTACCCCAAACTCTAGAGCCTAAAAATAATTGCAATAGTTACTTTTCTTAAAACAAGGAAAAAAACTAATTTAAAGCAGCCACAGTTTGTAGTTTTGTGTCCTATTTTTTCACCTTATTAACAATATCAGAACTATTTGGCAGTTTGAAGAAACTACTTACAATCAGCTGATGGGTTTAGTCCATATCCTCTTCATATCCCCTGAGCTGGACTGCCATCTAAGACTGCACCCCAGCCCACAAGGGATGTGTTAGCATCCTGCAGCGACAACATGGACCTAGAGTGGGACCCAAAGTCAGAAACTGAGGTCTAAACCACATGGGTAGGGTACGAATCCCTTGGCGCATAACTCTTATTTAACTAGGAATTGATTCTTGGATAAAATACCCTGGCTTTGAGCCACAACTAAAAATGGTCTCAGGCCTAGAATTCTCTGATAGTATAAAAACTTTCTGGCTTAGCCTGATGTTCTTTCGGGTAACCAGAATGGATTTGACGCGTGCAGGATTTCTATATAGAAAAAAGCGTCCCAGTTGTCTGACTGAGACAAATATGTAATATTTTGTTGGAGACCCAAAACGCCATTGGCAGCTGATAAAAAACAGCAGGCCCTTGGGGGCTCTGTTGCCAAAAAAAATGTCTTCATTCTCTGTAGGAATTTTTTACACCCCCTTGCCCCCAGAGAGGGCAGACTACTACGATCCTGGGCGTGCAGCCTCAGGACTTCATCTTGGCAGAGATGACGGTCTGCTCATCCGGTCTCCTAGTAGCGGACTGAGCAGTGCAACGAGCAGTTCATACTGTCGTTGTGTCCTTGGGCAAGACACTTAACCCACCTTACCTCCAGTGGCTGTAACACTGGTAATTACATTAGAACAATGTAAGTCGCTTTGGATAAAAGCGTCTGCTAAATTAATAAATGTAAATGATTCACCACACTCTTTTTTGGGGGGCTTCACGCCTTAAAGAAGCCTAGTATTGGATATTAGATTATTTGGATATGATTCGAGGTTTGCTTGAGCATACACAACACAATGTGGTCCTTTAAGACAAAGAAACCTGAAGAAGTTTTTGCGTCACATGTATTTATTACCTCCAGGTGCCCTCACACCCAGAGAGTGCTAGTTAAAGGTAAGTGACTCTATAGGCTTCCTTTTGTTCAGACTTTATTTCTGCATCAGCCCGAGGCACTGCTCATTCTTTGGCTCCAAATATATGTGTCTGCACATATTAGGACAGACAGGCTGCAGTTTTAAATTCCCACAGTGAGCTTCATTCTTCATGAACTGTATGCCTGACTACTGTGTTTACTTGCTCATTCCGGTTAAGCCTGCTCCGATTTGTTTAATTGCTGTAATTGATAAAACGTCAAAGTTATTATTACAAGTACATCTTCGGGCTATTCAGCTATGCTGTCTGACTGTAAAATGAGCAGTGATGGCTCCTACTCTGCTTTCCCAGATTGAGGCCTGCACATGGGAGTGTTCTTTTATGTCAGCACCTGGAGATAAGCTTTTTGATTTGGCTGCACTCTTCACTCCTGATACAGTCTTTTGACATTCAACATTTTTTCTGGAATACTAGATTATTCTTTTTCCTTAAATCTCCAATTTTTACTGAGGACTTTGTGTCATAGGTTAATGAAACATGCTGCACTCAAAGGCAATGTTTATTTTATAGGTGGATGCCAAAAGTCAACCTCAGTTATGTGTTTAATAGTGAAGATAATATTGTATTGCTTAGTTTTCTGGTTATTCTTCTCGTGTTCTGTTATATTATGTACTGCTATCATGTTGTTTGATGTACAAAAGACACAGAATAACATCAGATTTGAACACTTGTATTTTGGAGCTACAACTAGCATCTGGTTCTGTAATTCAACAACAACAACAACAGCCACTCTTAGCTTTAAGCACTACACGTTGGCTTCAAGTGCAAGCAACCTTTTTTTTGTTTGAATACAAAAACAACATCAGGTGCTGTTTGGTTTAAGTGCAACAAAGAAAAACAAACAAAATGACAATAACAACTCTTTGCACAGACATTTGATGACTTTGACATTACCAAAGTTGTGCCTGAAATTGACCAGAAAATTGACTAGACATAACTTGTGTGACTCTGAAACGTGACTGGATAAAGTGACTCTTTGGGAGAGTGCTGCAGCCCGTCATTGAGATCAGAGGAGAAAAGGTCTAGTTTTGTCTGAGAAGAAGTGAGCTTTTCAACTACATGAACAGCAATCTCCTCTGAAGTCTCAAGTTAAGCCCATTCAAATGATAACTAATATTGCTTAACCATATATCCTCCTTCAAACAATCTCCGTCAAAATACTTGCATACAAACAAAGTTGAGCCACATCCGATTTGTCAGTTGAGACATCCACAACCAAGGAGATGTATTCGGCTTTCATCAAACGAGTAACAGTCTTGAAAACATCTGTGTCGAAAACATCAACGTGTCTTGCTATTTTCCGACGACTCTTAGAGCCTAGTGGAAACACATTGTTGAAGCTGCCGTGAGTAGTCCTGAGGTGCCTCCGCACGTTATAGTCCTTGTTAACTGAGCAGATGTCATAATACCCAAGGCGCAAAGGATTACCTTGTGCATTGGCCGTGTGTGAATATCTATCAGTACATTTTTTATTGAATCTTCAATTTTTGCACAGAAAATAGTGGTTAATAAAAACCTATATTTATTAATTATGGGTAAATCAGCTACCAGTTAGTGGTCCAATTAGCTTGCCGGGCCAGAACGCAGGCCGCCTCTAGAATACGTCTGCACTAAAGTTCAAAATAATGTTCTAGAGCAACTTTTACTGTATTCTTGTTTTTGACAAATAGAATGTTTTTCACATAAATCACCAAGAGTTCCAGATCATTTTAATTGGAAGAGGCAGCAAGCAGCAGTCGGGAGTTGAAAGAACTGAGGCCGACAAGGTTGCCAAATACTACAAGCCCTTACTCGGACAGAACTCACACAGAGAAGATGTGTTTCATCTGGTATGTAGGTCAGAACGCAGAGTTTACATGAACCAGATGCACATTGCTATTCTACATATTACAGCCATTAAAACAAAGTGGAAATAGAATATAGGCCTATGGCACAAAAGCAATGTAAATGGTAAAGGTGGTGTCTGTCAGTGGCTAGGGGCACTATAAAAGAGTGTGTAGGATTTATACTAAATAAGTGCATACACCCAAAAGCCAAAATGTGCATGTGCTACAAAATAACCAGATTATTAAAATCATGTGTACACCTACATGTTCTCCCTGTCCTTGTGTGTTTTTCTTTCCAGGCACTTCAGTTTCCCCGAGCAACATAAAAAAAACATGCTTGGTGCCGCAATTAAGATAACATAAGATAAGAAAACCTTTTATCAGTCCCGCAATGGGGAAATGCCATTTTGCAACAGCAAGGGTACAGCGGAGAAATATTCAAAAAGAGTATCACACAAGTAAAAAGCCAACCTGGCCACAACATAAATTAAATTAAAAACAATTCTAAGACAAAAAGGTAATCATACATAAAATAGGCTATACATGAGTAAAATTAAACAAGGATAAAATAAATAAAACTATGATAGATTATACATTAGGATAAGGAAAACATTGCTAGAACCAGGGAAACTAAGAGTTAACTACACAGAAGTGGATTAAAGAAATGCAAAAACAAAATGAACAAGGCAATGTATTTGTACAGTACAGATGTGAATAAATAGTATTAGCAGTGTTTATTGTAGAGTGTGACAGCAGCAGGAAAGACCTGCAGAATCTCCCCTTCACACACCGAGCCTGGAGCCGTCTGTCACTGAAGCTGCTCTCCAGAGCTAACAGGGCATCCTGCAGGGAGTGTGACTTATGGTCCAGCGTAGACAACAGTTTTGCTGGTACTCTTTTGTCACCCACCTCCCACACTGAATCCAGAAGACAGCCCAGGACAGAGCTAGGCTTCATTTAGCAGACGCTTTTATCCAAAGCGACTTACATTGTTCTACAGTAATTACCAGTGTTACAGCCACTGGAGGCAAGGTGGGTTAAGTGTCTTGCCCAAGGACACAACGACAGTATGAACTGCGGGGAGAGCGGGAATCGAACCACCTACCTTCCGGTTGAAAGACGACAGCTACTGCTGCCCTGAACGTAATAATCAAAAATTCACCCTTCCAGAGTTGTCACGTTGTAAAAACTTAGCTCTAGAGACCAGAGACATCTTTTGTAACAGATTTTTACACCCGTAATGTCGCCATTGGGTTTCTCCTAACATTTCTGCTTTTGGAGCCTGCCCTCTGCTGGACAGAGGTATATTGCTGTATTTTGCCGTATGGCGGCGCCCTTACTCGACGACCATTTAGGAAGTTCCATGGGAGACGGGATTACTAAATTAACTTGCTGTATTCATCAAAACACAAACCCATGTTAATAAGACCATGTTTTTATAAGAAATTAATGTATTTTGGTGATAGTTGATATGTTAATTTAAGGTTTTGTACATTTTATTTGGACAGCTAATTTTTCTGTTGGCTTAATATGTGTGCAGCATAGTGTGCAGCCTTCTTATGTCCTGTTCTCATTTCATAGGGAGCTAGTGTGCCTGCTGTATGTGGAGCAGTGGCGGATACAGAACGTCATTATTGGGTGGGCCTGGTGAATTAACGGAGGGGCCTTGGGTTAATTTATATTATACACATGATTCCCGGGCTCCATATTATAGAGCTTTAAATTCACATGCGCGCGGATGCGGCGATCCGTTCCATGTGCGGTGCGGTGCAGAGATCGTTTCTGCACCGAGTCTATTTCTGCACACGCTGAATTAAAGTGACAGGCTGATGCATGTTTCGTGGTCAAAATTAACACAGATTGACATGAAAATATAATAATCTCACCATAAATGTGTTTAATTAAACAAAATGTAGTAATCTCACCATAAATGCATTTAATTTTATTTAACAAATTAACAAACCTTTTTTTTTTTTTTTACGTTTTTTTAAATAAAAGTTTTGTCTAACTTCTGGATTTGAAATACAAATAGTGAGTATGTGTTTGTGGTAGCCTACAATCATGGATCAGTCACGCACTGCACACACGGAGCACATGTTTCACAGTGTAACAGTGGCATTATGCCACTTTTAAGTCAGTGCTCGCACAGAGCGCCCGTGCAGAAAAAAAAAATCACAAGAGAACGAGCTGATTCTGTGTTTTAAAAAGAATCATGACAGAAGAAAACAGGTAGGTATGATTTTTGTTATATATTCACAAGGAAAACTACCAAATGCTATCAAAATTTTTTTACTGGTGTTCAGGTCACACACAGATCACATCAAATCAACACGTGCAAATCACATCAAGTAACTTAAATACCATAATATATACTCAGTTATATTTCGAGACACAGAGCCAGAAGTGTATTCACAAAACGTAAACAAACGCCAAAGGAGACGTGAACATTATACAAAGTGGGCAGACCAGGTCCGTGTGTATTTTGGTCATTTGATTTTCTACTTAAAAAGAAATAAAGAGAAATGAAAAACGGTTTAAGCAAGCTTCATATTCACCAGGAGATCAAAAAACTTAAAGTAGACTAATTATGGGGAAATAATTATTGGGAAAACTTAACTTATATACATTTTATTATAAATGTGGGGTTGGATTTTTCTCATTATTTATTTATTTTTTTCTGAATGGCCTAGAATAAAATAAGTAGGCTAAAAAATTGTGTTATATTTTATTCCATGTCATTGTAGATCACAGGTTAAAGTAAAATTCAAATGGCGTTTTATTGACAAAGTTGTCAAGTCTGCTTTGTCAATAACATGCAGCAGCCTGAAAATATAATATATTTTTATTTTATTATTAATTTAATTAATTAATGTTTTAATTATTATTATTATTATTTTATCTTGCAAGCACCACTAGCAAAAAATTCGCAGGATTAATAAACTCTTTTGAACTCTCCGTTTGTCCGTTGTTGTGCAGTACAGAAGGGTTGAAAGGGTCGTTTCAGCGCAGCCCACACATTCAAACAAATATTAAAGCATAATCTAATTGTTTACCCATAAACATAAATACGAAAAATCCAGCAAAATTTTCGTTTTCCGTTTTTTAAACAAAACGAAAAAACGATAATAAAACAGTTTCTCATTTCTCTTTATTTCTTTTTAAGAACATAAATTAACAAACAAAAACAGGTCTCATAAAACTCATTAAAATCTTTGCTACACTGAAATAACTCAAACCATCCTTTCAGAAACAGCAGTAATGCCACGGCGGGCCAGCATAAAAACACACACGCTACCTACCTGAGCTCTAAACCTGGCGGAGTCTTCTGGGCTTTGAGTTGAAAACGTTGATTATGTCATCATAATCCGAACTGTCAATAAGTTCTCTTTCAAAGGACAGAAGTGCCAAGTTGTTCAGGCATCCAGTCAGCATGGATGACCTAAGGCGCGTTTGGTTCCTGTTTGTTGTGGAGAAAAGTCTCTCTACGCTGTAGGATGTTAAAGGCAGTGTTATGATGGCCCTCAAAAAACCATTGATGTTGGGGAAAATGTCGGCAGGGCAGTTATCCAGTATTTCCATTAATGTGGGGAAGTTCTCCTTATCCATTTTCCGTCTTATGTGCTGGATGAATACAGCATGTTCAGCATCAGGAATGTCAATGCCATACAAAGCACATGGATCATTTAAAATGTTTTTCACTCCAAAAGTGGCAGATCCAGGTGTGAAAGAGGCAGAGGCTCTCATTACACCGTAGGTGTCGTCTTTAAACCTGCAGTTTAACTCGGTTATCTGTTGATCAATGATGCAATTCCACAGGGCCTTTAAATCCTCATTGCTTCTGACGGCCGAGGTCTTTCCCAGCGTTGTGGTGACAACAGAGTCATGAAACTTTGAAGGCAGCTTGCGTTCACGAGAAGCAACCACGTCCCAGTTAGCTATCTCGTGCTTTTCCATCAGCTCTTCTGTCAGTCTGAGCACTTCAACAAAGTCACCCTTCGAATCCTCTCGGAAAGTTGCATATGTAGCTTTAAGTGTTTCAATGAGTGAAATACAGTCCGTCACACATAGCGTTGAACTCTGCAGCCCCTTGGTGGCAAAATCGCTGTTTTCAAACAGTTTGCAAAACGTTAAAAGCATGAAAACAAACTTTTTCGTCTGCACCTGTTGCATCAGCTGGTCTGCTTCGATTTTACTTTGTCCACTAGTTTCGGAAAATCCAGCCAGAGCCTCCAGCAAGCAACTGCAAAATCTTATGCACTGACCCGGATTTTGAGCTCCATCTGGTATCACATGAACGCTCCAGCTCCATAACCTGGCGGTTGGGATGCATCTCTTTTGTACCTCTATCAAACAAGAGTGCCGATGGGCCCCAGTAAAGAAGCTGTGTATTTGATTAACGGTGTCAAAAAAAGTACTCACATGCAGGGACGTACTGGGACTGAAATTCAGCCCGGGACTTTAAGACGGAGAGGCCTTTTTACGCGAGTGCCCTTGGTGCACGAGCAGGATTTTTTGCAGTTATTTTCATTCTAATAGTGTTTTTATGGTATAAAGACAATCAGATTACGCTGAAGACCTTCAAGAAACTTTAGGATAACACATGCCTCCTCAGGTTGTATAAGCAAGTCCACTGCACTGAACACAACCAAAACCTAATCTCAAACACATAAGTCACACAGTATACTGCGAACTACCAGCATGTGTACAGTCAGTCGGAGTGATAAAATAGTTACAAATACTCACACCCACTCATACTCAAAAACTACAATGCAGTCCCATACAATAGAGATTTTTTTTTTTTTTTGTGTGTGTGTGTGTGTGTGTGTGTGTGTACTCTCAACTCTCCCTGCCTCAGCTTCCCCTGTGCTGGACCCTGCCTCTGCTGGACCCTGCCTCTGCTTACTGATTGTACAGCTACATAACATATGCATGAGAAGAACATGAGTAATAAATATGACAAAGAATAATACATTTTCTAATTAAATCTGTGCTTCAGTCAGGTTATTATCTAGTATGTGGAACTATTGGCATTTTATCCTTTATGTAAATATGTAACATTGTGCTGTATTTTTCTATTTTTGTGTGCGTGTTCTTCATAAAGCTTTGATTGATTGATTGATATGCCTAATATGATTGCCTACCCAGCCCTGCACACTGCCCCTCTACCTGTCTGTTTCCTGCTCTTCTCCTCCTGCTGCTCCTATTCCTCTCTTCTCCTCCTCTCTCCTCCTGCTGTTGCTCCTCCTAAAACTGTCCTACCTCACATCACCAGCAATCTTTGGAGAAGTTTACTCGACTCTGCAACTCTGTCTATGACTCCATCGTTGTCTAAAGTCATTAGGATCTCTTTCTCTGTGCACATTAGCATGAATGCCTCAAGACGCTCCTGTGTCAGCACCCTTTTCAGTGCAGAAAAGGTCCGTTAATTTGGCACATTTAGCTGCCTCTTGTGCCAACATTTTTTTCTTTTTCATTCTTATTTTTTCGGCCCCACCCATTTCTTTCTCTTCTTTCCTTCGTTTCGACATTTTTACCGTCTGTCTCTGTTGAATTCACACAAACTCAAACCTAACAAAGTAAACTCCTTTGATCGGCGCCTTTGAACCAATCGGATGTCAGGAAATACGAGGATCAGTCCAAGTTGGGAGGGGCCGCTCGTATCCCCCCTTAAGATTGGAAGTATTGTTTGGCCCAGTCTGAAACACACACACACACACACACACACACACACACACACACACACACACACACACACACACAGCTGCGTTCCGCTGCAGCTGAGCGGCCGGCCACAGGCCGGTACGGTAGCGTATCATATAAAATAAATAATAATAAAAAATTTGACCACCGGCCGATTCGGCCTGAAATGGACCGGCCGTTCGGGATTGTTCCCGGTATTCCCGATTGCCAATCCGTCCCTGCTCACATGTCCGGACGCTTTGGCGGCGGCGCAAAGCACTAAGTTTAGCCGATGAGAATTGCAATGCACATAGATGGCTTTAGGAAATGTTCTTTTCATAATAAACTGTACCCCTCCCTTGTGCCCCGACATGACCGATGCTCCATCGAAACAGAAACCGACGCAGAGAGCAGGATCCAGTTCGAGTGGTTGAAGGACCTCCAGGATTTTCTGTGATATCCCTTGCGCTGACAGATCTGCGCCCTCAACAAAGCCCACCGCCCGCTCTTTGATAATTTCATCCATGTATGAATCGCACACACACTGCAACCAGCTCACGTTTAGCTAAATCCTTATACTCATCAGAAAGAATGGCAAAATATTGCCCATGCAGTTCAGTCTTTATTTTACGGAGTAGGATTGATGCTGCAGCTTCAAGCAGCTCATCCTGGATGTGGTGGCTCATGAATGTGGCGTTTCGGGGCAGCTTGTTCATTCGATTTTCAATTTCTGGAGCATATTTTGACATGAACTTGAAGAGCTCTAAGAAATTACCTCTATTAAGTGCATCCTCGGTTTCTCTGTGGCCTCTGAGTGGTATTTCCAGCTTGGCACATAACATGGCAATGTCCAACACAACTTTAATATGCTCCCTGTTTGGCTCCACAAGTGACGGCATATCACCGTGCAGCTGGTTCAAAACTGTCCCGCGGCTTTGCTGTGCATGGCTGACCATGTACGATTTGTGCTTAGTTAACGCCATAGCATGGAGCTTGCTTGCTTCATGTTTGTCACAGGCTTCTCTGAGATGTTTCCAGTCCTTGTAGCCATCTTTAATAAAAGCAAACTCTGTGTGCATCTCCGGAAAATGTTTACACGCCTTGCAAAACACAGCATCCCATTCTTTGCTGTATTCAATCCATTTGAATTTCTCATACCAGTTGCTGTTGAATGAGCGTGGTTTTCCACTTATGATAGTAGACGGAAATGTTGACAGCTTTGGCTGAGTGGCCGGTTCCTCCAATGCCGATAGATCCGATGGCGTAGCGGTTGTCTCTTTGGATGCTGGTGGCGGTCTGTGGCGGTGGAGTGCAGTGTCAGCAGCCTTCATGCTAACATGGCTCGATGAAAATAAGCCACTAAAGTTAAGTGTCTCACGACCAACCTCCTCCTCCTCCTCCTCAGGTAACGTTATGACATGGTCCAGAATTTTGTCATCATCTAGACATGGTCTTTTTAAAAAGTGCGGCAATGATAGCTGTTTAGCCATAGCTCAGTTATTAGTTTGCCGCGAAAACGTTCCTGCGGTGTTGCGTGATAGCATCACTGGACTGACACGTGATATGCCGACATAATATTTTTATTTTGTAGCTATTTTTCGTAGCTACTGTACTTAAATGTCCTCTGGAAACTATTAAGCTTAAATTATTTATTAATTTGTTATTATAATTTTTTTTTTTTAATTAATCTGATTGGGTGGGCCAACAGTCAGTGCCAGTGTTTTATTTTTATGTTTACTCTGTAAAACGGTTTTATTTGTGTATTATAAAGCTATGTAGTTACTCCACTGTCATTAATGTGAATTTAAAACACGTTTATTGTTACATAGCAAACATACACTGTAAACCCTAATAAGTTGACAGAACTCAAAAAATATTTTGTAACAGATTACACAAAAACATTTAAGTGATGTTTCTAAATGTTTTAGGTTTACATAAAATAAAAATTACATTTTCAATTGCCTTAAATTATCTCAATGTTATCTTATAAATATTAATATTTTTCAAATTATAATTAAGGAGTAATTCACTCAAATTTTTCAGTTTTTCAACTCAAATAATGTGGGAAATGCACTCAAAATTTTCAATATTTTTCAACTCATATAATGTGGGAAATACACTTAATACATAAAACTCTTAATGTGGGACATGCACTCAAAATTAATTCTAAACCGAAATACTGATGTCGGCCCACTACACAATCAGCTAATTATGTTAGAAACCATGAAAGTGACACCACAGTGGCAAATTAACAACTTTTTTTATTTAATACAATGCACTTTTTAAAAGCCATGAATCAAAGGAGCAGCAGTCAAAACGTGCTCATGAAATTAAAACAAAAATAAAAATTACCTCAAAAAACAAAATGTATTTTAAAGTACAATATGTGTAATAACACATTCAAATAAAGTACTGGTTGTACTTCAACTGGCAACATCAAGTTAGTGCATCAAGGTATAGGCAATGTATTAAATATGAGGTAGAACAGGCAAACATTGTCAGATCATAAATCTGAGGCAGAACAGGCAAACATTGTCAGATCTTAAATCTGAGGTAGAACAGGCAAACATTGTCAGATCTTAAATCTGAGGTAGAACAGGCAAATTATCACATTTGTAAAAAGGGGGGGGGGCTTTCTCAATACTCAACTCAAATAATCCATCATCAGTGATTCACTCATTAAACAAATCATTCTTCAGCGTCATTAAACGTCCTTTCAGTGGTTTGTTGTCCTCAAGACACATCACAACTTTTTGGATAAATGTGAATGTAAGTTCAAGATTCTTTGGGTACTGTAGGTCTAGTGCATAGACGTACCCAAAGAGCAGGAGAAATGACTCAGCCAGAGTAATGGGACCACTCACAAGTATTTCATCCTCCACCACAATACAGATGCTCTCAGGGCTGAAGAGGGCCGCATCAATAGTGTCATTCGTGACGACTGTCAGGAGAGCCACCGGAGTGTCAGTGAGGTCAGGACAATCAGCTGACTATAAAAACACAAATAATACTTGAATGAGTTCAGCTCATCAAGGATACAAATCATGGTAATGATGTCTAGACATTACTGTCACTTTGCACTTAGACTGCAACTAAGCTGCATGTTTAAACTATTTTCTTTACATATGCTTATCTTACACTTGTCTGCAAATAATCTGTTAATAATCTGTTTCTGAATCATGCAAAGTAAAAAATTCACCTGAAGGTCATAAATCCTCATGAACTTGGCTAGCTCCTCCGCTATCTTGCCAGTCTTGGTGGCCTTGTCTCTGAACAACGTAATAAGTTTCGGTGTGTGTCTGTCCAGCTCCTTAGAATTGATTGCACAGGTTAACGTTGTTGATTCGGTGGAACTCTGCAAACACCTGTACATGGACAGAATTACACAGAAATGCACAAAGATGAATTAGGAACAGAAATGTGAATGTAGGGCAAGGGCAATTCTATTAGGGATGAGTCAGAACCAAGGTCAAAATAGAAAGTTAATTGTCATTCATTTAAAAACAGTCTGTATAATGTTATCTAAAGGAAATTAATCTAATAAACCTCTGTATACTTTGTTGTTTGTGAATGGAAAAAATATGTCACAGCGTGATGTGTTGTCAACTTTTACATCTGCCATTTGCTTTTTGGTGAATTTATTGAAAATTTAGATTATTAAAACAGTCATTTAAATATTGGAAAAATCAATAATGATAACACACTCACATTATGTTGTTTAGAATTGTTCGTTACAGGCTATCACACACACCCCTCGACAACGTAAAATATTTACTGCGTAACGCAGACATTTATTTAAATATATAATGTTATACTCAAGTACGCACAGGCTTTAACGACGATCAGCGAAAACAATGAGCGAAAAAAAAACGTCGGGAAGCAGGGATAACGTTATGCTTTCGGACTCTGCCAGATAATAATACAAATGGATCTTCCTCAACCGTCAATATCCCGGGAAAACATGCATTATGGGTAATGTAGTTCTTCCAGGAAACCCGCTGATAACGTTACACTGTTGTAAAATGAACTAAGTAACGTAACTTAACGTTAACGCGTTTGTCACATTCAACAACTTTTAAAATTACAATTAATTAGTTTGTAAATATTTTATATATATATAATATATAAAAAACGTTAGAGTTACTTACCAAATCAGGGCTGATGATAAGACAGCGCTTAAGAAAATGAGAGTAATAAAACAAATGAAAATAACTGAGGTGGTGGTGGTTTGAAGAGGGGGGATAAAAGTAAGCATTCCAAACGAATTAAAACAATTAAAAACTAATTAAACTGTGTTCCATATCGACTGGCCAAAACTTCACCCGCATCAGGCAAATTCAAGATGGCTGACTCAACTTTTCAGCGGGAGCGATAAGACCCAAAACGTCATGACGTCGATAACGTCATGACGCTACTAGATGGTTCCTAAACTTTTTGAGCGTTACACACTAATTAGCGCTAAAATACTGAGCCCTATTCAATTAAAGTGACACAAATCTCAACAGAGCTGAAAACTTTATAGTTTGGTCAACTGCATAACGACATTTGACTGTTATGAACTTATTAGTTATGAGCTAGTACAACTGTTTGGGATTACAGTGTATAATTGTTAGCTCCCCCCTCTGAGTGGCGCGTTGTAAGCTGCAGAGGGTGTGCCTGCTGTATGTGGAGACATACTAAGTATTTTATATTTGTCACAGAAGTAAAATCTAGCACCTCCACACTCTGTCCTGTCTTTTGTATATGGCTTGACAAAGAGTTAGCTGCTGTTACAAGAGCCTGCGCTGACCCTTCCTCTAAAGGACATCTGTGTTGTGAGTCCAGTTCAGTTTATTGTTTAGGTAAACACCCAGGCTTATAAGAGTCATCTCTCTCAATGTCCGTTCCCTGGACACTGGTGAGGGGACAACAGACCGCCAGCAGAAATCCCCCATCTCCTCGGTTTTTCACGGCGTTGATCAGGAGGTGATTTTTGCTGCAACGAGTCCACAAAGTCCTGCGTTAGTCTTCTGTACTCCGCGTTGTTGTCCTCGGTTAATCAGGCCAACAATCACAGACTCATCAGAGAACTTCTGCAGAATACAGCTGTATGTGTTGGGTCTGAAGTCTGCAGTGTAGAGGGTGAAGAGGAAAGGGATCAGACACGCTTGGCTCTCAGAAACCGTTGCTGGTTTTTGAGGTAGTCCAGGACCCTCTCTGCCAGTTGATGGTCCACACCTGCCCTCTTCAGCTTGTCTTTCAGAAGCACCGGCCTGATGGTGTTGAAAGCACCATCAGAAAAATACAAAAATTCTCACAGAGCTTCTTCAGGTGAGCAAGAGCATGATGTAACAGGAAGATGACGGCATCCTCCACTCTCATGTTGGGTAAACTGCAGCGGATCCGTGGATGAGCCCACCTTGGAATCAGAGGTGTCCCAGGACCAGCCTCTCCAATATCTTCATGAGGTGTAAAGTCAGAGCCACTGGTCTGAAGCTGCTGAGGTCAATGGCGTGCGGTGTTTTAGGCACTGTGTCATGGCCGGGGGCTCAGGAACAGGGACAGACTCCAATGCAGACCACAGAATCCAATAAAACGTAGAACAGAAATTTATTTTATTTTTTACAAGTCCAGTAGACAACTTGCACGGGGAGACACGTAGGAAAGGCTTGGGGGGAACAGATACGGCGGGTCCGGCCCTTGGACATTGGTCGGCCGCACGGGGCGCTAGGGAAGAAAAGTGGTGTCGGATCCAGCCCTCTAAACTACTGGCTGGACAGGACGCTCGGGGGATGTCTGATGAGTCGGGTCCAGCCCTCTAACACTGATCGGCCGGACGGCGCTCGGGGAACACTGGTGAGTCGGGTCCGGCCCGCTAAAACTGGTCGGCCAGACGGGGCACTCGGGGCACAGATGCGGCACGTCCGGCCCTCGGAACTGGTCGGCCGGACGTGGCGCTAGTGGAATGGGAAGATGCCGGGATAGGCACCAGGGGGGGAAAAAATTGTGCCGGGACGGGAACACACGGACGGGACTTGCAGATGGACGGACTCAGGACCAGGTAGGGACGGAAACTCTGGACATGGCAGGGACAAAAACTCTGGACATGGCAGGGATAAAAACTCGGAACCATGGCAGGGACGAAAACTCGGAACCATGGCAGGGACAAAAACTCGGAACCAGGCTGGGAGGACAAAAACACAAGACCAGGCTGGGAGAACCAAAAAACACAAAACCAGGCTGGGAGAACAAAAAACACAAGACCAGGCTGGGAGGAACCGGACGGGGCAGACACGGAAGGCGAGGGGAAAGGACCGGAACAGTGCTGGGGCTGACACAAAGACTCTGGAAACAGTGCTGGGGCTGACAAGAAGACTCTGGAAACAGTGCTGGGGCTGACACGAAGACTCTGGAAACAGTGCTGGGGCTGACAAGAAGACTCTGGAAACAGTGCTGGAGCTGACAAGAAGACTCTGGAAACAGTGCTGGGGCTGACACGAAGACTCTGGAAACAGTGCTGGGGCTGACACGAAAACTTCTGGAAACAGTGCTGGGGCTGACACGAAAACTTCTGGAAACAGTTCTGGGGATGACACAAAGACTCAGGCAAAAAGAAAAAGAAAAAAATGCAGGGCTCAGGAACAGGGACAGACTCCAATGCAGACCACAGAATCCAATAAAACATAGAACAGAAATTTATTTACGAAGAACAGATGCATACAAAAAATTCCCAAAAAAAACAAAACTCTCCCAGAATGGAACACACAGACAAAAATCCAGAGATAACAAGGAATACAAAAACCACGGACTAGGAATTTACACAAGAAACAAAAAGGAACAGAGACAAGACTTACGGGGGACAAGGACAGGGACAAGGACAAGGACAAGGACAAGGACAAGGACAAGGACAAGGACAAGGACAAGGACAAGGACAAGGACCTGGTGCTGAGGGGGAGGACAAATAGGTATAAATAGACACAGACAACAAGGGACAGGTGAAACACATTAGGGCGGAGCAGGTAATCACACAGGAGGGAAAGACACCAGGAAGTCAAGCAGCGACACAGACAAGGGCAAGACATTTCAAAATAAAGTCCATGAAATACAATAAACTGGAAACAATATAAAACAGACATAAAACTTGACACACTGGAACCATGCAGGAGGTGTTATAGAGCTCCATTACAACCCTCAGCTCATGGCTCATGTTAAAGACGGGCTCCATAATTCCACACAGTTCATCTGCGCAGGAGCCTGTAACTGATGCTTTCTGATTGTTAATTTATTTTAGCCTCATTTTGGCTCTTTGTGTTGAGTAAAATTAACAACATTCTTAAATAAAATACCACAGCATTATGAACAAATAAACTTTTTATACTTTAATCTGTGGCTGTTTTATAAGAATTGAGGCTTTATTGACAGACATGACTCAAGGCCCAGGGACCAAATGCAGACCTTTGTAATCTTTGATTTGGCTTTCCAAGGTGGTAGGTGATACTTTTGGCACTTTGCTCAATAATGAAAAAAGACAAAAGGCACTAAACTATTCTAAAGATATGTAATAGGGAACAATTCCAAAAGACAGAATGACACTAAACAGGCGTGACTATTTTTAACAAGGAAAAATTAGGCTTAAAATTACAAAGTGGAATTCAAATGAATTTACATAAATAATGGAAATTAATGTTAAAAACAAACTAATGTGATAAAAACTCAAATGAAGATGAAACCTTACACTCAAAAAGGTGTCACAATCATGTCTTTTTTCTTTTGTAATTCATTTGCCTTCAAAGCTTCACAATTCTATGTTAAATAATTAGGGTGTTGTCTTGGCCCAGCTCTATTGGATAGTAGCACATGTAACTGGAGTGGCTCCAAAAGGGGAAGGTTCATACCAAGCACAGGTGCTACAGGAAGACACATAAAAGGTTGCGCTGGGCGGAGACTGTTTAAAGGCTCGAAGGATTGGGGACTACACACATCTAACACGATCTGGAGAAGAATGCAGCGTTAAGAGAGAACACTTCTGACTCAAGAAAATGGAAACTGCGTCGGTCATAGCTCTGCTTCTTTACATGTTTGTGCTGGTGAGTGTCTGCGGCTTTGCATTTATGCAAAAAAATTATTAATACTTGTAGCGTTTGACTTGGAGAATGGAGCTAGAATTTTAAAAAGCAGGATTTTTTTAAAATATAAAACAGCCCAATATGTTCAGTATCTTTTTTTACTTCATCCCCTATTTCTAACTAAAACATTTGAGGGGTAGGGTTAGGGAACTGTACTACTGTGTGATTTTTGAGAATAGGGTTATGACAAATTTTTTGATGATATATGATTGAAAACATACAAACAACAATTATTCAGTACTTACACATTAATACAAAGCCAGGGTGTCAAAAAAAAGTTGAAAAAGTAAAAAAAAAAAAAAAAAAAAAATGCAGAGGCAATGAAAATCCTAAATGAAACAAACGTAAAAATGTCACTTTGACTATTGAGTTTAGTACACCAAAGGAAGAAGACTTTATTTATAATATTCATTCATTGATTCTTTATATGATCTAAAATCTCACATACAGGGAATAAACAAGTAGATATGCTCAAAAGCCAAGACTGCTGTATTTCAATTTTGTAGTACATGAAAGCCTAAAACTTTGTGCCCATTCTACAATTAAAGAGCATATTCACAATTGGAAATTGGAATTGGAAAATTGGAAGAACAATGTAATTGATAATGACAATGTAATTGGAAAAACAAAAAAGTATTTTTTTTATTTTATTTCAGTCAAAAATAAAAGGACAACAAATCCATACTCATTTTTAACAAAACATATGGACTGAAAAAACTATTTTGCCTACCCCTTTTACCATTGAAAAAAAAAAAAAAATCACAACAAATTCACAATTAATAGAAAAAAGAAACAGGTTATTATTACAACCATTTCAATTTTCATTAATTAATTATCATTATGTAGATTATTTTTAAATCAAATTATTTGATATTTTTTTTTACTTTTTTAATTAGTATTATTTCTTTTGTTTAAAATTAGTTATTACAATATATTTATTTAGTATATTTATTAATATTACTATTAAGAAGAGTATATTTGCCAAAAATTCTAGTTTTGCCACACCCTTTCTACCACCGTCTAGTCAGTTCTACAGAATCACCAATTTGAGTAATACTCTGTCTCTTTTATGTTGTAAGAACATACTGTACCTTTAAGTTGTATTCCTCCATTCAATTATAATCCCCCTCGCTATTGGTAAACATTTTTTGACTATCACTGGTTGGTTGTTTTTATTGCTTTACATATTAAGGTTTTTAATTTGACTTAGTCTTCAGGATTTAGGATATATGATTTTAGGAAAAGTGTGTTAGTATGAGCTCTAAATCCCACATTGTGTGCAATTCTGATGGCTTTTTTCTGGAGTCTATATAGTGTCTCTAAATTTCCTCCCCAAATTCAAATGTCAAATGGTCAATACAAAAATGACAAAAGTCAGGGAAACTTGTATTACTCTCAGGAGACAAAATCAGAAATTACTACAGTACATTCTTTCACTTTTTAAATTAAACATATGGGATCATGTAAAAAACAATAACAAATTCTAAACAAAAGAAACCCTTGTTTGATTTCAAATTTCATAATTTTGACAAAGAAAATAACAGGAAAGCGAGCCAACAACAGAACAACAGATCTTTGTTTAAATGGTTAAATAAGTATAAGTGCTTTTATGACTGTCAACCAAGCATGTTGTGGAAGATGAGAGGTACGTTTCAACTTGCCTAGTACCCAA
The DNA here is from genome assembly GCA_024349245.1 of Neodontobutis hainanensis. Classification (NCBI taxonomy): domain Eukaryota; kingdom Metazoa; phylum Chordata; class Actinopteri; order Gobiiformes; family Odontobutidae; genus Neodontobutis; species Neodontobutis hainanensis. The sequence continues at coordinate 415,112 of JALDNG010000032.1, forward strand.
GCTTCTCAGTATATGATTACGCTGCAAGGCATTTCCATGAGCGGGACATATGTCCGAGCCAGCTCAGCTGGTTCCGAGATCCTGTGGAGTCATTTTTTAATATCTCATGTATTTTTAAGTTGTTCTTTATTTGTATGTACTCATATTTATTAATTTATTATGTGTGCATTTACATTTTGTTTTATAACTTCTGACTTTTCTGTTACTTATAAAAAGCAATGAGCAGTAGCCTACAATGCAGTGACGTCAGAGCACACACTCATACATAGGCAGCCTATACAGGCACATATTGACCCATACACACATGGTTGGGACCTTGTCAAAATACACAGACAAGTAGGTGCATACACACAGAAGCAGGTGCACATGAGCAAGTACACAGGGAGTTTAGCAGCAAGTACAGAAAAGGGGACAAAGATCCAGAAAAGTGGGACAAAGTTCATAGGAGGCACTACTACTACGAGCACTGTAGGGGAAGGTAATGCAGGACAATAAATAATGTCATGCCACCAGACTATAACAGCCAAGGTTCAGGCGTATGAAACTCAGTATGAGATGGGGAAGCTGTACTCAGGGTCTTATTGCCATCAAATAAAAAATCTTATTTGCATTGAATCTACTGCTGCTCCAAAGTTTTTCTTTTTGGTTTCTCAAAGACTGTCCTAAAAAATAATGAACAGGACCAATGACAAAGGGCAGCCCTGCTGTAGTCCAACATGCACCGGGAACAGGTCTGACTTAATCCCAAAGCTATACAAAACAGTACAATTTTTTTTTTATATTAGGGTTTCCATAAGAACCTCTGAGATCTGAGGACTGAATTTTTCAAACAATAAACATGCAGCTGTTTGAAATTAGTTTGCAGGCATGGCCTCCTTTTCAATGTAACAGGCCTCTGTTACATTGAAACATTGCCCTGGGGCCATCTCTGTCAGTCTGCCCCAGGGCAGCTGTGGCTACAGATGTAGCTTACCATCACCAGTGTGACTGTGTATGAACGAATAATTGATATGTAAAGTACGGAGCCCCTCTGGTCACACTGTCAAAAAAAAAATATATATGTAACTAAGTCGTGGCCACGAGATACGCTAAGTCGTGGCCACGAGATACGCTAAGTCGTGGCCACGAGATACGCTAAGTCGTGGCCACGAGATAAGTAAATATGAATGAATATAAAAGGAGAATGCACAATGGAGCAGCTTTTCTCCCGAAAGCATGCACGCTAACTCTGCCACCCATAAGGCTCATTAATTATTGAAGTGTTTGACATTTTGGAAAAGCATGTCTGTGTAGCCTACGATAAAACGTCAGCAGAGGGCGTTGTAGGCTTAGGTCACGGTACCTCCATCTGGCTGTATGTATGAGCCTTATGGGTGGCAGAGTTAGCGTGCATGCTTTCGGGAGAAAAGCTGCTCCATTGTGCATTCTCCTTTTATATTTATTCATATTTACTTATCTCGTGGCCACGACTTAGCGTATCTCGTGGCCACGACTTATAATATGAACACACACAAAATCTCACTAATGCCAAAAACTGAACTGCACAATTTTATGGGACAAATTTCCAAAACATTTTCCAATGTACAGTTGTATTTAAACTAACTTAAAATTCTCTGCTTTAAGCTGCACTTCCTCTTCTAACAAGGTTAAAAAAATTAAATAAGCATTATGCGCAGGGAACATTAGAGTGTGTATATGTCAACATCTCTATGTGCATGTCTTGACGTTTAAAGAGTCAAAGTTAGATCATGTGACTTTTTCTTACTTACAGATGTTGGGCAGGGCATCATGTCGTGGAGACCCACAGCTCAGGCGACAGAAGAGGAACTGGGTCATCCCCTCAAAGATGCTGAAAGAGAACTTTGACTATAGGAATTCCAGCTACGTTGCACGGGTTAGTGACTTTGGCACTGTTTATTTTTAGCATCTGGATTCTCTGTCTGTAAGGTGTGATGGCAACCAATCCTTATTGTCCCACCTTTCTTTGGGGGTGTGAAGCGTTGGAATGGGCAATGGAAAAAAATGTGTCTGGTGGTTCTAAGGGAGACTGAAATTATAAATAAGCCAGTAAAAAAAAATTGGCTTTGTTGTTTTTTTTATCACAGCAGTAAGGTCTCTGTGGTCCAGACTTCCATTTCCACTTCTTATTTTGTCCAAAAGTTGACACAAGAACATTGCCTTTGATATTATAGTAAATAAATAACCATTTTAAAGTCAAATTATTAATATGTTTATTGGCTAACATTATTGTTTGTGTTTTTAAAATGTTTTCATTTGGACATACAGAATATTATACAAAGTCTTTTAATAAGCATTCAATAGACTGTAAAGGGCTAACAAACCGCTGCATTAATTACAGATCTTTTCTCAATTTTAAAACATAGCTCTTATGTCTTAAAGTTTCAGTGAACCTTTGAAAGGGGTCACTTTCCTAACCCTCCTGGGTCCCTGATTTTTTTTTTTTTTGTTTTTTTTTTTGCACAACATTGTCCAACTTGATGCAAATGGCATACAATTTGGTCAGATGTGTATTTTGGGGTAGACTAAAGACTAGACTTAAAGACTTTTTTTAAAATAGTCCCTTTGACATTTCTTGTGCCTTTGACTCCCATTCAAAATCCATTTTTCAATACTCTACCATTGCAACATGATTTCTGTTTAATTATTAGATTTTTTTATTCCTTGGTGTTGAAATCCCTTCATGGTTCCATGGTAACTATTAAAAAATATATTTTAGGGTGTATTTTAGGGGAAACGTTTCCATGTTATCAAAAATAAAGATATTATAAATTCAGTGGGCACATAAAAGTGTGTAGAGTATATATTTTATGAGTCACCTGAGGCATTTCTTAGACTTATTTATGGATGGAACAGCTCCACTTCATTAAACCTGCAGTCAGACACTAATTACAGCAGAAAAGTAAGAGCATATATAACAAATGTATAACAAATTAGTCATAGCCATAAGGCATCTTCAAATGCACACGCTCCTAAACAAAGTTGTCCTTCCTGTTTTTTTATACTACTACTACTACTACTACTAATAATAATAATAATAATAATAATAATAATAATAGATTAAATTTATATTGCGCTTTTATCCCAAGGGACCAAGGGACTCAAAGCGTTTACAGGCCAGCCATTATTCATTTGCTCCAAAGTCACAGCTGAGAGAGATGTGGCAGTCATTTTGGGCCTACCAACACTCCGACCACTGAACATACTCACACATTTATACACCAGTGCAATGGCACTAGAGGCAAGAAGGGTTAAGTGAATTGCCCAAGGATAAAACAACTGAACTGGGGAGAGCCGATGAGTAAGCGATTGGTAAGTATATGAGTACATAGTATCTCTCGCCTGATGTGTCCCACAGAGCATGGGCCCATAGAGTGGTGACTGAGTTTGACCACACAGCACAGTTCACTTTGATTGGTTCATCTGTTTATCACTGAAGAAGGCAAGACAAGCACAACATCTAAAGTTTTAGCCGAGGAAAGCATTTATTAGTCTTTGTTTAGGAGCATGGTACTGAAATAAAAATGTAGCCTCACCATAGTAACCTGACTCTGTCAGATATAACTGCTCCACAGAACAGTCTGTTCCACTGTAGCATCTGTGAAGACCCTTGTTTGCAAAGAAGCATGAACTTAAAATGATTACCTGTCCGGTGATTGGATTTATCAGCCACAGTTTTATCCAATTAGAGCAGCTCCATGTTGTTTAAGTTTGTAACGGTAAAACGGTCGGTAAATATTCAAACCTAAAACAGGCCCAGACCTGTCAGTGCTGCCACATTATTAGACAGACATTACATTTTTTATTATTAATAACGACTGGATTGTTTTTTTCTTTAACTTATATATATATATATATATATATATATATATATATATATATATATATATATATATATATATATATATATGGCAAGGGGGAGCCAGGACGAGAGGTCAGAGGGGAGCCAACGAGGGCTCCCCAACCAGAGATTGGGTACGAAGCCCCAACAAGTGCAATAACGCTGAACGAGGCAGCAACTGACCTGAAAGACAAGATCATGGCGAGAATGAATGAACGGCAACCCCGACGCCAACTACAACGGCCAAGTGAAGTACCATCAGAAAGTCTCCTAGAAGATGTGAATGCAGCATTGAGTACGATCCCTACCACAACCATCACTGAAACCAATGAGCTGATACACACCTCAGCAGCTAAGGCTGGAGGCTAAAATCAAGAAGGCACGGAGAGAAGTGAGCCAACTGACAGAGCCCAAGAAAGGTGCAATGAGAAAACAAATACCCAATAGGTACAACAAGATGCCCATACCTGAAGCACTTGAAACTGCCAAACAAAGGCTTCAAGCCTTGACCAGCCGCCTAAAGAGGTACACAAGAGAGAATGAAGCCAGAAGAATAAACCGGCTGTTCGCAACTCAACCTGCGAAAGTGTACACTCAGTGGCAGGGTAATAACAGCAGAGCCGACCCACCAAGGCTGGAAACTGAACAATACTGGAAAAATATATGGGAGAGGGAGGCATCACACAACAGCGATGCACAGTGGCTGGTGGCTCTGAGAGAGGACCACAGCAACCTCCGTGAACAGAATCCAGTTACCATCACAGCGGCAGACGTTCAAGAAAGAGTCTCAGGTATGAAAAACTGGACAGCACCGGGCCCTGACAGGATCCACACCTAAAGAAGTTCACTGCACTCCATGAGCGCCTTGCAGCACAAATGAACCAGCTGCTAAGGGATGGGACACACCCTGAATGGCTTAACGAAGGGAGTACAATCCTGATCCTGAAGGATCCCACAAAGGGTACAGTCTCTCCACAACATGGAAGCTCATGTCAGGCATCATCGCGGCTAAGATAAGTGGGCACATGGATCAATACATGAGCAAAGCACAGAAGATCATCGGCAAAGAAACCAGAGGAGCCAAACACCAACTCCTGGTTGACAGAACAGTCACCCAAGACTGCAGAACCCGACACACCAACCTGTGCACTGCCTGGATTGATTACAAGAAAGCATATGACTCAATGCCACACACATGGATCACTGAATGGTTGGAGATGTACAACATCAACAGAACTCTAAGAGACTTCATTGCAAACTCGATGAGGCTGTGGAAAACCACCCTTTAGACCAATTGCAAGCCACTTGCACAAGTATCCATCAAATGTGGCATATACCAAGGAGATGCTCTGTCCACACTGCTGTTCTGCATAGGTCTGAACCCCCTCAGCCAAATAATCAATAAGACTGGCTATGGATACCGACTCAGGAATGGGGCCACCATCAGTCACCTCCTCTACATGGATGACATCAAGCTATACGCTAAGAGCATGCGGGACATCGACTCACTGATCCACACCACCAGGATCTACAGCTCTGACATTGGGATGTCATTCGGGCTTGAGAAGTGTAGTCGAATGGTGACAAAGAGAGGGAAGGTAGTCCACACAGAAGGGGTCTCACTACCAGCAGGAACAATATCAGGCATTGAGGATGGTTACAAGTACCTTGGAATACCACAGGCAAACCTTGAAGAGGTAACAAGAAAAAATGCAACTACCAAATACCTCCAACGAGTAAGGCAAGTCCTAAGAAGTCAGCTCAATGGCAAGAACAAGGCACGGGCAATAAACAGCTACGCCCTGCCAGTGATCAGATAGACTGCGGGAATAATAAGGTGGCCAAAGGAAGAGATACAGACCACAGACGTTAAGACACGAAAGCTCCTCACCATGCATGGAGGGTTCCATCCCAAATCCAGCACCCTGAGACTGTACGCTAGCCGTAAGGAAGGCGGCCGTGGACTAGTGAGTGTGAAAGCCACTATCCAGGATGAAACATCCAAGATCCACAAGTACATCAAAGATAAGGCCCCAACAGATGACGTGCTTAGTGAATGTCTCAGGCAATAGGGAACAGTGGAAGAGGTGCTGGAGGAGGGAACACCGGAACATAATTAAAGTGGCTGATATCAAGAAATCCTACCAATGGCTAGAACGGGCCGGACTGAAGGACAGCACAGAGGCACTCATCATGGCTGCACAGGAACAAGCCCTGAGCACCAGAGCAATAGAGGCCCAGATCTACCACACCAGACAAGACCCAAGGTGTAGGCTGTGCAAACAGGCCCCTGAGACAATCCAACACTTAACTGCAGGGTGTAAGATGCTGGCAGGGAAAGCATACATAGGAACGCCATAACCAAGTGGCTGGCATAGTGTACAGGAACATCTGCACAGAGTACGGCCTGGAAACCCCAAGGTCAAAGTGGGAAACACCTCCAAAAGGTGGTAGAGAATGACCGAGCCAAGATCCTGTGGGACTTCCAGATTCAGACTGACAGAATGGTAATGGCGAACCAACCAGACATCGTGGTGGTGGACAAACAGCAGAGGAAAGCTGTTGTGGTTGATGTGGTAATACCAAGTGATTGCAACATCAGGAAAAAGGAACATGAGAAACTAGAGAAATACCAAGGGCTCAGAGAAGAGCTGGAAAAGACTTGGAAGGTGAAGGCGACAGTGGTGCCCGTGGTCATCGGAGCACTCGGGGCAGTGACCCCCAAACTGGAAGAGTGGCTACAACAGATCCCTGGAAGAACACCAGACATCTCGGTCCAGAAAAGTGCAGTACTAGGAACAGCAAAGATACTGCGCAGAACCCTCAAGCTCCCAGGCCTCTGGTAGAGGACCCGAGCTCGAAGGATGAGACCACCCGCAGAGGGTGAAGGACAAAGATTTTATATATATATATATATATATATATATATATATATATATATATATATATATATATATATATATATATATAGGGGTGCACTCTAGCACTCCTGCCTCACAGCAAGAGTTCAAACATCGTTCTGTGAGGAGGCTGCATGTCACTGTGGGATCTCTCCGGGTACTCCGGCTTCCTCCCACCGACATGCATGTATAGGTTAAATTACAACTCTAAAGTGTCCCAAGTGAATGGGTGTCTGTCACTAAATGTCAGCCCTGCGACTAACTGGCCACTGTCCAGGGTGTACCCTGCCTCAGGCCCAAAGCTGCTGGGATAGGCTCCAGTCACCCGTGAACCATAACGGGACTAAGCGTAAGAAAATGAATGAATGATTATTTATTTATATATAAAATATTGAAGCGTTCGGCATAAGTCCAGGCTTTTACATGTTTTCACATGGACCCCAACTGGGGGCCTTTAGGGATTCAGATACTCAGAAAATGATGGCAAAGCAGCACATCTCTGAAACTCAACTACAAGCACATTTTATTCAAACACAGACCAAACAGTAAGCAAACAAAAACAGGTGGTCATAAAATATGCAAATTCTGCCCTATTCTTTATAATGGAGACTCCGACTCACCATTTCATTAAAAAATCGTAATAGTTTTGGTTTGTTTCACAATAGAACAATTATATTTGGTGCAGGTAATCTTGACATGTGTGGCTGTAATTTCAAATAGTGTTTGAGCTTCGACAGGCTTCATCTAAAGAAATATTCATACAAATATTGTGGGTTTTTTTGTTTTTTTTTAGGCGGAGATGTTTTTTGATAGTAAAGAGGGGGGCAATAGAAGGGTTGTTGTCTTGTAACCATGGTATAACATAGCTTTATAATCTATTACTATGCAAAGTGTTACACTGCAAACAAAAAATGTGAAAACATATATGTATTAACATCTTTAGATAATATTAGATTATCTTAAGATCATAAAAATGATGGTATTTTCACACACACCTTGTAAAGTTTATGCTTCTCTGGGGCAGGACTGACTCGGTCATGATTGAACATGAGAAATCGGACGTGTTGTGGGAGCGGGAGCACATAGCAGGGTTATGATTGAATCCCATCTGCTTCTGCACAGCCGTGAGACATAATAAATTTTAACTTATAAAAAGGATAACACAAGGTTGTAGTCTTGTTCAGACGAGACACGGCAGCAGCACTTAGACTGTGCCTACAGCCCGTACACGACCGGGTGGAAAACTTTATGATTACTAACAGTGCCAGGTCATTAAAATGCAAGGATGTTGAAATTGAACATTGGCTTATTTTTTTGTATCACAGCATTTTCACTGAGTTTCACCGATCAACACAGTACAAATGTTCCAGAGCCAGTTCAAGTTCAAAGCTTTACATACACTTCTGTGTTGCCAAGGATTCATGCTCATACTCATCCACTCCACAGAGATCCACAGAGGTCTAAACAATGAATGGGTTCACATATTATTAATATCTCTGTATACTTCACAAAGTATTTAAATTCATTATTATTCAGTGGGCTTATTTACCCCATTTTCAACACTAGAAGGGCAAAATAAAATAAAATCAATAAAATATGCCCTGACGTTTGACTAGGGTGAGTTGCCTTGGCGGTTAACCTGGTAGAGCACATGCCAGATACTTCAACATCCTGGGTTTGATTCCGGCTTGGTTTATTTGCTCAATGTCATTTCCTTGTCAAATCAAATAAAGGTCAAATCTAATGGCCTACAGTGTATGAGTGTATGAGACCAATGCCGTTTAGGACAGCGCGGTTAGTGTTTTTTTATTGCTGTATTAAACCACTCGAAGCAGGTTTGTTTTGCTGTCCGTCACTCGACTGAGTTTGCACATGCGCTGCTCACTGGATAATTTATTCTAAGTGTTTTTTTAGGAATGTTGTCCTTCTGCATTGTTTACCAATGACACACATCAATGTTTGTCAGTTTAGAGACATACAACTTCTAATACAAGAGTCAGACACATACTTTTTAACTGTATCACTGCACTGTGGTTAAAGTGGAGTTAAAGTGGTCTTCCCCAAGACTCACTTAGAGGTACAATGTGTAAACATTTTAAATAGAGCCAAAAGTTTGCTTTGACAGTGCCAACCGTTTTTTTGCCAGCATGTGTAGAATCGCTTGATTGAGAATGAGTCATCCAAAATAAATCTCTCTTCCCACATAATAGCAGTTGTGGTTAGCGTAAAAAACTATTACGATGTTTTGTATTTGTGTGGATGAAAGATAAGAAGCAACTAAGGGCTTTGGCTGGTGTCATTATCACAAACAAAACAACTGGTAAACTTGACAGTTTAGCCAGAGGCTATTGTCTTTCTGTCAATAGCTTATGAGTCAATTATTCTAGAAAAGTGGCAACTAATTCCAAGTGGTAGACGTGTTGAATAAAAAAATCTGTGGGAACTATCTGCAGTGCCTTATGATACACTTGGACTCACTTGAGCTTCATCCATCCTCATCCATCAATTTGGCCAAGCTTTGTTGCAAGTGGCCAAGCGTAGCCATTTGTAAATCCATCACTCTATTACTTTTTACTTTACTAAAATATTTATAGCAGTGGTGCAAAAATTGATGTAAAAGCTATTTTAGTACGTTTATATTGGTAATATGTAGCCAATGGAGATAATGATAAACTCAATTAATCTTCTCTTACTGTAACTTTTTCTAAAAGACCAGTGGACTGGATTTTTCCCCTTTTTCTGTTCTACCTTTTACTTTTCTCTTATATTTTCTATATTTTTTCTCCTATCTGTGTGTTCATTGACCTAGTCCATGTTGAAGGCTTTAAAGCAGCACTGCATACTTTTTAGCCACTAGAAGGCACAGATCCCTCCACAGAACCATCAAATTTGAGAAAATAAAACATGTCTTCTGAAACTAGGGTGATTTTAGTGCTATTTCAAAAATAAAAGTCTGCTAGGGTCCAGTGTATTGGCTTATTTCTGCTCCCTGTGTTTGATCTGTCTCTTAGGAGAGGTCTGCACATCCTGGTGGCATTGAATTATTAATCAAGAGTGTTCTGTCCAGCTAAGGAGACTATTTCAGTGAAATAGTTATGATTCTACCAATCAGTGTCTAAAAAACATGTAATCAATACGAGAATGTATCTTTTTGGATTTTAAATGTACGTATTGCTACTAGCTATAAGTTACCCAGTGTCACTTTAAGGCTATTTTTTTCTTATTTTTTATTGCCACAATAATAAAAAAGGGAGCAATGTATTAACAAAACAATAAAATAATATTTCAAATGAGTACATTTTGTATGTCCCCTGCTTCCAGATTAGGTCAGACCAGGATGAGCATGGTAAACTGTACTACTCTCTGACGGGCCCTGGAGCAGACAAAAAGCCCTACAACCTGTTCAGAGTGGAGGAGGCCACCGGGCTGGTGTATGTGCAAGGTGTTCTGGACCGAGAGGACAGAGAGACCTACATTGTGAGTATGTGTGGATAAACTTGTCACTGAGACTCTTGAGCCTAAGACTCTTCTAAAGTAAAGTGCAAAACCAACGGACACATTGCATAGCGCATACAAAGAAATAGAAAGGGATTTAGCATGCTAGCTATAACTTATATAGGCTATAACCTTACCACACAGGCAGGGCTTGACATTAACTTTTTTGCTCACTGGAAACTGTGCCTATTGTTTTTTACAAGTTACAAGTCACCAAGGGTTTTCTACAGAAGCCCTGAATGTTAAAGATTTTTTTTCCAACACATCATTTGTGCTTTATTTCCTGAGAGCAAAATAGTTTTCCTTGTTTAACGACCCATGAACAGCAAGCTTAAAAATAATGAACTTTTCAAAGTCTAAAAAGAGAACCCCCCCCCAAAAAAAGTCTCTCCTCGCTCACTGAACAACAAGCAATTTTTGTGAATACGACTGCTCTTGAGCAGTCGTATTCACAAAAAGTGTTTGTGTTGCTGTCGGTGTGCATTAGATTTTACAGTGTCTGATTACCTCACTCTTTTAAATCGCAAACTAGCATGCAGAGGACCACAAGATCGAGCTTGATAAAGGTCAGTCTATTTATTTTTGAGTGTTATGCTTTTTGTCTGAAATTTCTTGAAATATGTATTGTATAATATTCAAAAAGCAACCATATTGTCATAGGCTGGGTATTATTTTATCTGTAAGTTGTATTGCGTCTAGGAGTGACATTTTTTTACTTAGACTTTCCGTTCAGGTATAGTTCACAGAAGGAAAACTATTTTGCACTTGGGAAATGGAGCGCAAATTACGTGACGTAAATAAAGATTTGCTCTTGCCATTTAGGGCTTCTGTAGTTTTCACTAGCCACAATAGCCTATAGTTGTTGTTTATAATTAAAACTATGGCCTATTATGTTACTAAAATGTACTTTTTCTAGATATCAAATGTACACAACTATCAGCTGATATACGCTTACCTAAAAAATTATTAGGAACACCTGTTCAATTACTCATTAATGCAAGAATCTAATCAACCAATCACATGGCAGTTGCTTCAGTGCATTTAGGCCTGTGGTCTGGTCAAGACAATCTCCTGAACTCCAAACTGAATGTCAGAATGGGAAAGAAAGGTGATTTAAGCAATTTTGAGCGTGGCATGGTTGTTGGTGCCAGACGGGCAGGTCTGAGTATTTCACAATCTGTGATAACCTCAGGATCTTTTCAGGTTGGAGCTCCCTCCACAGATTCCCAATTGGATTCAAGTCTGAACTCTGGCCTCTGGCTGGCCCACTGCAAAAGATTCATGCTAAGCATTTCTTCACCACTTTAGCTGTGTTTGGGTCGTTGTTGTGCTGAAGTGTCAACTGGTGCCCAAGGCCAACTTTCTCTGCATACTGCTTGATGTTGTTGTTGATAATTTTGATGTATCATTTGATGTACCTTTTTATATTGTGCTAATTGTGAAAAACACACCCAAACCCACCACCATGTTTGACAGTGGGAATGATGTTCTTAGGATTGAACAACACCAAATAAACGATTCATCATTGTGGCCAAACTTTTAAATTTTTGTTTCATCTGACCATAAAACAGAAGACCAGAAGTCTTTGTCTTTGCCCAGAGGAGCATTTGCAAGGTCCAAGTAGGCTTTTGTGTGCCTTATTTGGAGAAGTGGTGTCCTTCTTGGTCTGCGTCCGTGGAACCCAGCAGTGTGCAGTGTCCGTTGGACTGTCTGCCTTGAGATGTCGCCACCAGCAGAGCCCAGATTCACCAGGATGGCCTTGGTGGTGATCCTTGGATTCTTTTTCACCTCTCACTATCCTCCTGGCCAGCACAGGTGTCACTTCTGACCACGTCCTTTGAGATTTTTTACAGTGTGGAACGTATTGTATTTTTTAATACTACACTGCACTGTAGCCACTGGAACTTGAAAACATTTAGATATGGCCTTATAGCCCTTTCCTGACTTGTGAGCAGCCAAAATGCACAGTAGCAGGTCTTCACTGAGCTCCTTTGTCTTAGCCATGACTGACCACAAACCAACTGCAGAGAGCTGCTGTCTTTCACCTGTTGAGTTGATTAACACAGATTTTTCCAATGAATCAGGTTAATTGGAATGCTTTAGAAATTGGACTAATTGGAACGGTATAGAACTTTGGATTTGCCCATATTTATTTATATTTATATTTATATAAGAGGATGCCCATTAGCTGATGCCAAAACGACAGCTAGTCTTCCTGGGGTCCAAACAATACATACAACTCAATAATAACAATTACAATTACTTCCGAATATATTCACATAAAAGAAAATTACAATAACACAAAGGATAAAAAAAAAAAAAGATACAAAAAGTACTAATTAAAATAATAAAATAATGAAAAAAATAATAACACACAATACAACCCAATTCAACCAATCCAGGCAATATTATGATGTTGACAACAAATACAGTCTTAGTCTTTTTTTAAAACTAGTTTTTCCCTTGATCTCACGAACCCCAACTGGAAGATTGTTCCAAACCACAACTGACCTATAAAACATTGATCTGATTTAGGTCGGGGTAGAGAGATCTGTCTACTATTCGCCCCTCTTGTGTAATGTAAATGCATATCTGAATAGTAAGTTATATTTTCATAAAAAAATTTAGTCCGAGTATTAATAATTCTATGAAGGTACACTAACATATTTACAGATAGTCTATGCTTGACCATCAGCCAAGCAAGACATTCATGCATCTCTGTAACACTAGTCCTCGAAGAACAACCAAGAACCATTCTAGCAGCTTTGTTTTGAGCCACTTGTAATTTTTGTAAATGACTATTTGATGCAGCAGCCCATACAACAGAACAATAATCCAAATGGCACAAAACTAATGTACAAACAACACGACTAAACAGCTGTGAACTTAAAAACTGTGCACATTTACGCGTCACTGCAACAGCTCTACCCATTTTAGCAACAACTATGTTAATGTGATCAGACCATGACAAAGTGGAATCAAGCCAAAGTCCAAGAAGCTTCACCTTTTTTACTTGCTGTATATTTTGACCATTTACTTGTATATTAATTATAGGATTATCAGACAATCTATACTTAGAACCAAATATTATACTCATAGTTTTTGAAATATTTAGAACAAGTTTATTTGTTTTAATCCAGTTATGCAATTTGATAATCTCACAAGACAGAACCTGATTAAGCTCTGAACATGTAGGGGCTGCATAATAAAGAGTAATATCATCAGCAAACATAGTCAATGTAGCTTTACTGAGTATATATGGCATATCATTTGTAAAAATTGAAAATAACAAAGGTCCAAGGCAACTTCCTTGAGGAACACCACAATCCAGGGACTTGCTACAAGATAATGCATCATTAAAATAAACTCTTTGCGACCTCTCAGACAAATAGCTCTTAAACCACTTGATTGCGGAAGACGTAAAACCATAAATAATAAGTTTAGAAATCAAAATTTCATGGTCAATCACATCGTAGGCAGCACTGAAGTCCAATAGTAGTGTACCCACTAGCATTGAATTATCAATTGATTTTAGCCAGACATTTGTGTCATTGCAGTGCAGGTGGAATGACCATACCTATAAGCATGTTGAAACATCGTAGTCAATTCATTGTTAGAAAAATAATCTTGCACTTGCTTAAATACAATTTTTTTCAATAATTTACTTAAAATAGGCAAAATGCTTATAGGCCTAATGTTTGGACCACAGAAAGTTGATTTTGAGTCTTTGGGTAAAGGAATTATCTTACCCTCCTTCCAAAGTTATGGACACTCACCACTAATCAAACATCTGTTAATAATGTGACAGATTGGTTTAGAAATATGTCCAGCTGATAACTTCAACAGCCGACTATCTAAGTTGTCTGTACCAGCAGACCCACCAACAGTCAAAGATCTCAGCAACAATTCCACCTGCACAACATTAACTTGATGAAATTCAAAACTACACAGTTTGTCTTTCATAATAAACCTCTCAATTAGCTCATTTGAGTTGGAAACACTGTATTTCATTGTCTCTCTTAAGTTAGAAACCTTATTAACAAAATAATCATTAAAATAATTTGCAATCTGTATTGGCTTAGTCAAATAAACTCCATTCGATTCAACAAAAGAAGTACAAGTAGATTTTTTCCTCATAATTTCATTGAGTACATTCCACATTCTCTTACAATCTTTACCACAATTGTCGATTCTCTTCTGAAAATATGTTTTCTTTTTCACTCTGTTCACCTTGGTCACTTTATTCCTTAAAATACAATAAAATTTCCTATCGTCAAACGAGTCAGAAAGAACCGCAACCATTTTTGCCTCTTCCCTTTGAGCCATTAAGCTCCTTAACTCCGTATCAACCCAAGGAGCACTTTTGGCTTTAACTGTAAATTTCTTTAATGGGGCATGATTGTTAACAACTCTCATAAAACAATCCATAAATAAATTAAGAGATGCATCTACATCATCAATATCACTTATCAAATTCCATTTAATCTTATCCAATTCATTTAGAAAACTCTCCTCATTAAATGCCTTATAAGACCTTTTCATAATGATTTTAGGACAGGCTCTAGGTAGCTTAGTTCTCCTAGAGACAGCAATACAGTTGTGATCACTAAAGCCAACTGTTACAGAAACAGGTTTTGAGCACATATTAGGATTGTTAGTTTAAATATGGTCAATACATTTTGATGTTAGAGATCTTGTATTGTTACTAGAAATTCTTGTTGGCTGATCCATTAATTGAGATAAACCACAGGTGTACGTCATAGTTTTAAGCTTATTCTTCAGAGGACAAATATCCGACAGCCAATCAATATTTAGATCGCCCAGCCAGTATAGCTCTCTGTTTTCCTCAGTCACCTTGTCTAGCATGTTACATAAACCATTTACATACTCTATCCTGGAACTAGGTGGCCTATAACAACAACCAAGAATAATCGGTTTTAAATGTGGAAGTTGTACCTGTAACCATAACATTTCAACATCATCAAGCATTAAGTCATGCCTCAATTTAACAGGGAAATAATCCCGTATATAAATGGCCACACCACCTCCAAAACAGTTTCGATCATTTCTATAAATTGAGAATCCACCTATATCAACATCTGAATTGTCTATGAAATGATCCAGATGAGTTTCAGAAATTATATGTATGTCTATTTTGTTTAATTGTAAAAATGAAGACAGGTCTTGAATTTTATTCCTTAAACTACAAATATTAATATGTGCAAGGATTAAACCTTTAGATCATCTTAGTTGAAGGTAAATAAGTCATATATTATAATCTAGTTGAATATCTTGTACCCAAGTTATTTTATCATCATCAAGTAAAGGCTACTTACATATAAGTCCTACACACAGACACACATGAATGTACACAACCATATATACCATTGTGATTTAAGCTCATTAGGCCAATAACTGACTTTGTCCAGCCCTTGGGTTGATGATAAGTTTATCATACTTCAACCTCGCTTTATCACCTCTCTCTCTAGCAGCTTTCACCTTCGGTCACAACTCTTTCCTCCTCTGTTGCACAGCTTCAGAGAAATCTTCGTTAATATAGATCCTAGTGCCCTTTAATTTCTTGGCAGAAGAAAGAATCAGCTCTCTATCTTTAATGCAAAGAAGTTTGACAACAATTTTCCTTGGCCTTCCCCTCTCCTGAAACTGACCAAGTCTCTGGACACGCTCAATGTCCATGTGCATTCCATCTAAGCCCAAGTTTGTTGAAAACATTTCACGCACCTTTTTCTCTGATTCACTCCAAATCTCACCCTTCTCGTCAGCAATGCCATCAATTAAAATATTTGTTCTTCTGCACTGGTTTTCAATGTAGTCAAGCTTGTTGAACATTGCATCCAATTCCTGCTTGGAAGTAGTGATGTTTGTTTCGAATGCCTTTATCTTTGCCTCAATCTCAGTGCATCCCATCTTCTCCTCATCAAATTTTGCTTGGGTAAATTCCAAGCTGGTCTTCAATTCCTGTACATCTCTGATAACACTATCCAATCTTTTGTTAGTTCCAGCCATAATCAGCTGAACAAAACATTTAAAGTTATCTTGCTGCTGCAATAACATGTCTTTATAGATTGCTTTCTGCTGCTCCATTAACTGGGAAAGTACACTCGTTGTGACAACAGCATCCTCCTCACAAGGAGATGTTTTCGTATTTTTAGGAGGCATAATGTGTCTTACCAGGATGTACCTAAAATTGATGAAAATTGTCAATGTTGACCGATCTGTCTGTTAAGGTCCAAAGTTGACCTGGGCCCGCCCAAAAGCCCATCAACTCAGCACAAAGCAGCAGATAGTTGAAATAATGTCCTCAATATTGAAACACAGCTTAAATACAATGCAACTTGAGTCAATTAACCACTAAATTTGAGAATACCAGAAAGGATTCAATAGATTTTTGTTAGATTCTAAGAGGTCAGGTTCTCAAAGAAAACTACTGGCAGCCATCTTGGAATGAACCATCTCAAGCATTGAGATATGATATAAAGGGTATGAATAATTTTGGACATGCCACTTTTTGTTCAAATGTAAATAAAAGCTGAGAAATATTTATTTCCACAACGATGCCTTTTACATTGTCTTATTATCTTCTGGAAGATACATGTGTCATTTCCAATTAAGAAAAAACTTGCTGGTTGAATAAAAGTAACTTAAACTCCAAATTTGCCAGGGGTATGAATAATAAGCTCTGTCATACTCTTCATTCTCTTGTGTATGGGCCTCTTCAAGTAAATCTATAGCATCTCTTGAGGGTTGAGGTCTGGGCTCTGATTTGGCCACTCCAAAAAAGCGGATTTTGTTTTTCTGAAGCCATTCTGATGTGGACTTGCTCCGGTGTTTTGGGTTGTTGTCCTGTTGTATCACCCACCTTCAACACATTTTTAGCTGATGTACAGACATCCTCATCCTCACTCATGAGTCTTTGTTGTGCTCTTGGTGTCTTTTTGATTGGGTGCCCACTTCTTGGTTCGACGTCCCAAAGCGTCTCCATATGTAGATTATTTGTCTAACTGTAGACTTGGAAATTTCTTCTTTGAAATAACTTTGTAACCCTTTTCAGCTTTATGTAAAGAAACAATTCTTGACCGTAGCTCCTCTAAAAGCTCTTTTTGGAAAGGCATTGGCTCACTTAAGCGTGTTCTTCTTATGCAGAGCAAACTCCAAATGTTATCGTAACCAGACTGACTCCAGGTGTGCTAAAACCTGACTCTAATTAGTTTTTTTGAGGTCATTGACTCATAATTTTATGTGGCCATATTAAATATTCCTGCAACGTTTCCACTTTATATAAAAAAAAAAACTTCTCACTATATTCTTAGCCCTGTTTCTTCATTTCTTCCAGTACCTTCCATTACTGCTTTTGCAATTGCTCCTCTTCCACTGTAGTTTGCTGGTCTAAACGTTTGTTATTTTGTTGGTGTGTTACCTTGCCAATTTTTTTTACTTTAACTAATCTTTAATCTTTAACTTTTGTCAAAAGGATACTGTATATTGGTTCGGATCTGCTTGTAAAGTGATATACAGCTTTACAGCTGCAGAAGGCACAAATTGCTGAAGCATGAAAATAATACGATTTTTGTTTTCGTCTACTAATTTTCTTGATGTTTTGGTATTTGATAAGGACAACGGACAGCATGGATTTGTTTTCACAAACTCACTGTAAAGTATCTCTGTCCCTCAGGGGCCCTCAGTATATTTTTCAATATCTGGGCTTTATGTTGTTCCTTTGTTGTATTGTAATTGAAAATTGAAAAGAATCTGGCCCTGCATTACAAACTACAAACTTTTTTCTTTGTTTTGCACTTTTTGTGTAGCACTGGATGCTGTGATTGAGGTGACTGTGGCTATTTTGAAAAAAATCCATAACCATATAATTTTTATTTACAGAAATTTGTATAAAATGGAATACAAGATAAAACCCTGCACACTTCTTTATTAAATTTTTAATAAAGAAGTGTGCAAGGTGCTACTAGGATAATTCTATTTGTTAAACGTGGTTTGGAGTAACTAGATTATCATTTATTGACGGTCAACGTTCCTTACTATGGGCGAAGCTTCCAGTGCAAGTTCCCTGCAAAAACAGTAGTTGGACACAGGCAAGTAAGAAAAGGTGCGGCATAGTAGAGGAGCACCTAGTGTTACTTGTATTCATAACATAGCTAATGTCAGGCAGCGACACTGTCTTCAGAGGAGATGGCCTACATAAATCAAATCCTTTACTCAAGGTAAAACAAGATGCTATGCTATTGTCTTATATGAAAATTGAGACAGTAAAACGTAGACGACCCAAAGTAGAAAATCCAGCACAGCAGAAGACGAGAGAACTGACGGTGTACTATGTCGTGACCAAGAGAGAGGAGAGAATCCCGGTTTGCAAAGCTACGTATTTGAGCCTGTTTTGTAAGTATTTAATTTCACCTATTTCCTATAATTATTTTAGTAATAGAACATACAAAACAATGAGGCAGAATCTAAACATTAGTAAGCTAGGAAGTCCAAAATCCAGTATAAAACAACTATTTTCATTGTTAGGAGTGTTACAGGCCCCTGGGGTTTCAGGCAGGACGACTAATGTCTTTTAATACTAGTATTACTTACTATTGTTCTGTTAATGTTGTTATTCAGAATAGCTCTGGTGATAGACTGTTTTTTATATTTGTTCTCTTGTAGAATCACTATAAAATCATTCAAATTGAATAATGCCTCGTAGTGATAATGTTTTATTATAATTAGGATGTAAGGTCTATTTTCTCTCTTTCATCTAGTTGTCTTTCACTTTGTATGCAGTCACTGCAATAACAGTAAGGTTACAGTAGTAGTAATTTTTTTACTTTCATTTTGACTGGAAAAAAATTTCCTTCAAAAGTAAGATGAGCCAAAAAAAGATGACATTCATACTACTGGTATATGGAGATATTGGACTTTTTATTTTATTCATGAACTCTTTTCTAAAGGAACTTTTGTTTTGACAGTTGATAGAATTTATTCTGTGATTACAGGTGTCAAGAAAGATCGGCTCTGCAACATCGCAAAGTACTGGCTGCAGAATGGGTCGCCAGTGCCAGAACATCGCGGTGGTGCTCGGAAATCAGAAAAGTAGAAAAGAAAAATCAAAAAACAAAGAGTAGCATCTTTAAACAATGGCACATTAACGACTGAATGTTGAAGATGAAGATGATGAATTTCAAACTTGAACCAAACATATTTTTATTCAAAGATCAACATTTGCCTTAAGTCTGACACAAAAACAACATTCAAATCATGAACTCAAATGCCTTTGTAAAAAAAAAAAGCAAAAAAAAAAACCAATGACTGTTTTATGTAAATCAGACATTTCTGTAAAGCCAAAAGCTTAAACGAAAATAACAATATTAATGTGTAGTGATGTGAATCACGTGATTGAAGTTTTCACATGACAAACAATCAGTCACCCCTTTGGTGTGCACCACTGTCCTTGTTGCGCCCTCAGCAGCAGCTATTTTATTACACATGGAATCATCCTGCTTCTTAAAGAAGGACAAGACCAACAGTCAGTCTGTACAGTCTCGGTGTTAGTACAGTGTAATTTGCTGCTAGCATGCAGCCTAACATCTGCCTCCCCTCCGTGAGAAACACCAAACCCATTCCTACACACTTTGCAGAACGCTTTACTTTCATCGTTTAAGGATGTAGCAATCCATGGATACTTCCCCACCCACTCCTCCCGGTACCTGCAGAGGCGTTTTTGCTTTTTAGCAGCATGTTGGGGTTCCGGTACACCAGCCATGTCAACAGAATGAATGAAAATTAGCTTATCAATTTCTCTTTTTTTAAACTTAGAAATTCTGCAGCCAATGAGCAGCCAGCGGCGGCAGGGGATGATTGCAGGACGGCTCAACCTCTGCAGACAGTTATTATTCAATTCAATTTATTAAATGGTTCTTATTTTTAATGTTTATCAAACTATAACTTCTCAAGCTTTTGTTTTAGTATAATTAACAGCTTAGATTTCGGGACTGTCACAATTTTTTTGGGACGTCTGGTCACCCTAGTCGGTTCTAACTGGTTTCAACAGATGAGGTATTTAGTGTACTAATCTAGGGTGCAGTGTAGGATGCAAAGTGTGCAAATAACATACATTAACACTTTTTTGCACTTTTCTTTCTTGTTTTCTGATGAATTAATTTACATGAAAAAAGAATCAAAATGTCAGTAACACCCTTTTTATTTGCCCTTACCGTGCTCTTTAACTGTGTGGTTAAATGTTGGGTCTGTTTAAATGTCTTATTAAGAAATTTTAATAGTTAATCTGAAGCTATAATCAAACGCTTTGTAATTAGCCTTAAACTCTTTTGAATCCTAATGAACACTTTATATACATAAACCTTATTTACTAAAATGTCAAAAGGTTTAGGCATCTTTGACTTCAGCCTATATCCTTATGGTCTAGGATTTATAATTAATGAGAGTGTTGTATTATTTTTTATTTTAAATGACCAAATAAATATTGTCCAAAAAAAAATAATTAAAAAGCGATTTTTTCTTTATGCAAAGAATGATGAAAAAGAGGAATAGAAGCAGGGAGATGAGGGGCAGACAAAAGGAGAAGAGTTTTATGTGAGTGTGTTGACTTCTTGTTAGTGGTTCATTGAAGCACGCATCAGAGAGGATTAATACAAAGAAATAAAGTTACTTTAAGAAAGCCTAAATACATAAAAGGAATAAAACATTAGACACTGTTGGATTTGGATCAAATGAATGAGTTGAGTGACAAAGAGACAAAGGGCGAGAGAGACTGTAAATAAAATGGCTAGGTGATTCATTTATATAATAAATACCTAATACATTCCCTGTTTAGGGTTATATTTTGTATTAGTTAATAATTGTGCTGTATTCTGGAGCAGCGCATTACTTGGTTAATTTTATTTATATATGAATTGTTGTTCGGAAGTGTTGTTATAGGCTATATTTCTTTATCTACACCAATCCTTATAACAGCTTCCCAACAGTCCTACATGAGAGTTAATAAATGATTAATATGACATAAGCCCTACTCTTATTGTTATTACCCCTGGACCTCTGTAATTCAGAAATGACCTCATAACATCTGTGTTTTTAGAAGCGCATTCGCACATTATCAGCTATGTCTGTAATTTACTCAGTTTTACTAACATCACAACCTAGCATATACTGAATATCTGATACACTGGTGTCTGAGAAGAAAGACACGCACACCTGAAAGTTCGCACTAAAAACTAAAACTAACTAAAAGCCTATTTGTTTCACTAATTATACTACCACATTTCATGACACTGTTTAAAGTCGTCAGGCAGCGGGTCGGTTCGAGGCTTTACTTTGGGGAATTTGCAGTTTCAGTGGCTCATTTTACATTTTAACCGGATAAAAACAATCAGACTACAGTGACATGTATAACTACTAAAAACAGAAGAGAAGAGAAACTTCAAAAGCACATTTATTAGGAGATGGTCGGCTGCACAGGAAGTATCTGTTGTAGCGTATAGCCTAGCTAAATGGCAACAGCAATTAAATAATAGAGCAATACAAAACATAAATCATTATCTGCATGTCTTATATACTCAATTTACCTTCTTTGTCCTGTATTTGGTATAAAAATCCACACAATCACCAAGAGATTTGGGTAAAAATAAACATAATCAGAGACGTGTCTGTAAAGGTTCTCAGCCTTCCAGGACATCTTAAAAAAAGGTAAAAAAGTAAAAGCATCTGGATTCAGTTTTCAAAGTGAAGACATTTCCTAGTACTGAGTACAGGTCGGCCGCAAGGTGCATGCGGTGAAAGGCCACAGTTGTAGATAGAGACAGAGTGCTCACTACAAGCTCCATGCAACACACACACAAACAAATAAACTCTATGGGCAACAAAAGCATGCAAGGGTGTGCAAAAATGCCACTACACACAGGGAATAATGGGGCTGCATGTGAGGAACTCTGGCACCAAACCCTCCACCTCGGCAGGCTCAGGCAAGACCCTGCAGTAAAAAGGAACAATGTAAGAATACAAGTTAGCAAAACAAAAGACAGAACGGCACATTGAAAAAAATGCAAAGCGTAAATACTAGGGATGAGCAAGTACAGCATTATCTGTATCTGTATCTGTTAACTATATAAATGATCTGTATCTGTACTCGGACTGGGCGTGGCCTAACTCAGAAGTGGGCAGGATTTAACCCGGAAGTGGGCGGGTTGACTTGAAACGGGCGGGGCTTTAACTGGTATGTTATTTTTAATCATGCAATTAATGTGGTTTGATTAGAAATTGTTATATTTATTATTATTATTATTTACTGATTAGAAAACCAGTCAAAAAGTTAAAAAAAAGGGTTAGAGCCAGCAGACGATTAAAAAAAGAAAAAAAAATTTCCGACAGGCAGCGACGCAATGCTAGTCGCATTCTACCAATCACCACTTCTGAACAAACCCCACATTTACCAGAACTCTACTGGTTAATAAGAAACAAATTAAAAACAAACTTGAAGATGAAGAAACCGTAAATGTTAACGGAAAAGATACGCAAACCTGAGTGACTGAGGGAGAGACAGAGAGCACTGTTCTCTTCTCAGTGTTCCATACCTGCCAACTTTTCAAAAAACCTTGGAGTGAGATTTTGTCAGGGGTGGTCAAAACAGTGCCGCGCAGCACGCACACAGCCACACAGGTTGGTGGCTCAGATATCAGAGTATTGAAATTGACGTTCACCCATGTTGTACCCTGCATTCTGGTGGTTTGTGGGGGGGGTCCAAAGCTAGGGGCAGCTTATTAAGAGATAGACAATATTGGTTACATTCTGTGAAGCAAACATAGCTGAAGGTCCAACCCCAGGACATTTTGGAGTAAGTAGAGATTAAGTGATTTCCTGCATTCTAGTGGATTTTATGATGGTCTGCTAAAGACCACTTGCACCCATGTGCAATACCTGAACTTATTCTGGTTCATGTTTGGCATCAAAACTTGTAGGGCCTTCTAGACTTGAGCTGAACATTCAACCAGAAAACTATTGTTGTGCCTAAATCACTGCCTATGGACCACAATAAAGCCTCATACATAGACCAGTGTTTAAGATTTAACCTAGGTAGGTTGATTGATATTTTGAATGAATGGTATAACTGAAACGTAGCCTCTGTTGTGAATGATTGTCAATTGTCAGTCAATGCATGTAATTAGGACACAGATAAAAAAGTAACATGTAAAGATAAAACAAGTCTTAACTCACTTTAAAAAATCCCACTCCTGCAGCTTTGGCAGTGTTATGTGCCACGTGACAAGGACAACCATGAATATAGGTGTTGAGATGCTTCTGGAGGACCCTAGAGGCAATGGAATTTGTTCCAATATTCACAGCTGCATTGTCGACTGAGAGACCAATGCAGTTCTCCCAAGGGATGCCGTATTCCTCTAAGATGCCATTAATTTTGGTGAAGATCTCACTTGCTGTCCCACTTCTTGTCCCACTTGTTGTGCACATACTTCAAAACTGGTGAACAACTTTGCTGCCCATAAAGACCCGGACAGTAAGCGGGTTCATCTTTTCCACTCCTATAATAATGACAAGTTATAATCAATCAGGTGTTCAAGTTGATAGATGTTTAAGAATACACAAATTAAATGTTTTACAAAAGAAGAGAAAAATCTCAAGTTTGGGAAATACCAGTGTCATTCGACCCATCAGTAACAAGGGTATACAGGGATTTTTCATTTCTCCTTCACAAGCTCCTGTGTGAAATATGGTGCGTGTGCTTCATTGATAATGCACGATGACTTAGTCCTGGCACACCTGTACTCCTGCGCTGTCTTTGAGTCTCCAAAACATTCTTTTAGGAGAGACCCCAGGTG
Source organism: Neodontobutis hainanensis (assembly GCA_024349245.1). Lineage (NCBI taxonomy): Eukaryota > Metazoa > Chordata > Actinopteri > Gobiiformes > Odontobutidae > Neodontobutis > Neodontobutis hainanensis. The sequence continues at coordinate 439,228 of JALDNG010000032.1, forward strand.
GTCTGCAAAGGCTAGGACATAGTTGATTTCAAAAAGACACCTGCGGTAATGGGACACAGGTAAAAAAAAACTCATTCAGCAACTAAGATTTCAAATTAAGAAAACTGGACTGTACTACACTGAAATACACAACCTTAAATTAGTCAAAACTATCAACCTTGACATTATCATGATCAACTACAACTCAAAACTCTTTTCTGAACCTTTACACATATCATACCTTAACCTCTTGTGCAGACATCCCCCCCAACAGAGGGAACAGGCATTGCATATTGAAATATTGTGGCTGTGGACTGTAGTGCCTTTTGCTTTTCTTGGTGGACTTTGGTTTTTATGTGGCGCACTACCTCTGCAACACCCTGGTGGCAACATGAATTTTCAATACGGCAGACTGCATACCAGTAGTGCATGTTGCGGCTCCCTCTCGTAATAAATGGCCATGAAGAGGTCCGCTCCTGTTTGAAAATGGATCTATATGTTGCTGCTCCAGCCAGAGCACAACTCTTCTGGCCCTGCTGTTGGATTGGGGGGGGGTCTCTTCTATCTGTCCCTCTGTGTCTTCTTCCATGTGACATGTTGCTCATTCCATTTGTCCTGTCTGTTGCTATTCTACATGTGCTTCTATCTGTTCTTCATGTTGCTCTTCTGCATGTTCGTCTATCATTTCTGCCTGTTGCTCCTCTGTCTGTACTCGGCAAAAGTGGTAAATCCGTACCGGTTACTCGTTTCAGCGAGTATTTATCCAGAGAGACACGTAGACAGATTATAATTTAACAAGCAATAGCCTGGTTTATTCTTGCAAGAATGAAGCAAAGCAGACACACAGTAACAATGGTACAGCGGGAGTTTTGCTTAAAGAAGTAAACTAAATATAAGACTCTATACAACACAGTGAAGGCCTTGGTGGGAGGCGTAGCTTTCATACCCCCACCCCCCAAGGCACAAGGCTCCAGGTGCAGAAGTCCCATGACAAGACATGTCCTTGTCTAGTTATGTCTTCTTCATGCTTGGATTAACATGAAGGACATGACGTGAATTTGACATGACCTGAAGAGAACTATAAGCCCCCAGTAACTCCAAACATTATAATAATGAAAATTATTCTAACAAAAATACGGTTAATTGCAAAACATCAAAATACAAATTATTTGAAGAGAAAATAAAAATGAATACTATCTAAAATAAATAAATGTGGCTTCCCCAGGCAATATTCGAGCACCGGACAGGACAATTATGCTATCAGATGGTTTCTAAAAGAGACATAACCAAAATTGCAATATAGCATGAATGTTACCCAAAGAAAACGAGGAGGCAGTAATGACAAGTAATGAGGCTTGAGGGGGGCAGCGGCTTACCTCTGCTGGCATTCATAACGTTTAAACGCTAACACAGATTAGGAAACGTAGCAGCCAAGGGGGTGGCTTGTGAAGGACAAACCATTGTTGGTTACACAATCATTTTCAAGTATTCGCTTGATGTGACAATACAGTGAACTTAAACAGACAAAGCGGATTTCACGTATGGAAGGGGGGACATGACTCGTGTAACTGGACTTAAAAATTTTAGTGAATAACAAAATAACAAAAGAATAACAAAAACAAGAATGACGAAATAACAAAAGTTAGTAAACTGGTGAATTCTTAGTGCCGACCTCGAAGCAGACTTTCAGGTGTGAAAACGCCTTATCTAACTCCTGTGACCGGTCGGATTCTGTGCTGATCTTAAAAAGTGTACAATGTTTTTTTCGTCCAGCTAACAGGAGTGGCCAGGTATCACAACGGCACTGTGGCCGAGGGTAAAATCGAACTGAGGTTTGATGTGATGGACGAAAACGACAACCCTCCGGTGTTTCCCTCTGTGCCTCCACTCACTGTTAATGAAAGCAGTCCTCCAGGTCAGTCTACTCTTTCATATTACACAGTCATATTCAACCTACTCAGAGATCCTACAGAGCTGACGTAATTCAGCATGCGCCAAGTAAAGTAAAATGATTAGAAGATAAAATTTAAAATGTGATGTTAGTGATTTATCAAAACGCTATAAGTATATTTTTAAAATAATTAAATGATGCTGTCAATGTTGCAATTATAAGAAATTTTATAATTGAAGGTGGGAATCTAAAAAGGGCTCTTCCCTTTTCAAAAAGATGTAAACAGAGTTTAATTTCAGATTTCTTAGCCTATTATATCTTTCACCAAACATACATGAGTTTAATATTCAAGTGGATATTTACAGAAGGAGTTAATGGACTTACAATACATAAAGACTGAAAAGACTCAAGAAATGGCGCTCACGGTAGCTCTCTGAGCTCTTAATACAAAAGAGCTCCGAGAGCTGCAAGTGAATAAATGCACAATGACTTTCAAAAAACACATTTAAGGTCTTTTTTAAAAAATATGCCAAATAAAAAGTGGACTGTAAAACCAAGGCGCTCCTAAACAGGTGAGAGGGGGAGTGTGTTTGTGGAGAACCTTGTTTGCGAAAGAAATGAGACCGGAATTTAAGAAAATAATTGCGCTTTAGCACTATGAGGACAGAGACAAAAACCTGGGCAAAGCAGAAGCTACAGACTGACAGAGTTAAAACAGAGTCTAAAGTCACAGCAAAGTCTCTGTTTGTCAGTCACTAATGTTTGAGAGTGAGGCTGCAGAGAGGCTCGTTCTAGCGTGACAGAGGATGGAAATAGTTTCAAAAAGGCTGTACATGTTCCATTGATGTCAAGTGTCAACTGATGACTTGGTTTCAGAAAAGACGTTTGCAGTTCCGTTCATGTTGCACGCTCTCTCTACGACGTCTCAGCCTGCTCCGTTACACTAAAATAAAGAGCAAACTTTTTGCTAAACTCGCGTTGAAAGCAAGGGCTAAGCAGCTGTATGTGCCTCTAGGCTGAAGGAAAGATGTGTGCCAAAACCACTAACACAAACTAAATTCCTAAATACAATTTAAATATTCACAGGTATTAACAGGTCTTTTAAAATACAATTGGGGTGGGCCCCCAATCACAGGAATTGTTTAAAACTCAATAAGAGTCTAGTGGGACTACTTAAAAACACACAATAACTACAATAATAATACTAATAATTATTATTATTCAGAACCATTTAATAAAAAAATTAAGGACCGTTACGTCCCCCAGTATGGGGCAACTGGGACCCCACCCTGGAGCTAGGGCCCGGGGTTGGGGCTCGTATGCGAGCGCCTAGTGGCCAGGTCTTTCCCAACGGGACTCGGTCGAGTTCAGCCCGAAGGAGCAACGTAGGGCCGACCTCTCGTGGGAGGATGGGCTGTTGTGGGCCCCCCGGATTAGACGCCATGTGTTGGGGTTCATCTCATTGAACAAGAGGGTCGCTTCCCTGCGCCCTCGGGTCAGGGATAGGAGTCTCACTGTTGTTTGTTCTTACGAGCCAAATGACAGTGCAGAGTACCCGGTCTCTGGGAGACTTCAACGCTCACGTGGGCTACGACAGTGACACCTGGAGGGGCGTGGAACGCCCCCCCGGATCTGAACCCGAGCGGTGTTCTGTTATTAGACTTCTGTGATAGTCACAGTTTGTCCATAACACATGATATGTTCAAGCATAGGCCAGAGGTTAATGATCGGTTTGTTGTTCTTTCATCTGGCCTCCAGCCGTATGTCTTGGACACTCGGGTGAAGAGAAGGGCAGAGCTGTCAACTGATCACCACCTGGTGGTGAGTTGGATCCGATGGCGGGGGAGAAAGCTGGACAGACTTGGCAGACCCAAACGTACTGTGAGGGTCTGTTGGGAACGTTTGGCCGAGTCCCCTGTCAGAAAGATCTTCAACTCCCACCTCCGGCAGAGCTTCGACCAAATTCCAAAGGAGACTGGAGACATTGAGTCCCAGTGGATCATGTTTTCTACCTCTATTGTCAACTGCGGCCACTTGGAGCCACTGTGGCTGCAAATTCTCCGGTGCCTGTCATGGCAGCAATCCCCAAACCATGTGGTGGACATCGAAACTAAGGGATGCCGTCAAGCTGAAGAATGAAACCTATTGAATATGGTTCTCTTGTGGGAGTCCTGAGACACATGATGGGTACCAGCAGGCTACAGCCCGGGTGGTTATGGAGACTCGGGTATTAGGAGGAGTTTGGTGAGGCCATGAAGGACTATCGGTTGGCCTCAAACAAATTCTGGCAAACCGTCCGATGCCTCAGGAGGGGGAAGCAGGGCCCTGCCAACACTGTTTACAGTGAAAGTGGGAATCTGCTGACTTCAACTGGGGACATTGTTGGACAGTGGAAGGAATATTTTGAGGATCTCCTCAACCCCACCAACATGTCTTTCATTGAGGAAGCAGAGGCCGAGGGCTCAGAGGTGGACTCGTCCATCACCCAACCTAAGTCACTTAGGTAGTTGGTAAGCCTCTTGGTGGCAAGGCACCGGGGGTGGATGAGATACTCCCTGAGTACCTCAAGTCTCTGGATGTTGTGGGGCTGTCTTGGCTGACACGACTCTGCAACATCGTGGGTGGTGGTTGTCCCTCTTTTCAAGAAGGGGGACCGGAGGGTGTGTTCCAACTACAGAGGTATCACACTCCTCAGCATCCCCCGGAAAGTATATAATAATAATAATAATAATAATAATAATAATAATAATAATAATAATCTTTATTTTTATATAGCACTTTTCCACCTACTGTAGTAGGCACTCAAAGCGCCTTACATACATTAAACTATTACAAGTGTTACAGAACATCACTGGAGACAATGAAGGTTAAGTGTTTTGCCCAAGGACACAACGACAGTATGCGGGGGAGAGCGGGATGTTATGATGTTTTGGGATGTTTCGAGCGGGGATCGATACGCCCACCCGCCAGTCGAAGGATGGCCGCTCTACCCATTGAGCTATACTGCCGCCCACGATATATGCCAGGGTACTGGAGAGGAGAATGCGGCCGATAGTCAAACCTCAAATTCAGGAGGAGCAATGTGTTTTTTTGTCCCAATTGTGAAACACCGGACTAGCTCTATCCCTTTCCAGGGTGCCGGAGGGTTTATGGGAGATTGCCAAACCAGTCCACATGTGCTTTGTGGATCAGGAGAAGGCATTCGACTGTGTCCCTCGTGGTGCCCTGTGGGGGATGCTCTGGGAGTATGGGGTCCAGGGCCCTTTGGTGAGGGCTGTTCTGTCCCTGTACGACCGGAGCGGGAGCTTGGTTCGCATTGCCGGGAGTAAGTCAGACCTGTTCCCGGTGCATGTTGGACTTCGGCAGGGCTGGGTCCCCGCAACCTGGCCTTGGATAAGTGGTAGAAGATAGATGGATAATAATAATAATAATAATAATAATAATAATAATAATAATAATAATAATAATATGTGAGCTAATCCTGTTTGGCCCATAATTATTTTTTTCTCCATTTGAGTTTACCACCCACTTTGTGTGGACTACAGTTCAGTCTTAGTGCACTCAAAGTTTCCCACAAATCATCAGTAAAGGTAGCGAGCAACAGTGGTTGCTAGACACTTAAAATAGACTATAATTCCTTGCAAAGTGTCAGAGGAGAGCTACGCAACTGTGATGTCTTATAAAATGGACACAACAGGCTTGAATGAAACAAGTTAGAGACACAAGTTTGACTTTTTGTGGAAACTGAATTTGCCATAACTTATTATTAATAAACCCTTACGATGTGAACGTTAGCTTACCTTAAGTCATACAGACGAACATATGAGACCTTCCCTCTTGAGGCATTAAAGAATTGCAATTATCCAGTCAGTGTTGGTCATTTATAGAACAAGAAATTAAGTAAAGTCTATTATTAATGTACGCCAGAGTCACGCAACTAGTGGCGACAGAAAAACAGCTGTTTAGTGTCCAAAACGGTTCACTAATTGAGTGCACTATACAGGGGTTAGGGACTAGCGAATGCATTTGGACACAGCCAAAATTATGTGTGACTAATAGGGCGTTCACACCAAATGCGAATAGCTATTTGCGCGTAGTTGGATGCTTGAACATTTTGAGTTAACTAGCTTCATTTGCACGTAAATTTACTTAACAACAGATGCAAATTTGCGTCAGGCAGGCTGTTTTCTGGTCTAGTTGCAGAATGGCTGAGATGGATTTTGTTAAGAGAATAGCCGTGGTCTGTTATTTTTGAAGGACTGAAAAATGGCGTGAACCCGTTCGGCGCTATGCGGAGTTCTATTGGATCCTTCAGAGGTGGACCCAGCTCTTCTCAACCGACTTCTCCAGAAGCTGCACCTGGTTAACGGTCTCTTTCAGCGAACTTCTCACTGAGCTGGCCCCAGTTCCATGACCTATTGTCCCGAGTCGTTGCAAGGATTTCCCGCAGGACAACTACTGATGTTCTATTCAAGTCTGTCCATCTGTCTCCAATCATATTTAGTGTGATAATGGCCATTAAGTAGTGCAAATCCCTGTACCTGTAAATATTGTACAATAAACAGAACACAATCCAACTCTCTCTGTAGAATCACGTCATTTATGCCACCCTCATTTGCACTGCCTCATTTGCCCCCGCCTCATTTGCGCAGGATTTCCACGTGTAATTGCGTCTTTACATTGACTTAACATGTAAAAACTCACGCTTAATGCTTTATTTGCATTTAGTGTGAACGCAACTTTAAAGAATTTCATAATTGTAAGGGTACATGTTGTTTCTTTTATTATTGTTTTATGTGTTGTTGTATTTTTATTGTTTTTTCCACTGTTAAAACCTATGAACCACCGCTTCCCTGTGTCCAATCAACAGTGACATTTTTCAGACACCTCATCAGTAATTCAAAAAAACACTTTAATGTTATTTACATCCGTGTCACGTTTGCTGCTTTAGGTACACTGGTTGGTACATTTAAAGCCGACGATGCGGACAAAAGTGGCACTCCTAACGCCAAGATCCGCTACAGCATCATAAAACAAGAGCCGACCGAAGATCAGCTGCACTTCTACATTGACCAACACACAGGTTCCATCTACGTCAAAGAGCCGACCTTAGACCGAGAGGTAACTCAACACTTGGCTAGGCTATACACATGTATACTGTATATATATTTCCTAGAATTTCACTAGTGTTGTAGTGCTCAAGTACTCATTAGTAGTAGTCATTTTTATTTCAATTTAGTGGTTTACAGTGGTCCTGGGCCTTGTTCTACAAAGCTGGGTTAACCTTACGCAAGGGACTTTGTCAATTCAGAATTGAAATGACATGTTAGCAGTAGAGGGGACACCAGACCTAGAGCTTTGTTGTTTTTTTAAGACCCAAGAGAAAGCGGAAATAAACAGCACCTCTTAGCAACGTTCACCATATTAAATGTTTTTGGACTAGCCTAGCAAGCTGAGTTACTTGTGTACTATGTGTTACTGTGAGCACTTCTTACTAACACAAATTTGTACAAATTTGTGAACAATATTTGAGAGAAATTGGCCTTTTGTGTACTGTACATAGAAAAAGTTTTAGATATTTGAGTTCAGCTCAAAAAAATGGAAGCAAAAACTAAAGTATTGCGCTTAAACTTTTGAAATTGTAAAAAAGATAGATTGTAGAACATAAATTTTCTTATTTAATTTTTGGTGTAGTATTAATGTTTTTTGTATTTCTTTTGCCCACAGAGACAAAGTTCCTACACTCTGACAGTTAAAGGAGTTGACATGGATGGTGTTTCAAGTGGCAAATCAGGAACTGGCACAATTGAAATCAAAGTAATCGACATTAATGACAATGTTCCCACTCTGGAGAAAGATGAGGTATTACTTCAGATAGTGTGATAGTATGTGCACATCTTTGTTCTGCTGCTAAAAATCTGTCCATGTGCTCGACTGGTGCAGTACATGGCTGAAATCGTAGAGAATGTTGCCCACGTGCAGGTGATGAGGATCAAAGCTATGGACGTTGACGAGGAGAAGACTGACAACTGGCTGGCTGTTTTTGATATTGTTGCTGGAAATGAAAATGGAATATTCAGCATAAAGACAGATCCCGACACAAATGAAGGCATCCTCATTCTGGAGAAGGTACAGATTTTTTACTAAAAGTACAAATTGTACTTGAAATTATCCTTCCTGAAAAAAAAATAAAGAAATAATAAATAAATAAAACACAGAAGATATTACAATATCTGGAAAAAAGTTAATAGGTTTAATTTTGTGATAATGATATAATTTGCCTGAACTTAAATTCCAACACCTTCCTAAAACAATCAACAACAACAAATATTTTATTGTTTTTTTTTTTGCCTATTTCATCTCCTCTTGTTGGCAACCTCTGGTAAAATTTCCAATGTCCTAAGTTAAACAGATCATGACATTTTGCCCCTGAAAAAAAATTGCCTAGATCAAGAGGTGGCGGGAGTAGCTCAGTGTAGAGTGGCTGTCCTTCGACCGGCGGGTGGGCGGTTTGATCACCACTCCAAACATCCCAAAAACATCATAACATCCCGCTCTCCCCCCACATATTGTCGTTGTGTCTTTGGGCAAGATCCTTAACCTACTTTGCATCTAGTGGTGTTCCAGCTGTCCATCCATCCATCCATCCATCTTCTACCGCTTATGGAGGAGCAGCGGCTCTACTTTGAGCTCCTCCCGAGTGATCGAGTTTCTCACCCTATCTCTAAGGGAGCGCCCCGCCACCCTGCGGAGAATGCTCCGCTTGTATACAGGATCTTGTTCTTTCGGTCATAACCCAAAGCTCATGACTATAGGTGAGAGTAGGAATGTAGATTGACCGGTAAATCGAGAGCTTTGCCTTACAGCTCAGCTCCTTCTTCACCACGACAGACCGGTACATCGACCGCATCACTGCAGAAACTGCACCGATCCGTCTGTCAATTTCACGCTCCCTCCTTCCCTCACTCGTAAACAAGACCCCAAGATACTTGAACTCCTCCACTTGAGACAGGAGCTCTCCACCAACCTGAAGTGGACAAACCACCCTTTTCCAACTGTTAACCATGGTCTCAGACTTGGAGGTGCTGATTCTCATCCCAGCCGCTTCACACTCGGCTGCAAACCGTCCCAGTTCACACTGAAGGTCCTGGCTTGATGGAGCCAACAGGACAACATCATCTGCAAAAAGAAGGGATGAGATCCTGTGGTCCCCAAACCAGACTCCCTTCGGCCCCTGGCTGCGCCTAGAAATCCTGTCCATAAAGATAATGAACAGGACCGGTGACAAAGGACAGCCCTGCCGGAGTCCAACATTCACTGGGAACAGGTCTGAATTACTGCCGGCAATGCGAACCAAGCTCCTGCTCCGGTCGTACAGGGACAGGATAGCCCTTAGCAAAGGGCCCCGGACCCCATACTCCCAGAGCACCCCGCACAGGGCGCCACAAGGGACACAGTCGAATGCCTTGTCCAGAGCCACAAAACACATGTGGACTGGTTGGGCAAAGTCCCATAAACCCTCCAACACCCTGGAGAGGGTATAGAGCTGGTCCAGTGTTCCACGACCGGGACGAAAACCACATTGTTCCTCCTGGATCTGAGGTTCGACTATCGGCCGCATTCTCCTCTCCAGTACCCTGGCATAGACTTTCCCGGGGAGGCTGTGGAGTGTGATCCCTCTGTAGTTGGAACACACGGGTGTGAGAACACGGTCCCCCTTCTTGAAAAGAGGGACCACCACCCTGGTCTGCCAGTCCGGAGGTACTGTCCCCGACCGCCACGTGATGTTGCAGAGGCGTGTCAACCAAGACAGCCCCACAACATCCAGAGACTTGAGGTACTCAGGGCGTACCTCATTCACCCCCGGGGCCTTGCCACCGAGCAGCTTCCCTACTACCTCAGTGACTTCGGCCCGGGTGATGGACGAGTCCACCTCCGAGCCCTCGGCCTCTGCTTCCTCAGTGGAAGACGTGTCGGTGGGGTTGAAGAGATCCTCGAAGTATTTCTTCCACCGTCAATATCCCCAGTTGAAGTCAGCAGATTCCCACCTCCACTGTAAACAGTGTTGGCAGGGCACTGCTTCCCCCTCCTGAGGCGCCGGACAAGTTTTAGAGTTTTAGCCTCCACAACCACCCGGGCTGCAGTCCGCTTGGACTGCCGGTACCTATCCGCTGCCTCAGGAGTCCCACGAGCCAACCAGGCTCGGTAGGTCTCCTTCTTCAGCTTGACGGCATCCCTTACTTTCGGTGTCCACCACCGGGTTCGGGGGTTGCCGCCACCAGTGTTGTTGAAATGAAAGCTTAATGTAAAGCAGGTGGAAAATTGCTATTAAAAAAAAAAAACATCTGACTTTGGCAATTTTATATTGCCAAAGTCAAAAGAAACAGTGATATAGGCCATTTCTACAAGTGTTTCAAGATTGCATTGGCAAAAACAAGAAAGGATTTTTTTTCTGCCAAAGAAGTTATTGCAATGTACTTACGCAGACACAGGGAGAACATGCAAACTACACACAGAAAGGCCCTGCCCTGGATGTAACTCAGGACCTTCTTGCTGTGAGGAAGGAGTGCTAACCACTCTGCCTCTTTCCCACCAAGGCATATTGCAATATCAATAAAGTTGTGTTATATTGTGCCACCCTGCACTGTAACTATTTTTTCTTTTTTTTTTTTTTAATGGTGAATTCAGGAGACCTAGACTTGCCAGGAAATACCTCACTATCTTTCAATTCAAAAGAGAACCCAGCCTGTACATAAATAAACGGAAACATTGATATCATGTAATATATCATGTGTATATCCATAGCTACAAATTTCATATTAAATAACAAAAAATAAAGTAAACAGATGTAAAAAATTGATGAGCCTGTGTGATACACAGGGAATATGTAAATACTACAACTGGCCAAAGTGGCCAAGAATTTTTTTTTTTATTTGTTTACTGGGCTTGGTAATAAACACAAACGTGTGCTTAGTGGGGCTTGAGTTATGGAATCTAATTTGTACCACCAGATGTCGCTAAAAACAACACGTTCCTATTTTAAATGGAATTATCTGTCTTGTTCTTTCTTCCCCAGCCTGTAAATTTTGAAGAAACCCCTGACATCAAACTCGGCGTGGCTGTGGCCAATGTTGCCCCAGCTATGGGTGCAGGGGGTGGGGCTTTAGCTGGAGGAGACGGGGGCGGTGGGGGTAATGGAGGAGGAGGAGGGGATGGAGATGTTGGAGGAGATGGAGGAGGAGAGGGTGAGGGAGAAGGGGATGGTGAAGGCTATGGTGGGATGGGTCTGGATTTAGGACTGGGAGTTGATGTTGGAGGAGGAGCCGGGATTGGTTTGGGGGCGGGAGAAACAGGGGCAGCAGGGGGTGCACCTGGAGGAGGACATGGAGCAGGGGCGGCTGGGACTGGAGGTGGTATGCGCCCTAAGAAGAAGAAAAGGCCAAAGAAAGGCAAAGTGTACACTGTGAACATTGCAGTCCAGAACGAGCCTGAGGGCGCAGCCTTCAGACCTGCGGTGATGCCTGTTTCCGTCTCAGAGAACCCTGAGGAGAATCCAGCTGACGGGGTGATTGCGGTCTACCCTGCCACTGACACCGACACAGGACAGCTTGCAGAGAACGTCATGTAAGCACACCTCCTGACAAAGACAGCTTTTTCAGCTTTAGGATTAATAAGCCTCATTTATGAAGCTTCTTACACAGAAATGTCTACTTAAGCCCCACATATGGCAATTTTTTTGCATTCAAAGGTTCTTTTAGATGAAAAAAAAATGCCAAGAACAGGGTGAAGCACTCTTACACCCCCTTAATTATTATTTGTTTAAATATCTGCCCTTATTTTGAGTCCTGTACATTAAGCCTTCAGTTTTTGAGGGAGGCCCATTTTTACACTAAATTAACCCTCTTTACTATATTATAATTTTTTATAATAAAATATTAATATTTAAGCAGATAACACGCAACAATATTCAAATAGTACATTCAAATATACAGACATAAACCCCGAAAAGCCTACAGCAAGATAGATATGATAGATTGATAGATTTAACAGGTTAATATTGAAGTTTCCACAAATATAGACATTTTATTAACAATCATCTCAACTAATATTTTTTCCAAAATCTCTGTAAATGATTTTACAATTGACACACACATGTAACAACATTGCTTTGCTTCTCTATTTTAATCTCAACTGTAAGACATTCCATTTGATCATTGATTACAGTACTCATTTGCTTAATTACTTTACATTTTAAATGTGTCCTATCCGCTCCCCCACCTCAGCTGGACTGGGCAGCGGGATGTGAGGACGGGGAGAGCCGTGGCAGGACGCTGGCTTCTCTTGCACATGGTTTTCTGCCCCTGACCTTCAGCCGGCTCATCAGCTGTTTTCCTCTACTGCAGAGCAAGTGGAGACTCCGCTCCCACCCCAGCCGCTTAAGACGGCTCCGGTGGACTTCACACTGGGCTATCGTCACAGGCCCATCGAGAGTGGCTTGTCGGTTCATCCTTCGTGCATGTTGTCAGTGAGGATAGAAGCCTGGTTCATCTTTGGCCCACCCCAGGCTTTCAGGCGAAGGTTATCACATTGTCCTTCCGGTCCAGAATAATCAGGATTAGAGCTCTCTGTCCCCCCCCAGAGGGGTCGACAGCAGATGCACGGTTACTTATGCTGTGTCCGGTCAGGGCTTTGCGCTGCTATGTGGAGCGCACAGCAGGTTTTCGGGGATCAGACCACTTATTTGTGTGCTTTGGAGCCAGGGGGCATGGTACCCCGTTGTCGGCCATACGTCTGGCACATTGGATTTGTGGAGGCATTGGGGCGTCCTATTTGGCTCAAGGCTGCCCTCCGCCAGCCGTGGTCAGGGCACACTCTACCCAAGGGGTTGCCATGTTGGTGACGTTGTGTAGGGGTGTCTCTGTGGAGGATATATGATTGGCGGCATCATGGTCCTCTGTGTCCACTTTTGTACGTGCCTATCTGATGGACGTGTCTGCGATCTCTGTCACTCAGTGTTGAATAGAGGGCAGAGTCTCTCGCCTAGGCCGGCGCACATTGCAGATGTTATTGTTATTACCGCGGCTGAAGACGCTTGTAACTGCCGCAGGTGGCTGTTCTCGTTGTGGGTTTGTTCGCCTGTCCAGCCATGTGGGGGCCCTGTGCTCTTGGGAGAGGCAGTTACAGGTTTGGCGGGCAGGATGGATCCTCTTAAAGAGGAGGCCCGTCCCCCAACCATAGACACTGAGGTCTTGGAGTTTTAACATGGTGCCTGGATGCTCCTGGGAGAGGCGGTCTGGATGCCGTTGACTAGGGTGGGGCGTGCATGGCTACTTTTGGTGGCCCTTATTGCTCCTGAGGTTTTTTTTTTTCCCGCGTAAATCGTTTGTGAACCTGTCCAGCTGGGAGTACATTCATCTCGGGAGGTAACTAGTGGTGAAGCCCATGGGTAGGCGGAGCACACACAAAGTAGAAATTGTAGTTACCTGATGTAACTACAGTTCCACGAGTGTGTGCGTAGCCCACTCTCAGGCACAGCTGGACTGCTTCACTCTTTTGAGCTTGTTCAAAGGAGGGAGAGTGTTGGGTGAGGGAGGTTGTACCAGGACGTTAGCATGATTGGCACGTTGAGTGCTTTGATCTTTCTCAGCTCGTAGGTGGGCTACACACTCACGCTTTGAACTGTAGTTACATTAGGTAACTATAATTTTCTTTTGGTGGCAGCGTGGTTGCTGACAGTTTATGTCCTTTTCATTCCAATTTTTTCAGCATTCTTGTTTTTACACAGAAAAATAGCCTTATTGATCACGCAGACACTTTGATATAAAAGGATTTCTGATGTATTTCTTTGATTTCGAGATATGTTTGCAAAGCAAACTCTGATACAACAAATATTTCAACATAGACATTTATCCTACAATGTTGAAATAGATTTTATTCAGTGTAATTATTGTCATAATGTATTGTAGAATCCATTGTTTTGTATACACAGATATGTTAAAGGCTATGATCCAGACAACCTGCTGCAGATCAACCCCAAAACCGCGGAAATTAAACTAAAGAGGGCTCCAGACAGAGAGTCGCCATTTGTGGTCAATGGAACTTACTTGGCAAAAATCTTGAGTATGACTAAAGGTATGTTTGTATGTAATGGCCTTAATTATGCCCTTTACAAAAATCACAGTGAATACCTATTATAACTTGAGTCTAATATCCACAGACCTGCCTTCGAAAACTGCCACTGGAACCATAGCCCTGCAGGTGGGAGACACAAATGACAACTGCCCCACTCTCACTACCAGCATGGAGTACGTCTGCCGGGACACACGTGTGGTTAATATCACCGGGCAGGACAAGGACGCAGACCCAAACGGAGAACCTTTCTCTTTCAGCGTTGTGTCCGAGAAGAGCAGTCAGAAGTGGAGGCTTGAGTCTTTAGACGGTAAGAGAATAATATCTTTTAATATCAGGGGGAAAATATTCTGCCATTATATTTTTTCATATGCTCTCAAGTCTATATCTGTCTAGGTATTTTTACAAAAATATAACTTCCAAATGTATTTTCTTTTCTTTTCTTTTCTTGTACGTATAAAAGTATTAAAAAAATACAATTTAACAATAATGAGGTTGTAAATTCACAAATTTAATTGAATAAGTTAAGCTAGTTTTACAATGCATTACATTTACAATGCATATACAATGTGCAACAGTAACAACTTGTTAGTTTCCCATAATGCATTAGTGAAAGTAGTGATCAGCGATGGTCACTAGACGGTCAAAAAAGATCGGGACATGTTTAACTGTACGCAACAGGTTTGAATAAAACGAGTGAGCGGCACAAAATTAGAACTTCATTGAAATGTATTTAGTTTTAAATTGTTATAACTGTATCGGTGTTAAATCACTAACGTTAACTGAACCTGAGCTCATACAGACACAGGTTCAGCAGGGAGCTTACCTCGGAGATAAAAAAGAGCTGCAATAATCAAGTCTGTTTTGGTCATTATAGGACACAGCTTGTTGAATAAAACACATTAGTGCTATTAATAGTTGTATAAAAGTCTTGCCAAACTATATTACAGAAGTCCATAATCAGCGGAGGTCAAATAACTTAGATAACTAACAGAAAACAAACATTTAGTGTCTGAAATTGTTCACTAATTCACTATATATTGATTGAGGATTTTAAGGATTGGAATGGTTGCAGCAAAAAAAAAATGGAAATCAACCAGCCCTCCATCTTTAAATAACTGTTTGAGCAATATAGTTTTAGTGGCAAAACTTGAACACATTCGCTTTGAACAGAACAATTCTCTGCACATATATTTGACAATGGGGTCCCCTTTCTTGAATTCACTGAATAAGTAAATGGTAAAACTTGTACCAGGATATGGATATACAGTGTAAATGAGCACAAGTATATTTTGTTTCATGGAAAAGGGTGATTGTCTTTTATTTTTGATATTTTGTTTGGAAACGGTTGACTTCTGGTTTAGACTATGCGCCTTTGTATTCTGGGGGAAGTGCGCGCCCTGGCTAGCGCAGTTTGGTAGTATGTAGCTTGGCTCAATTAAGGCAATAAATTCATCACGGATCCATGGTTAACGTGTATTCATATTTACTGCCCCTCTGTAGAAGCAAAAGGTAGGAAGCTTGATATAAGTATTTTGTCTGTTAATATGTTTATTTTGCACAAATGTAGGACTAGAACTGATATGTTACATGTTTTGTATACTTCTTAGCTCTTACATTGGTGATATGGTGAAGGTTGAAGGTTGAAATTAAATTAAACATCATAAAACCATCAGTAAGTCTCATCCTTAAAACGAGGGGCATGTTACATACAGTATAGTTTGTGTTTTGCTTACTGCATACAAGGATGTCTTGATTATGAGAGAGATCTTATAGGATAAAGTTTACTCCCTCCAGTAAGGCATTTATATTATATATATTATTTGCTGGTGGGTGGAGAGGGGTGTAAGCTATGTGTGTATGGCAGCCTCCCTCTCTGGCTGCCCCAGGTGTGAATATGTGTGAATAAAAGCATCATGTAAAGTGCTTTGGGTGACTGAGAAAGGTACAGAAAAGCCCTATATAAATACACTCCATTTACCTTTTTTTTATTATTTAACATATGTTTGTTCTGTACTGTGGGGTGTTTTTGTTTGTTTTGATTTATTGGGGTTTTACTATTATTGTTGAAAAAAAAAAACGTAAATAAAATGTTGGAAAAAAATCATGGATTAAGGGGTTAGGGACCAGGGAGTGGATTCGGACTTGTCTTTCCTCTTCCATGCTTGCATTGTGCTCTGCACTCTGTAGTACTCTAATCTGTCCAGATGCCGCACAAACTCTTGCAGTTATGTTCCGCTCTTTTGGTACACGTTTAAATTAAATAAATTAAAGAAATAACATTAATATATATATATATATATATTGATTTTATCAATATGAATTGTCTTTGTGGGTGCACGTGGCAGAGTGGTTAGCACTCCTGCCTTACAGCAAGAAGGTCGTGAGTTCAAAACCCGGCCGACTCAAACATTCTCGGCCCACTCCGGTCTTTCTGTGAGGAGTCTGCATGTCCTCCACGTGTTACTGTGGGTTCTCTCCGGGTACTCCGGCTTCCTCCCACCGTCCAAAGACATGCATGTACAGGTCAATCGGCAACTCTAAAGTGTCCCTAGTGAATGAATGTGAGAGTGAATGGTTGTATGTCTCTGTCTGTCTCTATATGTCAGCCCTACGACTAACTGGCCACTGTCCAGGGTGTACCCCGCCTCAGGCCCAAAGCTGCTGGGATAGGCACCAGTCACCCGTGACCCCTAACGGGACAAAGCGGTAGAAAATGAATGAATGAATGAATTGTCTGTGGAGGTTCTCAGTCATCCAGGGCATCTTGAAAAAAAGGTTTGAGTAAAAGCATCTGGACTTCGTTTTCAAGGTGAAGACGTTTCGTCTCCATTCCAAGAGACTTTGTCAATTCTGAGTTCAACTGGTAAGAGAGCTGAGCTTATATCTCTAAAGGGAGGAGTTTCCCCTGAACCCAAACCTGATGGGCCAGAACACATCAACGCAGTGGACAAGAACATCAAGTTCACCCTTGAAGATGCCATAAACAACCGCCTGGCTTTCTTAGACTGTGCAGTGGTTATCTATGAAGACAGGACTCTCCAAGTAGAAGTTTCCAGGAATCCTACACACACGGATCAATACTTGCTGTTTGATTCTCATCACCCACTGCAGCACAAGCTGGGAGTCATCAGGACTCTTCAGCACAGAGCACAAGAGGTGCCCACAACCTCAGAAGGTAAACGGAAAGAAGAACAACACATTCGTAAATCTCTGAGAGACCTTGGATACCCCAAATGGACTTTCAACAAAACCAAGAGGACACAGACACCAAACAGACAGGAACCAGGGACAAAAAGGGAAGGGTGTAGTTATCACTTATGTGTCTGGTTTATCTGAAAAACTTAAAAAGGATTTTCTACAAACACAACATTCCAGTCCACTTTAAACCAGGGAACACTCTACGTCAAAAACTGGTCCATCCTAAAGACAAGATCCCCACAAACAGAGTAATGTATTTTATGCAGTTCAGTGAAGAGTGCAGTGACAGTTATGTTGGAGAAACTAAACAACAGCTTCACAAGAGGATGTATCAGCACAGAAGAGCCAATCCTGGACCTGAGTCTGCAGTTCACCTCCTCCTCAAAGACAAAGGACATTCCTTTGAGGACAGCAATGTCCGAATTTTGGCCAGAGAGGCCAGATGGTTTGAGAGAGGGGTGAAGGAAGCCATTTTTGTGAAATTGGAAAAGCCTTCGTTGAACAGAGGAGGTGGCCTCAGATTCATGTTGCCCAGTATTTACAACAGTGTTCTCAAACATAAAACTAAAGAGCCTCACCTTAGAACAACCAACATAACACCTGATTAGAACTATGACACTAACAACACTGCACCTGATGGAGCAGGATCATTAACAACTCTGCGGTGACACTTACCACCTTGCGCCTGAATGGAGCAATGTCACCAACGACTCTTCGGAGCCTTAACGACTTTCACATATGGAGTCACACCTCCCTTTCATGACCAACAACACAACAACCTGGTCCATCAGGTTTGGTTTCAGGGGAAACTCCTCCCTTTAGAGATATAAGCTCAGCTCTCTTACCAGTTGAACTTAGAATTGACAAAGACTCTTGGAATTAGAGACGAAACGTCTTCACCTTGAAAACGAAGTCCAGATGCTTTTACTCAAACCTTTTTTCATCAATATGAATTGTAATAAAATAGAATTGTGATTCATATATGAATCTATTTTTTTAATAAATTAGAAGTGGAGCTCTGTGTCTGTTACTGATCCAACCACAGGCCCAACCATCTGGTCCGTCAAGAGTCACTCTCATCTCATCAGTCCACAAATCCTTTGAAAAATCTACCTTTAGATATTTCTTGGTCCATTCTTCACGTTTTAACTTATGTTTCTTGTTCAGAGGTGGTTGGGTTTCAGTCTTTCTTACCTTGGCCATGTCTCTGAGAACTGAACACCTTGTACTTCTTGACACTCAGGTAGGTTGCAGTTGTGGAATAAGGCAGCACTAGAGGATAATGGGTTCCTGGTAGCTTCATGTTTGATTCTTTGCATTGCCCCCATTCTTTGGTGGTTCATTTGCATATTTTCTTCTCGACACATTTCTTGCGACCCTGTTGACTATTTGCTACAAAACATTTGATGGTTCTGTGATCACGCCCCAATATCTTAGATATTTCAAGAGTGCCGCATCCCTGTGAAAGACTTTTTACAATTTTTGACTTTTCAAAGTCAAAGTCAATTAAATCTTTTTTTTGGCCCATTTTTCCTGAGAAGAATCTGGCTAATAATTATGCACACCTTGATATAGGGTGTTGATATCCTTAGGCCACACCCTCCCTGTTTACACAAATACACATCACCTGATATGATGTCATTAAATCCAAAAAAGAGAAAAGTTTATACAGCTTGGAGTTGGAAATTATGGATACAATGATGATCACTTGCCTAATTATTGTGCACAAAGTGTAGGTGGAAAAGTGCTATATATATATATATATATATATATAATACGTTGACCTCAGCAAACCTACCCACGTTTTCTGCCATCTGCCCCTGTACAGTGACAGCCCTGATTTATCCATGAGGAGAGCACCTCTCCAAAGTGCCAGACGGCATCTATTGTCGGTTACAACAACAAACTGAAGTCAGGCTGAAACCCCAATGTAGACAACGACCATGCAGATGAGCTTCCCTGAGACAGTTTCTGACAGTTTGTGCAGAAATTCTTTGGTTATGCAAATCGAATGTTGCAGCAGCTCTCCAGGTGGCTTGCCTCAGAGGATCTTGGAGGTGAAGATGCTAAGATGCTGGATGTGGAGGTTATGGGCTGTTGTAAGGTTGAATGTACTGCCAAATTCTCTGAAATGACTTTGAAGATGGCTTATGGTAGAGAAAATTCTATTCACGGGCAAAATCTGTGGCATTGTGCTGTGTGATAAAACTGGACATTTTAGAGTGGCCTTTTATTATTGTTTTATTATTCTTATTACATCAATTTTGTATAGCGCTTTTCCGGGGACACAACAACGCTTTCAATAACAATTTTTCATTCACTACACAGTCACACACTGGTGGTGGTAAGCTACATCTGTAGCGACAGCTGCCCTGGAGCTGACTGACAGATGTGGCAGCCATTCCGCAACAACGGACTCTCCGACCATCACCAAATACATTCACTAAACATTCTTACACACCAATGCCACAGACACTGAAGGCAAGGAGGGTTAAGTGTCTTGCGTAAGGAGTCCAGCCTTAGACACACCTGTGCAATAATCATGCTCTCTAATCAGCATCTTGATATGCCACACCTGTGAGGGGTATGGATTATCTTGGCAAAGGAGAGATGCTCACTAACACACATTTGGACTGATTTGTGAACAATATTTGAAAGAAATAGGCATCTAAATTTTTGTTCAGTATAGAACACTGTTACATGCACCCTTAAATGAACAAAAATTACATAAAATCTGAATACAGTAAATCTGTGAAATTAACAAAACAACTGTAAAACACACACATCACTAAAACGCAACTTCCAGCATAACTAACTGGCATTCAGCTCTTTTAATACATCCAAGGCAAGTCTACCAACTTTCAAAGCAGGGAACATACCATGCTTTAAAAAATACAAATACTAGTTGCAGTTTATAATATTTTTTTCCTTACCTGCATCCCAGAGAACATAAAGTCTCCACCATTTAATTTAATTTAAAGGTATCCATGCATCTCTTCACGCCCTGACCCCACTGTGGCCTGGAGTCAACCAGGTCTTTATCATGGTGTACGACAGGCAGGGTCTGGCCTGTCCAGAGCCTCAGACCCTGACGCTGCACGTGTGCTCCTGTGAGAACGGGGACACCTGTGAACCAGCGGGCATCCTGGGAGAGCGGGCTTCTCTAAAGGAGTCGGCGTCTGCATTCGGAGGACTGGGAGCTGCAGTAGTGTTGCTATCACTCCTGGCACTGCTCAGTAAGTAGCAGTTGTTTCATGTGAGAAAATCAACTTAAGTTGTAAATGTGTGTTTTTATGTGACAACTTATGAATGTTGTTTGTTACAGTTGCTGCCCTCTTACTGACCAGCTGCAGATGTGGAAAAATGCCCAAACCATTTTCTGATATTCCCTTTTCTGTTGAAGATCACCTAATTGTCTATCGTACAGAGGGTCAAGGGGAAGATAAGGTAATAAGGCTATTCCGTATAAAAATGCTGAAATTGGTCAGTGGGACCTTGCTATGCAATGTGATTGGTCTCTGCATAGCCTCTGATTATTATTAGCCTCAGTGCCAAAAGTGGTCTGAAGGTTCCCTACAAAGCAGAAAATTATCTCTATTAACGCTTCGGCTTTTTAAAAATAACAATATCTATTAAACTGATTTGCAATGAAAACTACACCCTATGGCAGGGGAATCCAACACGTCGCCCGCGACCACTTTCAAAGTAGCTCGTCAAAGACTTAATGAATTAGTAACGTACTGCTGTGTAACCAATCATGTGAGGACAGACAAGGATCATATTGACCAATTGATTGATATTAGAATTTTTTTTTTTTTACTTTTGAATGCTTGATTGTAAAAGAGGCTATGACCACAATGGCTGAAACTTTATTCAGGAACCATAAAAGCATAAAAGTAAGTTCAGAAGCAGACTGACAGATGAAAATGTAAATAAGTCCATAAGAGTAAACCTGAGGCCACACCTTTTTTGTCAATGCAGTGGAATTGCATTTATGTTTTAATTTTATAGTGTGAGATTCACAAGAAAGAAATGCATATACACATGCACAGGCAGATGAACTAACTGTTTTGGTTATGTTATATTTAAATAAGAGGTGTTGACACCAACATTTTGTAAAAGTTCAAGGTTAATGTTCTGGTTTGTTTTGAAATAAGCTATGAGAATAAATGTTACAAACACGAGTAGCTCTCTGTCGTTTTCAAAGTAGCTCTGAGGAAAAAAGGTTGGAGCTGCCCTACAACTATGGCTATGTTGCATTAAATTAGAGCATGAAACCATTTTGCACACTCAATGAGGATATTCATTTCTAGTGTTATTCTTGTTCTCCTTTTTTTTAGGATGTTCCTCTGCTCAGCTCACCAGCTCATGTGGCACCTGCAGTAATATCCAGTAAGTCTGTTGGGACTACCAACCAAGCCAACATGAGAGCTGCCTCTAACACAAGTGCTGCCTATAACACAAGTGCTGCCTATAACACAAGTGCTGCCTCTAACATGGACATGATTGAATCCGGCAGCAGGTTTCAGGCCTATGGCAGATTACACAAGAATAGTTGCTGCAAATCGAGGGTGTGTCAGCCAGAGGTGTCTCTTCTGATGGAGGACCGGCTTCAGTTGGACCGTGTCACTGACTTTGCACTTCCTAAAGTGTTCCTTGATGATTACTACTCTCAGGTTGGTAACCACTGTTCAGGCAGTTTGAATAGTATCAAAAGTAAATACAGATTGCACTGACGCAAAATTCACTCTCAGTGACAAGCTTTAGAGTTTTAAGCCCCAGCAAAGCATTTCAGGGCTAAGAGTAGAGGGTAGCGAGGCACTATTATTGTGTCTGTGATATGCTATTGACGAGGAGGTGTGTCACTTTCTGCCTTAAGCTAAACACAGACCAAATAAAACATGAGTCATGAGTTCCTTGTTGGGAAGAATTTGTTGCTTAAATTCAGAGGCAGAACAAAAACTTGTGAACTTTAGAGGTAGTATTCCTGTCAGGGCATTTCACATTTATTGCTCTTCTTTAATTAAACAAATCAGTCATCTCAGTCATGCTGGCTTTCATTTTCACATCTGTACTTTAAATGTGTATAGCTTGTGCATTTAGGTTTATTTGTATTGTGAACTTTCCGTCAATGCAACAAATGTCAAATATCATCAGTTGAAAATATATATTTTTTGTTAATGTTAATCTACAGAAGTTGAGCTGGGCTGCTGGGAACACAAAGGACAGTCTGTTTGTGTACGAGTACGAGGGCCAGGGTTCTCCCGCCGGGTCGATCAGCTGCAGTAGCTCCCTGCCCTCTGATGACGACCTACAGTTTTTAAATGACTTGGAACCAAAATTCAAAACCCTAGCAGAGATCTGTGTTCCTTCCAGACCACAGCCAGCACATAAGCCTCCAACCCCTTCAACATCTCCAACCGTCCAAGTGGAGCACCCTCTAACAGCTTCAGTTCCCCCAACACTTTCTGCTCCCAAAGAAATGCATCTTCAAACTAAAAAAGACCAAACATCGGATTCAGATCTCTCCAGGATTCATCGTCAGAGCTCAGTGCACGATCAGACCATTAGCACCACGCAGGTATCAACAAGTCTAATCCAAAATGAGGAGGCAGCCTTACACATCAAACCCGAGCAGTATTTAAAGAGCACTCACATGCTCCAGTTGCCTCCGATGAGCCTTCCTACTGTAGCTCCTCCACTTGGCCAGACACTCGTGTTGCAGCAGCAGCCCATCTACTACATCACCTCTCCGGACTTACAACCAACCTCACCAGTCCTCCAGCCCATGCACTACATGGTCCAACCTCAGCTCCAGAACACGGTGCTCCTGGCTGAAGCTCAAGCTCCAACCATGCAAGGCCTAGTTCTACTCCACAACGGTTCGGGATCCGCTGAGCACATGGTGCACATGAGATACACTGCTGGGACTTTGGGAAGAAAAAGGATTGGAAGTGTTTTTGGGGACAACCAACAAGTGGAGACAGAGGTGGCGTCCGGCAGTCAAAACCCAGAGGTAATTGTGGGAAAAAAGGGCCGAGCTTTGTCAGAGGGTTGGAACAATTTGGAGGGGTTTCATTCCAGTTTAGCGACAGGTGCTGGAGCAAAAAGGTTGAAAGGGGGGCAAGGTGCTAGGAAGAGTCTGAAAAAGATTATGTCGGTGGAAGAAGTGAGTGAGCAATGTGAGAATAGTGCGGTATTTCAGGCTTCTAAAATCACCAAGAAAAGTGGCAGGCAAGCTAAACGCCACACAGAGCATGACTCAGAAAGTTTGTCTTAATTATTCACTTCCAGTTCAATCCACTTTTTTATTGAGTGGATTTTTACCAAGGATATTGCTTCCCAAAACAATAAAATAGAAAAAACAATAATTACATAATGTTTTCACAAGTTACTGATTTGAATTGCACATATTATTTAAAGGTTTTTGTTTAAGGGTGTGCCAATCTATCTGCAACTGATTATGATTGGCCGATCACAAGGCCCTATCAAAGTTGCAAAACATGCCAGACTTTCATTCAGGGCTTTTGATGACTGACCTTCGCCAAATCTAAGTCTGTTCCAAAAAAGTGGTTTTGTGGAGTTATCTAAAACTCCAGAGAAAAAAAAATACAACAACAACCATAACCCTAGAGCTCAATGCTGTTGCATAGTTGAGCAGATTGAAAAAGACGGTTTGAGCTATTGTCCTCTTGAGGGTGATGTTGCAGTTCAAGTGGCAAACCTTTATTGAATTGAATAAATTCTTAACATGTACATTTGGTGTTCTTAAAGCCATAGACATGTATGTCTGCCCATATTTCTGTGTTTGGTAAACACTCACCTAAAGGATTATTAGGAACACCATACTAATACTGTGTTAGACCCCCTTTCGCCTTCAGAACTGCCTTAATTCTACGTGGCATTGATTCAACAAGGTGCTGAAACCATTCTTTAGAAATGTTGGCCCATATTGATAGGATAGCATCTTGCAGTTGATGGAGAATTGTGGGATGCACATCCAGGGCACAAAGCTCCCTTTCTACCACATCCCAAAGATGCTCTATTGGGTTGAGATCTGGTGACTGTGTGGGCCATTTTAGTTCAGTGAAATCATTGTCAAGTTCAAGAAACCAGTTTCAAATGAGTCGAGCTTTGTGACATGGTGCATTATCCTGCTGGAAGTAGCCATCAGAGGATGGGTACATGGTGGTCATAAAGGGATGGACATGGTCAGAAACAATGCTCAGGTAGGTCGGGGCATTTAAACGATGTCCAATTGTCACTAAGGGGCCTAAAGTGTGCCAAGAAAACATCCCCCACACATTTACACCACCACCAGCCTGCACAGTGGTAACAAGGCATGATGGAGCCATGTTCTCATTCTGTTTACGCCAAATTCTGACTCTACCATCTGAATGTCTCAGAAACAGAAATCGAGACTCATCAGACCAGGCAACATTTTTCCAATCTTCAACTGTCCAATTTTGGTGAGCTTGTGCAAATTGTAGCCTTTTTCCTATTTGTAGTGGAGATGAGTGGTGCCGGGTGGGGTCTTCTGCTGTTGTAACCCATTCGCCTCAAGGTTGTGCGAGTTGTGGCTTCACAAATGCTTTGCTGCATACCTCGGTTGTAACGAGTGGTTATTTCAGTCAAAGTTGCTCTTCTATCATCTTGAATCAGTCGGCCCATTCTCCTTTGACCTCTAGCATTAACAAGGCATTTTCGCCCACAGGACTGCCGCATACTGGATGTTTCTCCCTTTTCACACCATTCTTTGTAAACCCTAGAAATGGTTGTGAGTGAAAATCCCAGTAACTGAGCAGATTGTGAAATACTCAGACCGGCCCGTCAACCATGCCACGCTCAAAATGGCTTAAATCAGTGGTTCTCAAAGTTTTTATACCAAGTACCACCTCATAAAATATTTGTCCCTCCAAAAACCACCATAATGACCAACATTTAAATACAGTAGGATAGTAGGCCTAATTATTCAGCTAAAGTTAAAAAACGAGGCAGTTTATTCCGTTCTCTTGTAAAAACGTGTCCAGTACCTGGTATATGTGCTCTGCTGTAGTTCTGGTCTAAAGTGACTGGCACAAAGTTTAACTCTTTGGCAGCTTTCTCTCCACACATGATGCGTGTCATCTTTTTGGCTAAAGGTAGACACAGTTGTTCCCCAATTCATTCATACACAGTCACACTGGTGGTTGTAAGCTACAACTGTAGCCACAGATGCCCTGGTGCAGACTGACAGAGACGTGGCATTCACTGAACATTCTTACACATTCAATTGAGTGCGGCTTACCGGCTTTGGCGATCCGGAGTCTGGCACGATATGAAGCTTCCTGTGCTTTGATTATGGGTGTACCACAGGATTGCATGGTGGACTTTGAATGCTTCAGTTCATCACGTTTTCGTAAAAAAAAACAAAACACTGGTTTATCCTTAAGTGCCGTGTGTTTGGTTGTTAGATGTTGTTTGAGATGCGATGGTTTCATACATTCATTGCTAAGAACTTTGCCACATAACACACACTGCGGCCTGGGCTCGTCCTCTCTCCCGCTACAAATAAATCCAAATATGATGTAGTTCGAGTCATAATTTCTCACTGTTTTGTACCGTTTGCTGCTGCTAGCAGATGCTCCGGTGACATCGCTGGCACTATCAAAGCCACTGTTAGCTCGGTTCACGTTTGCCCTCTTCAGTTCTTGCGCTGGACACTTTTTCTTCCTGATCCACACCAGATTGAAGCCACGATAGCAGCTTTGTTGAACATTTCATAATTTATCCACCTCCACCTTTTCCCATCACAGCCAATTTATATTTAATTCAGCGATTCCTCTGCGTACCACTAGTGGGAGCCTGCGTACCACTAGTAGTAAGCGCACCACACTTTGAGAATCAATAGCTTAAATCACCTTTCTTTCCCATTCTGACATTCAGTTAGGTGTTCAGGAGATTGTCTTGACCAGGACCACACCTCTAAATGCACTGAAGCAACTGCCATGTGATTGGTTGATTAGATTCTTGCATTAATGAGAAATTGAACAAGTGTTCCTAATAATCCTTTAGGTGAGTGTATATGGTATGTTGTCATAAAGACCTATTTTTTTATCACCTTGATTTTCATACTAAACTGGAAGTCTGACCAACATCAGCTATGAAATCTGTGGGGTGGGTTGTGCATCTATGAAATGTGTTGATGTAATTTGAATATTCCCTTTTACATAATTTGCAGTATTATGTTAAGATATATAAACACATATTTCTATATCCTTTTAAAACTAAAGTAAGGGTGCACTGTGTTGTTGGTAGAACTAATCCAGAACTAATTTGATTAAAACGGTTTCAGAGTTGTATCATTGTTTGAAATGACACTTTGCATTTGCCTAAAAAAAACAATTAATAAATAAAGACATTAACGCTGAATTCAACCCAGTGTATTTGTTTTTCTATTCAGGTGTTTTATGGCATGATGACAAGAAAAAGTGAGAAGGGCAAGAAAAATGTCATTGTAGATCTCAAACAGACTGACTCAATTAAGCACTGATTCTATTACTAGTGTGCTAATGTACATTATGTTGTACGCTCAATTTGATCATGAACTAATTTATGATTTTCCTGTAGCTATGGCTGCTTACATATCATGAATACATTTGCTTAATTGTTGTAATAAATATAATAATAATAATTAATAATAATATTTTTTAACAATAATGATGATTTAAAAAACTGCAAAAATACGCCAACTTTTAACTTCCCGATTGGTCCGGGGAATCAAATGTCGCTAAAAATCCATATTTTAAGTAGAACTCTTGGTATTGTTTGTTAAATGCAGCTTACTTTGTCTTGGATTTCGTATGCTCTACTGTCTCCTCACTGGGTCTATTCTCCTTTGCAAAAAAACTATATGTTTTTCACTCATTTTGCTAGTTTTGTGGTTTAATTTTAGCGGCCATGTATTATGTAACTGGGACAAGCGTCAAGAGTGAGTCATATACAGATGTAATAGAGGGGATTTGGTCAATTTTCAAAATAAAACATCATTCAGAAGCAAATAATAAATAAAAGGGAAATAATGTAAGTTATATATTCTTTCTTTGCGGCTCGGTACCAAATGACCCACGGACAGGTACCGGTCCACGGCCCGGGGTTTGGGGACCGCTGCTTTAAAACACGCATAGAGGACTTAAGTAATTTATTTTTTGACTGGACTGTATATGCCGATACTCTGCTCAAGTTTTAAATGTACTTTATCTCTGGAAGCAAATATATTTCATCAGATTGTGAATTATAAATGCAAATTAATAATTACAATTTCAGAATATAAAATTGATATATTATATATGGTGCATATATTTTCAAGTTCTAAAATTCAAAAGGGCAAATTCACTGTCTAAAATTTGCTGTCAAAATATCCACATGAAACGTTGCCAAATTGAGGCATAGGCAACCAATGCTACGCAAAGTCAAACCAACTACCAACCAATCGCACTATGCTTCACTGGTCATGTGGTATGGCTGGCTGCCATAGCTGAAGTATAACATTATTATATTCTCCTCCATGAAGTCCACAAGGGCACAAGGTAGAGAGATGGGTACCTTGCTTGTATCTCAATCTCAATTAGCACTCCTGCCTCAAAGCAAGAAGGTTGTGAGTTCAAAACCCAGCTGATGCCAAACATTCTCAGCCGACTCCGGTCTTTCTGTGAGGTGTCTGCTTGTCCTTACCATGGGTTCGCTCCGGGTACTCCAGCTTCCTCCCACCGACCAAACACATGCATGTATAGGTTAATTGGCAACTCTAAAGTGTCCCTAGTGAATAAGGACCCCCTCGTAATTAAAAAAAAAAGAAAAAAAAAGAAATGTGAATAAAATGGATCTGTTGAACTCAATTCCACACATTAAAAACCTTTCACTCAAACTTTACACTGGTTTTTCTGCCTCAGCCACCTGTGAGTGTATTCAGCTGTGTTGGACTGTTGTTTACTGCAAAGCGAGCAAGGAGGAACTCTGCGAATTAAAAACCTGATAAACGAAGGTAATAATACAGCTGACAAACTGGCCAAAGATGCTGTCTCTGGAGTGTGTCGAGTGAGTGAGTCAAGTCTTGGACATATCTTCACTCACTGATACAGACCTATGTTCCTACCAGATCCCTGCGCTCTGCTAATGAACAACGTCTGGTGGTACCATCCCAAAAAGGAAAAAAAATCACTCTCACGTACTTTCTCTGGATCTGTTCCACATTGGTGGAATGATCTACCTGCTGCTACAAGATCAGCAGATTCTGTAGCTATCTTTAAAAAACGCTTGAAAACACATCTTTTCCGTCAACACCTGACTGACAAACATTGAATTCTACTTCCTTTCTATCGATTCCTTTTCTTAGAAAAAAAAAAATAAAATTACTGTGCTACGTTTTTAACTGACTAATTTTTTTGTGCACTTATGCTTTTTGTTACTTTGTGTTGTTGAAATTGCTTCCATTGTTTTCCTCACTTGTAAGTCACTTTGGATAAAAGCGTCTGCTAAATGACTAAATGTAAATGTAAAATGTAAATCTGAAGTAGAGGCTTGGATACCTCCTGTTTTGGATATGTCTGAAGAAATAATATATCCATTTTGTATTGCTAGAGGCAATTCACTCAGAACAGCTATGTGGGTAAATTCATCTTTGGATAATATGATTAAATGTGAATACCAAAAGTTTCCAGCACGTTATAGACCAGGCTATGCTAGTGAGGCTAGATTGTACATGTGTAAGACAACTGAAATAGCTGCTATTCAGTGTGAGCAGGTTATAGAAGATGGGAGCTATTTAAGGGTTAGACATAATAATACATTCATTAAGCAATATGGACTGCCTATGTTAGCAAGAGGAACACAGCCTTTGGCAGACATATTCTGGTTATGTCATGACGTAAATAGTGTTAGAGTTACGTTATCTAAGAATCGGGAAGGTATCTGTGCACCAACGAGTCATGTAGTGGTAATAGAGCTTGATAAAAACGTGAGCCAGACAGGCCAGAAGCACAGATGGAAAATGGAAGGAAGACTACATTTTGTGGAATCAGGCCCCCAGTGGGATCCCCGATGAACATAAGGCTATTTCTGAGGGATGGATTGCTTCTGGGGAGACATTTGGGTGGATTCCGTGGATAGGGCAGGCCGCGGCCACTGCGAGTGCTGCACGCAACAACTACTTATGGTACAACCAACAGAGGTTTATTAATTGGACGATAGACGCCATTGAAGGAATTGGACAACAATTACATGCTACGTCAGTAATGGCAGTACAGAATAGATTTGTTTCCGATGGAATGTTAGCTGAAGAGCAAGGAGTCTGTCAGTTAATTGACGGAGAATGCTGTACTGCTATTCCTATGCACACATCGGATGAAGGGAACCTTACAAATGCTTTGAAAAATTTAAAACAATTTTAGTTAATCACTCAAAAACGTATATACAATATTATGCTGTATCTGTGCAATCCCAAGGTTATCCATTGCCTTCCTTTCCAGTGGATATACGTATAGAGACAATACATTGTAGAAAATGGTTAAAATGTATTTTTAATTTACCGTTAGGATTAGTTGTAGAAAGGGATGAGGTTTATTTGATGTACAGATATGATATGGTTAACACTGAGGCAGGTATATGTACTCCTTTGTTCACTAAGACTAAAATAGAAATAGTGACGGTAAAATTAGGACTGGACATTTTATTTACTACAAATAGACAGTTAAAAAGTAATTGTAAAATGCATATTGAGAAAACTTCAATGGACTTTGAGAAGAAATATGGAGCATATACAGATGTACTAAAGATATTAATAGGAGGACAGTTACGAAATGCTTACAAAAACTATGCTGCTAAAAAGGATTCTTGGTACGAGATGCTAACTTTGTAACTTGTGCTGAGGAAAATGTCTTACCAATCAGGACCTGAGGAAAGGGAAACTGGGAGGACCAATGGAGTGTTAGAGTTTGAAGACACGCCTTGGAATTCCCCAGCTACGTCAGAGTATTCCCCAACATCACCTGATAACATCACCTGATAACATCTCCAGAGAAACGGTGGTGAGACCAACTGTTGATTTGTCTAAACATGCAACAGAGAGTGCTGAGCAGAGGAAGGGGAGGTGTTTGCCAACCATGGGGTTGGACTCAATGGAATTCTTCAGGAGAACGAGATGCATGGTGGTCTGGGAGGCCAACTGCAGTGGTAAACCTGGTGAGGAGAGAGGACGACGGCGAGGACGTCTGGTTCGAGGAGGCCGTGGAGCCAGGATCATCAGCTGGGGGTGACGGTGAGGATGAGGAACCTATGGAACCAGCACCAGTAGCTGAAGGAACGCAGATGGGGTTTACAGATGAGCAAATTATGAATCGAATTGAACAGGTACTAGCTGGAGAGAGCAAATGCAGTCACAAGCTAGTTCCGGGTTTGGAGGACGCGCAAGGAATAAATGACACTATTGCTACGGACATTGTGCCTGAGTAAAGGGATGAAGTGAGC
Source organism: Neodontobutis hainanensis (assembly GCA_024349245.1). NCBI lineage: Eukaryota > Metazoa > Chordata > Actinopteri > Gobiiformes > Odontobutidae > Neodontobutis > Neodontobutis hainanensis. Next base: position 469,931 of record JALDNG010000032.1, read on the forward strand.
ATGGAGGTGCCAGCTGAGTCACGGCAAAGAGAAAGAAGACGTTGGTTACGTTTTGAGCGGCGTGAACGTCGGATGATAAGAAGACAAAGAGAGATTCGTAGGAGTGTGTGGACACTTGGAGAATTACACCATACTGCAGTGAGCATTCAAAATGAGGTTTTGGGGGTTATGAATGTTTTGCAAGGGGAAGTCTGGCAAATTTGTGTGTGCCTTTTTGATTTAAACATAAGGGGGCCAGTAACAAGTAAAAGTGAAGACATATCAGTTTAATATAGGGGAACTGATATGAAATGTATTCTATATTACAATTTGTACTCATATAAGTATTATATTTTAGTATGAGTAATTTTATATATTCTTATATTGCATTATGAAGTAACTTTTAAGTGAAGGTACGACAAGTTGACCATATGTTGTTATGGTGTAAAGAAGGGAGATCTGATGGGAATTGTTTCAGTAAAATAAGTATAATTTGGATCTATGTGATAATCTAATGCACATGTATTATGAACCAGTTGTAATATTTTTGCAAAAACAAGACCTTTTAGGATCTCGAAGAGGGGATGTGTGGTGTAATATTTCTATGTTAATGGTATGTTTTTGTGTGCTTATGTTATTATTCACTTCTGGGGGGGGTTATGTTACTTATCTTAGGATTTATAGTTATGCATAGATGAGAATATGTTATGATAACACAGCTAGGACCATGAGAAGGTAAAAAAGAAGACATGATGTCAAAAATGTATGGTTTAAATCATGATAAGGTGGTTGTGCAAACACACAGGGAAGATTTACTGGACAGGACAGAGAGTCTTTGTCTGGAGAAACCAGGTTTCAAAGGAAGAAGATGCCGATGAGGAGGGGTCCTCAAAGCCTTAACGAAATAGACATAAATAAACTGTTATGTGAAAACTGTATAAAAGCTTGGGTCTAATGTATAATCATTAGTAGAAAAGGTGTGTCTACTCGGGTCATTTATTGTGTTGGTTGTGAACAATAAAGACTCTATGGCATTGAAATGTTGGTGCGTTCATGACTTATTCCATCCGATTGTGCCAAAGATGTCAGTTTTTGCCCACAACACTTTGTCATTTGTGTATTTGCACTTAATCATTTTTTATTTTATTTTGACAGCCAGTGGATTTTGAAACTGTCCAGAATCTTAAGTTGGGCCTTCTGATCGAGAATGTGGCCCCGTTTGTGAATGGCAATGCTGTCATGATGGATGTGGGTGTCCAAGTGGGTGAGGGAGGGATGGGGGGCACCACTGGGGCAGGCGCTGATCTTAATGCTGGCTTAGACCTTGGACTGGAGTGGGGTTAGGATTGGATGTGGGATTGGACGCTGGATTAGATGCCGGAATAGAGTTAAAAATAAAGAGATAGACAAAAGTTGTGGCAAAATGTCAGATGAGAGGCTCATCATCACGTTGTGGTGAGACTAAAAAAAGATGTTAGTCTAAAGCAGTTTTACCAGTGGAAATGTAAGTTGTTCCAGTGCAATGTACTTCTTTATATAGTTAGACTTTGTTGAAATGGTAACAATAATGCCCTTAAAAATTAATATCTGGAGTCTATATTATATCCTAAAATTCCAAATGGTCAATACAAAAATTACAAAAGTCAGGGAAACTTGTATTACAATTTATAACAATAGGGAATCATGTAAAAAACAAAAATCAAATGCCAAACAAAATAAACTCTTGTACGTTTTTAAATATCAAAATTTTGACAAGAAAATAACAGATCTTTGTTTAAATGGTTAAATAAGTATAAGTGTGCTTTTGTGACTGTCAGCCAAGCATGTTGTGGAAGATGAGAGGTAGGTTTCAACTTGCCTAGTACCCAAGCTTCTCAATTACACTAATTCTCATGATTACTCTGCAAGGCATTTTAATGAGCGGGATAATATCGTGTTTTTAATGTTGTTCTTTATTTGTATGTACTACTTATAATTATTAATTTATTATGTGTGCATTTACATTGTGTTTTATAACTTTTGACTTTTCTGTTACTTATAAAAAGCATTGAGCAGTAGCCTACAATGCAGTGACGTCAGAGCACATACTCATACATAGGCAGCCTATACAGGCACATATTGACCCATACACACATGGTTGGGACCTTGTCAAAATACACAGACAAGTAGGTGCATACACACAGAAGCAGGTGCACATGAGCAAGTACACAGGGAGTCTAGCAGCAAGTACAGAAAAGGGGACAAAGATCCAGAAAAGTGGGACAATTTAATTTATTTGCGAATCTAATGTTCAGCATGAGTGACTTGAAAGGAAAAGAAACAAAAGAAACAAAAAATCTCACTAAGGCAAAAACTGAACTGCACAATTTATGAGACAGACATTACCAAAAAAAAAACTTACAGATGTTGGGATGGGGCATCATGCCGAGGAGACCCACAGCTCAGGCAACAGAAGGCAAGGCAATGCAATTTTATTTATATAGCACAATTCATACACTGGGTAACTCAAAGTGCTTTACATAAATAAAAAACAATTTACAAGATTTACATTTAGAAACATAAGAAAAATTAAAAGCATTATAAAAGAAGAAGAGTGCAGATAAAAAATATTTTAAGTTGTGGTGTAGGCGGAGCTAAAAAGGAAGGTTTTTAACCTCCCCTTGAACAGGAACTGGGTCATCCCCTCAAAGATGCTGAAAGAGAACTATTGGAATTCCAGCTACGTTGCACGGTTTAGTGACTTTGGCACTGTTTATTTTTAGCATCTGGATTCTCTGTCTGTAAGGTGTGACGGCAACCAATCCTTATTGTCCCACCTTTCTTTGGGGGTGTGGAGCGTTGGAATGGGCAATGGAAAAATACTTAAGAATATAACTTAGTGTTTGGTGGTACTTTGGTGGTTCTCAGGGAGTAGGTTTGTGAGACTGAAATAAAAATTTGATATTCTAAGAAATAAATCTATTCAATGTCAAATTATTCTTATTGGCTTAAAAAATAAAAATGGATTAGATTTTAATTGTTTATAAAAGGGACTCAAAGCTCTTTCAGGCCATCCATTATTCATTCACTCCACAGTCACACACTGGTGGTGGTAAGCTACGTCTGTAGCCACAGCTGCCCTAGAGCTGACTGACAGAGATGTGGCAGCCATCTTGGGTCTACGGACTCTCCGACCAACACTGAACATACTCACACATTTATACATCAGTGCAGTGGCACCTGGCCGGTGATTGGATTTATCAGCCACAGTTTTATCCAATAAGAGCAACTCCATGTTGTTTACGTTTGTAACGGTAAAACGGTCCCTAAAACAGGTCCAGACCTGTCAGTGCTGCCACATTATTAGACAGAACGAGCACATAAGGCCACGGTTTGGCCATGAATACTTTGCTTGGAGCAGTTTAAGATAGACTTTTCTGAGTTTGTAAACTCCCAAATTTCGTGAGAATAGAGCTGCAGTGCAATGTAACACCAGTAGGCTGTAGGGGAGGTAAATTAACCGTAACCACTAACTGACTTGGTTTTAAACAATATAAAAATGTCACAGAAACAGATTCCTCTCTTCTGGCTGTACTCAAGATTTTACTAAAACTGGGGTCCAAAATACGAGCTTGACAGGACGTATGACAATATGACAAAAACATATAAACCCATAATTCCTGTTTGGATTATAAATGTCCAGAGAGGAAGATAAAAATAATGTTACCTGCCATGTTACTAGGATATTTTCTAGTTTCAACCACTGTAATTCTGAAGACAATATCTTAAAGTCACAGAAGGGAAAATAATCAGCAAATACCAAAATAAATGGTAAATAAATTTATATAGTGCTTTTTTGTTCCCTTCTCGGGCAGCCAAAGCCCTTCACATCAAACATCCATTCACACGTGTGGCAGACAGAGATGAAGGCTGTCATACACACGAACACAACAAACTCACCTACATCACACATAATCACACACTATTGCTACGGACACTGCAGGGAGCTCAGTGGCTCAACACACATTACATTTTTTATTATTAACGATTATTAAGATTGATTTTCTTTTGTATATTTATTTATATATATATATATATATATATATATATATATATATATATATATATATATATACACATATATATATATATATATATATATATATATATATATATATATATATATATATATATATATATATAAATAGGGGTGCATGTTAGCACTCCTGCCTCACAGCAAGCAACCCGCCCAACTCAAACATCGTTCTGTGAGGAGTCTGCATGTTACTGTGGGTTCTCTCCGGGTACTCCAGCTTCCTCCCACTGTTCAAAGACATGCACGTATAGGTTAAATTACAACTCTAAAGTGTCCTGAGTGAATGGGTGTCTGTCACTAAATGTCAGCCCTGTGACTAACTGGCCACTGTCCAGGGTGTACCCTGCCTCAGGCCCAAAGCTGCTGGGATAGGCTCCAGTCACCCGTGAACCATAATGGGGCTAAGTGTAAGAAAATGAATGAATGATTATTTATTTATATATAAAATATTGAAGCCTTCGGCATAACTCCAGGCTTTTACATGTTTTCACATGGACCCCAACTGGGGGCCTTTAGGGATTCAGATACTCAGCAAATGATGGCAAAGCAGCAAATCTCTGAAAATCAACTACAAGCACATTTTATTCAAACACAGACCAAACAGTAAGCAAACAAAAACAGATGGTACCAAAATATGCAAATTCTGCCCTATTCTTCGTTTGAGCTTCAACAGGCTTCATCTAAAGAAATATTCATACAAATTTTGTGGGGTTTTTTTATAGTAAAGAGGGGGGCAATAGAAGGGTTGTTGTCTTGTAACCATGGTATAACATAGCTTTATAATCTATTACTATGCAAAGTGTTACACTGCAAACAAAAAATGTGAAAACATATATGTATTAACATCTTTAGATAATATTAGATTATCTTAAGATCATAAAAATCATGGTATTTTCACACACACCTTGTAAAGTTTATGCTTCTCTGGGGCAGGACTGACTCGGTCATGATTGAACATGAGAAATCGGACGTGTTGTGGGAGCGGGAGCACATAGCAGGGTTATGATTGAATCCCATCTGCTTCTGCACAGCCGTGAGACATAATAAATTTTAACTTATAAAAAGGATAACACAAGGTTGTAGTCCTGTTCAGACGAGACACGGCAGCAGCACTTAGACTGTGCCTACAGCCCGTACACGACCCGTGGAAAACTTTATGATTACTAACAGTGCCAGGTCATTAAAACGCAAGGATGTTGAAATTGAACATTGGCTTATTTTTTTGTATCACAGCATTTTCACTGAGTTTCACCGATCAACACAGTACAAATGTTTCAGCGCCAGTTCAAGTTCAAAGCTTTACATACACTTCTGTGTTGCCAAGGATTCATGCTCATACTCATCCACTCCACAGAGATCCACAGAGGTCTAAACAATGAATGGGTTCACATATTATTAATATCCCTGTATACTTCACAAATTATCTTAAATTCATTATTATTCAATGAATTATTATTCATTATTTTTCAACACTAGAAGGGCAAAAAAAATAAAATCAATAAAATATGTCCTGACGTTTGAATAGGGTGAGTTGCCTCGGCGGTTAATCTGGTAGAGCACATGCCAGATACTTCAACATCCTGGGTTTGATTCCGGCTTGGTTTATTTGCTCAATGTCATTTCCTTGTCAAATCAAATAAAGGTCAAATCTAATGGCCTACAGTGTATGAGTGTATGAGACCAATGCCGTTTAGGTCAGCGCGGTTAGTGTTTTTATTTCTGTATTAAACCACTCGAAGCAGGTTTGTTTTGCTGTCCGTCACTCGACTGAGTTTGCACATGCGCTGCTCACTGGATAATTCATTCTAAGTGTTTTTTTAGGAATGATGTCCTTCTGCATTGTTTACCAATGACACACATCAATGTTTGTCAGTTTAGAGACATACAACTTCTAATACAAGAGTCAGACACATACTTTTTAACTGTATCACTGCACTGTGGTTAAAGTGGAGTTAAAGTGGTCTTCCCCAAGACTCACTTAGAGGTACAATGTGTAAACATTTTAAATAGGGCCAAAAGTTTGCTTTGACAGTGCCAACCGATTTTTTGCCAGCATGTGTAGGATCGTTTGATTGAGAATGAGTCATCCAAAATAAATCTGTCTTCCCACATAATAGCAGTTGTGGTTAGCGTAAAAAACTATTACGATGTTTTGTATTTGTGTGGATGAAAGATAAGAAGCAACTAAGGGCTTTGGCTGGTGTCATTATCACAAACAAAACAACTGGTAAACTTGACAGTTTAGCCAGAGGCTATTGTCTTTCTGTCAATAGCTAATACATGAGTCAATCATTCTAGAAAAGTGGCAACTAATTCCAAGTGGCAGACGTGTTGAATAAAAAAAATCTGTGGGAACTATCTGCAGTGCCTTATGATACACTTGGACTCACTTGAGCTTGGCCTCGTCCATCAATTTGGCCAAGCTTTGTTGCAAGTGGCCAAGCGTAGCCATTTGTAAATCCATCACTCTATTACTTTTTACTTTACTAAAATATTTATAGCAGTGGTCCAAAAATTGACGTAGACGCTATTTTGGTGTGTTTGTTTTTATTTGTAGCTTATGGTCAATATAAACTATAAAGTTCAAGCTAAAGCTTATGATCCTCTAAAAAAAAAAGAAAAAAGAAAGACAGTATAAAAATGCACCAACAATAACTTCTTTCAAAAGGAGATTCAATACACACTTCTTTTCACTTGTTTATTAACTGTAAAACATCAGTTCATGTTGTACATATGACATTTTTCTCCCAAGTTTATTCTTTGCTATGACATTCTGTAAAGCACAATGAGTTACTACAAAATTCAGTCATTCATTCATTTTCTACCACTTTGTCCCGTTATGGGTCACGGGTGACTGGAGCCTATCCCAGCAGCTTTGGGCCTGAGGCGGACAGTGACAGACAACCATTCACTATGGCACTTTAGATTTGCCTGGAGAGAACCCACAGTAACATATGGAGGACATGCAGACTCCTCAAAGAAAGACTGGAGATGATCGGGTTTTGAACCCACGACCTTCTTGCTGTGAGGCAGGAGTGCTAACCACTATGCCACCCACCCCATTCTAGTTTTCAGAGCTTCCAGGACGCAGGAATGGTTTGCCACTTGTCATGACTCTGGTTCAATGAGTCAATGACAAACATGGGAGACCATACAATAGAAACAAGATAAGTACATTTATTAATTAAATAAGAAATAACCTGACTGTGTTAATCAGTGTGAGCGCAATGTTGGGTGCATATGAGGCGCGAGTATGTAAAATAACAAAAGACAAAGGTCCCGAACGCAGCCAGGGTGATGGAACCAAAAAAAACCCCTGAAGCCATCATCTCCGGCCCTTTTAAAGGCCATCTCCAAGTGTGGACCTGATTAGCCCCACCCACCACTTCCTGAAACACAGGAACAAAACAACAGCAAAAGACTTCAGAATAATGCTACCACTGGCTGTCACACACTACATCGGTCTGTATTCCCAACAGTGAGAATGGAAAATTGTAGAGAATATTTTTAAACCATTTTCTACCTTTTTACATTAGGAAGGTGCTTGTTGCCATCTACCGTAAATAAGAATGTCCACACATGAGAACCACTTATTAACACACCAGGTTAGTAAGGTTTGTCCTTAAGTATAAATAAGAGCAAAAAGATGGATGGGAAATTCAATTGTTCAGGTCTACATATCTAAACTAATTACAAATGCAAATACAAACCCATACAACAAAATTTGCTCTATAAATACGTTTTCTTCTTCTAAATAAGAGCACTTTGTTTCTGAATATTAAGCTATTTCACAATATTCAAAATCCCTCTAATAATTTGTTTATGATAATTAAATGACACCCTATTAAAAGTCTTAAAAATCTGATTAAAGAGGTCGTCTACCAGGTCAAACCCAGTTCGTATACATTTTAGTTATAGTGTATTTAGTTCTGTTGTGAGCTAAAGAGAAAGACATAGTGACAAAGACACTGATTTTATGCTGGTCCCAAAATGCTACATATTATTTTCCAAAATCAAGCATCTTTTGCATTAGCCCATGCTAGCAGCCAGAGGCATTTTCTCTGATCTGAAACTGCTTTATGCATCACAAGGGGATAATGTTAAACAAAAATAAGCCTAACATACTGTAAATTATAGTTGAAGTATACCTGAACTACAGTTATACGAGTGTATGCGTAACTCACCTTTGGGCTTTGCTAGTGGGTCCTCTCTGGTGCCAGCCAGCCTTCTGAGACAGATCAAAGCACTGCGCCAACCATGCCTGGCACAACATCAGGGGCTATATAAACCCCCTCGCCCAATGCTCTCCCTTCAAACAAGCTCAAAAGAGGGAAGCAGTTCAGATGGGCCTGGGAGTAGGTGGGCTACGCACACACTCGTAGAACTGTGGTTACATCAGGTAACTATAATTTCTACTTCGTGTGTGCTTCACTGGCTTACGCTAGTGGTACATCCCAAGGAAAGGCTAAAGGAGATCAATGTATGCCCAGCTGAACAGGTTCACAAACGATTGGCGCGGGAACTAAAACCTCGGGAGCAAAAAGAGTAGACATGCATGCCCCACCCCAAGCAACGCCGCCAAGACCGCATCTCTCAAGAGGGTTTGATGCCGTCAACTGTGGGCCTAACCAAACCGTGCCCAGGACCGCCTCTCCCAAGAGAGGCAACTTGGTCAAAGCCCATGACCCCAGCGTCTATGGTCAGGGGACGGGCCGACTCTCCCTAGAGAACGGGCCTTAACACGGTCAGAACAACACAGACGAACAACCTCACAACAAGAACTACTACCTGCGGTGTTTTCACAAGTGTCATTAGCCGCGGAAACACTGATCTACAATGTGCGCTGGCCTACAATGTGCCGTATGCCTTGGTTGTGAAAGGCGCCCTAGAACACTGGATGTGTGGGGCCACCTCCACGCATTTGGAAAAGGTGTGTGGGGCAAGGGAATAGCAGAACAAGAGACGGTTGAACACGATCCCCGATGGCAAACCAGAGAAATCTCCTGTGCCTCGCCAGGATGAAGACATAAAAGTAGGCATCCGCCAGGAACCATGCCACAATCTTGCCAAGCGGGCAATAGAGAGCCGGAAGGTATGACCTAGAAGTTAGCTCTTTTAATAAGAAGTAACAAGCCCCATGGCCTTTATTGACATAATTCTCATTCAAGGAATGGAGGAGCCAGCGCCCCTCCCTTGTTGAAAGCTTCCTCTTCTTCAGGAGTTTCACTGCCTGGGTCAGCAGCGGTGACTGTGGGGTGGACTCTAGCATGTTCACGTCTTGGCTGGAGATGAGGAGCAAGCTGCTGGAACGTTTTGGAGGCTGACGGTCTACAAGAGACTGTATGTCCTGACCAAACAGAGATGAGGTGGAGAGTGGCAGACTGAGGATGAATCTCTGCTCCTGTTCCTTCAGAGACAGGTTGAGCCACAGGTGTCTGGCGCTGAGCTGTGCCGCGCTCATGATGCAGCCTCCATCCACACCGAATGCTTGGGACATCCTCAGGAAAACAGCCGCTGTGGTCTGAACCTATCGCTGTGGCCTATCTACTCGGGCGTGAGGACAGACCACTAATGCATGAGCCTGTCCAGAGAGCCCGCCAGTAAAGCCATGTTGCTAGCCATGGCCACCACCTATGGTGTAGCGTAGCAGCGATCCATCAGCGATGCAGTCATCTTGTCTCTCTCTAATGGTAAAGCCGGCTTATCGCTCGGCCAGCGCTGCCACTCTTGCTGGTCATTGTGGGCGATGGCTGTCATCAGAGGGCAGAGAGTACACACACGTGGCCGAAAGTGGGTCTGTGATGCTGGGGCGGGAGCGGAGTCCCCATATGCTCCACAGCGGAGGCAACAGTGGAGGCAGGTCCTCTAGCTGATACCGATGGGCCGGCTGAAGGTCAGCGGAGAACCAATGACTGTATAATATATAGACGTTTTCTGCCAATTGCTCCCCTATTCACCAATATTGTCGTTTTGACAGAGCAATAAAATGGCGGTTACATCTGGCCTTCTTGGCTTTTAAGGCATAGTAGAACAATAGTTTTCAGTTAGCAAAAACAGATGTGTTAATAAAAAATTTACCCTCCCCAGAGTTGTCATGTAGTAAAAACTTAGCTCTAGAAACCGGAGCCATCTTTTTTACCAGGCTGTAAACATGATTTTTACACTTGTAAAGTTGCCATTGGGTTTCTCCTTATATTTCCGCTTTTGAAACCTGCCCTCTGGTGGACAGAGATTTATTGCTAAATATTGCTGTATGGTGGCGCCCTTACTCGAGGACCCATTTAAGGGGTTCCATGATAGAGGCTTGCGGAAAACCCAGTACAAGAGGAGCCAGCATCCTCACCGCGGCTCTCTTCGTCCTTACTTCCCTCTGCCTAGTCCAGCTGAAATGGGGCAGCAGTCGTGGTCGTTCTCAGGCAGCAACAGAGCGCAGCAGGTAGGGCATGAGCAGGGCTGGACTGGTAATCTGTCATACTGGGCAAATTGGTCGGTCCATATAATATTATTTTCTTTTTTTTTTTTTTTTAATTGGCCAATGACCGGCCCATAAAGCAGGGACAGCGGGCAATTGGTTCAATTTTCATACTGACAGTGGGCTGGCCCAATCATTCACTCTTAATAGGCTCCACCCCTCCTCCTCTGTTTCTTGTGTCAGATGCAGTTAGTGGCTCAAAACCAGAAATCTGTGTATTTAGGATGGAGAAACAAAAGTGCAAGGGGGGTGCGGAGAAGTTGCGGGCCAAAAAAATTAAAATGCTAGAGGTGGATGCCTCAACATGTGCAAAAATAACAGACATGTTTAGTGCTGTAGCTTCAGTATCTAAGCCTACAGTACCTGACCACATTTTGCAGAAACATGGAGGAGAGGTGACTAGCCATGGCAGAGGAGCAGGTGTCTGATAGTAAAGTCAAGGAGGGACAGAGTGAGCAGGAGAGTGTAATTGAAACGGTAAGCATGTTAGCTACATGATTAACAGGGAAGGAGTGTTAATCAGGGCGGGTGCAGGAGTGTGTGTGTGTGTGTATGTGGGCCTGGTTGTTGTTAACCCTCTAATACCCATGATGGCCGTACGGCCCTTCTCTAGAAAAACTTGATGCCATTTGATTATTTAAATTATTACTCAGAATGGCTGCGTCAAAGCGCCCACAACAAGTAACGCATGCTATTTGGGGATTGAAACCCACCTTGCATTTTGAAAGCTGTATATTTTTGTTTAGCTGTATTTTCAAGTAGATATTTGCTCATGTTTCTAGTGAATTTCCAACATCATTAATATGCAATATTTACAGTGAGTGAATAATATGAATATCATATATTTGTAGGACGTTTTGTGTGAGTAATTTGGTACTCTTCCAAATAATTGTAATCCTCTCTCTCTCTGTCCTTATGTATAGTCAAGCCAGGTTGAGTTAGCAGTGGAGGAGAGACAGGGAGGAACAGGCTGTAGACTACTTTGCCCGTCCTGGTACACTGGTCCATGGCACTTATTTCTCAGCTTTGTAGGGGTTTTTGGAATGGAACAGTAGATATGCATATCTACAGGGACCGCGAAGATGGTGTACTAGTTGGTTGTGTCTGACCGATTGTGGTGGGCCGGTCTGAGCAAAAATGCCAGGGCCTTTTTTTTGTCCCAGTCCAGCCCTGGGCATGAGCGGGGGGTGCCTGACACCGGTGAGTGACAAATCTCTGGCACATTCTTCTTTTCCTCTGGTGTGATGTTTGTTCTTTTAGTGATCTCACAGGAGCAGAGAGAGAAGAAGGAGACCATTGAGCGAGGGAGTTTGTATAGCACCTGAGTTTGTGCCAAGACGTTGGCATGATTGGTGCGGTAAGTGCTTTGATCTGTCTCAGAGGGCTGGCTGGCGCCAAAGAGGTAACCACTAGCAAAGCCAGTAGGTGGGCCGAGCACGAAGTAGAGCTTTTTCTACGATACTAGTGGACCAGAATTTGCCCTTTTTTTGTTATACCTTTTATTTTTCTCTTATATTTTCTATATTTTCTCTCCTATCTGTGTGTTCATTGACCTAGTCCACGTAGAAGGCTTTAAAGCAGCACAGCATTTAGCCACTAGATGCCCTCCACAGAATCAGCAAGTTTGGAAAAAAAACATGTCTTCTGAAATACTAGGGTGATTTAAGGGCATTTTGTTTTAATAAAACTTTGCTAGGGTCCAGTGTATTGGCTTATTTCTGCTCCCTGTGTTGCTAAGCGTGTCTCTCAGGAGAAGTCTTATATCATAGGAATTATATATATTTTCTATTAGAGTTATCTGTCCATCTGAGGGGACTGTGTCAGTGAAATAGTTATGATTCTACCAATCAGTGTCTGAGAACTATCCATACAAGAATGTATCTTTTTGGACCTTCAATTTATGTGGTGCTACTATAAAAGTTACGCAGTGTTATTTTAAGTAAATTTTTACCTTATTTTTATTGCCACAATAGTACAAAAAGGGAGCAATGTATTAACAAAACAATAAAATATTAAAAATATGCAAATTAGTATATTTTGGTTGTCCCTTGCTTCCAGATTAGGTCAGGCCATGATGAGAATGGTAAACTAAACTACTTTCTGATGAGCCCTGGAGCCGACAAAAAGCCCTACACCCTGTTCAGAGTGGAGGAGGCCACCAGGCTGGTGTACGTGCAAGGTGTTCTGGACCGAGAGGACAGAGAGACCTACATTGTGAGTATGTGTGGTCAAACTTGTCACTGAGACCTTTAGCCTCTTTAGCCTATAGGCAAGGCAATTTTATTTATATAGCACAATTCATAGACTGGGTAACTCAAAGTGCTTTACAGAAATAAAAGAAAATTTACAAGATTTAGATTTGGAAACATAAGAAAGATTAAAAGCATTATAAAAGAAGAAGAGTGCAGATAAAAAAAACATTTTAAGTTGTGGTGTAGGCGGAGCTGAAAAGGAAGGTTTTTAACCTCCCCTTGAACATTGTTAAAGTTGAGGCTTGTTTTACTGCATCCGAGAGGTTGTTCCAGGTTTTTGCTGCATGAAACTTAAACGCTGCTTCACCCTGTTTAGTTCTAACTCTGGGCACGAGCAGAAGGCCTGTCCCAGATGTTCTCAGAGTCCGAGAAGGCTCATAAGCTACTAGCATTTCAGAAATATATTCTGGTGCTAAACCATTTAGAGACTTGTAAAACCAGCAGTGCAGTTTTAAAGTCTATTCTCTGAGCAACAGGAAGCCAGTGCAGAGATTTTAAGACTGGACTGATGTGGTTGTACTTCCTGGTGTTAGTTAGAACCCGAGCAGCAGCGTTCTGAATAAGCTGAAGCTGTCTTAACCCTCGTTTTGAGAGACCAATGAGCAGGCCATTACAGTAATCTAACCTGCTGGAGATAAAAGCATGAATGAGTTTCTCTAAGTCTGGTTGAGACATTATTCCTTTGACTCTGGAAATATTTTTAAGGTGATAAAATGCAGATGATGTAACTGACTTAATGTGACTCTGGAAATTTAAGTCTGAGTCCATGATGACTCCTAGATTTCTAACCTGGTTTTTAGATTTTAGAGAAAGAGACTTGAGGTGACTGCTGACACTTTCTCTTTGTTTCTGTGGCCCAAGATGATTAGTTCAGTCTTGTTTCTGTTCAGTTGGAGAAAATTATTTTGCATCCACACATCAATCTGTTTGATGCAGTGACACAGTGAATGGATCGGTCCATTTTCACCTGCTGTGAGTGAAATGTATATCTGAGTGTCATCTGCATAATTATGGCATGATATGCCACAGCTGTGTATTAACTGGCCTAAAGGAAGCATGTAAAGATTGAATAATAGAGGTCCCAAGATACACCCCTGTGGAACCCCACATGTCAGGGCCATTTGGTCTGATACACAGTTTCCAACGGAAACAAAGTACTTTCTATCTTCAAGATATGACTGCAACCATCTAAGAGCAGTTCCAGATATACCTATCCAGTCTTCTAATCTTTGTGACAGGATTTCATGGTCCATTGTATGAAACGCAGCACTCAAGTCCAACAGAAATAAGACAGAGACTCTGCCCGTGTCAGTGTTCAGACGGATGTCATTTGTGACTTTGATAAGTGCAGTCTCAGTCTGTGATGGGGCCTAAAACCTGACTGAAAAGGATCAAAGCAGTTGTTAAGCAATAGAAAGTCATTAAGTTGCTGATATACAACTTTTTCGATGACTTTCCCTAAAAATGGCAGGTTTGATATGGGCCTATAGTTGTTGAGCATTGTAGCATCAAGACTGCTCTTCTTTAGGAGAGGCTTGATGACAGCAGGTTTTAAGGCCCTTGGAAATGTTCCAGACTGTAAGGAATTATTGACTATATTAGTGAGTTGTGGTAACAAACTACTTAGTACTGATTTTATTTAAATCTAGTGGGTAAAACATTGAGACAGCAGGTGGATGAGCTCAGGCTGGAGACAGTTTTTTCAAATGTTCCGTCATTAATGGGTGTAAAATGTGTAAACTCAACCAAAGGTCTCCTATGTGGCTGCAGTGTTGTTGTTTGCCCTTTGGACTGTATCGCATGTTTAATGCCTTGAACCTTGTCGTTAAAAAACAATGCAAACTCATTGCATTTAGTGTTGGACTCTTCTAAACTGTGTGCACGTTCTGAAAAAATAAGTAGCAGTCTTTCCCATTCATTTTGAGGAGGACGCAGAAAAAGAACATATGTGGACATGATGCGTTGAGCATATGGGCTTCCATATATGGACACGCTGCTGTGGACTTATGGGCTTCCATATATGGACACACTGCTTTGCTGCCCAAGAAACATCTGTCTTTACTTTGAATGTATTCTGTGATTGGTAGATGCACCATTACCATGTAACGTCACACTGCCATTGTATATAAACTGTGTGTCATGACCGCGGGCTCAGGAACAGGAAGACTCCAATGCAAACAACCCAAACTCCAAGAAAACGTTAAACTATATTTATTTATAAGAGAAACAGACGCATACAAAAATCCAAAAAACCAAAATTCTCCCAGAACCGAAAACACAGGCAAAAATCCAGAGAAAATGAAAATACCAAAACCACGGACTAGAAAATTCACAAGTGGCGACAAAAGGAACACAGACCAAACTTACGGGTGACGGTGACGGTGACAAAGACAGAGACAATGACAATGACCTGGTACTGAGGGGAAGGACAAACAGGTATAAATAGACACAGACAACAAGGGACAGGTGAAACATATTAGGGCGGAGCAGGTAATCACACAGGAGGGAAAAACACAAGGCAGGAAGTCAAGCATGGACACAGACAAGGGCACGACATTTCAAAATAAAGTCCATTGAATACAATACAAACCGGAAACAATATAAAACAGACATGAATCATGACAGTACCCCCCCCTTAAAGGCCGACCACTGGGCGGCCTAACACTCCTATAACCCCAAAATCCTTTCTTTCGACATTTCCTGGGTGGGTGGAGGGGGGGGTCAGTCGGAGGGGAACAAGTCCACTAGACAACTGGCACGGGGACACACTCAGGAAAGGCTTGGGGGGAACCGATGCGGCGGGTCCGGCCCTTGGACACTGGTTGGCCGGACGGGGCGCTAGGGGAGAAACGTGGTGTTGGATCCAGCCCTCTACCTACTGGCTGGACGGGACACTCGGGGGAAGTCTGATGAGTCGGGTCCGGCCCTCTAATGCTGATCGGCCGGACGGCGCTCGGGGTACACTGGTGAGTCGGGTCCGGCCCTCTGAACTGGTCGGCCGGACGGGGCACTCGGGTTACAGATGCGGCACGTCCGGCCCTCGGAACTGGTCGGCCGGACGTGGCGCTAGTGGAAGGGGAATATGCCGGGAACAGGCACAAGGGGGGAAAAAATTTTGTGCCGGGATGGGAACACACGGACGGGACTTGCAGAAGGACGGACTCAGGACCAGGTAGGGACAGGAAACTCCGGACATGGCAGGGACAGGAACTCCGGACATGGTAGGGACAGGAAACTCCGGACATGGCAGGGACAGGAAACTCCGGACATGGCAGGGACAGGAAACTCCGGACATGGCAGGGACAGGAAACTCCGGACATGGCAGGGACAGGAAACTCCGGACATGGCAGGGACAGGAAACTCCGGACATGGCAACGACAGGAAACTCCGGACATGGCAACGACAGGAAACTCCAGACAGGCAGGGACAGGAAACTCCGGACATGGCAGGGACAGGAAACTCCGGACATGGCAGGGACAGGAAACTCCGGACATGGCAGGGACAGGAAACTCCGGACATGGCAACGACAGGAAACTCCGGACAGGGCAACGACAGGAAACTCCAGACAGGGCAACGACAGGAAACTCCAGACAGGGCAACGACAGGAAACTCCAGACAGGGCAACGACAGAAAACTCCAGACAGGGCAACGACAGAAAACTCCAGACATGGCAACGACAGGAAACTCCAGACATGGCAACGACAGGAAACTCCAGACATGGCAACGACAGGAAACTCCAGACAGGGCAACGACAGGAAACTCCAGACAGGGCAACGACAGAAAACTCCGGACAGGGCAACGACAGAAAACTCCGGACATGCTGGGAGAACAAGGAACAAAACTCATGGACAGGCTGGGAGAACAAGGAACAAAAACTCATGGACAGGCTGGGAGAACAAGGAACAAAACTCATGGACAGGCTGGGAGAACAAGGAACAAAAACTCATGAACAGGCTGGGAGCACAAGGAACAAAAACTCATGGACAGGCTGGAAGAACAAGGAACAAAAACTCATGAACAGGCTGGGAGCACAAGGAACAAAAACTCGTGAACAGGCTGGGAGAACAAGGAACAAACTCATGAACAGGCTGGGAGAACAAGGAACAAAAACTCATGAACAGGCTGGGAGGACAAGGAACAAAAACTCATGAACAGGCTGGGAGAACAAAGACCAAAAAAAAACAAAGGGCCAGGCTGGGAGGACAACAGAGACGACCAGACGAGGAGAGGCCAGACGAGGAAGGACCGTAAGGACGACCAGACGAGGATGAACCAGACGAGGAAGGACCAACCGAGGAATGAACCAGACGAGGATGAACCAGACAAGGAAGGACCAAACGAGGGATGAACCAGACGAGGGATGAACCAGACGAGGAAGGACCAGACGAGGGATGAACCAGACGAGGGATGAACCAGACGAGGAAGAACCAGACGAGGAAGAACCAGACGAGGGATGAACCAGACGAGGAAGGACCAGACGAGGGATGAACCAGACGAGGGATGAACCAGACGAAGGACGAACCAGACGAAGGACGAACCAGACGAAGGACGAACCAGACGAAGGACGAACCAGACGAAGGGTGAACCAGACGAAGGATGAACCAGACCAGACGGAGGATGAACCAGACGAAGGATGAACCGAACCAGACGAAGGATGAACCAGACGAGAGAAGGAGCCAGACGAGGGAAGGAGCCAGACGAGGGAAGGAGCCAGACGAGGGAAGGAGCCAGACGAGGGAAGGAGCCAGACGAGGGAAGGAGCCAGACGAGGGAAGGAGCCAGACGAGGGAAGGAGCCAGACGAGGAAAGGAGCCAGACGAGGGAAGGAGCCAGACGAGGGAAGGAGCCAGACGAGGGAAGGAGCCAGACGAGGGAAGGAGCCAGACGAGGGAAGGAGCCAGACGAGGGAAGGAGCCAGACGAGGGAAGGAGCCAGACGAGGGAAGGAGCCAGACGAGGGAAGGAGCCAGACGAGGGAAGGAGCCAGACGAGGGAAGGAGCCAGACGAGGGAAGGAGCCAGACGAGGGAAGGAGCCAGACGAGGGGATGAGCCAGACGAGGGGATGAGCCACTCGAGGGGTGAGCCACTCGAGGGGTGAGCCACTTGAGGGAAGGAGCCAGACGAGGGGATGAGCCAGACGAGGGGATGAGCCACACGAGGGGTGAGCCACTCGAGGGGTGAGCCACTCGAGGGGTGAGCCACTCGAGGGGAGAGCCACTCGAGGGGTGAGCCTCTCTGGGGGCTGAGACGTACTCTCAGGGAAAACTCTCTGGGGGGCTGAGACGTACTCTCAGGGAAAACTCTCTGGGGGCTGAGACGTACTCTCAGGGAAAACTCTCTGGGGGCTGAGACGTACTCTCAGGAAAACTCTCTGGGGCTGAGACGTACTCTCAGGAAAACTCTCTGGGGGCTGAGGCAAAGACTCTGAAAACAGTTCTGGGGCTGAAGAAGACTCTGGAAACAGTTCTGGAGGCTGAAGCGAAGACTCTGGAAACAGTTCTGGAGGCTAAAGCGAAGACTCTGGAAACAGTTCTGGGGCTGAAGCGAAGACTCTGGAAACAGTTCTGTGGGCTGAAGCGAAGACTCTGGAAACAGTTTTGGCGCTGAAGCGAAGACTCTGGAAACAGTTCTGGGGGCTGAAGCGGAGACTCTGGAAACAGTTCTGTGGGCTGAAGCGAAGACTCTGGAAACAGTTTTGGCGCTGAAGCGAAGACTCTGGAAACAGTTCTGGGGCTGAAGCGAAGACTCTGGAAACAGTTCTGGGGCTGACACGAAGACTCTGGAAAACGGTTCTGGGGCTGACACGAAGACTCTGGAAAAACAGTTCTGGGGCTGACACGAAGACTCTGGAAAACAGTTCTGGGGCTGACACGAAGACTCTGGAAAACAGTTCTGGGGCTGACACGAAGACTCTGGAAAACAGTTCTGGGACTGACACGAAGACTCTGGAAAACAGTTCTGGGACTGACACGAAGACTCTGGAAAACAGTTTTGGGGCTGACACGAAGACTCTGGAAAACAGTTCTGGGGCTGACACAAAGACTCTGGAAAACGGTTCTGGGGCTGACACGAAGACTCTGGAAAACAGTTCTGGGGCTGACACGAAGACTCTGGAAGACAGTTCTGGGGCTGCGGAGTCTCAGTTAAGACCAGGTCATTCTGTCATGACCGCGGGCTCAGGAACAGGAAGACTCCAATGCAAACAACCCAAACTCCAAGAAAACGTTAAACTATATTTATTTATAAGAGAAACAGACGCATACAAAAATCCAAAAAAACAAAATTCTCCCAGAACCGAAAACACAGGCAAAAATCCAGAGAAAATGAAAATACCAAAACCACGGACTAGAAAATTCACAAGTGGCGACAAAAGGAACACAGACCAAACTTACGGGTGACGGTGACAAAGACAGAGACAATGACAATGACCTGGTACTGAGGGGAAGGACAAACAGGTATAAATAGACACAGACAACAAGGGACAGGTGAAACATATTAGGGCGGAGCAGGTAATCACACAGGAGGGAAAAACACAAGGCAGGAAGTCAAGCATGGACACAGACAAGGGCACGACATTTCAAAATAAAGTCCATTGAATACAATACAAACCGGAAACAATATAAAACAGACATGAATCATGACACTGTGCGTTTACAATAAAGCTTTGAGAAGGAGAGAACAGAACCACGAAACCAGCATGTTGCCTTTTGTCTCTTTCTCCCACTGATCAGTGTCTGTAGGCATGCCGTATCGCTGTAACTATCAGAATTCTAGAAACTGACTTAGCGGAGCAAGTTACAGGCGATATTCTGAATATGATATCATTAGTCGGCGGGATGCTGACATCGGGCCTATCGGAGATAGGTAAAAAATTTGTATTGGTCAAGTGGGAAGCTGACTTCGGCCGAATAAATCCGGAAAAAAAAAATCTATCGACTAGCTAGAGTAAAAAACGTTATTTCATTGGTGCCAGAAGTGGGATCCAGAGCGGCATCATCGGACCAAGGGCTGGACAACAAACTCAAAGCCCCACCTAGCGCAACTCATCAAGCCTTCCGGCAGCACAGACAGACAGCAGCCGTGGAGAAGAGGTGGGACAGAGACTTCCTTGCCAGACTGGAGGCCCGAGGTGTTGCGCCTGGAGTCCCTGAGATCGAACTACACTTCTCATTGTGTCCGGGTAAGTGCCAGCCTTTAAAAATTAAAACTAAAATGGGTTTAGATATAGCTAAACCAAGTTCTGCATTATGTAAAAAGATAGAAAAAAATAAATATCCAGGCTCTACTAAAAGTGTTCATATACAGGATGAAAAGTTGGGATTTCCAGATGGGGGTAGTTTAAATGTTCAACAGTTACAACAATTAAGACAAAATATGGAAAACTGTTACAAGAATATATGGCCTAAAAATAAAAATGAACTAATAAAAGTAAAATTAACAATAGAAGATTTGCTTAAAACAGTAGGACCAAGAAGCAAAACCTTAGATTGAATAAAAGTAATAAAAGAAAACAATAGGACCAAATCTGACTGAAACCAAAAACAAATGTAATCATTTTAATCATTTTAACACCTAGAAAGCCACCTATAGCAGCAGCACTCTATCCTCCATCGCACACCATTGTACTGACTCGACAGGACTGTCACCTCTAACAAAACCAGTTACAAGGGGAGATACTGGACATACATCTCAGACACCAGTTAGATTGATTGAGCAGATGTTGGTGCAGCCTGTTGGGCAGTTTCCTATGTATCAAGTTGCAGGAGAAGATGATATACAACAGGTTTTCAGGACATGGACAGGACAGAGATGAAACAGGCTGTGGAAACAGGATGTGTTCCAGACCCCAGGATTGGTATGCATGCGTTTGAAAAAAATTGGATCTCATTGTGTAAACAGTGGAGGCCGACTGGTGAAGAATGCAGAAAATTGTTGTGCATGATTAGTAAAGATGAAGCTTATAAATGGGACAAGTTGTTTGATGAGAGTAGAAAGATAGAGAAAGTGGTTTCTAAAGAGGTACAGTGGGACAGAGATGACGACTACCAAGATATGGTAAATGTTATAGTTCTTTTTGCTAAAGAGGTTTGGGGCAACTATTCAGGTCTTCAAAATGTAATGCAAATGACTCAGGGTCCTGAAGAGAGTGCACCTTTGTTTTTGGCTAAATTCCTTAAAGCATATGAGCAACAAACAGAACAGGACAAGGGTAAGTTTGGGTCTAGCCCTATAGGACCATTTGAGGCAGCCGTTGTGGCGCTTGGATTAAACAGATTAAACTCAGAAACTCAGATTTTAATGAAATAACACAAGGTTGGCTGGAAAACTATGGGGTGGGATGAGTTAATAACTCAGGCTCAGCATTGGGAGGAGTATTTAGCCAGGACAGAAAAGGAAAAGAAGGCTAAAAAAGAGACACAGCAAGTGTTTTATGTACAGGATCCAAGACAAGGAGGCCTACAGCAATCACAGGCACAGACAGAGAATAGATTTAAGAAAAGAAGTAAAGACGACGGACCGAATGTTATACTACAGATTAATGGTGAAATTGAAAATCTTTTAATAGATAGCGGTGCATCTAAATCAGTATAAGTGTAAACGGAAAAATCATATTCCATTGTCAAACAAAACTGTGCTTACAATAGGAAACACTAATCAAATGCAATTGGAAGCGGTAACAAGTCCACTTATAGTAGAGGGCCTAGATCGGATTGTGGAACATGAATTTATTTTATCTAGATCTTGTCCAATTAATCTGTGTGGAAGAGACCTGATGAAGAAAATGTGTATGACAGCAGAAAGTACACCGACTGAGGTTAAAATGAGAAACCCAGAACAACAGTTTGTGTTACACGGACATGACATACCTCTTGTCATCTATATAATGCAGCTAGATTTGCAACACACAGAGGCAGGACAGATAGTTCTTGACATAGCCCGAAAATACACTACTCAGTCAAGACACTTCATGACAGCAGAAGAATTACATTGTAAGTTGCATGTGTCACAGGGACCTGATGACAATTATGAAGAAGACTTTAACAAACAGATTAAAGACGCACACAACACCTTAATGGTAAAAAGTTTATACTGTAGTAAGACTAGAGCCGTATGCTCAGTAGAGTTACACTCTGAACAAATGCATCTGTTTACTGGACACACACCACATGTTTTTATTGCCAGAGATGATACAGATGAGCGGAAAGACCTACAATCTTTTCTGAATATGATATTCCTCAATGACGCCAAGTCAGGGTGGGTAAATGTTGGGGATAAAGTACGGTTTAATCCGACTCTGGAGGTGTATGAAATAAGTTTGTGGCAAATGTGGTCAGTGTTAAAGACGGTATGGATGAGAGAGTCTGTGGAGAAATGTATGATGATATCAGAGTCAATCGTAGCTGACTTAGAACAGATACCAGACATACTTTGGTCAAAAGGTCCAACGGACGTGGGCAGGCTAAATGTACCTCCCTACCGCATCACTACAAACACAAACACTAAACCTCACCTTAGACAGTACCCAATCTCACAAGAGGCGCAGGAAGGGGCATTGAGCTGTCTCAACGAATATTTTAAAGCTGGTGTGATTATTCCATAAAACAAAGAAGGTGCAAACACACCAATTTATCCAATCAAGAAAAAAGGGACAATGGTCAGATGGAGGTTCATTCATGATCTAAGGGCAATAAATTCACTCTCTAAACCAATCCACATACCATTTGGACAAAGATAAAACCAACACATAAGTGGTTTTCAACAACTGATTTGGCTAATGCATTTTTTTCAGTACCAATACATGAAGACACACAGCCATGGTTTGTTTTCACATTGGGGGGGGTCAAAGTTCACATGGACTTCTTTGCCTCAAGGATTCGTGGACAGCCCCGCGGTTTTTCATGCAGTTTTAGATAAACAATTAAGTGAATTTGAGACTGACACTGACATTACAGTACTGCAGTATGTTGATGATCTGTTAATATGTGCAGAAGACAAAGACGAGTCAAGACGCGGCACATTGGATCTCCTTAAATACTTGGCAGTTAACAACCACAGAGTAAATAAGGACAAGCTAATTATATGTCAACAGGAAGTGACATATTTAGGACAGATTGTTTCTCAGGAAGGAAGACGACTGACAGGTGACAGAAAGCAGGCAGTTCGTAACACACCTTTACCAAAGATTAAAAAAGACTTAAGTTTCATTGGAATTTTGCTCATACTGTAGAGCATGTATTTCAAGTTTTGCAAACATGGAAGGAACATTTAGAGATCTCCTAACACATGACATGAAGAACACAGACAGAGTGCAGTGGACTGAAGAGGCAAGGGACAGTTTGAAAAGGCGAAAGACAGTATCATGAATAGTCCAGCACTGGGGTGGTTTGACGGTGATAAACATTATGAGTTGTTTGTTGATTCTTCAGATGGCTACATGAGAGCAGTACTAACCCAGACTAGAGGAGGATTGCAGAAGCCAGTGGGCTATATTAGCAAAAGACTTGATTATGTTGCATGTGCATTACCAACCTGTGTACAGAGCATTGTGGGAATGTATGAAGCAGTTCTAGCAGTCCGGGAGTGGGGGAGATTTTCACCTTTGACAGTATGGTGTAACCATCAAATACAAATGCTTCTTCAAGACCAACATTTGACACACCTCACTACTCAAAGGTATTTGAAATACGAGACTGTTACGGAGTTCTCTCAATTATATAGGCGTAGCCAGAAAATGAGTTTCCAGGGTGTTTATTGTGTCAATTCCAAAGTGCAAAAAAAAAACAAAAATCCCCAAATGTCCATATTTACCTTGCTTAGTCCAATATCTCCAAAAATAAATATACAATAAGTAATAATATCCAACAATTCAAACTCAGAAATTATAACTTAGGGCACCTTTAACTGGTCTCAGCAGGACCCACAGCAGCCATGTTACCTTCCCTGTAACTTGCTGTCAACTCTCCCAAAGTCTGAAATAGGCCCTCTTTTATACCCCTTTGCCCCTCCCACTGGGCTTTAGTATTTTGTTAATACAAAATAAAGAGAGAAGACATTGATTGTCTCTTGACATAAACACATACACAGTGTATCTACTCTAAACACATAATAAATAACACAAACACAATAAAACTAAAGAGAAAATGTACATAGAAACATAATTACTGCCTCTAGTCACGTGATGCGCGCCACAGCGCGAACACAATACATTTAAGGCACCAGGAAGTTATGCCCCGGTTTGACACTGCTCCTCACCCAGGAAGAAGTGCAAAAAGGTACGTGAGTCTCTGTGTGTTCTTATGTTTGTGTGTATGATTGAAATAGTGAATAAACACTTCCAAGTGTGCACCCTTGGTCGCGTTACCACAGCACAGAGGGGGAAAAGAAAAGGCGTTAATTGCGACGGTACTTTATAAAAAAAAGAAACCCGTGGGTGTGTGTGCGCGCTCGCGTGGGGTTACTGCGCGATTGAATGAAAGCGTGTGTATGTGTATGTGCCGTCGTACTGGCATTCTATCAGAGGTCGACGCGCTCCGTCACATCACCCCTCCCCTCTGGGAGGTTGACCCTGTGGGGCATCCTGGATAGGTAATCGGCCATTACATTCATCTTGCCTGCCCGGTGCCGGACGGTGAATCTGAATGGCTGAAGGGCCAGGTACCATCTGGTTAAGCGGCTGTTGTGATCCTTCATTGTGTTAATCCAAGTCAGGGCACGATGGTCCGTTTCAAGAACAAACTCGCATCCCAGCAGGTAGTACCGCAAGCTCTCTAATGCCCATTTGATGGCAAGACCCTCTTTTTCGACAGCAGAATACCTAGTCTCTCTTGGCTGGAGTTTGCGACTCAGGTAGAGTATTGGATGCTCTTCACCTGGTTCTCCCTGGGCCAGGACTGCTCCAAGGCCAACCATGGAGGCATCAACCTGCACCAGGAATGGCTTTGTGAAGTCTGGACTCTTCAACACCGGCGACAAGCACAGGTGTGCTTTGAGAGTGGTGAAAGCCTTCTCGCACTTCTCTGTCCATGTGACTGGGTTTCGCTGGTCTTTGGCTGTGAGTGCAGTGAGGGGTGCGGCAATGGTGGCAAAGTGTGGCACGAACCGTCGGTACCATCCAGCCAACCCAAGAAAGGATCGCACCTCTTTCTTGGTGCGTGGTTGCGGGGACTTCAGGACAGCTTCCACTTTGTCGACTTGAGGCCTCACCTCCCCACGACCCATCTGGTAGCCGAGGTAGCGCGTCTCCTGCCGGCCCCACTCACACTTCGACGGGTTCAGCGTGAGACCAGCCTGCATGATCTTCTTCAGGACCAGAGAGAGGTGCTGGACGTGGTCCTCCCAGGTTTCGCTGAAAATCACCACATCATCAAGGTAAGCCCCACTGCAATGCTCACAGCCTTGGAGTACTCTGTCCATCAGGCGCTGGAACGTGGCAGGTGCTCCGTGTAGTCCGAATGGCATCACGGTGAACTGATATAGTCCAGCTGGAGTCTGGAATGCTGTATATGGGCGTGACGATTCTTCAAGGGGTACTTGCCAGTATCCTTTGCAAAGGTCCAAGGTGGTAATGTATTTGGCCGCTCCAATTCTCTCCAACAGATCCTCAATCCTTGGCATCGGATACGCGTCAAACTCGGACATGGAGTTCAGCTTTCTGAAGTCGATGCAAATCCGTAGTGATCCATCTTTTTTTAACACTATGACCACCGGACTACACCACTCAGAGTGGGACGGTTCAATGACTCCGAGCCGCAACATCTCCAGGATTTCGTCCTGGAGCTTCCCCACCAGCTGCTGTGGAACTCGGTAAGGCCACTGGCGGCTTGGCCGTCCATCCTTCAATCGGATGACATGCTCCACCACTGTAGTCCTGCCAGGACTTGCACTGAACAGCGAGGATACCTTCTTGAATGTCTGGAGTAGTTGTGTGGCTTGCTTTGGGGTGAGATGGACCAGGGATGGGGAAGCCAAAGTGGTCAGGTTCTCCAGTCCGATCTCCAGCTCCTCCTCTTCCTCCTCCGGTTCAACTTTTTGAATAAACAGGACTTCTGCCGGTGGATGGATTGCGCGTTCCCTCCACTCCTTTAACAAGTTAACATGATATGTCTGTTTAGGCTTCTTCTTATCTGGGTGCAACACCTCGTAGGTGACTGGACCCATTTTCCGGGTAACAGTGTAAGGACCTTGCCACTTGGCCAAAAGTTTGTGGGTATACGACGGCAAGAGCAGCAACACTTTCTGGCCTGGCTGCAGCTGACGGCTCCGGGCTTGGCGGTCGTACCAGGTCTTTTGGGACTTCTGAGCTTCCCGCAAGTTCTCCTTAGCGTCCTCCAAATATTTTGCCAGTCTCTCTCTCATCTCCAGGACAAACCGGACAATGCTTCTGTCCTTTTGCACTGCAGGATGGCCATCCCATTCTTTGCAGAGTAGATCTAATGGCCCCTGAACGTCCCAGCTGTACAATAGTTCAAACGGGGAAAATCCTGTTGACGCCTGTGGGACCTCTCGATAGGTGAATAGCAGAAACGGCAGCCAACGGTCCCAGTCCTTGCCTGTATCATCCACAAACTTCCGTAACATCCGTTTCAGTGTCTGGTTAAACCGCTCCACTAGTCTATCAGTTTGTGGATGGTATGGAGTGGTTTTGATGGACGTAATGCCAAGTTGTTTCTGGAAGAGGTACATCAGTCTGGATGTAAAGTTGGTGCCTTGGTCAGTCAGGATCTCATCCGGTATTCCTACCCGTGAGAACAACTGCACCAGGGCTCGAAGGATAGCAGGCACAGTGATGGTCCTTAGTGGGAAAGCCTCTGGAAACCGGGTGGCGTAGTCACAGATGACTAAGATGTACTGGTGACCACCGCTGCTTTTCACCAGGGGCCCCACGATGTCCATGGCTATCCTTTGGAAGGGAGTTGAGATTACAGGGAGAGGATGCAAGAAAGCACGTTCAGACTTACGTGGAGAGTATGTTGTCTGGCATGTGGGACATGTGGCGCAATAGTGTTGGACATCCCTATACATTGACGGCCAATAAAACCGTGAGCTAATGCGCAAAAATGTTTTATGCCGACCAAGGTGTCCAGCCCAAGGGAGTGTGTGTGCTAGGTGCATTACAAGGGTTCTACAGTTTACCGGCACCACAAGACGTTTACATTCACCATCAACACTGTACAATACTCCATTGTCCAAAACCAACCTCTCTTTCCCCCCACATTTTCTGGTTTCAGTTCCCACTTTAGCAAACAAGGGTTTTAAAGTTTCATCTTTGTATTGCAACACCGAAATATTTTCAGGCACCTCCCACATGTTAGTTAACAACAAGTTCTCTTTTTCTGGTTTCTCAGCCCACAACTGTTTCTCAAATCGCCGTTGACGGCGCGACTTTCTTGGCCCTTTGGTGCCCCCCTCACACAGACTACCATCCAAGTCCGGGAGAGGTTGGATGCCGGCCTTTACCTGGGCTCGTGTAATGACAGGGCAGGAAACCGTCCCCACAGATTCTTCATTCCCCCTGGGATCTGTTTCTTTCACAGGTTCATTTTCATGCAATAAGTCTATGAGCACTGGAAAGTCCCAGCCAATAATAGCGTCCACTGGTAGATTCTCTACCACTCCAACTGTCAATAGGTAGGGTTGTTCCGCAATGTTTACAGTGACCTCAACTGTGGGGTAGGGATGCTTATCCCCATGTACGCACAAAATGTCCACAGGTTTACTGTAGTCCACACTGCCTACTGGCACAATGCTTTGCTTAACAAGTGAAACAAAACTACCAGTGTCCAACAATACTGTAACCTTTTGTCCATTAATGTAAATTGTTCTAAATCTCTGCACTCCCCCCTCATGTTGATCATAACCACCCGACTCTGATCGAGGCGGATAACATGCACCACTCATTTTAGTTTTTCTGACAGGACAGACTGAGGCCTTGTGCCCTGGCTGCTGGCAATAAAAACAAATCAGATCCTTACCAGGTCCTCGTTGGTTAGAGACAGTGTTGGTAGTGCCACCTGGTTGTTCGTAGCTTGCCTCTCGCCTGGCGGGTCGTGATGGACATCGTTGGGCTGGTACTCGATAAGAGGTGATGGCAGGCCGGACAGCAGGTCCTCCTTTGCGAGCGTTGAGGTATTGGAGAGCAAGCTTGGCTGCCATGCGACCATCCGCGGGTTCATGTTCCTTTACCCAGGTCCTCACCTCCGCCGGGAACACTCGCAGGAGCTGCTCCAAGATGATGGCCTCGCCGATTTCTTCCTTGGTGTGTTCCTCTGGCCTCACCCAGCGCCGATAAAGACCCTTGAGGCAGTGGTAGGTCTCTGTAGGGTTTTCGCCCGATGGAACTGATGAAAACCGGAACTGTTGGCGGTAGGTTTCAGGGGAAATATCAAATTTTGCCAACAGGGCTGCCTTTAAGTCCATATAACAATGAGCTCTCTCCTCGTCCATAGCTGTGTAGGCCTCTAGCGCTTTGCTCGTTAGCAGGGGCACAAGCCTACAGGCCCACTTGCTCTCTGGCCACCGCCAGGTTTTTGCTATCCGCTCAAATCGCAGTAAGTAATTCTCAATATCTTCCCCAATTTGGTACTGTGGAATTTTAGGCTCACCATAATGTCTGGGTCTATTATCGGGGTCCGTCACCATGTTAAAGGACATCCGATTTGCCTCGGGCCCCAAGTCTCTCTCGTGGGACACAGTCCTTTGGCCTCCCGGGGTCGGTAGTCCTCTTCTGGGGCTGCTGCCAACACCTGTGCTTGGCGTGTCTCATGGGTCAGCTACGTTTCGTGCAGGCGGCGTGCTGGGTACCGGGGATACAGGTTGCGGGGATGCAGGTTGAGACCACTGTTGCTCTGTTCCTGGAAGGGAAGCCCTCAGTCCCTGTAGTTCCCCCAGCAGGACCTCCTCCCCTCTCTGCTGACCTGAGAGAAATTCCCTCATCAGGGCCAGCATTTCTCCTCCAGGCTGAAACCCTGTTTCTGCGTCTTCCCCCTCCTCCGTTTCCGTCTCCTATGTCCTCTCTGTAGCTGGTTCCACCTCTGGCTTTGCCAGGCATTGTGACCTCAGCCCCGTGTGCTTTGGATGGCGTATACTTTTTTTCCGACTAGCCATCCCACTTCTGGCACTATCTGTTACGGAGTTCTCTCAATTATATAGGCGTAGCCAGAAAATGAGTTTCCAGGGTGTTTATTGTGTCAATTCCAAAGTGCAAAAAAAAACAAAAATCCCCAAATGTCCATATTTACCTTGCTTAGTCCAATATCTCCAAAAATAAATATACAATAAGTAATAATATCCAACAATTCAAACTCAGAAATTATAACTTAGGGCACCTTTAACTGGTCTCAGCAGGACCCACAGCAGCCATGTTACCTTCCCTGTAACTTGCTGTCAACTCTCCCAAAGTCTGAAATAGGCCCTCTTTTATACCCCTTTGCCCCTCCCACTGGGCTTTAGTATTTTGTTAATACAAAATAAAGAGAGAAGACATTGATTGTCTCTTGACATAAACACATACACAGTGTATCTACTCTAAACACATAATAAATAACACAAACACAATAAAACTAAAGAGAAAATGTACATAGAAACATAATTACTGCCTCTAGTCACGTGATGCGCGCCACAGCGCGAACACAATACATTTAAGGCACCAGGAAGTTATGCCCCGGTTTGACCCTGCTCCTCACCCAGGAAGAAGTGCAAAAAGGTACGTGAGTCTCTGTGTGTTCTTATGTTTGTGTGTATGATTGAAACAATGAATAAACACTTCCAAGTGTGCACCCTTGGTCGCGTTACCACAGCACAGAGGGGCAAAAGAAAAGGCGTTAATTGCGACGGTACTTTATAAAAAAAAGAAACCCGTGGGTGTGTGTGCGCGCTCGCGTGGGGTTACTGCGCGAATGAATGAAAGCGTGTGTATGTGTATGTGCCGTCGTACTGGCATTCTATCAGAGGTGGACGCGCTCCGTCACAGAGACATGTTTGTTTGGAGACCCTATGTTGACAATAAAGACATGCACCAAGCTAAACCCAGCAACATTACTTCCATTTCCATCAGATGACACTGACACACACGACTGTCAGGAAGTTGTTAGAGAGGTTCTTACCCCAAGACGAGATCTTATTGATATTCCTCTTAATACAGGACGTATAGTATTTGTGGACGGGTGTGCTAAACGAGACAAAAAGGGTGGAATGGAGGTGGGGTATGCTGTGGTAACGGCTGAAACAATTTTAGAATCTGGAGTATTGCCACAACATTGGTCAGCACAAAAAGCTGAGCTTCATGCGTTAACAAGAGCTTGTGAATTGCACAAGGAACAGGAAGTAACTATCTACACAGATAGTAGATATGCGTTTGGAGTAGTACATGATTTTGGATTATTGTGGCAACAAAGAAATTTTCTAACGGCCATGAGTAAACAAATCTCTAACAGTGAACAGGTTCAGAGATTACTGGAAGCAATACTTTTACCTAAAAAAATAGCAGTGGTAAAATGTAAAGCACATAAGAAAAATACAGACTTAAAAAGTCTTGGCAATGCAAAGGCAGATGCCGAGGGCAAAAAAAGCAGCTGAAAGTAAAAGAAATATAAACGTTGAGAGTTTAAACATTGTGTCTACACAAGACTATTTTGAAACTTCAATACAGGACATTCAAAATCTGGCAGAAAAAAACTGAACTTTCCAGATGGAAAAACTATGCTACACAAGTTAATGGTATATGGACATCTGAGGGGAAACCATGTTTACCACGAGCCTGGTATAGAATTGCTGCAGAAATAGCACATAAAGACCATGATGGACAAAATGGTAAATCTTATTAGAGGAGTCTGGCACTGCCCAGGGATACAGCAGATAGTGGCAGAAGTATGTATGAAGTCCGTATTAAGTAGTGTGCATATTAAGTCTGTTTTAAGTATTGTGTGTATTAAGTCTGTTTTAAGTGTTGTATGTATTAAGTCTGTTTTAAGTGTTGTATGTATTAAGTCTGTTTTAAGTGTTGTATGTATTAAGTCTGTTTTAAGTGTTGTATGTGTGCCAGGCACAACGTAGAAACTGCGCAGAGTAAGTTGCAACAAAAGAGCTCAAGGACCAGTTCATCACTGAATGATGGATTTTATTGAATCAAGTGCATGCCAAGAAACTAAATATGTGCTAACAACTAATCACACTAACAACTAACCTTTAACAACTAAGGTATGAATTACAAATTGGAAATACAATACGTTGCTGGCAGAATTCTTTTCTTTTGCCCAGGCTTGACCACTACACGACCTGGTGCCAGGCAACTATGTGTGGATAAAGCAAGCGTCTCAGATGGAACCTCCTAAACGGTCCCTGCGTAAGGGCGCCGCAATACGTCAAAATACATCGAAATACGGCAATATACCGCCGTCCACCAGAGGGCAGGCTCCAAAAGCGGAAATATAAGGAGAAACCCAATGGCGACTTTACGGGTGTAAAAAACATGTTTACAGCCTGGTACAAAAGATGGCTCCTGTCTCTAGAGCTAAGTTTTTACCATGTGACAACTCTGGGGGGGGGTGAATTTTTGATTATTACGTCCGTTTATGCTATCTGAAAAGTTTAGTTTTGTGCATAATTGTGGGTGTGGTTATCTTGACTCGCATGTGTCAATCACCGAGCCTCGCGCACGCAGTGTGGCTAGCTGGCTAACAAGTGGCTAGTTAGCTCCTCCGTGATCCTTGGCTTGGCGCATGTTAGGATCAGTGTGTCAGGCTTCTGTACTTTACCGTCGGCTGTTCTCTGAGTATTTAAGAAGAAAGTTGTGTAAATGGCTTGCTGTGCTGTTGGATGTACAAACAGACCCTCCAAGAAGTGTGGTCTTCAGTTTTTCGGTGAGTAATACTATTTTCTTGGTTTTATGGATGGTTTTGAGGGCTCTTACACGACTAAATATATAGCATTACTTAGCTATTTAGCCGAGCTAATAACGAGACATTGCTATGTGCCTCCATATGTGGACATGATGCGTTGAGCATATGGGCTTCCATATATGGACACGCTGCTGTGGACTTATGGGCTTCCATATATGGACACACTGCTTTGCTGCCCAAGAAACATCTGTCTTTACTTTGAATGTATTCTGTGATTGGTAGATGCACCATTACCATGTAAGGTCACACTGCCATTGTATATAAACTGTGCGTTTACAATAAAGCTTTGAGAAGGAGTGAACAGAACCACGAAACCAGCGTGTTGCTTTTTGTCTCTTTCTCCCACTGATCAGTGTCTGTAGGCATGCCGTATCGCTGTAACTATCAGAATTCTAGAAACTGACTTAGCGGAGCAAGTTACAGGCAATATTCTGAATATGATATCATTAGTCGGCGGGATGCTGACATCGGGTGAATAAATCCGGAAAAAACATCTATCGACTAGCTAGAGTAAAAAACGTTATTTCATTGGTGCCAGAAGTGGGATCCAGAGCAGCATCATCGGACCAAGGGCTGGACAACAAACTCAAAGCCCCACCTAGCGCAACTCATCAAGCCTTCCGGCAGCATAGACAGACAGCAGCCGTGGAGAAGAGGTGGGACAGAGACTTCATGCCAGACTAGAGGCCCAAGGTGTTGCACCTGGAGTCCCTGAGATCGAACTACACTTCTCATTGTGTCCGGGTAAGTGCCAGCCTTTAAAAATTAAAACTAAAATGGGTTTAGATATAGCTAAACCAAGTTCTGCATTATGTAAAAAGATAGAAAAAATAAATATCCAGGCTCTACTAAAAGTGTTCATATACAGGAAGAAAAGTTGGGATTTCCAGATGGGGGTAGTTTAAATGTTCAACAGTTACAACAATTAAGACAAAATATGGAAAACTGTTACAAGAATATATGGCCTAAAAATAAAAATTAACTAATAAAAGTAAAATTAACAATAGAAGATTTGCTTAAAACAGAAGGACCAAGAAGCAAAACCTTAGATTGAATAAAAGTAATAAAAGAAAACAATAGGACCAAATCTGACTGAAACCAAAAACAAATGTAATCATTTTAATCATTTTAACACCTAGAAAGCCACCTATAGCAGCAGCACTCTATCCTCCATCGCACACCATTGTACTGACTCGACAGGACTGTCACCTCTAACAAAACCAGTTACAAAGGGAGATACTGGACATACATCTCAGACACCAGTTAGATTGATTGAGCAGATGTTGGTGCAGCCTGTTGGGCAGTTTCCTATGTATCAAGTTGCAGGAGAAGATGATATACAACAGGTTTTCAGGACATGGACAGGACAGAGATGAAACAGGCTGTGGAAACAGGATGTGTTCCAGACCCCAGGATTGGTATGCATGTGTTTGAAAAAAATTGGATCTCATTGTGTAAACAGTGGAGGCCGACTGGTGAAGAATGCAGAAAATTGTTGTGCATGATTAGTAAAGATGAAGCTTATAAATGGGACAAGTTGTTTGATGAGAGTAGAAAGATAGAGAAAGTGGTTTCTAAAGAGGTACAGTGGGACAGAGATGACAACTACCAAGATATGGTAAATGTTATAGTTCTTTTTGCTAAAGAGGTTTGGGGCAACTATTCAGGTCTTCAAAATGTAATGCAAATGACTCAGGGTCCTGAAGAGAGTGCACCTTTGTTTTTGGCTAAATTCCTTAAAGCATATGAGCAACAAACAGAACAGGACAAGGGTAAGTTTGGGTCTAGCCCTATAGGACCATTTGAGGCAGCCGTTGTGGCGCTTGGATTAAACAGATTAAACTCAGAAACTCAGATTTTAATGAAATAACACAAGGTTGGCTGGAAAACTATGGGGTGGGATGAGTTAATAACTCAGGCTCAGCATTGGGAGGAGTATTTAGCCAGGACAGAAAAGGAAAAGAAGGCTAAAAAAGAGACACAGCAAGTGTTTTATGTACAGGATCCAAGACAAGGAGGCCTACAGCAATCACAGGCACAGACAGAGAATAGATTTAAGAAAAGAAGTAAAGACGACGGACCGAATGTTATACTACAGATTAATGGTGAAATTGAAAATCTTTTAATAGATAGCGGTGCATCTAAATCAGTATAAGTGTAAACGGAAAAAATCATATTCCATTGTCAAACAAAACTGTGCTTACAATAGGAAACACTAATCAAATGCAATTGGAAGCGGTAACAAGTCCACTTATAGTAGAGGGCCTAGATCGGATTGTGGAACATGAATTTATTTTATCTAGATCTTGTCCAATTAATCTGTGTGGAAGAGACCTGATGAAGAAAATGTGTATGACAGCAGAAAGTACACCGACTGAGGTTAAAATGAGAAACCCAGAACAACAGTTTGTGTTACACGGACATGACATACCTCTTGTCATCTATATAATGCAGCTAGATTTGCAACACACAGAGGCAGGACAGATAGTTCTTGACATAGCCCGAAAATACACTACTCAGTCAAGACACTTCATGACAGCAGAAGAATTACATTGTAAGTTGCATGTGTCACAGGGACCTGATGACAATTATGAAGAAGACTTTAACAAACAGATTAAAGACGCACACAACACCTTAATGGTAAAAAGTTTATACTGTAGTAAGACTAGAGCCGTATGCTCAGTAGAGTTACACTCTGAACAAATGCATCTGTTTACTGGACACACACCACATGTTTTTATTGCCAGAGATGATACAGATGAGCGGAAAGACCTACAATCTTTTCTGAATATGATATTCCTCAATGACGCCAAGTCAGGGTGGGTAAATGTTGGGGATAAAGTACGGTTTAATCCGACTCTGGAGGTGTATGAAATAAGTTTGTGGCAAATGTGGTCAGTGTTAAAGACGGTATGGATGAGAGAGTCTGTGGAGAAATGTATGATGATATCAGAGTCAATCGTAGCTGACTTAGAACAGATACCAGATATACTTTGGTCAAAAGGTCCAACGGACGTGGGCAGGCTAAATGTACCTCCCTACCGCATCACTACAAACACAAACACTAAACCTCACCTTAGACAGTACCCAATCTCACAAGAGGCGCAGGAAGGGGCATTGAGCTGTCTCAACGATTATTTAAAAGCTGGTGTGATTATTCCATAAAACAAAGAAGGTGCAAACACACCAATTTATCCAATCAAGAAAAGAGGGACATTGGTCAGATGGAGGTTCATTCATGATCTAAGGGCAATAAATTCACTCTCTAAACCAATCCACATACCATTTGGACAAAGATAAAACCAACACATAAGTGGTTTTCAACAACTGATTTGGCTAATGCATTTTTTTCAGTACCAATACATGAAGACACACAGCCATGGTTTGTTTTCACATTGGGGGGGGTCAAAGTTCACATGGACTTCTTTGCCTCAAGGATTCGTGGACAGCCCCGCGGTTTTTCATGCAGTTTTAGATAAACAATTAAGTGAATTTGAGACTGACACTGACATTACAGTACTGCAGTATGTTGATGATCTGTTAATATGTGCAGAAGACAAAGACGAGTCAAGACGCGGCACATTGGATCTCCTTAAATACTTGGCAGTTAACAACCACAGAGTAAATAAGGACAAGCTAATTATATGTCAACAGGAAGTGACATATTTAGGACAGATTGTTTCTAAGGAAGGAAGACGACTGACAGGTGACAGAAAGCAGGCAGTTCGTAACACACCTTTACCAAAGAATAAAAAAGACTTAAGTTTCATTGGAATTTCATTGGAATTTTGCTCATACTGTAGAGCATGTATTTCAAGTTTTGCAAACATGGAAGGAACATTTAGAGATCTCCTAACACATGACATGAAGAACACAGACAGAGTGCAGTGGACTGAAGAGGCAAGGGACCGTTTGAAAAGGCGAAAGACAGTATCATGAATAGTCCAGCACTGGGGTGGTTTGACGGTGATAAACATTATGAGTTGTGTGTTGATTCTTCAGATGGCTACATGAGAGCAGTACTAACCCAGACTAGAGGAGGATTGCAGAAGCCAGTGGGCTATATTAGCAAAAGACTTTATTATGTTGCATGTGCATTACCAACCTGTGTACAGAGCATTGTGGGAATGTATGAAGCAGTTCTAGCAGTCCGGGAGTGGGTGAGATTTTCACCTTTGAAAGTATGGTGTAACCATCAAATACAAATGCTTTTTCAAGACCAACATTTGACACACCTCACTACTCAAAGGTATTTGAAATACGAGACATGTTTGTTTGGAGACCTTATGTTGACAATAAAGACGTGCACCAAGCTAAACTAAGCAACATTACTTCCATTTCCATCAGATGACACAGACACACACGACTGTCAGGAAGTTGTTAGAGAGGTTCTTACCCCAAGACGAGATCTTATTGATATTCCCCTTAATACAGGAAGTATAGTATTTGTGGACGGGTGTGCTAAACGAGACCAAAAAGGTGGAATGGAGGTGGGGTATGCTGTGGTAGCGGCTGAAACAATTTTAGAATCTGGAGTATTGCCACAACATTGGTCAGCACAAAAAGCTGAGCTTCATGTGTTAACAAGAGCTTGTGAATTGCAGGAACAGGAAGTAACTATCTACACAGATAGTAGATATGCGTTTGGAGTAGTACATGATTTTGGATTATTGTGGCAACAAAAAATTTTCTAGCGGCCATGAGTAAACACATCTCTAACAGTGAACAGGTTCAGAGATTACTGGAAGCAATAGTTTTACCTAAAAAAATAGCAGTGGTAAAATGTAAAGCACATAAGAAAAATACAGACTTAGAAAGTCTTGGTAATGCAAAGGCAGATGCCGAGGGCAAAAAAAGCAGCTGAAAGTAAAAGAAATATAAACGTTGAGAGTTTAAACAAACAAGACTATTTTGAAACCTCAATACAGGACATTCAAAATCTGGCAGAAAAAAACTGAACTTTCCAGATGGAAAAACTATGCTACACAAGTTAATGGTATATGGACATCTGAAGGGAAACCATGTTTACCACGAGCCTGGTATAGAATTGCTGCAGAAATAGCACATAAAGACCATGATGGACAAAATGGTAAATCTTATTAGAGGAGTTTGGCACTGCCCAGGGATACAGCAGATAGTGGCAGAAGCAGAAGTCCGTATTAAGTAGTGTGCATATTAAGTCTGTTTTAAGTGTTGTATGTGTGCCAGGCACAACGTAGAAACTGCGCAGAGTAAGTTGCAACAAAAGAGCTCAAGGACCAGTTCATCACTGAATGATGGATTTTATTGAATCAAGTGCATGCCAAGAAACTAAATATGTGCTAACAACTAATCACACTAACAACTAACCTTTAACAACTAAGGTATGAATTACAAATTGGAAATACAATACGTTGCTGGCAGAATTCTTTTCTTTTGCCCAGGCTTGACCACTACATGACCTGGTGCCAGGCGACTATGTGTGAATAAAGAGGTGGAGATGGAAAAATTGGTTGGAGCCAAGGTTCGAGGGCCCAAACCAGGTTCTGCTAACATCACCAACAGCAGTCAAAGTGGGCGAGCGAGCAACCTGGATCCATCACCACCACATAAAAAAGGCGATCGTTGACAAGCTAGCTGACGGACCAACAAAAGACAGTACCACCAAGGACAAGGACAAGGACAAAGACACGGACATTGTCTCAAAGGACGAGAACTCGACTGACTGAAGGAGCGCTCCCTGGAAAATACGACTACAAAGACTGAGATAAGTTATTCAAGGCTTACAGTGTACATAGTGTGACATAATATTTACAAGATGTTTATTTTCTTTCATGATTAGTGTAATAATACTGGAAATAG
Organism: Neodontobutis hainanensis; assembly: GCA_024349245.1. NCBI lineage: Eukaryota > Metazoa > Chordata > Actinopteri > Gobiiformes > Odontobutidae > Neodontobutis > Neodontobutis hainanensis. Next base: position 507,446 of record JALDNG010000032.1, read on the forward strand.
ATGGTGCTTTGAGAATAAAGGGGAACATTGTAAGGGGAACAGAAGGCATTGTTCACGTGGACTACACACTACAAGGTGATGAAATAATTTGCAACTGTAAAACCAAGGTAGGACAAATTAATAGTTTTGCTTTAGAATTTGAGCCATGTGGAAAAGAGGTAAAGAACATTGTTACATATGTGCAATATGTGCAGTTTGGAGTAGCATTCCAAGTATGTTCCGTTGACAGCGCGGTGCAGGGCCAACATCAGAATAACACAGAGGTTTCATTGCATTGTAACTGGCCTGGTAGACCACCACATGGTAACATATATTGTAGATGTGTAACATTTCCTTTAGGTTATGCTTTGTCAAAACCAGAATACGACTGTGGCAACTTAAAAGAAATTAGTACAATTACCAAGACTCCTCCCTCAGCCAACCCTATATATCAGTCACTTCCATCTATTGTTCCAATACGTCCTGCTACAGTACAGCCAGCAGAACCAGATGAGGAAGAAAACCTGGACATACTAACTTTTGAATCTAGATGGAATAAAACACTAACCAACATAGTTCAACATCTAGGGGTGAAACCAGAGGATTGTGTAATCTGTGTGGTACCAAGACAAAAGTATATGGCTGTAGGAGTAGCTGTAAATAAAAAAAGAAACTTGTGATACCTATATTGTTATTAAACAAGCTGGTTTAGAAACTAAAGTATATCTAACTGAAATGGGAACCTTTTTACTGCACATTGACAAATTCTATCCTATTGTTTCCAGCAATATTTGTTTAATAGACTGCATTTTTCTGTCAATGATTAACAGACACTTTGCCTACATGAATCACCTTTGGGAGTCAAAGTGTCCTAAACCCCGGTACACACACAAGGAGCTTCAATTAGACCCTCCGGTACAAGAGTGCCCCGCAGTGAAGGCTGCTGAGTTCTCCTGTATAAGGGTGGGTTCTGCAAGGCTACCTTTCAGTTACTGTACAAAGTGTGTTCAGTGGATGGGAACTACTGATGACTCAGGTAGAGGCAGGTGGTTAGGAGAAATCATTGGCAGACTGGACTGGACTCCAGACATTTTCTTTGCATGTGGTAACACAGCAACATTAAGAAACAGACCAGGAGTAGATGAGGAGTGTGCTGTAGTTATGCTTGCTGAAAGAATTACAGTCACTAAGGAGGAGGATTTGAAAACAAGGAACAAGAGAGGAGCTGAGGATAACAGTTTTAAGATACCTATGGGTGTGCCTCCTGAATTTCAGGCCATTAAAGACCCTAATGAATGGTCTTTACTTGCTGCAATACCGTTTTTATCAGCAGTAACATCGTCTAAACACAGCAAGTGGATTAATTATCTTTATTATACTCAACAGAGAATGGTCAATTCTACTGCTAAATCGGTGCTAGCCATTGAACAAAAACTTACAGATGTCAATAGTACTGTGCTAGAGAATAGACAAGCACTGGATATTGTGCTGGCTGACAGAGGAGGTCTGTGTACTTTCATCAATGCGGATGAAGGGTGTTGCACCAATATAAAACAATTATCTGACATGTCAAATGTTTCTCTTGCTATCCAGGAAATAAAAGATCTACAGACAGAACTTTCTGATTTAAATAATATGTTAAGTAAAGACTGGTTTGACCAATGTGTTAATAAAACTTTTGGACGATTTTCAGGTATAGTTACAGCAATTCTGGTGCCTATGGCAAGTTTAATTATTTTAATGTTGTTATTCTGTATGTGTGTTATTCAACGACGAATGGAAAAAATATTGCTTGTACATTCTACCGGTTTTTATCCTACAATACCTTTGGATGAATCACCAAATTCAGAAAATGACGATGAGGAAAAAATAGGATTATATGCTTTTCCTGAGGATCTTGATGTATAACTTTTTCCAGCATTATTGAAAATGTGAACGGGGAAAGGATCAGGTTTGGGTGACGGCCCGTACGGGTCCATCAACAACTGTGAAATTCCCTTGGTCCGAGTATTTTCATTGTAAGGTGATTCTTTTATAGAATCAAAGGGTGGAATGCTATAAGTAAAATGTTATTTTAATCATATATTGGAATGATATCCTTTTAATATAGTTTGTAAAGGTTAAATCTGAAGTAGATGAGTTTTGGAGTGCTTATGACTTCACTGTAGTTATTAAGGGCTTTAGTTAGACTACCCATTTTAGGACTCTGTACATTGCGATGTGCCTCCATATATGGACACGCTGCTGTGGACTTATGGGCTTCCATATATGGACACACTGCTTTGCTGCCCAAGAAACATCTGTCTTTACTTTGAATGTATTCTGTGATTGGTAGATGCACCATTACCATGTAAGGTCACACTGCCATTGTATATAAACTGTGTTGTGTTTACAATAAAGCTTTGAGAAGGAGTGAACAGAACCACAAAACCAGCGTGTTGCCTTTTGTCTCTTTCTCCCACTGATCAGTGTCTGTAGGCATGTCGTATCGCTGTAACTATCAGAATTCTAGAAACTGACTTAGCGGAGCAAGTTACAGGCGATATTCTGAATATGATATCATTAGTCGGCGGGATGCTGACATCGGCCGAATAAATCCGGAAAAAACATCGACTAGCTAGAGTAAAAAACGTTATTTCATTAAGAGATTTTATTCTTTTTGGCACATCAATTGTGCTCCATTTCTTAGGAGCAAAATAGTTTACTTCTTGTTAATAACCCCTGAACGACGAGCAAAACAATTATATGATATTTTCAAAGTCTAAAAAAAAAAGATCACTTCTGAAATATACTTTTTTTTCTCACTTTATTGTTTTGGCGTCTAATTTATTATACATTTTATTCTCACAACAATTGAGTACCCTTGCCCCCTTCAGGTTGGTGGAGAGCTCCTGCCTCAAGTGAAGAAATTTAAGTATCTTAGGATCTTGTTCACGAGTGAGTGAGGGAAGGAAGGAGCGTGAGATTGACAGATGAATCGGTGCAGCTTCTGCAGTGATGCGGTCGATGTAAGGCAGGCAAGGCAAGGAAATTTTATTTATTACTACTATTTACAAGATTTAGATTAGAAAAATTTAAAACATTTTAAAAGAAGAGTGCAAATAAAAAAAAAACACTTTAGGTTGTAGTGTAGGCAGAGCTAAAGAGAAAGGTTTTTAACCTTTTTTTTGCTGCATGAAACTTAAACGCTGCTTCAGCCTGTTTAGTTCTAACTCTGGGCACGAGCAGAAGGCCTGTCCCAGATGTTCTCAGAGTCCGAGGAGGCTCATAAGCTACTAGCATTTCAGAAATATATTCTGGTGCTATACCAATCTGTCGTGGCGAAGAAGGAGCTGAGCTGTAAGGCAAAGCTCTCGATTTACCAGTCGATCTACGTTCCTACCTTCACCTATGGTCATGAGCTTTGGGTCATGACCGAAAGAACAAGATCCTGGACACAAGAGACCGAAATGAGCTTCCTCCGCAGAGTGGCAGGGCGCTCCCTTAGAGATAGGGTGAGGAGCTCCGTCACTCGAGAGGAGCTCAAAGTAGAGCCGCTGCTCCTCCACATTGAGAGGAGCCAGCTGAGGTGGCTCGGGCATCTGTTTCAGATGCCTCCCTAGGTTAGAACAACAAAACCAGACCTGAAGCCTACCATAACACAACCACCTGCACTGACTGCAAGACAGCTGCCATATGTTAAACGGACACAGACTCCAAGTACTAAACATTACATCATTGTTTTTTTCTTTTTTGCAGTGTTTTCCTGTGTAAAATGTTGTGTTTGGGTTGGCTTGCTCTGTGGGTTTTAGGTTTGTGAATTTATGGAATGTTAAGTTGCCTCTGCAACATCGCGTGGCGGTTGAGACAGTATCTCTGGACTGGCAGACCCGAGTGGTGGTCCCTTTTTTTAAGAAAGGGGACCGGAGGGTGTGTTCCAACTACAGAGGGATCAAACACACGGGAAAGGCTGTGCCAGGGTACTGGAGAGGAGCCGATAGTCGAACCTCGGATTCAGGAGGAACAATGCGGTTTTCATCCCGGTCGTGGAACACTTGATCAGCTCTATACCCTCTCCAAGGTGCTGGAGGGTTTATGGGAGTTTGTGCAACCAGTTCACACGTTTTGTGGATCTGGAGAAGGCATTCGACTGTGTCCCTCGCGGTGCCCTGTGGGGGGTGCTCTGGGAGTATGGGGTCCAGGGCCCTTTACTAAGGGCTGTCCGGTCCATGTAGAACCAGAGCAAGAGCTTGGTTCGCATTGCCGGCAGTAAGTCAGACCTGTTCCCGGTGAATGTTGGTCATGTTGGCAGGGCTGCCCTTTGTCACCGGTCCTGTTCATTATCTTTATGGACAGGATTTCTAGGCGCAGCCAGGGGCCAGAGGGAGTCTGGTTTGGGAACCACAGGATCCCGTCTTTGCTTTTTGTAGATGATGTTGTCCTGTTGGCTCCATTAAGCCAGGTTCTTCAGTGTGCACTGGTTAAAGCTGCTGGGATGAGGATCAGCACCTCCAAGTCTGAGAGCATAGCTCTCAGTTGGAAAAGGGTGGCCTGTCCCCCTCAGGTTAGTGGAGAGATCCTGCCTGATGACACAGTGTATTTAGGGATAATAAAAAAGTATACTTAATATTTGTTCATTCCCTTGCCTGCTTTTGCAAAGCAAAATTTACAATGATGATTTGTATTTTTTGTAGACAATGTATTTGACTTTATCTGTAAATGCTTCTAGGCAAGATGTTTCAGCTTGTTCTTTTGATGTTGTGGTGATGTTAGCACATTACTGACATTAACCTTACTGCTGAGTTATTGTTTTATTTTATTGCAGTAGCACAGTGGGTAGAGCGGTAGTCCATCAACCGGAAGGTAGGCATGTCAATTCTCGCTCTCCCCACAGTTCATTCTGTCATTGTGTCTTTGCACAAGACACTTAACCCACCTTGCCTCCAGTGGCTGCAACACTGCTAATTACATTAGAACCATGTAAGTCGCTTTGAATACATGTACAGTCTCTGGTAGCCTTCTTCACTCAGATCCACAGGACACACTAGTTTAGAGATAGAGAATAGTAAAGGTCAAGTTACATGACCCTTACACTAAAGTAATTTTATAGCAGTAACCTATAACATGTGATTGCGCAACAGGTGATAAATCTTACCTTTGTTTGTAATCTCCTGAGCAGTCTGTGCTATTATGCCAGCCAGTCTGTCAAAAGTCCTCTTCAAGTAAGTGCAGTGACTCATCATCTCTTGGATCAGGATCTCGTTTTCCTCTTCCAAGCGTCTGACAAGCATTACTTTGTCAAAGACTTGCCCTTTCAACCTCAGACCTCCAGCTGCATGAATTATTTTAGTTTAATAATTTAAAATTTATGCAATTGTATAAAAGACCTAATACTTAATACTTCCAAATTTAAAAAGATCAAAAATGTAGGCACTACAATAAACAGTCGTTATGGTAACATAAATTTACTCAATGTCTACCTGTGTTTTCCAAGGAAGAAGAAAACTCTCATGCAGTACCATGTCATTGTAAAGACTTACAGCATCCTTAAGTTTTTTTTTTTTTTAGCAAATTAAGTCTTCACGCAAGGGCTGTCTTATTTGGTTGATGTCCACAAAATTCCACAAAATTTCCACAAAGTTGTGAGTGATTATTAAGTACAATAAAGATTAGAACGTTATTATAAAACAGCGCTCATACAAACCATTCTGACGGTAAAGATTGTGTTTTCTTCATCTGAAACTGTAAATTAGGGTGTCAATTTCTTGCTGTAATTCTTCCCGGCTGGCACGAGTTCTAATCCTATACAAAGAGCACTGTCATATTGTTATTCACCACTGTTATTTTACTAGTTTCTACCCATCGCCCAACGTCACACAGCCATTGCTCCATGGTCTCATCAGCAAAATTGTGTTCTTTTTTGAGAGCCTCAAGGTTGTATTTTCTGTGTTGCCTTTTCACAAGACTGTTACGTAAAAAATAAAATTAAATAAGTTATTTTAGGACTAATTCTCCTAGATGTTATATTTTTGGATTGTTCTCTTATTTATGAACATATCAGCTGTTTGTATTTTGCTGTATCAACTTGACAAAGTTTTGTAAAGGACATCCACTTTCTTATGATTCCATCCAATGGCAAGCGTGGTTGTCATGTCTATTCTGCCTGTAAAATCACAAAACAAGAGATGTTAATTCCATGCTACATAAAATTATATAAAAAATAACCAACCTTTGGCATGTATTTGGTGGTAAGAGCTGTCTTGGACAGAAAACTGTTGACTTGTTCAACTTCTTCACCAATGGTGTTTCCTGCCCCACTCTGACTCCTTCCTCCCTATTTTGCTTGCAACATGATTTAGTTCTATCCAAATATTTATCCAGAAATGCAGGGTGTACGTAACAAAACAGCATCTCATACCTCACACTTGCCCCTGTGTGCCTTGGCATGCATAACTGATAGAAATGGCTTAATTTCTGTAAACTGTTGCGCGACCTTCTCTAAATATGGACAGTAACTTTAGAAAATAAATAAAAACATAGTTAAATTATTCATTCATTTTCTTCTGCTTGGTCCCGTTAGGGGTTGCGGATGACTGGAGCGACTTTGGGCCAGTTATTTGTAGGGCTGACATTTAGAGACAGACACTGACAGACCCTCACATTCAGTAGGGACACTTTAGAGTTGCCAATGAATCAATACATTGGCATGAAAAAGTATCTGAACCTTTGGGAATTTCGTACATTTCTGCCTAAAATTACCATCAAATTTGATCTGATCTTTGTCAAAATGACACAAATGAAAAAACAGTTTCTGCTTTAACTAAAACCGCCCAAACATTTATAGGTTTTCATATTTTTAATGAGGATAACATGCAAACATGTGCCAACAGATGCCACCAGGTGGCCTACAAGGCCTGTCTAGGTACCGGGCATAAATTTACAGATTTTCTGATACACTGGTGTCTGAGAAGAAAGACAGCTACGCACACCTGAAAGTCTGCAATAAAAACTCAGCATATTTGTTTCACTAATTATACTACCACATTTTATGACGCTGTGTTTAAAGCCGTCAGGCAGCGGGTCTCCTGTTCGAGGCTTTACTGTGGGGATTGTGCATCTTTAGTGACTCATTTTACATTTTAACCAGAGAAATACAATAATCAGACTGCAGAGACATGTATAACTACTAAAAACAGAAAGAGAAACTTCAAAAGCACATTCATTGGGAGATGGTTGGCTGCACAGGAAGTATTTGTTGTAGCGTATAAACTAGCTAGACGGCTACAGCAATAAAAAAATAGAGCAATACATAAAGCATTATCTATGTGTCTTATAAACCCAAGTTACCTTTTTCGTCCTGTATTTGGTCCAAAAATCCACACAATCACCAAGAAATGTGGGTAAAAATAAACATAATCAGAGACATGGTTATTCCCATGTCTTTATCACAGTTTTATCACAGGACCCCTGCGTACAACAAAATACGGTGGGAAATTTGCAGGGGAATTTTTACTTCACAAATTACGGACAATTAGCATTAGGCAGCAACTAAAATACCGGAAATCAAAGTATGCAGTAACTTAATTTGAGGTAAATATATGTAACACGTGAAGCAACTTTATCGAACCACTGTGCCGAAGTTTGGTTTGGTCAAGTGGCTAGTGACGTATGAATCACTTTACTGCTTCAGTCTGTATTAAAACCTGTCACTGGTTTGGTTGTGTGGCTTTTTGGAAGAACTGAGCTGAGCCTTCAAAGAAAATACAGTTGACAGAGATTTGGTTTGAAAGTGGCACATTCAGTTCTAAAGATTCTATAAGATTAGGTCAACTGAACCATAATACTCAAATAGTGCAAATGTAAACGATTGTAAACATACATTAGTGGGAGTTAAGGATCAGTGTTGTAGCTTAAAGTTACTCAAATAAGTGAAATTGCCTTGCTGAATTTAAATTAAAACTTGGGCATATAATTTACAGAAAATAAGTTATTTTCAACAAACTTTATTTTTTAGCTCATCAACAGAACATTTGGAAATGAGAAATGAGATGTGCCATCCAGCCCTCTGAACTTCCACTAATCAATATCTTTTGAGCTATGGCCCATTTACACTCAGTTGCACTTAACTTTATTGACCACTAGATGTCCTACTAGAACACCGAAACCTCAAGCAACCTCAATCACCCATTATTAAATAACGGGATACAGAGTCAGAAACAGGCCAGGTCGTGAGCAGAAGATCAGTCTGAAAATAATCACTTGAGAGTCTGTCATCTGATGAAGGATGAACAATCCAACAATAAAGGAGAAGGTCCTGCTCATGTTGGTGTGGAGGGGAATGAGCAGGTAAAGGATCACTTAAAAATAAACAAGAAGAATTAGAAAACCCATTAAATAAAGAAGAAGCTAAGTCAATTATCAGGAAGTATGCACAGTCCATTTGGCAAGGGTATTGGGATAACAGTGAAACTGGAATGCATTTATATAATGTACAGAGACAGGTTGGGGCTGAGAGGATGGTGGGATGGAAAAGGAGGGAAGAAAGTTTAATAACTCGTCTGAGAATAGGTCATACAGGTCTAAACCTTTCATTGTATAAAATAGGTAAGCACCCAAATAGGGAAATGTACTTATTGTAATCAACCAGAAACAGTGGAACATGTTCTTCTTCAGTGTAGGAAATATAATATTAATAGGGAGCACCTTATTCAGTCACTATGGAAGGCAAAACATTATGTCTCATTGTCGGGTCTTTTGGGGAAAACAGCAGGTCAGATATATTGTTATATAATTAGGTTTCTTAAAGAAACTGAATTAATTAAAAGAATCTGAGTATAATAAGTAATATTATGCATTTTTATTTATTTATTTATTTTTTTCCTGCTTAATCTCTCGTTCCACACTCCAGTCCAGTTAGTGGCGGTAATGCACCGTTAAATGGTTTGCAAACTGCCATTAAACACCAGAAGAAGAAGAATGAAGGAGAAGGCAGAGCGATGCACTGTGTTTATTGGAAATGAGTTGCAGGAGTGGGCACAGGCAAGTTGATGGTAGAGTGGAGGAGACTGTGGAGAGAGGGAAAATGTGTACTGGGAAGAAAATGCAACAGAAAATGGCTGTGAAGCAAAGTAGACCGAACTGTGACAATATGACTGTACACTGAAAAAAAGGTTAAAGTAAAATTGTCTGGATCAAGCGACTCTAATAAAACCTCCGAAATGGTCCTCGACCTTACGGCGAGATACGGCAAAATACAGCGAAATACAGCGTTATACTGCCGTCCACCAGAGGGCAGGCTCCAAAAGTGGAAATATAAGTAGAAACCCAATGGCAACTTTACAAGTGTAAAAATCATGTTTACAGCCTGGTATAAAAGATGGCTCCAGTATCTAGAGCTAAGTTTTTGCTACGTGACAACTCTTGGGGTGGGCTGGTTTTTGACTATTATAAAACTATTGTTTTACTATGGAGGAAAAGCGGAAAAGCCCGGATGTTAACCGTCATTTTATTGCCCTGTTGTAAGAACAATATCAGTAAATAGGGGACCAATGAGCAATTACATCCATGTTTATTTACAATCTATGATCTGGACTCAGTTTTCAAGGTGAAGACATGTCGTCTCTAATTCCAAGACAACATAAAACTGGTGTCCATTTGTAACCAAACATATCAGGGGTGAATCCAAACACTGTTTAACTTATCACACAGGTAAGAGTGAGAATGCAAAGAATGTTTAAAAAGAGAAGCTGAGAGAAACGTTAAAGTTACCAAAACACACACACACACATACTGTTAATTGCAAAACATCAAAACACAAATTTCACAAGAGAAAATAAGAACTAAAACTACCTAAAATAAAAAAATGAGGCTTCCCCAGCATTATTTGAACACCGAACAGGACAATTATGCTATCAGATGGTGTCTAAAAGAGACAAAACAAAAATATAGCAATATAGCAATAATGTTAACCAAAGAAAACAGCAGTAATGACAAGCAATGAGGCTCCGAGGGGGGCAGCGGCTTATAAATTTTTTTTTTTTTTTTTTTTTTTTTGTTCAAATAGTTGCCCAATCTGGCAACACTGCCGGGTTTGAAAAGTGCATTTTATAGGCCAATTATTAAAAAAAAAAAAAAAAAACACTGCATCCAATTACTCTTTGTGGGCCCATTTCATAATTGCGTTTGTGTTGACATTGCCACGTTCACACTCGCTGACGTTTAGCCCGCGCTTTACAAGTGATAACAGCTACACTCAGCTCAGTCTCGGTGGAAAAATCAAAATGGGGAAAGTATAAGAAATGTTACAGGAAGGTATGGGAGATTGATCTGGACTTGAAACCTTGGATAATGCAATCTAAATCAGATAACAGTAAAACTGCAAATTTTGCAACACGGACTTAAGGGCCCACTTCAAGGATTTGAAGGACCACGCCGACACTAAGAAGCACAAGATGCGGTGCCTGCCGACAGTTAAGGCCTTTACCGTGAGTAAAACTCCAGTACTTCCATTTGTGACGACCAGAAGCGACGCGAACTTCCACATATGTGGACATCCAGGTCTTATGAGGTTAATAATAATAATATCAATAGATAGAAAAACATTGTTAATTGGGTATTTAAATATACGCTGTATTGTGCGTGATTGCGTGTGGGCAAGGGGGAATAGCGAGTTAGTGTCATTTTGCTATTGTGGTTCTTAGCTGCTGGTGTTTAATCACTATACTATGGTGCGTTAACTGTGGCAGTTAAAATTAGTACATGCTGATCAAATTCAACCAAAATATTTATTTTATATTTTGAGTGTTTTTTTGTGCGTTTGGGCGGGTTTTGGGAAGTTTTGGGCTGGAAACCATCAAATCTATCTGGCAACACTGGAGGCAAGGTGGGTCAAGTGTCTTGCCCAGGGACTCCACAGACTTGCCCAGGGACATAACAGTATGTGGAGGAGAGCTGGAAGTTATAATGTTTTGTGATGTTTCGAGCAGGGATCGAACCGCACAGCTGCCGTTAAAAGGATGGCCGCTCTACCTCTGCTGGCATTCATAGCGTTTAAACGCCAACAAAGATTAGAAAGAATGCAAAAGCGTAGCAGCCAAGGGGTCCAAAAGTCATACAGTGGCTTGTGAAGAACAAACCATTGTCGGTTACACATTCATTTTCCGCTCAAACAGTATTCGATTGAAGTGACAATACAGTGATTTTTAACAGACAAAGCAGATGTCACGTATGGAAGGGGGACATGACTCATGTAACTGGGCTTAAAAATTGTATTGTGAAAACAAACGTTAGCAAACTAAAAGGAATACAATTAAAACATTTGGTGAGTTCTTAGTGCGGACCTTGGTGCATCTTAAAAAGTGCTGTTGTTTTTTTAGTCTTAACTCCAGCTGACAAGAGTGGCGAGGTATCACAACGGCACTGTGGCCGAGGGTAAAATCGAACTGAGGTTTGTTGTGATGGACGAAAACGACAACATTCCGGTGTTTCCCTCTGTGCCTCCACTCACTGTTAATGAAAGCAGTCCTCCAGGTCAGTCTACTCTTTCATATTACACAGTCATATTCAATCCACTCTAATATAACAGAGCTGACGTATTGCAGTTTTCTTTTTCTTAAATAACTTGTTGATATGATTAAAGGTGTACTTTAAAAGTTTATGCATTTTTTTACTTTTTTTCTGAACAAAATTTAATCCACATGGCACTTTTGCGTATTATGTGTGATTTATAGAATTTTATAATTCTTCAATTTACGTTTGTTGTTGTATGACTGTATTGTTCTTTGATTTTTGTTTTTTCCACCGTTAAAACCTATGAGGTTCATTGGTCTACATGTTAAGCATAGTATGGAAGTGTTATTATTATTATTATTATTATTATTATTATTATTATTATTATTATTATTTGATTTGTTATAGATAAATGGAAAAGAAAGAATAAAAAAATGGGAATGTGTGTGTTTGCATCTGTATCTATGTATAGGTTTATGTGAACAGAAGGTAGGTAGATAAGATGTATGTAAAGATGTATATATAAGTGAAGCATTCAATAGTTTTGTATTTAATTAAAGGATAAAAATAGAGAAATGGGATAGGACCTGAAAAGTTTGTTATGAACTTCTTTCTACTCCTTTTGAACATGAGAATTACTAATTTGATTTATTTACAATGGAAAGATTGTGCTGAGAAGTACATGACTTAATTTGGCTGTTATTTTAATTTTATATATGTATGCATGCCTGTATGTATATAACTTTTTATTTGTATTTTTTTATTTACATGAAGTAACAGTCAGTAACAGTGACATTTTTCAGACTGCAAGTTTCTTTTCAAATGTTGTGGGACTGTTGGCATCAGTATCAGACATCTGTGAAAGATGCTAAAATGAAACACATTTCCGAGATAATTCTGTCAAACTGAAATAAGCATTGTGTTTTATTTAAAACAATAAATTCAGTTCTTAATGTTCCGCAAACTGTCTGTGTTGATGCCTCCCCGGCGCTCTGTGAAGACTTTCTCAGCTTTTTTAATGATAAGGTCTCTTCCACTAGGGCTCTGATTTCACCTTCTGCCTATGACCCCTCAGTCTCTGTTCTCATGCACTGCTGTTTTTGATGAGTTTGAGCCTGTGACTTTGTCTGTGTTACACGAAAATGTTAGTAAGCTAAAGCCCTCAGGTTCTCCACTTGATGCTGTCCCTGCTCGATTGTTTAAGGAGTTTTTTTCCACTCTAGGGCCAACGGTCGTTGAAATTGTAAACAGCAGTCTATCCTCAGGTGTGGTCCCTGAGAGTTTTAAACATGCAATAGTGCATCCCCTGATCAAAAAGTCAGGTCTGGATCATGCAGATTTGTCAAATTTCAGCCCTATTTATAAATTTTAGAAAAAATTGTTTGCAGCCAATTAATGGCTTTTTTAAAAGACCACAATATTCTGGAAGTGTTCCAATCTGGTTTTAAATCTCTACACAGCACAGAATCTGCTCTTCTGAAGGTTTTTAATGATATTTATTTAGCTACTGATGCTGGAGAGTGCGCAGTTCTTGTGCTTCTCGATTTAACTGCTGCATTTGACACTGTAGACCACGAAACTCTGATCTCTAAAGGGCATAAATAATAAAGGGCATTGCACTTCAATGGTTCAGGTCCTATTTGGAAGGTAGGACTTTCTGTGTTAGTTACGGGAACTTTGAGTCCTCCTCTGCACCCCTCTCTTGTGGAGTCCCACAGGGGTCAGTTTTGGGCCCTCTGCTTTTCTCTCTCTACTTGCTGCCACTTGGCTCAATAATTAGGAAGCAAGGTATGTCATTTCACTGTTATGCGGATGATAGTCAGATCTACGTGCCTCTTAAAAAGAACTGTTAGACCGCTGTTGGAGTGTCTTGAGGATATAAAGGCGTGGATGGCTGTAAATCTTTTAAGTGTTAATGCAAACAAAACGGAAATAATGATTTTTGGTGACACCTCTGGGACCCGTTCTGTTGAGTTGGGTGCTTTGGCTCAGTACATCAAGCCAACCATCACAAATTTATGGGTTAAAATGGACCCTGACCTTAAGCTCGACAGTCAGATCAGGGCTGTGGTTAAATCCAGTTTTTTCCAATTAAGACAGTTGGCCAAAATAAATCCTTTTCTTCAAAGGCAACATTTTGAGACAGTAATACATTCCTTTTTTACTACCCGGCTGGATTACTGTAATGCTCTGTATATGGGGGTCGGTGGGTCTTCTGTTGCACGTCTGCAACTGGTTCAGAACGCTGCAGCTCGTCTGGTCACGGGAACTCGTAAACATGAGCATGTTTCCCCCATCTTAGCCTCCTTACACTGGTTGCCTGTACAGTTCAGTATTCATTTTAAAATTCTTTTATTTGTATTTAAATCTCAAAATGCTTTTGCCCCACCATACATTTCTGAGCTACTTGTTCCACATACTCCCACCCGTTTTCTTAGGTCAGCTGATCAACTGCTCCTGAAAGTGCCCAAAACAAGGCATAAATTAAGAGGAGATCGTGCTTTTGCGGTGGCAGCACCAAAAATGTGGAATGACCTGCCACTGCACATTAGACAGACCACTTCAATATCTCGTTTTAAATCTCTTCTAAAAACCCACCTTTTTTCCTTGGCTTTTATCACTTGAATTTGACATTTTGTGTATTATTATTTTATTTTTTTTTTTTTTTTTTTTATTTTGGTCTACTTCAGTAGTTTTAAAGTGCTTTATAAATAAAGTTTGTTGTTGTTGAATGTTAACCAATCAGAGAAACGCCGGACGTCACGCAAAAAAAGGCGACACTACACAGCCATTTGTCAACAAGGAAGCCACGTTGGTGCCGCAAGTTAACATGACAAGCAGTAGAGGGAACCCAGAACGTTTAATTGTTTTTATACTTTGTTGTTTTTTTAAGACCCAGGAGTTGGCAGAAATACACGGCCTCCCCGTAGCAGCGCTCCGTTCACCATGTTAAATGTTTAGGAATAGTCTAGCGAGGCGAGGGGTACATCTTGTACAAAGTCAAAAAAAAAAGTGACATAGGCCTTTTCTACAAGTGTTTCAAGATGTCATCTTCAACAACGCCCAAGAAGTTGTTGCAGTGATAAAGGGCTCACATTCCATTGGTAAGTAATAAGGTTTAGCATCAAATTTGCCTGGCTGTAAGTATTGCAGTTTTTTTTGTTTTTATTATGTTTTTTAGTCAGTTTTATTCATTAGCAAGCTAAGCATTAAGATTGAAAAGTTTTACAGGGCATATTTCATGATTCTTTTTAGCGAGTGCGGCACCCACCTACGGGCTTTGCTAGTGGTTATCTCTTAGTGCATTCCAATACCTCAGAGGTAGATCAAAGCATTCACCACATCAATCATGCCCACCACTGGCACAGACTCAGTAAATAAATAAGCCCTCCAGCCCCACGTTCTTCCTTCTTCATTCCCAGCTCCTCTAAAATAGCCTTCCACTTCTATTAAAAGACGACACACTGTTGTAGGCAGTGGACAGTGGACAGTGGCAGTTTCTGGTCCTCAAGCTCCAGTGTTGGGGGTTGAGAGGGGCAGACTGATGAGTCTGGGCATTCTTCCTGTTGTGTCCACCATCCAATTTGCTAGGGCACCTTCCACAGCCAGAGTGTACAGTACTCGTTGGCGGCTCTTCACAGTGCGTTGTACACCAGTTGTTGTTTGGTCAATGCAGTCCTGGAATTCTTACATTGCTTCTGGATAGTGCTTGCGCATATCTACTTTGGCAGTGTTTGCAGCGGCCATTATGACGAGCCATGAGAGCCTTACGGCCTGTTCACACTGGGACAAATTTCGCCGACGTTTAACGCCTCGCAACTAAACAATGGGCGTGAGTGACGCAACACGGAAAACCATCAGTTTTTAAAAAACGCCTCGGGTTCGTTTTTTTGGTTTGACGCGCCGCGTCAAATACTATACGACCAATGAGATTAGCGCTTTTGCTCATGTGTCTGGAGCTTCTGAAGTTACAGTAAAACACTACTTGGGGGCGATCAAACACAAAACAGTCTTGCCGAGCACACGTACGTAACGGCGAAAAAGATATACGCGAAGTAGCGTCTACACTGCTGGGGAGAATTAAGACGAAGCAAGGCAAGATGAATGTAGAGCTACTGGTCTTGTTGGTGTCGGAACACAAAGAACTTATGACAAATGCGGCATCGATTACAAAAATTACTTGCTCTCTTCTTCTGAGTAAAAAGCGAGTGTCAGAAGCGTAAAGTTGCGCAGCGCCACCTTGTGTACCGGGGTATTTCTCTTTTACATTAAGCGCCATCTAATGTCAGGGAATGAATTTGCATGTTCACTCGGCTCATCGTCAGCGAAAATCGCTTGGGTGTGAACACTGAAAACGCGTTAAAAAACGCTGGCAAATAACGCACGCGAATATTCATCCTGGTGTGTACGGGCCTTTAGACGTGTTTCAGTGCGTAGCTACCCCCTGGTTAATCGTTTTCTCCAGGGTGCTTGTAGGGTCAGGCCTGGATGGCAACTCCCCACTCTGGGCCTAGATGCATACAGTGGGGATCAAAAGTTTGGGCACCCCAAGTAAAAATTTGTATTATTGTGCATAAAGACGCCAAGAAAAGATGAAAAAATCTCCAAAAGGCATTTATTTTTATTTATATTATAAGGATGTCTAATCTGTCATTTGATGCCATTTAGAGATTTTTTCATCTTTTCTTGGCTTCTTTATGCACATTAATACAAATTTTTACTTGGGGTGCCCAAACTTTTGATCCCCACTGTATATACAATGGCAATTTACACATTACACTGTAAAGTGTCATCCTGTTGACATTATGACAACCCTCTTATCCAAATCCATAGATACAAATTTCATACTAAATAGCAAAGAATGAAGTAAACAGATGTGAAAATTACTGTGTGATTAGCCTGAGTGATACACAGGGAATATAAAAATACTACAACTGCCCAAAGTGGCCACACATTTTTTGGGGCACATTGTGCTTGTTCATGAACACGAGCATATGTTTAGTGGGGCTTGAGTTGTAGAATCTAATTTGTACCACCAGATGCCACTTAAAACAACATGTTCCCATTTTACATCTGCCTTGTTCTTTCTTCCCCAGCCTGTAAATTTTGAAGAAACCCCTGACATCAAACTCAGCGTGGCTGTGGCCAATGTTGCCCCAGCTATGGGTGCAGGGGGTGGGGCTTTAGCTGGAGGAGACGGGGGCGGTGGGGGTAATGGAGGAGGAGGAGGGGATGGAGATGTTGGAGGAGATGGAGGAGGAGAGGGTGAGGGAGAAGGGGATGGTGAAGGCTATTGTGGGATGACTCTGGATTTAGGACTGGAAGTTGATGTTGGAGGAGGAGCTGGGATTGGTTTGGCGGCAGGAGCAACAGGGGCAGCAGGAGGTGCACCTGTAGGAGGACATGGAGCAGGGGCAGCTGGGACTGGAGGTGGTATGTGCCCTAAGAAGAAGAAAAGGCCAAAGAAAGGCAAAGTGTACACTGTGAACATTGCAGTGCAGAACGAGCCTGAGGGCGCAGCCTTCAAACCTGCGGTGATGCCTGTTTCCGTCTCAGTGAACCCTGAGGAGAATCCAGCTGACAGGGTGATCGCGGTCTACCCTGCCACTGACACTGACACGTAAGCATACCTCCTGACAAAGACAGCTTTTTCAGCTTAAGCCTCATTTATGAAGCTTCTTACACAGAAATGTCTACTTAAGCCCCACGTATGGCAATTTTTTCATTCAAAAGGCTCTTTTAGAAAAAAAAGGGTCAAGAACAGGGTGAAGCCATCTTACACCCACCTCAGGCCTGAAATGGATGCTGTTTTATAATGTTATACATACTTAGATTACAAGAAAATATTGTAATTGAATTGTAAACTACACAATTCATCTGGGGCTGCTGGCCTATAGAAGGAGATAGGGCACCGCCCTCCCTGATAATAAAAAATATGCATAGAGAAATAGAAAAGTATACAGTCATTAATATAGGCCATAGTGTCTGTCTGCATTTCACATGAAGCTTGGTGAACTGCTATGGGGGATGAAAAAATTGCCCAGAGTAAGATGAGCTCTGAAAAAAATTAACTAATAAATTTGAGAAATAAAAGACAAGCGCATCAAATTGAGTACCCAACGGGCAGTCAATTTAATCGCCCATCACTTGTCCTACTGTAAAACACTGTAAACAGTGCAGCTGCGCAAATACCCTTACAGTCCTGCTCACCATTATTGGCACCCGTGAAGTTTATTTACATATTGAGGAATATCTACTGAACATATTACTACAGAGAGCTTGTGTTTGACACAAAACAGTAAATGATAAATAACATTTAAAAAGATAAACATTATGAGGAAAACAGAGAAAACCATAATGCTTGCCTTGTCAGTGGTATTGGCACCCTTTGCTGCAAATCAGTATGGAAACCTAATTTGGCTCACCTGTTGGAGATCTCAAATGAGGATCACCTGTGATGAATTGCCTCCACCCATATGACCCGAATTAGCCAATAAATGAACATTTTGGTTTCATAAAAAGCCACCTGTTATTCCCTCTTCATGTGTGACAATGGTAAAGACAAAGGAGCTGTCTGAGGACACCAGAAATGCTATTATTTGCAACCACAAGACCTCCAAAGGGTATAAGGCCATCTCCATAGATATGGCATCCCTTGGCATCCCTGTTTCAACAGTGTGTAATGTTATTAAGAAGTTTTCCAGGCATGGAACTGTCAAGAAACTCCCTGGACGTGGGGGGAAGAGAAAAATTGATGACAGAAGTCTTCAAAGGTTGGTACGAATGGTAGAAAAAACACCCCGTCAAACATCTAAAGACCTGAAGACCAACCTGGAGCAGTCTGGTGTAACTGTTTCAACAAGTACCATACGCCGCACACTAAACAAAGCGGGGCTTTATGGGCGGAGGCCAAGGAAGACCCCATTGCTAAAGAAAAGGCATAAAAAGGAACGATTGATCTTCGTGAAAGAGAACCTGGACAAACCTCAAGCCTTCTGGGACAATGTTTTATGGACAGATGAAACAAAAGTGGAGCTTTTTGGTTCTGCACACAAACAGTATGTTTACAGACAGCGCAATGAAGAATTTAAGGAAAAGAACACCATACCAACAGTAAAGCACGGTGGAGGATCCATAATGCTTTGGGGCTGCTTTGCTGCATCTGGTACTGGAGGCCTTGACCGTATCAAAGGCATCATGAAATCAGAAGATTATCAAGCAATTCTAGAGCGAAGTGTCTTGCCCAGTGTAAGGAAACTTGGTTTGAGGCAAAGATCATGGGTCCTCCAGCACGATAAAGACCCAAAGCACATCTCCAAAAGCACGCAGGAGTGGTTGAAAGGGAAAAAATTTACTGTTTTAAAATGGCCAGCAATGAGTCCTGATCTCAATCCAATTGAAAATCTTTGGGGGGAGCTGAAAACTGCCATTGGAGAAAGGAACCCTGCAAATGTTCAAGAGCTTGAGCATATTGCAAAGGAAGTGTGGGAGAAAATGCCACTCGAGAAGTGCAAGAAGCTTATCGATGGATATAAGAAACGTTTGGAGGCTGTCATCACTGCCAAAGGGTGTGCAACCAAATATTAAGGAGGGGTGCCAATATTAGTGCACATGCTGGTTTTCTGTTGTTTCCTTTATAATTACAATATCTATGTTGAAATAACAATTGTTCATTCATTTTCTCATTCATTTTCTACCGCTTTGTCCCGTTAGGGGTTGCGGGTGACTGGAGCCTATCCCAGCAGCTTTGGGCCTGAGGCGGGTACACCCTGGACAGTGGCCAGTTAGTCGCTGGGCTGACATTTAGAGACAGACATTGACAGACAACCATTCACTCTCACATTCATTCACTAGGGACACTTTAGAGTTGCCAATTAACCTGTACATGCATGTCTTTGGACGGTGGGAGGAAGCCGGAGTATCCGGAGAGAACCCACGGTAACACATGGAGGACATGCAGACTCGGAGTCGGCCGAGAATGTTTGGGTCGGCCGGGTTTTGAACTCACGACCTTCTTGCTGTAAGGCAGGAGTGCTAACCACTCTGCCACGTGCACCCTAAAATAACAATTGTCTTTGTTAAATTACTTTGGACCTCCAATTAAAAGATCCTGCTGATATAAATTTGGTACATTTCCATTTATTTCTTAAGACATTCACGCAGTTATGCAAAACATGAAGGGGTGCCAATAATGGTGAGCAGGACTGTATGGCCTCCTTTAAAACCTCAAAGGACTTATCACACTCATCTGTCCATTGAACTTTGTTTGGGGCAGAATTCTTGGTTAAGTCATTTAAGACTGCTGTTCTCTCGGCAAACTGAGGGATGAACTTCCTGTACCATCCGACAAGACCGATGAACCCTCTCACTTTCCTTTTTGTGGTGGGCACCGGAAAGGCTTCCATCTTTTGGACCTGCGGCTTAACCTCCCCAAAGCTAATAGTGTAGCCCAGATATTCAACTTCCTGGTGGGCAATTGCACATTTGCAAAGATTTACTGTTAATCCTGCCTCCCTGATCCTCTGCAGGACCTCCTGGAGGTGGTAGAGATGTTCCTTCCAAGACCTACTGTAAACAACCACATCATCCAAGTAGGCCACTGAGAACTCTGACACATGCCTGAGTACATGATCCATAAGCCTTTGAAAAGTTGCTGGAGCCCCCTGGAGGCCAATGGGCATCACTCTGAATTGATAGAGGCTAAAAGGTGTTTTGAATAATGTTAGTTCCCTTGCCTCCGGTGCCAGTGCCAGCTGCCAGTATCCTCTGGAAAGATCCAAGGTTGTAATGTAGGATGCACTCCCCACCCGTTCCAGAAGGTCGTCAATGCGCGGCATTGGGTATGGATCTAAGTTTGATATGGCATTCAGATATCTGAAATCAATACAAAATCGGAGAGAACCCTCCTTTTTTGGAACAAGCACAACAGGGCCACACCATTCACTATTAGAGATTTCAATAATTACAAGCTATAACATGGGTTCAATTTCTTTCTTTATCACTGGCACTAACTGCTCGGGGATCCGGTAGCTCCTCTGCCTCATCGGAGCATCCTTGTTGAGCTGGATCTGATGTTGTTCCAAAGAAGTGAAGCAGGGAGTCTCCTGGAACAGATCTGGATTAAGAAAAGGCTTGATTTCCTTCTGCTGTAAGGGGGACAGGTGAGAAAGGTCAATGGCAGCAGGCTCGGTAACTGGAATGGGAAAGAAATTTTCTGTAAAATCCTCATCCTTCACAGCGCGGACCAACAACTGCTCAGGTGGTCCCTCATTTTAAGGACGTAAGCCACAATTGTGTCGCCTTCTGTCTCTTTGCACTCCCAGTGGTCCTTCAGCAAGTCCAGGGGTACCCTCACTCTCACTTGGCATCCATATACCAACTCAAATGGTAAGAAGCCGGTTGATGCTTGTGGCACCTCTCGATAAGCAAAGAGCAGATAGGGAAGCCACTGGTCCAAGTCCTTTCCTGTAGTGGAGACAAACTTACTAAGCGTATTTTTAAGTGTCTGGTTGTACCGCTCTACAAGCCCGTCTGTTTGGGTGTGAAAGGGAGTGTTTTTTATTCCCTTGACCCCCAACAGCTCGTATCAGGAATTTTGACAGAAAATTTGTACCACGATCTGTAAATATTTCCTTAGCTACCCCCACCCCAGAGAAAAGCTGTAACAGACAATTGGCCACCTGTTTGGCCTTAATAGACTTGAGTGGAAAGGCTTCTGGATAGCGTGTAGCATAGTCTGTCATTACTAAAATGTAACAGTTAATTGCTGAGCTCGTCTCCAGAGGGCCTACAATGTCCATGCCAATTCTTTCAAAAGGTGTCCCAATAACTGGTAGAGGCTGGAGCTGGGCTTGTGCCACCCTCTTGCCTAAGGTTAGCTGGCAAATACTGCAGGAACTACAAAATTTGGAGACCTGTGCATAGATTCTAGGCCAAACCAACCAGCTACCAATCCTTCTCAATGTCTTTTGGAAGGCCATGTGGCCATGGGATGGAGTGACCAAGTTCCATAATCTTCATACGCAGCATTTCAGGTAAAGCCAGGGCTTCACTTTTGTCTTTAACCTGGTAAAGAAGACCATTTTTTATTACATAGCTCCCTTCATCTAACAGCTTCCTTTGCCTGTTTCCATACCCTCCTGCTCTTTAACCTTGTGCTTCAGCATATGGTCCTCTTTCTGCAACGCCCCAATGTCTGTTTAGCAATGTTTAGCAAGCTCCTATTTGTCTTTTGGTGAGCCAACAAATTTTTCCCCTCTTTTCTGAGACTTGGACATTTTAGTCTTGCCTGACCACTCCTCCAGCTCCTCATTATGAAAGGGTAGATAACCAAATACTCCTCTGGCTATTTGGGCTCTGGTAATGACATTACAAGTGTTAGCAGGTTCTAGCGTGAGCTGTACCACGGGTTCTGACACCACTTCCGTCTGACAACCCTCTCTCTGGACAATCAAATCAGGAAGGGTTGGTATGTCACTTCCTAGGATGACTGCAAAAGGTAAGTTTTTAGCCAGTACCACATTGACAAGGTAAGTCTGACCTCCAACTGTTAGATAGACCTCCGCTGTCGAATACGAGTCGAATACGTTTATCTCCATGAATGCAGACCAGGGGGGTTGTGTCCAAAGAATGACGCTCAGCTGGAACCAAGGAAGACAAAACCACTGTTTGGAAACACCCTGAGTCTAACAATGCATCTGTACAGTAGCCATTTATCAGCACTGGTTTTGTGTGCCACCTCTTCTGCTTGGTCTGTACACATTGCCGGCCTTGTTACAGAACAAAGTAAAGCGTGCTTGGATTTTAAGGCTGGGCAAAAGTGTTGGGTATGACCAAACTCATTACAGTTATAGCACCTTACCTCCCGGGGTGGTGTTTTAGAGTACTTCGTAGCTGGGCGGGACTGGTGGTAGAAGGGAGATGGCCTATTGAGGCTGCTATTCTCCTGACCTGGCCCAAACCCCTTATTACCTTCAAAGAACCTACTTCGTGGGACCTGACGAGGTTCCCAGTCACTGTTTCCGGTCCCTTTCCGAACTGCAGTGAACACCTCGGCTAAGCGAGCGGCTTCCTCTGCACTGCTGGGTCATGTTCTCTGATCCAGATTTTTAGTTCTGGGCTTACCATCCTCAGGAACTGCTCCAAAATCAGTGTCTCACACATTTCCCTAATTGTTGCTTTTTCAGGCTGGATCCATCTTATAAACAGTTCCCGCAGTGTCTCATTAGCACATACGCGCTTCGGGCTATGCCTGTTAGCAGGGGTACTACAGGGGTACTGCATCACGCTGACCTGCTGTTGGATCTGCTGTACATGCTCCTGCATGTTCTTCCATCGCTTCTCTTGCCGTGACCTGTCCTTTTCCCCCATTTTGTCACTTGTGGCCTGGGTTTCCAAGAGTGACCATGAGAGTCAGTTCCTCCATTTTGTCTTTAGGCCCTCCTGCCACAGCCTCTTGGTGGGAAGCCAATGATACTCCCTCATCGGGCTCTTCAGGAGTTTTCCTTCCACCTCTTTTATTCATCTTGATTCTCACAATGGCGAGGATCCCACTTCTGGCACCAAATGTGACGCAGCTGGCCGTTAGCGGTTGGAGTAGTGCGAAGATAAATACCAGACAGAGGCAAAATGGCGTGGTCCACAACTTTTTCTTTTACTTTTCAATTTTCCATTATTACAAAATAAAGCAGTATACAATAACAGCTACAGCTCCATGGTTTCTCCAGAAGCAACACAATCAGACCAAGAAGAACCCCCCAATGATTGAACAAGACGCCTTTAATACCTTCTTTGCCAATTGGATCATACCACTAAAACCCACATGGAATAACCTAATAACATTAGCCTTCTTAACTCTAAGTTAAAATCCTCCATCCACCTAAACCATAACCCTACACTATTCACAAACCCAAATATATATTTACCACCTTAAACAATACACCCATGTAATCTAAAACCAATAAAACCCTTAAACACCTAACCCTGTGTTAAGGAGTTCATTTGTATTTTGTATTAAACTTTGTTTCTATGTGTGCATTTTGAAGGTTATACAAGAGTAATCATATGTGAAATATCAAATGTTGCATCTGCTTGCCTTAGTGCGAAGGGCTACTTAATGTGTAACAAAACATGCTGAGAAACCTTGAGCAAAAGCATTTCTGACCGACAGTGTGCAACGTGACTTGTGACCTCGGCATGCAGAGTGGAAAAACACTGAGCATAACTGTGATATCTATTTTTTAGCAAATCCGCACCCTCCGCTGATAAAACGGTGCTGCACTGAGGGGAAAGTTGGGAGAGACCTACTTAACTCAGCAAGAGAAGTGGCTGAGGTGTGGAGTGGCTCCACACGGCATCCCCTGCACGTAGAGAAAGTTAGCTCTATAGCCTAACTTTATCAGGTGATTTTGTTCTGATTGTACTGTTTTACCATTTTGGAGTGCTTCTGTGTGAATAATAAACTGTTGAATGCCACACTCGTTTGTGCATATTTCCTGACAGTTTCTTTGGTCCTTCGAGCCGGATGCGGAGACGGGAGGAGGGTGAAGACAGGTGATTGGAGAAGTGTCTGGCCAGACCCGGCTTAGAGTCCGAGGAAATCCGCCTTTCCAAGCGGCAACCGCCTCTCTGCATCCTCTCCGCGTCGCCCGTCTGTCCGGCAGACAGAGGCGCTTCAACTGGGGACAGGTCAGGACAATTTCATTCCTCTCTAAAGAAACTGAGAGTGAGTTTAGACTTTTGGACCAGTTACAGACGTGCTTGTGATTGGTTTGAATGGTATACAAAGAGAAGTAATTCTCTGAGTATACATCGGGTACTGGGTATACATTTGAAGGAGATTTGGGAAGAGTGAATTGACACTTTATAAGGGAGCACTGTCAAAGTAAAGACAGGCGGACTCTTTTATTTTCCCAAATTAAACTCCAAGGAAATGGCATCCAAAACCCGAAACCTGGTGAGCCGAAAGGCCAGAAGGCAGTAAGAGTTAAAGTGGTAAAACGAGTAGAGGAAGAAGGAGGAGAAGAGACAGCGGAGGAATACATGCGTAAATATTTTCCGGAAGCATGTCAATTTCTCACTAAATGGCGGAAAAAATACAATTGGACACCGTCCTGGAATAAAATAGATATAGATAGATTACTCACCAATTTAAAAATTCACGACTGTGACAAAGGTCGAAATGTAGTGTTAAACCCAGGACGGCAGTTAAGATACGCAAAATTATGGTCTTGTGAAGGAGCAAAAATGCGTGAAATAAAAAACGCAACAGAAAAGACCGAACAAAATAAAAACAAACTGAGACGTATGCCGAACGAAAACTGAGGATAATGACGGAACACATGTCCAAACAACATTTGTAGCGGATCCAGACCCACAGCCGCCAGCGCAACTAAACGCCCCACTCTTGGCCCCCACTAATCCCTTTGTGCAGGGACCAATGTTATATCCGCCGCTGGATGTATTTACAACGCCACCGCAAATGGGGCCGCCACCCCAGTATCCTGGTCCTACACAATCCGGACCCAATAGGCCCATGACTCGGTTGAATTCGGAGCAATATCAAAGCGATTATATTCAAATAACCCACTCCCACCAATAAATTCACCCCACGCTCCAGGAGCTGAGGTGAGTTATTTTGACCCATACTCCGAAATGGGACATAGCAAAGACCCAGACGAGGTGGAAGTAGACGCCTTCCCCCTGATACAACTACCCAACCCCCAAGGTGACGCACAGCGTCCGACTGTTACAGTGTACAGGACATGGACATTAGGAGATGTGAAAGCAGCCTTAGAAGGAATCAGACCTTATACCTCAGACGTGGAAGGCTGTATAGAGGACTTTGAGGGACTAGTGGACTCATATTTGTTAAATGGACGTGAGGTGCAGGGTGTACTACAAACAATGATGGGACACCGTTGGGTGAAACATAGACATTTGTTTGAACCAGTGAACGCAGCAGCTAATGGGGGAGGGGTAAAGACAGCAGTGCAATGTATCACAGAGTTGAGAAAAGCAAATGGGCTATGGGGAACCCTTCGAGACGCTTACAGACACCTACCGGACTGGACAAAAATACACGCAACACAACAGGGCCCTAATGAACCTTTTGATAAATATGAAGCTCGACTAATGGAAGTATTCCAGAGACATTCAGGAATAGAAGATGACGGCCAGGACAATGGACCATTTAGACAACAGTTAAAAGCAGTAATAATATTGGGACTGAGGGAGCCAGAGAGAGAGTGGTTAAAAAAGACAGTGGTAACTTTAAATAGGATGCCTTATGGCGAGTTTTGTGACCACGTCAGGCATGCAGAAAAGAGACAAATGGAAAAGAAAAAGCAAATGGCAACACAGGTGTTAGTAAGTGAGGAAGGAACAGAGACATATGTGTATGAACCAAGGAGACGTGACGGAGGAGGATAAAGCAGGTTCAAAGGGAAAGGAAGGAGACGAGATGACTACAAGGAAGATGGACAAAAGGAAAGTGACCAGACTAGCTGACAAGACAGCCAAGGACACTGCACAAATATATGTTTTAACACAGGAAAAAGACACCACACCCATACTGGTTGACTATCAAACAAGAGCAACACATTCTGAAAAACTGAAATGGACTCAAAAGGGATGCACACTGGTAAATGACATTTATATAGGACCCAATGGAAAACCGTGGCTACCAAAAAGCCTACACAAATGGGCTGCAGTTGTGACACATGGGCCTTGCCATGTGTCAACACGGGGAATGGTAGCCCTGGTGGAGCAACAATATAACACAATAGGATTTAACACATATTCACAAAATTTTTGCAAACAATGTTTAACATGTATAAGAAACAATGCACAAGGAGCGTGCAGACCCAAACGTGGAGCATTCCCTGAACCAGAGCACCCGTTTCATACTATTCATATGGATTTTATCCAACTTAACAAAGTACAAGGAGTAGAATACTGCCTTGTAATTATAGATGCTTTTTCAAAATGGATTGAACTTTTCCCAACACCTAAACCAGATGCACTAACAGTAGCAAAAGCTATATGTAAAACGATAATACCCACGTTTGGAGTACCTCGTATTATCAGATCTGACAACGGAACCCATTTTGTGAATGAAGTGATGGACAGAATTGGTCTGCAACTAAAAATAGACTTAAAAAGACACTGCAGTTACCACCCACAGGCAGCAGGCCTGGTGGAAAGAAACAATGGGACAATAAAAAATAAACTGTGCAAAGCCTCAAAAGAAACAGGCAGGCCATGGCCAGAATGCGTAGAATTGGTAAAAATGAATATGCATATTTTGCCTGCTGAAGGATGTGGACTTACACCTTTTGAGATCATACATGGCAGACCATTTACAGTACCAGACCTAACTTTACAAGAGACAGATTGTCCAGATTCTAATCATGATCTCATCCACTATATGAGAGAGACACTACAGAGCAGAGACTGTAAAATAACAAATGACCTGCCCAAGGGACCCTTATCTCCACAGGATAAACCGGTCCTGCCAGGTGACCAAGTATTCTTGAAAGTACTGAAGAAGAAGGCCTGGAACAGTGCTCGGTGGGAGGGACCCTTCACCGTCACCCTGTCAACACCTACAGCCGTAAAAGTACAGGGCAGGACGCCGTGGATTCACCTCTCCCACTGCAAGGTTAGAGACCTCACTGACCTACCAGACTAAGAGACGTCCAGACAACCAGACCTCCCAGACACAGGACTTCAGTTGTAAGCTGAGACGACAACGGTAAGGCTCACAGGCAAACTGTAGAGCCCCGCTACGATGAGATCGATCTGGGTTCTGATAGGCATCAGCCTAGGCCTGGCTGCGCTGGAACACGGGCGCACAACAGCAGGAGCTGCAGTAACCGCGGCTCCAGGGCGTGTAACAAAACATGCCTCCTCCAGCTAACTGTACTACAGACGCTTGCAACTGTTCAAAAGCCATTACTCCTCTGAATGCCATGGCGGCAGAACAAGTCCACTTGCTCGTTCTTGACCCTGATGACGACTCTCCTGACGACGACCCAGGTCATCGGTAATCCGTGTTCTTTTCATTGGTGTATGATGTGTTTAACTAAAACCTTACCAAAGGAGGGTTAAGCATTGATATTTTCTCCAATGATTTTTTTGTATAAACACGGGGAAATTGTTAAGGAGTTCATTTGTATTTTGTATTAAACTTTGTTTCTATGTGTGCATTTTGAAGGTTATACAAGAGTAATCATATGTGAAATATCAAATGTTGCATCTGCTTGCCTTAGTGCGAAGGGCTACTTAATGTGTAACAAAACATGCTGAGAAACCTTGAGCAAAAGCATTTCTGACCGACAGTGTGCAACGTGACTTGTGACCTCGGCATGCAGAGTGGAAAAACACTGAGCATAACTGTGATATCTATTTTTTAGCAAATCCGCACCCTCCGCTGATAAAACGGTGCTGCACTGAGGGGAAAGTTGGGAGAGACCTACTTAACTCAGCAAGAGAAGTGGCTGAGGTGTGGAGTGGCTCCACACGGCATCCCCCGTGCACGTAGAGAAAGTTAGCTCTATAGCCTAACTTTATCAGGTGATTTTGTTCTGATTGTACTGTTTTACCATTTTGGAGTGCTTCTGTGTGAATAATAAACTGTTGAATGCCACACTCGTTTGTGCATATTTCCTGACACCCTGTTATCCCTACACCTTCCCTTGACTTGGTCCAGGCTGGAACCTTTAAATGAACTCTTGTTTCCCCGGGAACTCTTTTAAAACCTGGACACAAGACAAGGTAAGGCTCTCCCAGGGTCTCAGGTTGTATTGCCTCAGCCTAGGTATTGGCTGAGTTAATACCTATAGTATTACCTCAGCCAATACCTACAGTATTGGTGGTATTGGGAGTGTTTTTCGGGATGATGATAGAACCCGTGACCTGGCCAAGTTAGGTTTTTTAATTCCAGATTTTACCAACACTTTCAGGTGATCTGGAAATCCCATTGATGAATCCGGGGATAAGACAGAGATGTTGAAGTCTGCAGAAGATGTTGATGCAGGGAGGGTGCAGGGAGGGTTCAGGGTCCTATTGGGGGAGTCCATGGCTTTGGTGAAGGTGTTGATGGTGGTACAGTCAGAGGAGGATTCTTGGCTGGTGAGGCAGGAGTGAGTGAGGCTTTTTTTATTCGGTGGCTGTTGGCTTCTCAGAGGACCCTTTCTTCCTCTTTAGTAGCCATTCAAACCTGTTTGTGTCAACCTGCATGTTATCAGGTCAAAATCACCATCAGGGTCATTTGGGTTTCTGTTGTCATTATGATTTAAAAAGAGAAAACACAATTGTTTAATAATAAAGGGCTTCCCCCAACTTCTGAACTGATTCTTGTAGAAAGTCAAGACAGTTGAACCCAAGTTGTTGGAGGATGCGCTCATAATCTGCAGCACAATGCAATGACATTTCTGAAAACCTAAATATTTGATGATTGCAAAAAAACATACAAAAGACCAAGACAAAAGCAAAACTTTGACGGTTGAGTCAACACTGTGGTCAAGAGACACCAAGGAAAAGAAACAGAGAACTTATACTAAATAAAGCAAAAAAAATTCAATAAATATGTCTCCGTCAACAAACATATCACAATGATATGTGAGTGGCCAGTTTTTAATGGTCTCGGTTATTATGTCAAGACCAAGACTGGTCTTGAGCACTACAACACTACTTTGCAACAATTAATAATTTAACTGTTCATTCTGTATAATAACATCATCAAGCATGAATAAAAACAGTGCACTACAAATTTTAAATTTTAAAAGGAAACTCTGAGGGTTAGGACACGCTCTCGATCATAGCAAAATTTATTTAGAGCAAATTTAGCATTTGTAAATTTGTCCTCTCCCTCTTTCCATTCATCAATAAAGTAGAACTTACTGGAACGTGTATATTTTTTAAACCAGTCCACTTAATGCAAACACATTATAAACAATTAAACAATTAGGCCTATGTCTTAAACATTGTATTTTTTGTTGGCGCCCATTGTTTAGTCACGAGGCATTAAACGTCGGCGAATGACGTCAGCGAAATTCGTCCCGGTGTGAACAGGCCTTTAGGTTCAAAAGTAAAAAAAAAAAAAAAAAAGACGGGATGTTAAAGAAATCTATTGGTGTACGTAATGGGAGCATAGTTGTCCTCATAGGTACAACATACCCTAGTAGAATTTGTTATTTTTCTGCCATTTTACAGAAAATATTAATGATGACACAAAAACTTTTTTTGCATTATAGTTAGTGGTTGGGTAAAGTCATTTATCGTCAAACAATTGTGTTAACTCTTTTTAAATTTTGATGTTTAGTTATGATTGGTCTATTTTGGCTGTCTAGCGACAATCGCCGGTCACTACTTTTTCTAATGCATTGTGGTATACTTTGGGTGACATTTGGACACCACTACAAAACTTTATAATCACTATATAGGTATAAGTGTGTTGATTCGGAAACAGCCTCTGTGTGTGTGCCATTGATTGTTTATATAGTGGATATAATCCGCCCATTGGTCCCCTATTTACTGATATTTTCGTTACGACTCGGCAATAAAATACCCGTTACATCTGGGCTTTTTGGCTTTTACTCTATAGTAAAACAATAGTTTTTAGATAGCATAAACGGACGTAATAATCAAAATCCCTTCCCCGTCTGAGTTGTCACATTGTAAAAACGTAGCTCTAGAGACCAGAGCCATCTTTTGTACCAGGCTGTAAACATGATTTTTACACTTGTAAAGTTGCCATTGGGTTTCTCCTTATATTTCCGCTTACGCAACGACCATTTAGGAGGTTCCATGGGAGCTGCTTGGTCTGTGCATGCTTTCAGCCCCTCCCCTTTCCCTCTTACAGATCCTTGCTGTGACAGAGGTGGTGCTCGTGTGTGAGACTGTTTGGCCCTAGTTTTTGGAGTGTAATAACTAACATTGTAAACCATTTGAGTATTATTTTGTGACTGTGTGATTTTGTTTTAGGCTTTAAAAAATAGCAGGCAAACATAAGACTGGAATAGCAATCTGCAATTCAAATGCACTAACTTAAAATATTTACTAAACCAAGGGTGTAACTTTGATGTGTACATCGGGACATCACATGCTGTGGTTCTATACACAAACCCATAAACAGATTATGGCTACAGTTCTGTGTTTATGTGCCGTTAGGGACATTGACATAAGCTTGATCAGGTAAAGTATATTTATACCAGCTTAAGAGAATAATACGGACTTATCAATCAAGCCGTTGCCTCAGTGATATCAGGGTTAATGACGTAAACTGATACAAGATAATCAGCCTCTGATTACAGCATAATTGGATAGAAACTACAACCTACCTTAGGCAATAATTGTGGAGGTTCCTTGTGAATCTATTCAAATGTACAATTAACTACTTTATGTAATGCAGAATATGTCTACAGAATCATCATCACCATACAGATCATTTTAGTTGTTCTCTATAGGATTGAATTAAAAGCCCAGTTCAGCCCTATATATATGAGATATAAGTGTCCTTAACTTAATTTGGGCCTGTCTATTTATTTAGGTCAGCACACTCTGTGAGAGATAGTATGAGCCTTCCTTCAGCTCCAAAGCTGTAGCTTGTGTTTTCGCCTGACACTAATGGTAAACACCATGACATGGCATAAACCTTTATGCGATACAAGGCTATATAGTCTTGTCTGTAATGTCAATACTTCATTGTGTTGAGAGTCCACTGTCTCCAGGTCCTATATTGATGGTCAATAAACTTCTCCTGCCTAAAACGTCCAAAATATCTCAAGCATGTCTTTTTCTCTTGTGTGACTTTTCTCAGCTCTAAAAGACAGCTCAGATATTCTCTAACAATATGCAATAATGTACACTGAAAGCTGTCATGACTCCAGTACAGTAATATTTCTTCAACCAGCTTGTCAGCAGATTGTTTGATCAAGTGCAGCTCCAGGCTCTGTACCCTTTCAAACTGTACCGACGGACGCGCCTTTGAGAAACTTGCACTTACCGTATGTGACAGTAAAATTACAGCAGGAGGAGGAGCAGGGGCTAAAAGGTGTGTCGGCAGCACTGATAATTACAGACAAACTTCTGCAGCAAGAGGAGAAAACAGGTTGGACGCTGCTGCATAGTGAACCCTGGGAGCTGACATGACGCACCGCTCCCCACGACAGGTGCTGCTGCTGCTGCTGTTATTGGCACTGGCCATGGTGAGTAAAGATGAGCTGCTGCCAACGTGGATCATGTTTTAGGCATAACAATTCCTTTTTAAAAAATATGTTTGTTTTAGGGTATCAGTCAGACAGCAATTTTTTAATTCCCGCCAAGTGCCATTCCAGAGATGACAGAAAGTTTGTGCAAAAAAAATTATGCTTGAAAGTTTCATTTTATTATTATTATTAGTAGAAGTAGAAGTATTTGGTAATATATAAAAATAGCTTTATTCAGGACCTTGCAAAAACTTTGGACAGTGGTTTTAAAATCCTAGTCACTAGCCACAATTGAGCTAGTAACATTTTTAAACATAATTGATTGTATGACTATGGTGTCGTAAAATACATCTGAGTTCAACCAAATCAAGACTGTGTTAAAGACTGAAAACTAGTTAAAGTCATTTAATATTAAGTTCCATGTTTCCTCAGAATATCATATTGAGGGTCTTAGGGGGCAATTAAAAGGAATTAATTAAAAGGAATAATTGATTATTGCAACATAACATGAAGTGGACGGATATCTGCATGGATGAAAACACATCAACTTTGTGAACAAAATGTTCACCTGCTGCCTAGTATCCCCGTGCTCATGTGGGTTTCCTCTGGGTACTCCGGTTCCAGTGCTCATAATGTGATGACTAATTGGTGAACCATTTGTAGTCTTGATTGGTTTTGATTTGGGTCTGACTGATTTATCTGTCGCTAGATATAACCCACAAAAGAATAATCGGCCAAAAGTTGGAGTGGAGGGTTATCTGCTTGGACAAAAAAATGCCTGTGGACCTAATCCCATTTTTTGTCCACATTACTGAATGTGTCCTTGCAGTAAGTGTTCCGGTCGTGTAGCCTACTGTAAGCTGTCATTTGTGTGTTGTTTTAAGCCCGTAATGTTTTGCAAGGGTGCAAAAAAGTCTGTGTATGTGTGTATATATATATATATATATATATATATATATATATATATATATATATATATATATATATATATACTAAACACTCTGCTGTCCACTGAATGTTATGAAATATTTAGCTTAAAGTTAACAAAAGATTGTTAATGCTTATTTCTTGAAAACACTGCCAAGAAAGATCACAATATATATGCCTGACAGAAAAACTATTACTCGGTGAGAATTAACAAGGTAATGTTGAATGCTTCAACCACATTTGGCCGTATTATCATTAGATATTGCACATATTGAGCCTATTTTTCCATAACCCACCAATTTGGACTGTGTACTCCTTCTCCAGTGTTGTAGAGCTACGTTATAGTTACGTTATAGTTACTAAACACTAAACACACTACTACTACTACTACATAATAATAATAATAATAATAATAATAATAATAATAATAATAAAAATAGATTTAATAATGAATAAACAAATACAGAAATAAAATTTTGACAAATTTATGGTGAATACGGACTACTTTCAGTTATTATCAAACATTCTTCAAAATATTTATTTATTTATTTACTCAATAACTTAAACTTAATGCACATATTGGACTAAATTCAATCTAAATATTAAATATTGACAGACATGCTTTTAAAATCTAGAGGAATTACTCTGCTGTCCACTGAACATTACAATGATTTGTTTTTATTTTGCTTGTTTGAGGCATTTAAGGTTAGTATTTTACAGACTTTTTACACTTTTTTTTGTCCCTTCTAACCTGACTTTTTCACTGAAAATCTGTAATATTTATTGAACTGGGATATTCATATGCAGTTGTTGTAGCTAATTAATATTGGCTGTGAAATAACTGACTGACAGGAGCATGTCGGTGATGAGCCTTTACACAATAAGGTTTTGTCCTCAAACTATTTATGATAATTGAGCACTTCAAAAAGCACTTGACTTGAGCCGGACAAATGACAGTGAACTAACACTAACTTTAATCCGCCAAATGCATGACTTTGAAATTATGAATCAAAGTTATCCTTATGATTAGTGACGTTTTAAAGGCAGTATAATAAGTAAACCATAATCGACCACATAACTGCGAGTGACAGGTTATGCTACCGTCTCCATCTCCATCTGTCCACGTATTCAAAATAAATTATGAGATGTGAGAGTCCCATGTGAGATTGCAGCAGACAGAATCTTTGGAAGGAGTGAATTAACTTTGCATTGTGGACTTTTCAGATTAAACCTTCTAATAAACAAAACAACTGTTCTTATATTTTAGGGACAATGTCTGCTTGTATTTCTTGCATTGTAGACAATAAATGCAATGTTTTAAATCAAAAAGTGAAAGACGTGCAGAAAACAGCTCCTAATAAATACTAACTATGTGTTTTATTTGAAAAACATTTGCATTTTATGTTTTGCTTCTTGTCTTGCTTAAGTAAGGAAAATGAATGGTCATAGCAACAAACTGCTGTGAACCATACATTTGGGACCAGGGGCCCAAAGTATCCCCAAAATAGGATACTGCGGTTTTGGGGGACTCTTCAGACTCCTTTTGGTGATGGAAACCCACCCATAATGACTTGATTATGCACTGCTCTTTTAAAAACATACAAAAATGTATGACAAGTCAAGTCATCAGTGGGGCACAGTGGCTCAGTGGTAGAGCGGTCGTCCTTCAACCGGAAGGTATGCGGTTCAATTCCTGCTCTCCCCACAGTTCATACTGTCATTGTGTCCTTGGGCAAGACACTTAACCCACCTTGCCTCCAGTGGTGTTCCAGCTGTAACACTGGTGAATAGAAGATTTATGTAAGTCGCTTTGGATAAAAGCATCTGCTAAATGGAATTTTCTGTAGTTATAAATTATTATTATGCCTTATGTGCCTGAAGTAAAGATTGTATCAGGAAACCCCAGGTCCTTCTTGCTTTGGCTTCCACAATCAATAGAACCGCCTCTGATAATATGTCTTGAATTGGGCCTTTGACATAAACCCATTATAAATTTTTATTATACTGGAACAAAATGCAAGTTTTGGAGATGAAAAGGGAAATCATACTTAAGTCAGCATTTTTTTTTCTTCATGTAGTTTGCATGGTTGTATGCATGGTTCTTATAGACTGTTGGCCTTGCGTAATACAAACCTCACATAATTAACTTTGACAGAGTTGAAACGTACTCACAGGCTCTGCTCTTTCCACCTGCTGTCAGCAAATATTAGTTCTATTTAAACAGTAAACAGCCCTGAGCAGTCCAAGGCCTGTACATTAACATGCTTCAGGACTCTGAACTGAAACAAGACTTCAACAGGCCTCAACATGTCCCAACAATTACATGTATGAACCCATGCAGAGTTCAAGTGACAAATAACTATGATTTGTGATTAATATTACAGGAATGTAAGTTTGTAATGCTTTTTTAATTAATTTTTTAAGCATTCTGTGATACAAAGACGACGAAAAGACATTGGTTTGGCCCACACTTCCATTAGAATGTGTTTTGTTTTTTAACAGAACTTTCTGATGAGCACTAGTTGAAGCCTCCTGTTTCACACTGCAGTAACCCTTTACACTTGATATTAGGTCAAACTAGGATTGTAATTAATATGCATTAAAAATGCAATAATAAAAAAATCATAAATGCAAATAGTCATGCGGTTTGATTCCGGATAGGAACCTCTCTCTAACCATGTGTCCTGTCTGTCTAGAGTTTTTTTATTTTTTATTAATTAATAGTAGTAAGTAATAGGCATTGACAGAACTACTAAAATAAAATAAAAAAATGTAGTTATTAAAAAAAATTATCCACTTTTAATATAAATTAAAATGTTTTTTAAAAGTAAATAACTAGTATTAAGAATTAACAATAACTGGCATAAGTAGTAACATCACTATTATAACAAGTCTGTTCATTTTAACATATTGTTAATGTTACATGCCATGTTTTTACACACAAGTGTATAAAATATTGTATCAATGTCAACTACTGCAATAGTAATAAATATATATATATGTAAACTGACACAAAAAGTTTACTTCAAATCTGAATTGTTCAGATTTCACAGTATAATTGGAAATAAAGACCAGACGAAAAGAGTAGAACATACTTACATACTGATTTACATGCTTTACAAGTTTATGTCATAAATATCAACATTTGATTTTTATTTTAATTACAGTAAAAGCATCACACGTATTATGTCTCCAGAAGTTTGCAAACACTAACAGCTCTTCCTTTGTGTAGCAGTTACTGAGCAGCGAGGCAGCGTCACAGAAATCCAAAAAGAGAAAGAAGAGAGAATGGATCATCCCTCCAGCGAAGCTGAAGGAGAACAAAGACTACACAAAAAAGGACTTCATTGCCAAGGTCAGACATAATTTTATATTATTATTTATTTTGTAAAACAAGGTGTGGCATAATCTCTGGATGTGGTACATTTCGTCTTTATTTGCTGAATACCACACAGTCTCTGTTGTAAGTGATGGGAAATTTGCTCTTTTCAACAATTTGGCTCTTTTGGCTCGGCTCCCTGGAAAGAGCTCATGACTCCCAAATGGCTCTTAAGTTACTATCACTCAGAGCCTTTATCCCAATTGTGAATGTTTTTTTGCTTCGGCAAGCAATTTCTTATTCATTGTTTTCTTAAAAAAATATTAATTTAATATTTTTATGAATATTTTTGTTAGAAAATGTACAGTTACTATTATTTAACTTTTTAATAATACTTTTAATAGCTCAATTGAACACAACGTCACCAAAGTCTGCATTCAGCATAGTGTTCACTATATTTTTTGAAATGCAGCTAGATGCAAATTGAAAATTTTGTCTCATTTCTTAACTTTGGATGTTTTCAAATGCGCCTCTCTCTGTCGCTCTGTTTACGTGGACTGATTTACTACACTTGACGTTTTAGGAGCACTTGCCCCCCTTCCTTCTATCACATAGTGGTATATTCCTAGTCTGTCCTCCCATGTGATTGTTGCATGTTTACCCATCCAAAAATAGTCTCGCCCCTGCCGTGGCTGAAGATTTGGCTCTCCCTGTGCACTACAAAGAATCAGCTCCAAGAGACGGCACTACTCTGTTGAGATGAAGTGTGTTTGTGGTCTACAGACTCTGACTTTAAACCTGAGCACATTATTATTCTAGTCAGACCAGAGGGTTATACTATGAAGTAAGTTTTCTGGTACATACTTAAGAACAGAGAAATTAGTTCTCTCTCCCAGAGCTGCAGCCCTGGTTTGGGAGTTCTTGCAGCTTTTTCTTGCATCATACATACATCATCTAGGCAGAACTTTTCTTTTGTGTGGTGTATGGCAAATATTGTGTGATTGGTCAGAAATTTCAGTCAGACGCTCTGCAATTTCTCGTTTCTCATTAAGTATGAAATGTCCTGGCCAGAACTTTTTTTTAACATAAGAGACATTTATATGAAATAATATAAATATTAATGTCCGAAAGGGAGCGGGTTGAATTGTGAACTTAAATAATCCTAACTCCTCACAATTTATAATCATTAAAAAAAAATATTGAACACTAAAAACCCTCAACAATGTCTCTTCAGAAAAACAAAGAACCATTACTATCAATAATTTATAAATTCAATAACAACAAACAAAAGAGAAAAAAGAAAAGAAAATGTGCACATCACACCCACAGCTCAAACCTACACCCACACCAACCTAACCACCCCCTTTATACATCTTCAGCATTTTTACTATCATTACTTATTTGGTACATACTTAAGAACAGTATGTACTTATGTACATAAAGTCACCTTTTCAATTAACGTTAACGTCCATCGTCCAACACCAGCAGATATAGGTGCTGTCCCAAATGCAATCTACCAAATCTCCGCGGAGTCGTCACGTCAGTCAACAAGCTTCCAGATTCATACCCGGCGTGACCACGCTCACATGCGCCACTAAGAAAGTTTCTCACTTTAATTTTTGCACTACAGCTCATTCCCAGATGTAACTGAGTGTGATGCCACCAAACACTCCCCAATAGGGTCTTTCACTCGCCCCCTTTCAGTGAATCTAGTCAGCCAGTTCATGTGTGTCTCTCATCTGTAGCCAGGTCACACTAGCTTTGGGTTGCCAGATGGTTCCTTCATCCCTGCCAAGGTTGCCAGGTCCTACTTTTTTCAGTCTAGTCCACAAGATTTCTTTTTTCTAAAGCCTTCACATGCCTCTTTTGTCCCCAATTCTGGGAGCGGATCTCGTAATTGTTCAAGCAACAGGATTGTACTAGTTTTCTACTATCATTCCTAACTTTCCTTTCAGTCTCTTCTTCTTGCACCGGGCTGCATAGGCGAAACCCAGGTTAATACAGTTCCCGTTAAAAGAAACTTCATTAAGAAATAAATAATTACTCATAAATAGAATGAGATGCCAGCTTCTTCTTTGGCGGGGCCTGCTCCTCCTACACACACTAGCACCGAAATGCTAGCTCCTTTGCCCTCTAGCATTGAGATGCTTGCTACTCCTACATCCTCTTGCACCAAGATGCTAGCTGCTTGTCCAACCAGTAGCACCAAGTTGCTTGCACGTCCATCAAGATTTCTACTCATCCAGGCACTAGCTCAGACATCCTAGCTCTTCATCTGTCTCTTGCACCCCTCAGACGCCAGGCAGTAATCCAGCATTAATTCCCAAATGCAAATTGATTCACTGTCAGGCACCTTTTTATTCCTTCTTCTTAGCCCTGTGCCAAATCCCAGTTTCTCCAAGTTTCACTTAAGTCCTGCATATCCCCGCAGCTACAGATGCAGCACTTCAGTCAAGGACCAAGATACCTCTTTCTTATCCATCCTTCTCTTCCTTCCTGGTCACCATGACTATTCCTCTGCTGTCGTCGGCCCTTCTTTGACCACCCCTAGCACCACGTTTGCCTACTACGTGCTCCCCCGTGCTTCTCTGCCGATCCACAAGGTTCCAAGCCCTCACAGCAACACTGGAACCAAGATGTCAGCTGTTCCAGCTCCAAATACAGTGCTCACCAGTGACGCCATCCACTGTCCCACGGTACGATGTTAATTCACCAGCTCATCGCTTCCGTTGCAGTAAGTTCCCATCATTCCCTCGAGACTTCATGTTCTCCTCTCCATCTTCTCACTTATAATTGTTCTCCAAGGGCTGCCCTTTTTCTGGCTCTGGATTGGAGGTTCATTACCTCTTCTTCCTTATCTTCTTAATAGCTCATAAGGCAGGGGTGAGATACAAGGGGAGGTTGAGATGAAGAACATATGTCTAAATGACAACTTGAAAAAGGTGGTAAGTGGCTGAGAGGGTTTGCTGTTGACTTCTTGTGGCCTCCTGAGAGTCTAATGATGACTGGTGATCCAACGCAGGTTCTCGTATCTCACCCCTGCCTCATTACGAGCACCACCATCAATCTAATCTAACCTACAATTCTTGCACCCTCAACCAAGGGTTAGACGCACACTCCTTTATTGCTCCAAGGGCTCAGTTGTCAGTAAGCTCAAAGCCCGACAGCTCATCACCTTCAAGAAAGCCCCACACCACATTACACTGCCATTTTTATTCCTAATTGCCCAGCACATCAAGGTTGTGGTCCGACTCTAATTAACTGTTTTTGTGTAAGCTTGTATGACATGCAGATATAGTGTCTTGCTGGATGTTGATTTATTTTCTTTCAAAAAAGTCTTGAAAAATGACTTGTTGTTTCAAGGTTCAAAGCCACTTCCATCGTAGGAACGATGTTTAGTTTCAAAGCAAGATATCATCACACCATCTTTTCTCAATTATTGCTCCAGATCATTCACACGTTGTTAGAGCTGCAATATTATTTTGTCTTTTGTAGATGTTTGAGGTCAAACTTGTTGGTTGACATAAAACCCCATTTTATTTTATTTTTTAATATAGTCTTTCTTCTTCAAGTTATTTTATATTTCTCTCCCTGCTTTGGAGGGGTGCCATTTCGTTTCGTATTAGCAGCTGTGGTCTGGTCTGAGTCCCCTGGCAGATGTAGCCATTTTAGCCGCAACAAGTCACTGTTGCATCCGGGATATTAAAGCTGCTTCAAAGAAAAATAAGTCATGTTTAAATCCTTTCAAAAAGAAAACATAACTAACTTTGTGGCTGTTGTAGCCACCTTGAGGAAACACACACATTTCTCTGTTCATGCCTATCTTGAGTATGTACCAATCTTAATCCCATTTTCCCCCTTCAGTTCTACACCTTGCTCAAACTTGCCCATTCCCCTATCAATGGGCTAAGCCCATCCTGTCATGTAGGCTTTTAAATGTATTGTTAAAAATTTACTAGATATAGTAATATAAATAAAAATAATAATTAGCTCAGTGGTAGAGCGGCTGTCCTTTGACCGGCAGGTGGGCGGTTCGATCCCCGCTTGAAACATTGTAACATCCCGCTCTCCCCACAGTTCATTCTGTCGTGTCCTTGGGCAAAACACTTAACCCACCTTGTCTCCAGTTGTGTCAGCTGTAACACTGGGAAAGCGCTTTGAGTGCCTACTAGAGGGTAAAGCGCTATATAAATACAAAAAAAATTATAATATACATTTTAATATTCATATACAAAAGTTTGTTCTCTTTCACACACATAAAAAAAATATCCTTCAAAATAAAAACAAAGGATTATTTTCTTTATGTCCAGGCAAAGGCCCACAACTTGCTCAAAACTCACTTTTGGGTTGCGACCCACCAGTTGAAAACTGGTTTTAACAACCTTTAGCATTAGCACATTCTAGCACCCAGAGGCATTTTACTTCTCTTTAGTTGGGTTTTACTTTAAGCTTATAAAAGTAGTGTTATGATTTGTTGACAGGAAACCATATTAAGTGCAACACATTTAGGAATGATATACAGTGAGAGCAACTATTCCCCAGTCAGAGTCAATGGGGAGGTTAAGTGCTTTGACTTCCTGTGTCACACACACATGGCTTGTGTCACAGTAAATAACTCTGAGTTTAGATAAACTCTCTGTGAAACTGAAACTCTGAAACTTTTCTTGGAAAAGGACCTGTATCTTTAAAAGTTCAAAAGTTTTTACCGCTGAGCAACTGGAGAAAATGTTCTTTGTTATGTTAATGTGTAATAATAAGTCATTTAGCTTGACAGTTGTTGGTCTTTTAATTTGCGATCTAATTTATCACAATAACCAAATGACTCATGGATGGAAACCTGCCACGGTGCCACCTGCCAGGATTTTCATAAAGAAACACTGTCAGTTAAAGTACTGTTGGCAGCAAAAAGAGGTAAACATACCTGTGTGTACCTGCTGCTGGATCAGCTACAGACGATCAGGTGTTTATGCATACGACACCTGGGCTGTAAGTAGACCCAAATTATTTCATCTGTGCAGTCTTGTCTCTGCACTTACTGCTAGTTCCAATATTCTTACCTGAACAAAGGATTGTCTGTTTAGAAGTGTACCACAAAGAGTTTTTATTTTTTGTACTGTACATTTTATGACAGTATTCTTCTGCTGATAATATACTAACAATTCAACAATACAAGTTCCACATTGAACTTCAAAATCCAAGAATAATGTTTAGCTCCATGCATTAATAGAAAAAAATATATTAAGTACATGTTTCAGGGATGAAGATAAATAATAAATGAATATACAGTTGTGCCCATAAGTTGAGCACAACCCTGGGGGAATTTAATTTATAGCCATTTTCCAGAGAATATAAATGATAACAGAAAACAACTTTTCTGTCACTCATAGTTAGTGGTTTTATTGTCAAACAACTGTTTACTCTTTTTAAATCAGACAGAAACTACCCAAATTACACTGATCAAAAGTTTACATATCCTGGTTACTTTGGTGTTGACACACAAGTTGACACAAACAGGTTTGAATGGCTAAGCATCTGTGATCTGTTTGCTTGTAATCAGTATGTGTGGATAAAAGGTCAGTAAGTTTCTAAGCTCCTGACAGACCCTTGCATCTTTCATTCAGTGCTGCACTGATGTTTCTGGGACACGGTAATTGAACTGTATAAAACAGGAATGGGATATAAAATGATGTCCAAGGAATTGGGAATGCCATTCAGCAGTGTTCAAAATGAGAGATTATGTTAAAACCAAACCAAGGTAGTATCTATTGTCATTGTTAGATTAAAAAAAGTAAAAACAATTGTTTGACAATAAATAGCTTACGCAACCACTAACTATGAGGTTTTTGTGTTATTGTTCATATTCTCTGTAAATTGGTCAAACAATCACACATTCTGCCAAGGTTTTGTAAGGTTAGAAGAAAAGGTAAAACAAAAACATCTAGACTCAGTTTTCAAGGTGAATTCCAAAAGACTTTTCCCAAATTTTGGCCAGAGAGGCCAGATGGTTTGAGAGAGGTGTGAAGGAAGCCTTTTCGGTTAAAATGGAAAAGCCCTCTCTGAAAATAGGAGGTGGCCTCAGATTCATGTTGTCTGGTATTTACAACAGTGTTTTAAAACCTAAATCAAAACAGTTTCACTCTAGAACAACAACACCTAAATGGAACAGTGTCACTTAATGACTCGCCTGAGCCCTAACAACTCTCACATCAGGAGTCACACTTCCCTTTTATGACTAATGACTATGAGACCAGAACAGCCTGGTCCAATCAGGTTTGGTTTCAGGTTAAACTCCTCCCTCTGGAGATATAAGCTCAGCTCTCTTACCAGTTGATCTTAGAATTGATAAAGTCTTTTGGAATTGGAGACAATTCCAAAAGACTGAGTTCAGATGCTTTTGCTTTAACATTTTCTTCAAAATGACCTGGATGACTGAGAACCTTCACAGACAGTCCAAATATGTGAAAAACACAAATATCTCTTCTTCCAATTTTGCTGGTTTAGATCCGCTCTGACAAAGACCAAGAGTCCAAGGTGGAGTACTTCCTGTCTGGGGCTGGAGCTGACAAGCCCCCGTATAGACTCTTTGTGGTGGATCGTGAGACCGGTTTTGTACGCATCACTGATATTCTGGACCGAGAGAAGTTCCCGTCCTACAATGTAAGCGTTATCTTTGATGCTTCCTCAACGATTATGGCATTATAAAAATGCCTCTATTTATAATCCATTTCTGCTACAGCTTACAGGCACTGCAAAGTTTGTGAATGGGAGTGTGGCAGAGGACGACATACCCCTAATTGTGACCGTCCTTGACGAGAACGACAACCCTCCGTATTTTGAGCTGCACTCAGGCAGCATCACAGAATCAAGCAAAAAAGGTACTGGTTGTGTGAAAAAGTTACTGCCTTCTCGTCAAATGGCTTCAGGAAAGGTACAGACCCCGACCCAATTGAAATTTTGAAGCAGGACCTTTAGAGAGCTGTCCATATGCATATGCCCCCCAAAACCGCAAACAAAGCAATGTTGTAATGATCTTGTTATCCATTGTTTGCAGGGACATTTGTCATGCAGGTAGAAGGCAAAGATGATGACCAGGCTGGGACTATTAACGCAGAGATTCACTACACCATTGTCAAACAGGAGCCGGAGGGAGAGCACATGTTTACCATCGACAAAAAGACTGGCAAAGTGTACGTCAAGGAGTCCTCGCTAGACCGAGAGGTAATGTGTGCAAATATATGTGTGGCTACACGTCACAGACTAGTATAAAAGAGAAACTTTGTGATAAATATAGGTTCCAATACTCAAGAGATTACAAGACTTATTTTTACATGAAATATTAAGGGTAGCCCTACGTATAATAATTAAACTAATGGCTCAAACTGTTAACCTTTCTGTGTAGGGTTTGCCTGTTCACCCCATGCATGTGTAGGTTTCCTCCAGGTACTCTAGTTTCACCTACCACTAAAGACATGTCTGGCCCCCCCTCTCCCATGGGGCCAGAACTCCTATGCAAAAGAGTGACTTTCTTGGATAAATAAAAGTTAAATAAAAATAAATAACTGTTGCTTTTGATGAGACAAGCAGTTTTTTTTTCAGGTTTTAGCTAGCATTAATTAGGCGCACTGTGCTCTGTCCAAATTGAATAAACAGCAGATAAAGAAGTACATTATTTACAAGGTCCAAGTGAAGATCCTGTATGTCTGTGCTGTTTACATGTGCTTAGGTAAGTAAACAACCTAAGCTGCCAACGGCTTTGCCTGATGAAGGCAAGCCACCTTCATTTTCAACTCCAGAAAAAGTTTTACATGTCAGTACTACAGATTTGTCGGAAATTTTATCTAGTTTGTTTTGTAAAAAATAAACAATTAAATAAAAAATACACAAAAAAGGAATGTTGTCTTACTGTGTAAGTTGTTACAATCTGTTATTTTTCAAACCAAAAGGTTGCACTGAAAAGTGGAATAGCAGTTTTGAGCATCCTTTGTGTCTGCTGTAATGCCTTAAATTTGTTTAAAAGAGATTTTACCAACAAACCATTATTCAAAGTCGAAAGTAAAAATTACCATCCTGAATATTTTTGTTATTATCTTCTACCAAAGACAAATTCTTTGAAAGATTTACGATTAAGATTCTAGATAGGGGTTTTATGTAACATTGCAATCAATGTTATATCTTTAAAATAACTTTGTAATAACTCATATTTAGTGCACCTAAGGCAGTTTGTCAAAGTGATTTGGGGGTAAGTTTTCAAATCTAAAAACCCCACATGTAATAAGATGGAATAAGGCCAGTGGAATAAAAAATATTTAAAAAATATAGAAAGACTTTCAGACAACCAGGGTTCAGTCTTCTCTGTCATATCTTAAACTGAATTTACACCAAATTTATGTCAATGTTGCTGTTTTTAGTCCCAACTGTTCCAGGTGTGAGCAGCAAAATGGCTGCCTGGGGGCTGTAGAACTATAGACCCCTCTGTATCACACAGTGATGAGTTTTTAAGTCTATGTTGTACTCAGACCATTTTATATACACAAATGTAAAAAAGTGTGCCCTTACTGTACTCTAGATGAGAATGAATGCATATGGTTACAAGAGTTTTGTTATTGTTTTTGTTTATGTTGTCTATTTCCCATTTCCTAGACTCATGACTTTTACAGACTGGTCATAAGGGGCACGGATTTGGGAGGGGCACCTGGGGGGCTGACTGGGACCGGCACTGTGGAGATTAAGGTCTTGGACATCAACGACAACATACCGACTCTGGAGAAATCTGAGGTTAGAACTTTTTGGATGAGACATAGTGTCATTAAATGCTGATATGGGAGTAGTTATTAATAATGGCTACATGTGCTGGGGGAACTGCCTGACTGTCAGAGACAGTAATCGACTGGTCAGGAATTGGTCGGGAAATATGTGTCGGTGATGGCGAGGGCATTGACTCGGTTGGAG
Source organism: Neodontobutis hainanensis (assembly GCA_024349245.1). Taxonomy (NCBI): domain Eukaryota; kingdom Metazoa; phylum Chordata; class Actinopteri; order Gobiiformes; family Odontobutidae; genus Neodontobutis; species Neodontobutis hainanensis. Next base: position 552,317 of record JALDNG010000032.1, read on the forward strand.
CTTTGGTAGAGAGAAGAATGAGGAGCATTAAGCAGGCCATCCTCAACAACAGCCGTAGTGACAGGCTCCATTCAGGAGATCATTTATACCAGCTGCTAAAAGACTGTACAATGAACCTTGTTAATGTGCACTTTATTACTATTGATAGTGATTTGATTTATTATTTATTGTGGATGTGTTTTGTGATCGTGTGATGTAATGCATGTAATGCACATTTATCAAGGGCTGACTGCTTTCAGAGCCAATAGCATCTTCTGAAAGGACAATTTGAAATGACTAAAAAGCAAAGTGAACCTGTTTTTTTCTGCAGTATAGCGGAAGGGTGGATGAAAACGTCCATGATGTGGTGGTGATGAAAATCAAAGCTCTAGACAAAGACTTGGAGCACACAGACAACTGGCTGACCGTCTTTCACATTGCAAAAGGCAACGAGGACGGTCTCTTTTCCATAGAGACCGACAGGCAAACAAACGAAGGTATCCTGAAGCTGATCAAGGTAATGCACAAGATGCTTAAAGAAAAAAGACACTGAATGGGAGTTAATCAGAAGAAATTAACTTTTTTTATTCTTTATAAAAACTCCCTCCATTTCATGGTGATGTCTTCTTGTTGTTAGCTAACTTAAATATTTAATTGGGAGCAATTAAAAAAGAGCACATATCGAAAGCTTTGGCCAATCACATGCTCGCTTCCGGTAAAAGAAGCAATCTCATTGGTTTACATAGTTTGACAATAAGAAAATAAAGGCTAACGATTAAACAAAGAAAATGTAGAATATGGGGCTGTAATCCAGGCTCAGTTCAAGGAGGGGTTGGTAAAACTCACTGAGTCCGATGGACCCAGGCACAGCGGAACTATCATCATCTGTAATTTTTCATTTTTTTTTATTCCTCCAAATTAAATAGATTTAGTTATGCGATTTGCGTTTGGTGTAAACACAGCATACCACAACACCCTTTCACTTAAGCAGGAATGTGTCTCTGCGTTAATGTCACTTTCTTGGCATTAGCCACATTAGCTGAAGGCTTTTGAATTTGTGGCAGGTTTTCTTTTTTTTTTTGCATCCTTATTTTATAAGTGGTAGACATTCTGGTGAAACTGCCCTATTTTAATTTGAGGACTTTATTTAAATTGTTTTGTTAGGTAATAATTGGGGATTCCTTTTTTGTTTTGATACAAGCTTTTTCTTTTTTTTAACTAGATTTATTTAGATTTATTACGAGGGATTCTTTTTTTTTAGGAATCATTAAAAAAAGTTTTCCTCTGCTTTTATCTTTCTAGTGGAGAAAATATATTTTAATTATGCATCTCAGGGCCACCGTAATTCACTGAACAATCAGTGGCTCCCATATACCCTTGTTATCTTATCACTCTTGTGAACTGGCTCTATTGTCCACCAACATTATGTTGTATGTGGCTGAAGTAGTAGTAGTAGTAGTAGCCATTTTTATGTTACCAAGTCACTATTATCAACCAAAAGGTATACCATTATTATCTGTGGTTGTGAACCCAAAAGTACGTAATATTCCAGCCATGATTCTTCTGACACTGTCTGAAGACATGTACAAAAATGACCAATAGGAAAACAAAAATAGTTTGTCTCTTCCTGTCGACCTCCATTCAGTTTGAGACTATAGTGACTATGATTTCTACCTGAGAAGGTTTGACTTTGTCATTTAAGTCAGTTGTGTATTTGCACTTAATCTTTTTTATTTTATTTTGACAGCCAGTGGATTTTGAAACTGTCCAGAATCTTGAGTTGGGCCTTCTGATCGAGAATGTGGCCCCGTTTGTGGAGGGCGATGCTGTCATGATGGATGTGGGTGTCCAAGTGGGTGAGGGAGGGATGGGGGGCGCCACTGGGGCAGGTGCTGATCTTAATGCGGGTTTAGACCTTGGACTGGACATGGGGTTAGGATTGGATGTGGGATTGGACGCAGGATTAGATGCCGGTTTGGATATTGGCCTGGACGCTGGCCTGGACGCTGGCCTGGACGCTGGCCTGGACGCTGGCCTGGACGCTGGCCTGGACGCTGGCCTGGATGCTGGCCTGGACGCTGGCCTAGACGGTGGGCCAGACTTGGGTTTGGGACTTCATCCTGGACCAGGAATTGGCACTGGACTACATCCTAGTGGCAAACCAGTGAAGAAGAGGCCAAGGCCAAAGCCTAAGCCAAGACCAAAGCCAGACAAATCCTACCCCGTAAAGATCTCGGTGAACAATATGCCAGAGGGGCCTGAGTTCAGGCCTAAGACCAAAGAGGTGCCTGTGTCTGAGGACCCAAAACAAACTACCACGGGCGAAGTGATCACTGTGTACCCAGCCATTAATCCTGACACTGGAAAGCCTGCGGGAGATGTCAAGTATGTACCACACACTCTGCACACACACAGTATTATCACAAAGTGTATTTTGCTCTAGTGCCTTAATGAATAATAAAATAAAAAAATGGGTTTTCTCCTTATTGTGAACAGTCCATGAGTAAATCTGGAATAGAATTAAAAATTGAATTTATGTGATAAAGTGAGACCAAAATAGTGGAAAAATGTCAGATGAGAGGCTCATCATCACGTTGTGGTGAAACTAAATAAAGATGTTAGTCTAAAGCAGTTTTTCCAGTAGAAATGTAAGTTGTTCCAGTGCACTGTACCTCTTTATATAGTTGAAATTGTATAACTTGCAACTTTAGTTTTGCAAGTCATATTGTTATTGTAATTTTCATCATCGTTAATGCGTATCATTTTTTTCAATACTGTACAATCATAATTTATAATGTGTATTGATGAATTTGTCTTAATTTTCCTCTTGCCATATCTCATTTAACATGAACGTGTGGTCATATCAAATAATTTAAATGTTATTTATGTGAAAATTCATATGGTTGCCTCAAATTGGATTAAAAAAGTGAAAAAACAGCTACGGTAACTTGGCGAATACTGAGAGGTTTGTAGTAACAATAATGTCCTCTTTTGTTAATTGGCTTTTGGTACAGTTATGCCAAAGGCTCTGATCCAGACAACTGGTTCACTATAGATGAAGAAACAGCTGAGATCAGACTAAACAAGGCCCCAGACCGAGAGTCGCCCTTTGTGCGCAATGGGACTTACAAAGCAGAGATTCTTGCCATCACTAAAGGTAACGCAAGCTTTCTGTCTTTCACATATTTTATATTTATATTTATATATTTTCCTCTTATGAAATGGCCCTTGGAGTAATGTTCATAAAAGCTCAAAAAAGAAGTGATAAATAATCTTTACTCTAGCTTCACTGACTTTTGACAGAACTGGTTTGACAACCTAATCTAGGTGTGGCTCCAAGCGTCAAGCCTCGGGGTAAAATTATGTGCAAACAACATTCACAGAAAAGTTGGAACGTTGTTAAAACTGCAAATAAAAACCAACCATCGACCTCATGTATAGTAAAATGGCAATTTGAGTAATGTTTTTTAGGGCAGAGGTTTATCTGGGTTTAAAGTTAACAAAACCTTGCGGTAATTTGGACCACCGTTCACACCAGTGACTTCCGTAGTACACCCATGTTCAGACTGATAGATGCCAAAGTTTGAGTGGAAATGTCCATTTTCTGCCATACACACATTTGATTCATAAGTGCCACTGTGATTACAACTGATCTACTCTATTGTGCAACTTTTAGTAAGAACCTCAAAAGTAAGTGGTAATAAAAGTGTATTTGTTGTTACTTTTGAAAAATCCTTGTGCATTATATTAAAACAGAACTTGAAGTTTTGTCTTGAGTCAGAGACTACTTATCATTTCTTGTCTCTTCAGACATGCCATCAAAGACTGCCACAGGAACAATAGCTATTAAAGTATTAGATGCCAATGACAACTGTCCAACCCTTGTCACCGAACACGAAATGATGTGCTCTGATAAGAAAACAGTCAACATAACAGGAGAGGACAATGATCTTGATCCCAACGGCCCTCCATTCACCTTTACAATCGTACCTAAGGAAACTCAAGGCAAATGGGACATAAAAAGTCTCACTGGTAAGAACATACATGTTTTTTAATAGTGTGAGTAGAATTTCTGAATGTAGTGTGACCACTGATGAGTTTCAAAGAGTTGTTCATTGGTGCATAGAAAAGATTCAAAAGAAGCAAAGAGCAGCATGGACTTTGGTTGTGTTTAGTTGGGATACGTTACAGATGCCTAAATAATTATTAGTTTGTGAAATAATTTATTATTGTGTACACTAAATGCATAAAACATTGAAATGCACCTATTTTAATGATTCCACCAAAACACAGTTTTGACTAAAATATAAAATGGAACCGTATTATGCTCTGCTATCTGTTATCCGATGTTTCTTAGTAGGCACTAGCAGCTAGCAACAATGCTAACACAGCACCGTTTCACAAAATGTATACTAATTAGCTCAGTCAAAAACTAAGTCCAGATGCTTTTGCTTTAACCTTTTCTTCAAGATGACCTGGATGACTGAGAATTTTCAGAAAAGAAAAACAATAATCATCAGTAGACATCAAAACAACTCAGTTTCTACATTACATTAAGATCACATGTTGTATGTCCAAGTGGTGTTTTTTTTCTCAGCCATCAGATTATTTTTCACAGATATAAAAGTCCATAGAATGATAATAAACAGATGTACCATGTCAGCAGTTTACCAGTATCTTATCAGTCCTAGTGCAGGAGGAAATTTCTTTTGGCGTAAGGGATTTTCTGTGAGTGCTTACATGTAGTGGTCTCAAGGCAGTTACAATGCCATGACTATTTTTTAGAATTAATCCTTAATTACTGAATTACTGTTGACCTTTATTGTCTCAACTGTTAATAATTTCTTATGCTCTGTAGCAACCACTGCTTCTCTTCAGTCCCAAGAGAAGTTGTGGCCTGGTTCATACACGGTGAAAGTAGTAGTGACTGACGCCCAAGGTCTGTCCTGTCCAGACAATCAGATTTTCAATGTAGATGTCTGCGACTGTCAGAAGAGCGCTATCTGTGGTATGAAATCGGCATCTACACATGAAACAAGATCCCTGGAGTTTTCCGGTCCAGCCATTGGCCTGATCATCATGGCTGCGTGCCTGTTGATGTGTAAGTTCAACTTTACCACTATTTCCAATACTCCACATAACTTCCAGTGGGTTATTTTACTGTGCCATAATGTCAACCTTTTATACCACACTGTAAATAATAAATGGTTTTATTTTCCATGTAAGATTCAGCTAATGTAGCACATGGATACCTCTGTTAGCAGTTGCTAACAAAATGTACTAAATGGGGTTAAAATGACCTTCTGGCATTTTAGGGATATGTAATCTTATGTCCCCTGTACCCATTTATACAAAGTTCAGACTTGACTGAATGATCAATAAAGCCTTTTTTGGTGTCACCTCAAAAGTCCGTATTGCAGCACCACTCAACCTTACTTGATTGAATTGACAGTAATTTCTTAGCATTTAACGTTGCCAGACCTTTCTCTACTTATGCTTTTATTTTTTGAGCTGTTAATACATTTAGCACTGAATATTCACTTCATCAGCAGCTATTAAACTTCCTGGATACTTCCTTCATAATGACAAGCTGGTCTAGACAAATGGGAGCACTATTTTTTGAGCATGTGATTAGTGTAAACATTGATTGGCCAAGGTTTGCCGTTTTTTGAGTAGAGGTTCTCTTAAAATATCTTATAATGAACTGTAGATGGCTTTTTTTGTACTATTTGTAGTAAGTTGTAGTAGTATTTGTAGTAAGAAAAAAAAATACTAGGTACTCTAAAAACATTCCGCCACATATTACACAAAACACAAAACATCCAATCTGAGGTTCTGTACAAGTTTTGACTTTTGTTTTGTATCATATTTTATACATTATGTTCAGTATGTCTTTTCAACTACATATTTTTCTGCCATTTATACTTTCCAAGCAAGCCTGGAGCATAAATCATAAACAGAGCAGTCATTATTTTTGACCCTCACATGACTCCGAACAATCATTTATCCTTAGCAGAAGAACCGCTGTTAGACATACATCATGAGCTCAGGGTGGTTTTGACAATAGAATATAAAGTTAGAACTAGGGTTGTACAATATTTGGAAAGCCTGCAATCTGCAATATCTAAGTACCATATATTTCCTGAATAATATCTGTATTTTCGAAGTCTATTGTAAGAAAGTGTAATTCTGGTGAAATGTTTTTATTTTTTTGCAGTCATTCCTTTTCTGTTGGTCTTCTGTCAGTGTGGTGGAGCCAACACTATCTTTGCTGATAAATTCAGTGATCTGCCTTTTGAAGCTAAGGAACACCTAATAGCCTACCACACAGAGAGCAGAGGCGAGGATAAAGTAAGATTCATAGCTGTTTAATTTTTAGTTTTGTTTGTAGATTGTACCAATAACCCAGCTTGACTTTCCAGCAGTGCAACTAGAAGCATGTTTGAATAAAATAGTACATGTTGGGTCGTAGCATTCTTAGTATCAAACACTGACTGGCTCTAAGTTTGTTCATTGACATTGAAATTCTCTGTATTTCAAATTTTATTAAAAAATATTCTTTTATTCTTTTTTTTAGGAAGTACCTCTTTACAGTGCCCCTGTAATGTCAGATTTCAAAACCAATGGAGAGGCAGAAACCAACTTAGACACAAAACCTACTGAAATGCAAGAGAACTTAATCAAATCTGGAGATTCCTTCAACGACCAGAATGGAGTGGAAGTAGACAGCAGCTATCACTTCAACAAGAAGTATATCCGTGAATTTGGCATATACAGAAGGATGACCATGGAAAATCAAACAGCCCTTTTTGAAGACATTGCCCTCCCTGACGCATTTCTGGAGGAGTACTACTCCCAGGTACCTTGGCTGTTCTCTTAAATCTCTGATGCCCAGAGTTTTCCGTTGGCTAGGCTAGGAGCTTATATTTCGAAATGCAAATTAAATAGAAAACACAACAGTTGCAAAAAGTCTATATATCCCTCAAGGGCAAATTTTCTTCTGGGCAGGCATGCCTTATTTGCTATGGCCCAACTTCCTGTCCTGTCAGCCAATGGGTGTGGGGCCTGTCCCCCGTAAAAAATTGTAAACGTAATTTGTGAATTTAAAAAAAACAGCAAAAGAGGTATTTTATATTTTTATTATTAAAGTTTTTTACATTTATAAAAATATTTTCTTTGGTTACAGTTCCAATTTTTATTTTTTATAATTTTTTCTTTGGTTACAGTTCCAAGTTTACGTTTACAAATAGTTTTTTTTGTTTACGTTCAAGCTGACCCTAGATTGATTCCATACAAGTCATTCCAATTAGACCAAAATACATTTTATATTAAATTGTTAACACTAGTGTTTCGGTTTTGTCTCTGAACAGAAAGCAACTCATACTGTTCCTGGAAAAGACGCTCTGCTTGTGTACGACGATGAGGGCCGCAACTCTCCTGCTGGCTCAGTGGGGTGCTGTAGCCTCTTGGAGTCCAACGATGATTCGCAGTTCCTTGAGGACCTGGGACCAAAGTTCAAAATCCTTGCTGACATCTGTTCTCCTCCTATACCCAACCCTCCACCTTCCACAACATTTAAGGCTACAGGTGCTGTCAAAAACGAAGTCAAGCAGAAGGTTGTTGAACCAAAGTTGCCCAAAGTGGAGCACAGTATTCAGACAGACAATACCAATGTAAAAACAGAGAAGGTGATATCTTCCACTGACATCTCAAAATCATTTGTCAGCAGTACTGTTAGCGCACAACCTCCAAAGGCACTTCCACGCACACAGGTTACTAACATCAACCATACAGCCAACGTTACCCAATCGTCCAACATTAGCCATACATCCAACGTTAGCCATCTTGCTACTCTTCCCCGTGTGGCTCCGACAATCCTACTACAACAACCGTCAATTTACTATGCCACAAGCCCTGTAATGCAGCCTCTACAATACATTGTCCAGCCACAGTTAGAGAACACAGTCCTGGTGGCAGAAGGAACCCCTGATCCCAAAGTTCAGGGGTTTTATGTAGTCACTGGTCCACAGGTGACTCAGTCTGGCCATGCGGTTAGTGGGCACCATGTAACCCAGTCTAGTCACATCATAAAGGGTTCTCAAATGAGAGTTGGCTTTCCTGGAAGCCCTTCAGCACTCAGTTCAACCAGTCCAGTAAGCTCCACAGTATTTTTCCCTGGAACTCCTTGCAGTCCGACCAGTCCAGCAAACTCCACACTGTTGCTAGGGAGCCCCGGTTCCCCAGGCATGGTCAGCATGGAAGGCTGGAAGATAATTGGTCCAAATCCTGATGGACACTATATGTTAGTCAAGGATAAGACCAGTCTAGGTGAAACAGAGGGGTCAAACCCAGGCTCACCTCAGGGTACTTCACCCAGAGGTGCTGTCCTGAAGAAAGAGGCTGTACCTCCTCAGGGGGTCATTGGTCAGGCAGCCCACAGCAATGTCTTTGGCATTCTGCCAGGACACACTATCACAAGGGGATTGGTTACGCTTAATACAAATTTGGGGAGCACTTGGGTTGTGCAGCCACAGCAAAGTTCAATATCGCCTGTCACAGTAATGGGGGTTGGTGTGGGGGCAGCTGAGATTAATCCAAATGAGAATTTAAAGCTAAACCATGACCAGAGAATTCCACCGTTGGTGCAGACACAGAGCACCAGTATTCTCAAAGATTCAATACAAGTAAAGAGTGAAACAAGTAGATCTATTAAAAAGACCAAAAGCCTTCCTAAAAAGATATTTACTGACAAATGCCAAGCTGATGATGAGACTGTGGACAATACTGTAAAACCATTATTTTACTCAAATGACAGTTTAATAGTACAACTAGAACATGAAAATGATGAAATGATTATTGATCAGTTGAATCCAGTTACTGAACATCCCATTGAAAGAGTTCCAGATTTGCTAAATCAGACTGCAGAGTTTGAACAGCAAAACAATCAGGTTCAAGATGATAGTTTTTCAGATGGAAAAGAAGAATGCCCTACTTTAACTGATAAAAACACAGTAAATATCTCAGACATTCCAATCAATAAAACAGAGGTAAATGTAACCATAGAAAAGGAATCAAAAGAAATGAGCACCACTAATGTTGCTGATGTTCTAACTGAAATATCTGTGGACATTGAACGAGACTGTGCTCATAATGCAAGTCTGGAACTAAATAAAAACCAACAAGAAGAACATTTAGACAAAACCTTCTCTGACAATAATGATCTTGGAACTGTAGAAGCAACAGACAAAAAAATAGTAAGCTGTGGGATCTCTGCAGAGGACACTACAGCCATACAACTTGATCTTACTGTCTCAAACAACCAACAAGTTGAAGTTGAAGGACAAATTGCACTGTTATTGAATAGACCTTTGAAGAAACCTAGAAGTGACAAGAATGAGGCGTTTTTGAAGGAGGTGCTTCAAAAAGAAGAGTTAAAACCAAATGAAAATGAACAAAAGCAAATCATGGCTGAAAATCTAATTTCAGAATGGAAACTAAATTCTGAAATGCAGTTTAACAATAGGAAAATGTACAATTCTAATCTGAACAGCCAAGAATTGTCCATTCCTGATCTTGAGGTGGACAATAGTGCAGTAGATCTTGTAGACGTTGAACATAAAAATGATCCAGAGGGGAATAAAGACTCGGAAGAAGCTGAACTGAATACAAAAGTTGAAAAGGTTGATGCTGAAGATCCATTTAGTTGCTCCACTTTGGATGAACAACCAGGAGACAGTGAAAGACTATACACATTGAATACAGAGTCACAGCCAGAAAAGAAGGTAATTTCAGACGATAGCTGTAGTGATGGTGAGAAGGCTGATAAAGCTGTGGACAAAATTCTCACTTCAACAACTGGTGATCAAGATGATCAAGAATTACAAATCTCTGGGGCCTCTAAGGAGGAAGAAAGTACAGCCATGCAGCAAAACAAACAAGATTGTGATGTTAAAGGACAAACTGCTTTGGCAAGAGGTACACCAGTTAAGGAACTTAGCAGCAACAAGGATGGGGAGTTTTTAGAGGAGATGACTCAAGATGAAGAGATAAAACCAAATGATGTGGAAGAATCTGTTACTAATGATGGAAGTGGAAACACTGTATATGAACAGCAACAAAGTTCTGAGCTAAATGCAGGCATCAACAAAAGTAACATTTATCCATCTCACTCCCAGGAAAGAGATAATTTTGAGTTAACAGCGCAAACGGATTACAGCAAAGAAAAGCAAGAGAACAGTGATCTTGAACAACCAGATTTTGATTATATGGAAGAAAACATTCACATTTTGAGCAAACCATCTACAGACCAAGATGTTTCCAATCCAAGTGTAGCATCCGATGAAGAATTCAAAGACAAAGATCCACCATCCGTAGAACTTGTTAGTGACAAAGATGGTCTGTCTTTGCAAAATATAGATGTATTTGAACAGCAAACTGATACAATCTCAACAGAAGATAATGAACTGGAAATTGTTTGCATTTCCCATGAAGATAATGGCAAAGCCCATTTTGTTTATGACCCAGAGCAAGAGAAGACATCAGATTACAAAGCTTATGAAGGAGAAGATGAAAAATCACACAATGTGCCATAATAGCAGTTCAGATGATCAGGAAAGTTATCAAGATGATCTCATTTTAGACAACAAAGCAGGACAAGAATGTCTTTGTAATTGCAGTGCCACCAACACAGGAAAATGTATGCTTCACAAATAATCAAAATATACCAGCTAAGAAACCACCAGAAGTGAGTTCTCTAGTTGAGGGTGAAGACACTGTTGATGAAGTAGAAGGGGACTATAAAACTGTAGAGAATTTACCCTAAGAAGTAGCTTCCACTGACCAACTGAAAGCTTGACTGCAGCAAAAGAAGTCTGGTCAGAAAATCCAAATACTTTGGAGTTTGTTCACAAAGATAAATCCTGTAATATTGATAACCAGAGTGAAGAGGAACCTCTGTCAGACAGTTTAGATAAGGTTTATAATGCCGCTATCGCTCATTACGAGGTCAACCAAAATGATGGTTGTTCAAAAAACTTTAGATTAGAAGGTGAAAAAGGAGGGAAGGTAGTTTTCACTAAATACCAGGATTTACTGCAATCGTATAAGTTTATGATAACCACTCAAATTTGCCTGTTGTACTTATAAAGACATGATAATAAAAAAAAAAAATCAAGCACAGGAAATCTCTATAACTCTACATCACTTAAGGTTACACAAACATGGTGGACTAGAGTCATCCTAAAGTTGATATGTTTTTTTTTATGGCATAATAAGAGCAATCTGGATTAAATTGTGTATTGGTGAGGCAGCGCTAACACTGTGTTTCACTCTTCCGTCAGCTTGATGTTTACGTGATAGATATTTAAATTTAGCTCTGATATTAGAACGTGGATCAGATCGGTTATAACACACTAACTTGACAATCTTATAGGAGGATCCATGGAACTCTTGAGGTATGGGCTGTGCTAAGTTTGTCGTAAATTTGACTAAGATTGCTGAAACTTTGCCCTCTGCTGCAGGACACTGGGTTTGCTAATGTGGCAAATACCAGTTTTGATAGTAGGCTTATATGATTGTGGCTATTGACATTTTAATGTGTCTCTGCTTGACTTCATTCTGCAATGTTAAAGTTCTAACACCTTACTTAACAATCACAGCACACTTACATAATAGTCAGTAATCTCATGATTTCCTCCACACTCACAAACCCAAGAGATGAAAACAAAACACTGTGACACTATTTATCTGCTAAAGACAAGTTTTATCTCCTTTATAGAAATATTAATAAGGTCTGTTTTAATGGACACATAAGATAGATAGATGTGCATCATTTACTGCTCTTAGAACATAGTTTAACATACATTAGGTTTTGTGTTTTTATTGACTTGTAAGTAAAGAGTAATGAGTACATTTAGTTCCCTCAGTTCCTGGGACTTTCCTTTAAAGCACTTGACAGAACATGTTTAACTGGTTGATAAGCTGAAATGGTGATAGATTTATGACTGCATTCATCTGTGGGTGTTTGGCTGTACAGTAGATCACAGTTTTCATATTTTTTGTCAGGGGATATACCACAGTTATACTTAGACTGTACGAAGCAACGGTGCGGCCTTTCCAACAAGACATTGAATGGTATATAATGTTTTTGATTATGTTTGGGACTGTATTATTTGTATTATTTGTTTGTCTTGAGTAAATGTCTTTTTCATTATATTTCATAAAAAAACTGCCGTCTTTGCTGTGGTCTAATAAAGTTTATTAAGTCTGGTGAATTAGTCAAGTACACTTTTATACCAATTAATTAAACCATGGTGTTTCTAGGTCATTTTGACTCATCATTGCATGTTTAAATTCACATAAACCTTGTTCATATAACACTGTGACATCTCTCAGATTATCATTACAACATTTTTTTATTGATTGACTAGTGTATTTTGAGCTTTCTGGAATTAATACTCAAAACAAGTTGCATCATTTAGTTTGTAAAATCTAACAGTAGTGGGTCACTTTTACCCTACTGAGAAAATGATAAGAATGTTGCAGTTGAGTACATTTTACAATGAATACATAACAGAATAAATAACATTTATACAATTACAATTAAACATTGATTGTATCTTCTTTTTATTAAATGTACAACTTCCATTCCATTTAGAGTACCTGAAGGTTATGTTGTAACTGTTGTTCTCTGAGTGAAGATCTCTCCATCCAGCTACATACATTATACACATCATTATACACATTTGTTCGAGGGATTGATCCCACCTGGCAGAGCTCCGTACAAATGTTTATACGTAGCTGGTTGGAGAGATTGGTCTCAATACAGAAGACAACTACCTTGTCAAATACAGGTCTGAGGAGTGTAAAACTGTAAGGGGTATTAAGTTTAGCCAACTATTTCTATATTAATTATGACACAGTGACAGAATTTATATGTTGCTATCATCTAAGGTAGTATGTACATCATGTTAACCCACACCCACAGTTAAATCATGTCAATAATATGCTTTTACACAAACAAGAAATAAAAAAAAGGTTTGGTAACTATTTTATATTTGACAATCGTCCATGCCAAATGACAGGTGTTCTTGGTACCTGTTGTTCTACTGTGACAAGCCAAAATATTAGGAACCATGTGCGTCAACAGATTCTAGTTTGAACATGTAGTTAGCAATTCTAATACACAATCAACATCATCTATGGGAATTTTTTTTTGTTTGTTATTTTGAACTGCCAATGAATCATTTGCAGTGTTTTGGAGCCCAGTGGCTCTGTTCTATTCATAATGGCAAACACAGAATAAATGTGAATAGTAAACACTCGAAACAAAATATATATATATTAGTTTACATTGTTGCAACTATTTAGATTTTATATAATCAAAAGTATCACAAATTAAAAAAAGAGTTTGGCTGTTTCCAAAACCCCTCCCTAGTGTCTATCTTGCAAATTTCTAGCTTGACTAGTGGACAATACAGTGGACAGTAGTACCTCTTTCTTTTTTAGTCCCCGTTAGCCACGTGCCTCTGGTGTACATATACGGTTAGATGATATTATTCACTGAAGATAATAATAACTTCAAACTCTGTGCAATTTTTCTTTAAGAAACTCTCTTTCTGATATTGCTCCACTATTTTTCGCTGCAGCATTGTGGGAATGTCCATCTTGACTTCTGAGAGACACTGCCACTCTGAGAGGCTCCTTTTATACCAAGCATGTTGACAATTGACCCAATAAGTTGCAAATTGGTCCTCCAGCTGTTCCTTATATGTACATTTAACTTTTCCGGCTTCTTATTGCTACCTGTCCCAATTTTTTGGAAATGTGTAGCTCTCATGAAATCCAAAATGAGCCAATATCTGACATGACATTTCAAAATGTCTTACTTTCAACATTTATTTATTTATTCACATTTTTTGTGAGGATTAATCCATGTCTTTGGACGGTGGGAGGAAGCCGGAGTACCCGGAGAGAACCCACAGTAACACGTGGAGGACATGGAGACTCCTCACAGAAAGACCAGAGTCAGCCGAGAATTGTCTGAGTCAGCCAGGTTTTGAACTCACAGTCTTCTTGCTGTGAGGCAGTAGTGCTAACCACTCTGCCACGTGCACCCCAACAGTTATCTATGTTGTATTTTGTTGTACGTTTATGAGATTTGTAAAATATTGCATTCCTTTTTTACAGTAGTACAGTCTCCCAACTTTTTGGGAGACTGTACTACTGTACTTGTATTTTATTTTATTTTGTTCGTTTTTATGTTTTCGCTGTTACTATGCGGCACAAATGCCAATGTGCGACACCCGCCAGCGCGCAATTTCTTGAACTTTTTGAATCTCGGGTAGGCCAACTATGGAGAATTCTAAGAAAAGAAAAGTGTCTGAAGAAAACATAACATTAAACGGAACGTGGGCCAATTCATTTGCTTTCACTGCTGACAAGACTAGTTTACCATTAGGCTATGCTTAATATGTAATGAGGAGATATGCAGATGTTTTTAACATAAACTTTATTAAAAGCAAACATCGCGCACGTCATACAGATGACAGCTTACAATCCTGTGTAAAGAAGATGACTGCAGACGGCCCTGATGTGCAGACGATGTGCGCTGAGGTTCAGGAGCAGAAATCACATTAACCAAGTATAAAAATATTTGAATGCCCATTATTTTGCATATATTTATATTTTCAATGAAATAGTCCTTTAATTATTCAGATTGACAGCTGACTGCACGCACCAGTAAAAGGATGACCGCACACAGAGAGAGGACTTGGTTTGCTGCTGGTGAATAATTTAGGTTTTGCGTTTTTTTTTTTATAAATACATAAAGAACTCAAATAGACACTGAGTAATTTACTTAAAAGTATCCATCAATCTAATGTATTTTTTTCAGATTTTACAAGTTCATGTTGCATGCAGAAATGTAGTTTTGTTTTCTCTGCAGTCGTTCATTGATTTCATAAATGCAACACATTATAGTTTGTTTATATATAGCATAAAGGCAAAAAAAAAGTGCAGTGTCATATGCAGTGTTATTTCATTTTAAATGTCAAAAGAGTTTTGTGGCTCCCGTTTTTTTTTTTACTATATGAAATGGGTCCAAATGGCTCTTTGAGTGGTAAAGGTTGCCGACCCCTGCCCTACCAATTGCTTGTAATACCTACTCCATTGTAACTCCACAACTACAATAAGGAACGTTGTCTTACTTTAGCTCATTTAGATTGACGTTTATCTACATATACACTTTATCACATGATTAACAACAAAAGAACAAAAAATGTCTGTTTCATTCCAAAACTACTCATTAGGTGCTGTGGTCACCAAACAGTTTGTCAGAACACAAAGTTTGTTTATTTTATTTGGGGTCACCTAAATTGTTTGAAATATCATTTTTAATAATAATAATAATAATGGTTTGGATTTATATAGAATCTGAGAAAATACTATCAACGTACACATTAAAAACAGAATAAATAAACTAAAAATTGGGCTTCCTTATATAGTGAGGGTTGAAGTGAAGGATTGTTTTATCAAGAACATCCATGACTCTTTCAAATATTGGAAACAGTTATTGATATAAGACACTGGGTAATTCATTTTCAAAAGCATTTCTTTTTTTTCTTTTTTTTTTTGAACAAACTAAGATGATATAGAACACTTACAGAACCCATAGCACCATTTGATACTAAAATTATGGCATAACAAACTGAACCACACCACAACTCTACAAAACTTTGGTTGGTGATTTTCTGGATGCTTTTTACTCTCGTGTGCCTGAAACTCAAATGTGTGTTATCTATGCATGTCCTCTTTTTTTTTTTTTTTTTTTTTTTAGTGTGCGGGATAATTAAAATTGTGAGTCATTTTGAAAGACAGGTGCACAAAATTAATCTTTTATGATGTGATGCCCCGAAGCAAGCGTGGGACAGCTCATCCGTCACACCCACACTTTCATAAGATTTTAATCAGAAGTCATCGGAAAGTGATGTTGGGCGGGGAGTTTAAGAACCATCTTTTGGCAGCTGTAACCTGTTCGACAGCATTGCATCCAAACTACAAGGTAGAACAAGTCCATGAAAATATGCAAATATTAATTGCTCTGAGTTGCAGGTCAGTGTGTGATATACCACTGCCCTCATATAGGTTTAAACAAATACATTGTACCAGGTTTAGCAAAGATTTTCATTAGTTACACGTTACAGCAGATTCATTAATTTTCTACTTAGTTAACTGTATGTCTGATGCTCAGGGTGCATTCATAACAGCCCTGCTTTATCTACTTTATTTAAACTAATTTATTTTCTTCTGAAAGTACAGTTCATTTGGAGAGGTGTTGAACTTTTGTGCAAACCTAGGCAAAGGCAGGATAGGCAAATGCTATAGGCAGCAAATATACGAGGGGCGCCTCAATTAACCAACAAGGTATACTGCTGCCATAAGAGCTGGATCTGAGACGAGATGAGAGCAGTGGGACATACGCTCACAGACAGAGCTCACAGAGCTGCATGCTCATGCATGGGCAGACTGACAGAACAGAGTAGAGTCAGATTTATTGAAGAAAGGGGAACTTAACACAATATATTCAGCAGTTGGCAGATGTAGCTTTTTGTTAGCAGCAAGCGAAAGAAAAACTAACTTTACGTAGACCACAGTTTATTGGTGTTTCGCAAACTCCCCCTCTGAGCGTTACTATGGAGACCCAGAGAGGCACCTACACTCAGCAATATGATTTATATTTGTTTGGTGCACTTTGATAAAGAGCTGCTGTTGTATTACTACTGTAGAGTTGTATTCAGTCAAATGAATAACATATAGAAGGCCTGTCCCAAAACCTGGTTTGTGAAAGGTAGAGCTGGGAAATTAACATTAGAAACAAATCATGATATGAATAGAGAAAAAAAAATGTTAGTTACTTTTTAAGTAAGTAAGTTTAATTTACAAAACAAACTTAGCAATAAAGTGATTCTGGTCACAATGCAAGGGGTGCCACAGAAAATGTTGCTTAGGACACAACATAGCTCGGGGCCAGCACTGGACCAAACTCCGGTTCCAACCAATCAGAAGAAAATGGCCACATATGGATGTACTTATCCAAACTTTATACTCCAGTAATGATTTATATGATTTGTATAATAAAATTGGGATATATGGCAAATAAAATTGTTATTGTCGCCTTATGTGCCACCTCCCTTCAGTAATTATTCAGTTCACTTGTATTTATGTAGATGACAACAGTAGTTGATTCAAAGGGCTTTGCAGACTGTACTGGACATGATATTATGTCATTTCTATGTCATTAGTAAAGGCATGCGTAATGTTTGATCTTACTACATGGGCTCTTCTCTTTGTTGTTCTCTTGTGTGGATGAATGGGGTCAAGGTATGTGACCCCTTAGCTCCCATCTGGGAGAGATTAGAAACCTGTCAATATGTTACAAATAGGTAATATGAATCTAGGTCTTTTATGGTTATCTGTGTTATTTCAGGTTTCATGAAAACAGGAGCTTCTCTCTCTTTCTAACGATAGGGATGATGTACAACAGATGTGGTTCACAAGAAGGTATTTAAGGACTTGTACTCAGGGTTCAGATTATGCATGTCTGTGTCTGAACCCGGATCCGGAATAAACTTGAACGAACTAATTTATCGGCCTTGCACAATTTTTTGATTCTTTCTGCTTGACTACAGGACAACACTTCCTCCTTAGTGCTTTCATCAGGGCAATAAAAACTAAACCTCCCAGGATGTGTCCAGGACAGTTCCATAGAGTACATTCACAAACAGTCCATCATGTAAACAAATGAATAAAATGAATGAAGTCTGTTTGATATCAGCAGGAAAAGAACAGTTCAGTCCAACTGAGTGAGAGGAGCTGGAGGTGGGGGTCCTTTGGTCAGGACAGGATCACAGATGTGGCACAGCAGAGGTCCAGTCATCACTGGGATGTCCAACTGTGGGCTGGAGACACCTGCAGAAAGACCTCTCTCCAACTTCCAGATGGAGACGGACAGAGAGAGAAAGGGTAAAGATCAATGAACTTGTTACAAATACTACAAATAAAAAGTAGAGTATGAGGAAGAGGAGGGGCTAGATCTGGAGAATAGGAGCTCAGAGAAACATAATAAATGACAGCAAACAACAAGGTCTTTAAGATATGATGTTAAATATTATTTTGTAGTAGCCAGTGAAGAGAGGCTTACAGGGGAAGTATGTTGTCTCCCAGAATATGTATACAGACAAACTGAAGCTTCAGAGTTTATCAGCACTGTTCTAGAAAACTCCAATGTGAAAAGCTATAAGCCATATTAATACAAGGTACAAAAGGTGGTGTTGTGTCCAAAACCACTCATAGTCTATATAATCATTCTGCAATTTTCTGTTGAATGTGTAAAAAAGGGTTGCGCTGTCTCTGAAAACTAAAACATAAACATTACGTTGGCCGCTAACAGCACTAATCATTTATTTCAATTTTTAATAAATGTCTAACAATTCTCCTAGGAAAGAGCAGCAGGAGACACACATTCTGTCATAGACTGGTCACTGTAATTCCACCCTCCTACATTTATAATGCACCCTCAGTGGTTTTGTACTAGAACTGGACCCTAACCATTGTGCCGTTAGGGGAAGTGGGGTTCACAGTGCCCCTCTCAAGTCTGGCTGACTCACTTTCAGGTGAAAAGACAATGGTGTGAACACAGATTGTTTTGTTCTCAAACAGTCCTTTTGACTCTTGAAGGGAAGAAGCACTGCCTTTAAACTAGAATTAGGGCTCCTCCTGGTGGTTACCTAAATGAACTTCATAATGACTTGCCTTTGTTGGTCTCTATATGTCTGTGGTTTGTTGTTTATAAAGCTTTTCTACTGCAAATTAGCCTAGGCTATAAATGCTGTAGTATGGTACATAATCAATGAAACATACTTAAATAAAGAGAAATATCCAGACCCAATATAAATGCACCTGACTGATCATACAATAGTCTGCAGGATGCACACAGTGGAGCTTGTTACTGATTGTCCGTGTGGTGACGTAGCTGTGAGGTGGGCTGAGGACGAGCCTTTATATTGGGCTGGTGTGCTCCACTCAGGACTGTTCAGAATGCTCAAAACTCTGAGCTGCTGCTGTGTCCTGGCCTCTGTGCTGCTGTTGCTGCGCGACCACACCACTGCCGCCCCCACGGTGAGTCCCAGTACCATTCAGGTATTTCACAGAATGAGTTACAGTATGTTATCCAAAAGTCTTTATGTTTTTCATTGGATAAATACACTCTGGGGCAACTTTTGTTTTTTGGATGAGAATGTGAGAATGTGGTTCTACGTAGATTTGTGAGCTGCTATGAAAGGTTTTTGCACTGCGCAGACGCTGAGATCCAGATGTTTGTTTGTGACTTTAATAAAGACATCACATGGCTATATGTGGCTGCACACTTTCTTTAAATACTGCATTTTATTGACATTTTGATCCTTTGGCAATCCACGGCAACTGCATTTCAATAACTTTTATGCATTGTATTCAGTGACTGTAAAAGGGGCTGGATGTAAAGAGTGTGATGTAACCCATATCGTTACGAATCTTGAGAAAGCTATCTATCTGTCAATTCTTTACAGTTTATTTTTTAAACTGTATATGCTGTCGTCTTGGCCAGGTAACTCTTGAAAAAGATTTTTAATCTCAATACCTGGTTAAATAAAGGATAATAATAATAATAACTTGTCCAGGCCGGGTGAGGTTTCCCGTGTTGAGTCAAATTAAGCTGCAAACAGCCATTTTTAGCTGTTATGGAGGTCCCCGTGATGATTTTATAGAGCCAGAAGTTCCTTATTTGGGTATATGAGCTGTATTGAGTGCCCGTTTGCATGGTAACCACTGAACCAATCAGAAGTTCGCTTGTTGAAAGTCCATTGATCATGCTTGCCCCCTGCAAAGAGCGGCAAAGTTCCGACGGAGACCTGAGCTAAACTTTGCCTCCTGCTCCTTCACTGTCTCTGTGTTAGTGGCGCCCCCTGGCTGCTGCTCTACTTCAGGTAAAGTTTACTTTTACACCAATATTGAATTTTTTTTTTTAGATTCTCCCACTACAATTATCTTTGTCAAGACATCTACTAGGAGGGTACACATATTAGGAGGTATGCTTGTAATAATACACTGTATGTTATGTTATTTGATCATCTAGAAATATCTGTTCTCTATTTTAGCTTAGTTTAGATTGTTCAACAAATAAACAACAGAATACAAAATATTTTCTTAAAAAAATAAATAAAGTTCACATTGGCTGAAGTCAAGATGCCTACCTCTTTTAACATTTAAAACACAATATGATAAAACAAAACAAACTCAATGATTTACAAAACAGAAGAAAAAAATATTTTATTTCTATC
This sequence comes from Neodontobutis hainanensis, assembly GCA_024349245.1. Taxonomy (NCBI): domain Eukaryota; kingdom Metazoa; phylum Chordata; class Actinopteri; order Gobiiformes; family Odontobutidae; genus Neodontobutis; species Neodontobutis hainanensis. Next base: position 572,671 of record JALDNG010000032.1, read on the forward strand.
ATTTTTAATATTAATTAAATTCATTCATTCATTTTCTACCGCTTTGTCCTATTAGGGGTCGCAGGTGACTGGAGCCTATCCCAGTAGCTTTGGGCCTGAGGCGGGGTACACCCTGGACAGTGGCCAGTTAGTCGCAGGCCAGACATATAAAGACAGACAACCATTCACTCTCACATTCAGTCACTAGGGACACTTTAGAGTTACCAGTTAACCTGTACATACATGTCTTTGGTCGGTGGGAGGAAGCCAGAGTACCCGGAGAGAACCCACGGTAACACGTGGAGGACATGCAGACTCCTCACAGAAAGACCAGAGTCGGCCGAGAATGTTTGAACCGGCCGGGTTTTGAACTCACGACCTTCTTGCTGTAAGGCAGGAGTGCTAACCACTCTGCCACGTGCACCCCTATTAATTACATATTGATTATTTCCCTTCCACATTTTTCTTAATTATACTATTCTTATATAGTTTTTTTAATTGTAACAAATTTTATTTAATATTGTTGTCTAGTCTGTTCCACGCAAGTCAGTATAAAGTCTCTAAATGGCTCTTGAAAGTATTTCCCCAAACTTCAGTACAGTAATAAATATACAGTATGGTAGGATGAGTGAACAATATCAACTGGAGAGAGTTTTGTGATTCAGTACATGTCTACACCTGCCCATTATAGCGATGCTTTTAGCCATTTTTGAAGAAATATTTATACTTACTAATTATTAGATAAGTCGATGCATACCTTCTTTTTTTAAATGTTTTTTATTGTTTTTTCCAAGCAACAACTTAAAATGTGACCAAACACTACAAAACATAACCCAACGAAACCCAACCCTGCTTTTATGTTAATTAATAGCAATGTTCTTTATAGTAGATAATGGAGGTTCCGTAGTAGTTTTGAGTTGAGTAGTTATAAAACTTCTAATATGTAGATATTTAAAAAAAAAATCTAGGTAAGCTGTATTTGTCATTTATCAGTTGTTCAAAAGGACATTAGCACACCTCCACTGTATAAATCTTTATCCTGCTTAGACCTTTATTTAGCCATATTGTAATAACCATGTCTGTTCTACCTGGTTTAAAATTAATATATCACCAAATTGGTTAAAAACAGGAAAGCTTGGATGATTCATTCAAAGCAGTATGTGCCTGATGCCAGACTTATTATTTTAGTATTTCTAAAAAATGGATTTTTGATACCCCTCATCAGTCCTTAGGTTACACCTGAATAAAGGTATAATGATAAGGGCAGGCTTAGTGTATTATTCTCTATATTTATCCAAGATGGGCTGTCTACAGTGGAAACATGGGATGTAACAGTACAAAGTTGAATTGCCCAGTAGTACAGCTTCATGATGGACAACCTAAACCCCCCTCGGCCATAGGGCAAATATAAGAGAGAAAGACGCAATTTGGTACTCTTGTTATTCCATATAAATCTGGCTAAAATCTTTTTAAGGGACAAGAAAAAAGAAGCAGGTATATGTAATGGGATGGACTATAAAAGATATATAACACTTTGGTAGGAAAGCACATCTTAATGCGACCAATCATTGAAATAGCTAGTAATCCCCATCTTTCTAAAGAATCCAACACTTTTTAGATCATTAAAAAAGGAAATTGTTTCCATTAATGATGATCCTTTAGTTAAAAAAATGGGTTTATAGGATACTGTTCTCCTTGCCAGGGCCTTGCATAATATCTTGGTGTCCCATGACATTAAAGATTTGGGACGGTACAAACTCCTGTTGGGGCATTATCTGGTTTCTGAAGAAAGGAAATAAGTGCCAGACTTAAAAGTGGTGGCGAGATTCCTTTCTCAAAGGATTCATTATACATTTCAAGGATATGAAGTAGTAACTTTTCAGAGAACCTCTTGTAAATTTCTCTTGGTAGACCATCAGGCCCGGGAGCTTTGCCAATACTTATATGATTGAGCGCCTCTTTGAGTTCTTTGTTGTTTTGTTTTTTTGTCAATATTACTAATTACTTTAACTTTCTCAGTTAACGTTGGGAATCGCAATTGGTCTAGGAACAGGTTCTGTTTATTTGTGCTGTCTGGGTACCCTGACTGGTATACGTACTTATAGTATGGAGTAAAAGCATTGTTTATACTAATTGAGTCCAAAAAATTTTCCCCGCTGTCTGGAGTAATGGAATTAATGGACCTGTTTGTCTGCACTCTTTTGAGCCTCTAAGCTAAAGTTTTCTGTCTTTCTTACCTTGGTCATAGCAGGACTGTTTCATCCATAATAAATCTGTTGCTATTTTGTTGAGCTCAGTATATTGTGATTTTAGTCAAAACAGCCTCTGTTGTTTTTTCATGTCATTAGACTGTTTCTGTAGTTCTTTGATTTGCTTTTTTATTGAGTTGTAGTTAAGATGTATGCCTATTGCTAATTAAAAAGCCAAAGATATAGGGGCTAATAGCAGTATTGATTCATATCAGCATCTGTGTACCTTAGATACCAGGCCAGAGGAAACTAAAAAGTCAATCCGTGAGTGTGTTACTAGAAAAGCATGAATATTCTCTTCTGTTGGGATGTAGGTTTTTCCAAATCTCCATTACATTTAGATCATTTATATAATTTCCAATAGTTCTCCTAGCTTGTTGGTGGAAGTTAGCAGAGCAATTAGATCTGCCCATTGCAGGGTTAATCATACAATTAAAGTCACCACCGATTATGTAATGGCCACTGTTATTTGAGATTGTTAGTAGTGTTGATAAAAGCAGCATCATCTCCATTAGGTGCATATAAACATACTAGGTTTACAGGTGTAGATATTCTAGTTCCACTAAGTATAATAAATCTTCTGCTTTAGGTGAAAGGGACTGGATTTGTAGCTCAATATCATGACACCTCTGGTGTGAAAGGTAAAGCTAGCAGAGTATACTTGCCCTGGCCAACTAGACCCAATTCTATTTACATCTTTACCCACTAAATGTGTCTCTTGTAGAATTCTTCCTAGCCCTAACGCACTCTCAGGAAGCAAAGGTGTCTGAGAGTGCAAGTGCAGTTCTGCAGACAGATGCTATTGGCCTGGTAAGGACCACATTAAAAGGTCTGTGCTACATGCTACTCCTGTACTCCTGTGTTGTCTGAGTCAACCCCTTCTACCGTCAGTAATTGTATTGTATTTCTGATGTGCAGACTGCACATCTTGTATTGGTGAACAGAACGTATATGGGAGCAAGTAAGTAAATAAACGTTATTTCTACATAGAAATCACAGTGGAAAATATTTTTAAAAGAGGATCACACAAGTAAAAAGCAAACCTGGCCACAACATAAATTTAATTAAAAACTCTTCTAAGACAAAAGGTAATCGTACATAAAATAGGCTATACATGTGTAAAATTAAACAATGATAAAACAAAATAAACTATAATAGATCATACACAGGTGGATTAGAAAAATGCTGCTAGAACGAAGGAAACTAAGAATTGACTACACATCATAACATCCCGCTTTCCCCCACATTCTGTCGTTGTGTCCTTGGGCAAGACACTTAACCTACATTACCTCCAGTGGTCAGCTGTAACACTAGTAAAGTGCTTTGAGTGCCTACAAGGTGAAAAAACGCTATATAAAATCAAAAAAAGAAAAGAAAAGTGGATTAAAACTATATTAAAAGATAATGAACTAGGCAATGTATTTGTACAGCACATATGTGAATAAATAGTATATATTGCAGGTTGTGTCACAGGTATTGTACATTACGAATATTGGACGAGATTGTACATGATTGTGGAAATATTGCTTGGTTAAAAAAGTTTGTGTGTTAGCAGTGTTTATTGTAGATTCTGACAGCAGCAGGAAGGAAAGCCCTGCAGAATCTCTCCTTCACACACCGAGGCTGGAGAACTGAGAGTTCTCCAGCCTGTTGAGGGTTAAGGTGGAGGTGGTTTTGCTGCGACCCGTCCACGAAGTCCTTCGTTAGTCTTCTGTACTCCGCGTTGTTGTCCTCGGTTGATCAGGCCAACAATCACAGACTCATCAGAGAACTTCTGCAGAATACAGCTGTATGTGTTGGATCTGAAGTCTGCAGTGTAGAGGGTTGAAGTAGTCCAGGACCCACTCTGCCAGATGATGGTCCACACCTGCCCTCTTCAGCTTGTCTTTCAGAAGCACCGGCCTGATGGTGTTGAAAGCACCATCAGAAAAATACAAAAATTCTCACAGAGCTTCTTCAGGTGAGCAAGAGCATGATGTAACAGGAAGATGACGCCGTCCTTCACTCTGATGTTGGGTAAACTGCAGCGGATCCGTGGATGAGCCCACCTTGGAATCAGAGGTGTCCCAGGACCAGCCTCTCCAATATCTTCATGAGGTGTAGAGTCAGAGCCACTGGTCTGAAGCTGCTGAGGTCATTGGCTTGCGGTGTTTTAGGCACTGGAACCAGGGGTCTTCCAGAGCTCCATTACAAACCTCAGCTCATAGCTCAAAATAAATATTTATATATTTTTTAAATATAAAATTTCAATTTTATTTTTATTTATAAAATGGAATTCATTCATTTTATACCACTTTGTCCCATTAGGGGTCACAGGTGACTGGAGCCTATCCCAGCAGCTTTGGGCCTGAGGCGCGGTACACCCTGGACAGTGGCCAGACGACCATTCTCTCTCACATTCAGTCACTAGGGACACTTTTTTAGAGTTGCCAATTAACCTGTACATACACGTGTTTGGACGGTGGGAGGAAGCCAGAGTACCCGGAGAGAACCCACAGTAACACGTGGAGGACATGCAGACTCCTCACAGAAAGACTGGAGTCGGCCGAGAATGTTTGAGTCGGCCGGGTTTTGAACTCACAACCTTCTTGCTGTGAGGCAGGAGTGCTAACCACTCTGCCACAAAACACATACAAAACTATAGTAGATCAAAAATAAAACATAAAAGCCCAATTAACTAAAAGCTTGTCTAAATAAAAGTGTCTTTAGCTGCTTTTTAAAAGAACCAGCAGAACAACCACTCACAACATCAGAGGCAGGGCTCAGAGTCAGGGGACGACTGCTTGAAAGGACAGGGCCCCCTGAGTTTTAAAACAGGTTTTGGAGATCATCAGGTGGTTTTGATTGCCATGTATGAGTAAAGTTTGACCTGAGGAAGATCCACAAAGGTTTGAAACTTTGTCAATAAAATGCAGAATTGGGAGTAAGTGTGCAGGTGTGACCTCAAATGATAACCAGGCACCTGGTGTTGTTGGTATGTCTTCTTCTGACATTTTATCAGCAGTGACATTATTTCCAAGTTGTTGATGCAAATACTCCCTACAAGAGCTGTGTTCATAAACCCTAACAGTTTGTCCACTTTAGTGAAAACAGTGATTTCTGCCAAAATCTTGTGTGACACGTAAAGTTCACTGACCTTTGCCTTAAAGTACAGTACATCCTGTGAACAGATATGCCCTGTAATCTTACGTAACCCACTCTGATCAATTTAATCAATACAGGGAAAAGAAAAGGTTCAAACAGTTAAAACATTAACAGACGACAAACACTGGTCTGAAACCAAAAAGCATGATGATAATAAAGACAGCTGTGGTTGGTTAAAAGTAGTGGAGGAAGTACTCAATTGCTCTACTTAAGTAAAAGTACAGATAAAGAGGTAGAAATGTCTTCCGTCATGTCTCTCGGTCTGTTGTACTTGTTCCATTTATTTTATCTTGTTTCGTGAGTTAATGTGTTAATGTCTCTATCGCCATGTTCTTGTTCAGACTTCCTGCCATTTTTGTTTTTCCCTCCTCTGTGATTACCTGCTCCGGTCCGAATGTGTTCCACCTGTGCCTCGCTGTCTTCCCTTTATAGTCTGTGGATAATCCCCTGTCTGGGGCTAGATTGTCTTTACCCCTCGTTTGAGTGCTCTGGGCAGGGCCTTGTGTTTATTGGCCTTCTAGTGTTTTCTGACCCCAGCTTTGTTTCGACTTCAATTTATAGTTTGTGGTTTTGTACCTCTGCCTTGGAATAAACCCGGTTAAACTTCCTTGTTGGGAATCGTATAGTTTTGTGTATCGTGAGTCATTTGCTCGTTGCCTTACATACTCAAGTAAAAATGAAAGTATCAAATTAAAATTCTCACTTAAGTGAAAGTATGCAAGTACTGGTAAATGTACTTAAACTATAAAAGTAAAAGTATTTGACTCAGGCAACCTTTTTTATAAATAAATTTATAAAAGGTTATATTCATAAGTTGTTGAAGCTATAAATGAGCTTTGTATGTAGTCTTTTAGCCCTGCGACTAACTGGCCATTGTCCTCAGGCCCAAAGCTGCTGGGATAGGCTCCAGTCACCTGCAACCCCTGATGGGACCCAGCGGTAGAAAAGGGATAGATGGCTGAATGGATGTAGTCTTTTAATTGTAAGAGACACAAACTGTAGCTGGATCTGAATAATTAGTTATAAGCTAGAAACGCATTAACCCATTTGGTTCATTATTGCATGATGGCATCATACAGTTGCTGCAGATTCTTGGGATTCACAGAAATCCAAGGGTTTCACTACTGCAATGTAAAATGGGCATTTCAAAAAGCACACAGAAGACGGCCCCTTGCAAAAACGTCAGCTCACAGATCATATGCAGAAAGCATGTTTTTTTTGTTTTTTTCAAATGTCACTTTAAGCTGTCATGATCAAAAACGCAGGAGAACGCTGTCACACCTGCGACGGACAAAGCAGTCACAAAGGTATCTATTTTTCAATTTTTAATGTTTTGCAGTCACACGGTTTTGTTAAACTGAAAAAAAATCTATATGCAACAATGCTGCAATGCACTGTAATATGCTCAATCTAATTATGTTTTACTGTTGATGTGAGTGTACTGACCCAATTTTGATCTGAATATTTGCATCTTCCATCGGACTGGCTCCTAGATCCTGTAAGCCCAGGAGCAACTGATTTAGGAACGTGAACAACACTTTGAGTCCTTTTCTTTCTGTGTAAATAAAACTGATCATTTAATGATTGGTGTGGAAACAATACTAAGGTTAATAATGATAAAAAAAGGTTTGTATTCTTGCGTTAACGGACACTGAACTGATGTGATGTGAAAAAGGTATTCCAGAACTGAATAGTGGAGTGTGAACATAGAACACTTGCAATGACACAAAACACCTGAGACCGGGACAGAGATCTGAAGTTATTACAGTATTAAAGATTAGAAGGATCTTTATAAATTAGACAATTTATGTAGGTTTGTGCATGTGTGCACATTTACACACTTTATAAGTCCACAACTAGTCTGATTTTTGAAAGGTCTGGGTCAAACAGCAGTTTATGTCAAAAAGGTAAAGTTCACAGGGCTCCAATAAGGTGCTACAACGTCAGAACAACATGGAACAGAGTATTTCTTTCAATTACATGCAAAAGATTTTTATGTTTGGCCCATAGCCCACCAGGCAAGGCAAAGCAATTTTTTTTATATAGCACAATTCATACACTGGGTAACTCAAAGTGCTTTACAGAAATAACAATTTACACGATTTAGATTTAGAAACATAAGAAAAATTTTAACATTTTCAAAGAAGAGTGCAGATAACAAAAGTTGTAATGTAGGCGGAGCTAAATCAGAATCAGAATCAGAATTACTTTTATTCATCCCCAAGGGGAAATTCTTTTAAAGGAAGGTTTTTAACTTCCCCTTCAACACCGTTAAAGTTGAGGCTTGTTTTACTTCATCTGGGAGGCTGTTCCAGGTTTTTGCTGCATGAAACTTAAACGCTGCTTCACCCTGTTTAGTTCTAACTCTGGGCACGAGCAGGAGGCCTGTCCCAGATGTTCTCAGAGTCCAAGGAGGTCCATAAGCTACTAGCATTTCAGAAATATATTCTGGTGCTAAACCATTTAGAGACTTGTAAACCAGCAGTGCTGTTTTAAAGTCTATTCTCTGAGCAACAGGAAGCCAGTGCAGAGATTTTAAAACTGGACTGATGTGGTTGTACTTCCTGGTGTTAGTTAGAACCCGAGCAGCAGCGTTCTGAATAAGCTGCAGCTGTCTTAACCCTCGTTTTGAGAGACCAGTGAGCAGGCCGTTACAGTAATCTAACCTGGTGTAAAATGTTTAAACCCAACCATGTGTCTCCTATGTGGCTGCAGTGTTGTTGTTTGCCCTTTGGACTGTAGCATGTTTAATGCCTTGAACCTTGTCGTTAAAAAACAATGCAAACTCATTGCATTTAGTGTTGGAAACTAATTCTGGAGGAAATGGAGCTGGAGGGTTTGTTAATCTGTTCACTGTAGCAAACAGGACATGTGAGTCGTTACAGCTGTTGTTGATGAGCTCTGAGAAGAATATTTCTCTTGCTTTTTGCATAGATTGATTGAAAACATACAAAAGAGCTTTAATTTATGCCATTTTCTTTCGGCTTTTGGGCATTCCCTTTTCTGTGCCCTGACAGAAGGAGCATTTCTCCACAAAGCCTTCTGCCTCTTCTTCATCACTTTAACCTTAACAGGAGCAAAGGTGTCCATAACATTTAAAAGACCTGAAGTATAACAATTCAACAAATCATCAACTTGACCTGATGAGGCATTTTCAAACCTGATTGCCTCCATAAACTGTGTCCTGGTGTTATCATTAATGTGTCTCTTCTGAACAACTGTAGGTCCAGCAGCAGGTTTTGGAATCATGGACAGATGAAAAAAGACACAAGAATGATCAGACAGAGCAACATCAATCACAGTGACATCTGAAATATGAACATCCTTTGTAATGACCAGGTCCAGAGTGTGACCTCTGTTATGGTTCGGCTCATTAACATGCTGACAAAGACCAAAAGTATCAAGAACAGTAGAAAGTTCTTTGGCATTTCTGTCAGAAACATTATCCACATGCACATTAAAATCACCTGATAGGACTATTTGTTCATATTCTGTGCAGATAACGACAATGTTGGGGTGGTTTGTAAAAAACTACATATAAAATAGATGGAGAAAACCTCAACTCCATTTTGACACATACTCTCCCAGGGCCTCAGGTTGATAAGTGTTTTATTATGACAAAAAGTCCTGGAACAGCAGAGGCCCTCAGTGTCCTAATCACTGATAGTAGCCTTGATGCTAGTCAAGGCTTTTGGAGCTGGTCTGGGAGGGGGTGGAGGGGGTCTGACAGGGGTGCATTGGACTCTAGGTACTGGCTGAGGTGGAGAATTGGCGCTCCTCGGTGGTATTGGGGGTGATGTTTTTAGGGATGATGATAGAACCTGTGACCTGACCAAGTTAGGTGTTTTAATTCCAGATTTTACCAAAATTTCCCGGTGACCTGGAAATCCCATTGGTGAATCACATTGGGATGGGACAGAGATGGTGAGGTCCACAGAAGGTGTTGATGTTACTGGGGGGGGTCCAGGGTCCTATTGGGGGGGTCCATTTCAGTGGCGGAGGTGTTGATGGTGGTACAGTCAGAGGAGGATCCTTGGTTGGTGGATTTGGTGGATGATGTCTCAGAGTAACCTTTCTTCATTGAAGAGGGCGCCCAGAACCATTTAGGTGTCTCAGGGGAGGAGTGAACATAGGCAGAGTGGAGAGAACTTCGGCCTACTTCAGGGACGAAAACAGATCCTGAGCTTGCTTTATTTTATTTATTTATTTTTATTAAAAAGGTAAGACATCACTACAGACCATATATAATATAGTGTGTTATGTTAGTGTGTAAAACGGAGATGCTTAGCAGCTAACAGGAACGATGACTCAAATAAGTTAGTCTTTTAAACTCTGATAAATCTGAGTGAATTATGACCCTGACTTCAGAGGCTTATGAGTCTTAGAATATTTTTTTCAAATGTCTTTACAAAGCAGCTAATTCTAACTCTTGCCATTTTAGGGTTACACTTTGCCAGGGACTCTTTTCTTTGTTACTTCCGGCTCGTTTGTTCAATAACCTTCACCAGAAATAATGTGAACCATGACAACTTTATAAATGTAGCCAGGATGTAATATAGGATGTAATTGTTATCACATTGTTACAGTACAAAAATTACATCCGTTTGTCTCTCAGTTGTGATCCAAAGTACAACATACAATAGTGCTTAGACTAAATTCAGTATATTTCAGGGTCTGGTGGTGAGGTGTCCTGCACCACGTCAGCAGAGAGCACAAGTGGGACCCTTTGCAGATGCCAGTGGCTCCTCTGGATGAAGCTCTGACAAAGAGATCATGCCATCAGGTTCTGCAGCACGAGACCCTGTCACAGACGGGACTCAGCAGACATGTCTGAAGGATGTGGATAATAATAATAATACTAACAATAATGTTTTGTTATTATTACAGCACTAGTGTCCACAGTCTTTATTTATCAGCTTTACACTAACATTTGTAGGTGCACTCATCTACACTGCTGTGGACATGTTTGTTACATCTCAAACAATATCTGTATGTCTGAGTAATATATGCCATAAATACGTAATAAAATTAATATTAACACAAATACAAATTCTTTCTCTTCTTTTCTGTCTCTCTCTCTCTCTCTCTCTCTAGAACATGACTCGGCCACATAAACCAAGAGTGGATCAATTCAACACTTCTTTATTATAAATATGTGCAGGAACAACTCTATAAGTTTATATCTATATAAACCATAAATTTAAAAACAACATGTGGTGAGCTGAGACCCTGTTGGCAGCATTTGTTGGCAGTTCAGGCAGGTGCACCACGAGCCCTGTTTGGTTCGGCTGGTCCTGGTGTGGCTCGTCTGTTCTCCATCACATCCAGAAAAAACCTTGCAGACGAGTTACAACCATTTGGAGAACTTCTTTGTAACTGCCTGAAAATGGAACAACAAGAATTGTTTAGATTACAGAGGTTTATTTCTGTGTGTGTGATCATTTCTGTAGATATATGACCTGCCTCTGTTGTCCTGCAGCAGCTGAGCCCCTTCAGTCTGTCCTCCTCACTGACAGCTCCAGCTCCTGCTCTCCTCCTTCTTTAGTCACTGTCAGAGCTCTCCTCCACAGGAGCATGAAACTCTACTGAGCTGGAGTCCTGAGAAGAAAACATTTTAATAGATTACATAACTGTATCTGTCATTATATTGTGCTAAACGTCATGTTGGAGGTATTCTGAATGACACTAACAATGAAATAAACAACAATATGCTAAAATTATACATTGAGGTCACATTTATGTTGTCTCAAAACCTAATGCAAAACTAATTTAGTTAGTTAATTTAGTTCCCCTGCTCTAGCGGGACATAGTTTTACTGTGCACAGAAGGACTGGACTGAATCAATTTAAAGGTTTGGCCCAAAGTTCACGAGCAGCTGGTGAGGAGCTATCCTCTGTATTGTTCATCTTTTACACTCTTTCTCTTGTGCCTCACGTTTTGACAGTGACACAGAACAAACCTTGTGCAAAAGCCAAACCATTGTGGTGCATACTGATGTATGAATGGTAGGATGGCAATAATCTGTGCACATTCTCCACATTGCTTCACACAAACCTGGCTTTGGCCTTGGCCTGTTCAGAACACCCTTTATCACTTTGGTGGCTGAAGATCTTATTAAATCATTGTGATACTAACAGATCACAGAGAGAGGAAAAGCTGCTTGTATGATGCTGTGTTAAGTGTGCTTTGTAAAACTCAGCATTATAGGTTTAGGTAAACAGGTAAACATCTATTTACCTCTTTTGCTATGAGCTTCATTTTCCAAGTCAAGCTGAACTCTGCATACGCAGCTCAATGAAAGTCAGATGCTTCACAGAGCTTTAGTCCTTTGTTTTCACAGAACATACAGAGGAACAGGACTTTAACACAGACATGTAACGTGTTGACATGCAGAGTTCTGTCAGCTCTGTTGGACAGTTGGTGAGGCTGAATGTAGAGAGTGTCCGTGCCCTGGACTGAGTTGAGACAAAGGCTCCACTAAAACTAGATTATATGGCACTGTTCTGATGCACTGATACACTGGGGTCTTTTGCCCTTGTAGTGCTTTGTCTGTAAGGAGAATCATAAGTTGAAACTGTATTCTAAATGAGTTGGAGTATTTTAACAATAACTTGATTTTGAACTTCTGAGCACACTGCACAGCATACTTCACTCCCAGGAGACGATGGAAAGAGCCCTAATTCCCTTTGAGTGCATGTGTGTCCGCAGGAGAAACATGGCGGCTCAGACATCAAGTGTCCTCTGACTGTGAAGATCCTGGATGCAGTGCAAGGGACTCCAGCGGGACCTATGTCCCTCAAATTGCTCAGGAGGGGCCCTGACGGAGGCTGGACGCAGGTGGCCACTGGGTACAGCTCAATACTTACTGTTGTGATGAGCATATAAATGTTCATGTGTCTCAGAGCGGTGTCCTGTGTGCAGGGTCACTGAGGTCACAGGGGAGATCCACAACCTGGTCTCAGAGGAGCAGTTCACGGCCGGGGTGTACAGAGTGGAGTTCAGCACAAAGGCCTACTGGAGAAGCAAGGGCGTGACAGCGTTTCATGAAGTGGCTGATGTGAGTACAGGCTGAGAATAGACTTTTCTGCATGTGTTGCAGTGTTTGGATTGGTGCCTGCAACAGAACCTTAGCTAACAGGAGCAGCTAGAATACAAATACTGTAACTGTGTGCTTGTTTTTGTAGATCAGTGTTGACACAGCCATGTTCCGTCAGTATGTTTATTGTACGGTTGGCTCCATAAATTCTGGCCAAAAGTCCTCTGTTATTTACCTTCTGTCTATTGGACACATTATGGCAGTTCATAGGTGCTTGTTCGCGGGACTGTTTTATGTCTGGGTAGGCCAGCGTTTTGAAGAGTTCCTGGATTCTTTTATGTGGGTGACAACTAAGGTTTATTCCATATTGTGGATTGTATAAGTTACACAATTGAATAACTAATATTGCTGCATGTTGATGATCAGTATGCCACCCTAATCTGGTAATAGGGTGAGTTCTTTTTCTAACATGAGCAGCAGGTTTCCTCTTTCCATAAATGCAGCATTACACTTGTGTTTCAGGTGGAGTTTGAGGCCCACGCTGACGGTCATCATCACTACACCCTGGCTCTGCTGCTCAGCCCCTTCTCCTTCACAACCACCGCCGTCGTTAGTGACGCTCACCACTGACCCTCAGTTCATTTATCATGCTGTCAATAACTTGTCGGCATATTAACTAATTTTGTCACAAACCGCACAGACTTTTTTTTTTTAAAGCCTTACACATTTCCACATGAGAATTTTAGAAGACTTGTTAAAGAAAAAACTGCATAGATTTTTTTTTTTGTTCTAAATTGGAAATATTGTTCAAATTGTAAATTGAAAAAATAGTGGCATAAAAGTGTATGAAAGAGGTCTTCATTTATATCAACGTGACATAGTTCTGGTTTGCCAAGTACTTTACAAATGACACTAAAATACATTGTTTTCAGACACATTAAAACTATGTCACTAAATAGTGTAAAATTAATACCCATTCATTAACATTTAAAGATGAGGTGTTTATTTTTTGCAATCCTGCACCTCACGCTGCTTTTTTTTTAAGACATGTGTACGGCTATGGTAGCCCTGCAGGGTCATGCTATTCTCTATAAAATGGTAAATGGTAAGCATTTTTATTGCTTTTTCTGCTTTTTCGTACCCTTCTCAGGCACCCAATGCACTTCCATTGACACACATTCACACCTGGGGCAGACAGAGAGGGGCGCTCTGCCATACTCACTGTACTTACACCTTCTCCGAACACCACCAAACACACCTGTACAGCCACACACATTCATACACCAGAGCTCTGGCACTGGAGGCAAGGTGGGTGTCTTGCCCAAGGACAAAACGACATTATGAACAGGGGAGGGCTGGAAACAATCCACCAACGTCCCGGTTAAAGGACAGTAATTTGAAAGAAAACATAATAAATTTATTAATGTTTTAAACTTTCAGCAACAATGTGTACCTAAAGTTAAACATGTGCTTCTCCTCCAGCAGTGCTCAGTTTTTCAGCTCTGGGCAGTTGTAGGAACCACCACTAGGTTCTATCAAAATGTAAAAGTGTCTTTTTGTGTTATCTTGATGTGATTTTACACTGTTTATTTTTTTTTTTGTGTTCCATTCTGTCCAACATTTTACACTGTGCAGTGTGGAATAAAGAAAGCCATAAAAAGACAAATCTAGACAAAACTAAGGGCAATGGTTCCATCCAGTGGCAGTTTGAAGAACAATGTAAAGTGTTAAATGGATTGAATGAATACAAGTCGTTTTCCAGAATATGGCAATGAGTGTTTATTCTGTTGACAAAGAAAGAAAACTTTACAAAGTAACGCTTTGACACCAGACCAGACCGAAAGAAAAAGGCAGAGGTATAACAATGGAGTCAAGTTCACCCAAAAAAATACAAAAAAAAAAACAGTCCAGTGAGGGAGCAGGTTAGGTTGGTGCTACTTTAATGTTTGTTTGGCTCAGTGGATTTCAGCTTCGCTCGTTGACAGGAACAGCCTGGTGTTCCGCCTTTAGGACATATACAGGAGTCCGCAATTTAAAATGAGACAGTGGGCATTTATTACATCTTTGATTTATAACAAAACGGAAAAGAATTTCAACAAGAACAATGTTGGCATTTGTCAACAGAGTTAGTTTAACAAAAGCAGTGTAGACTTTGTCTGTAGTTGTTGCTAAATCTATTTATGCCAATTATGTTGGCTGGAAAATGCATGTGGACTCCTGCTGAAGTCAAAACAACTCGCTGAGATTTGGAGGCCCGACTTTCTAACTTGCCGTCATGTGTTGTCCAAGTAGCACATAAATACAACTCAAAGTGAGTAATTTACAAAACACTTCAAAGCATAACTGTTAAAGCTTGATATTTTGTCTTATGTAGAAGAATTTAGATAGAAGACATTACTTTTAGATGTCTAAGCCATGTCGAATTTGTAAGACGAAGTTGTAAAAATAACAGTCCATTCTGTTAGCTTTCATTTTTAACACTGGTCAGGGCGATGTAGAAAATACAATTTCCCCCATTAGCCACCAGCTATTGCAATTTTTCACTTTGAACAGTTAATACATTTGAGTAATGATCTGATAGGACAGTGGATTGAAGCAAAGTGAACACAGCATTATATAAAGTGTGTAGCCTGCACAGCCATCCCATTTATTTTTTCATTTCATTACAGAAAATTGTTTTGGTGTGTTGATTTCAAGGGGGCGGCACGTATTTAGACAAACAACCAATCAGAGTAATGAAGCGTCACCCAAAATAGTTTGAATTACAACTGGTCCAAAAGGATATCCACTACTGATTGATTACTGTGAAGGGAAGGGTTCCCATTGCATTTCCATTCAAAAAGAGAATTGTATAACTGGCCAGGCTTTAAACAGCTCTAAGTCAGAATAAAAAATAAAACACATGAGACAAATGCTTACATACTATAAAGTTGACAATTGATTTGAATCAGGTACAATGGCAATTCTTTTTTTTTTTTTAAAGACCAAATTCAACAACCTGAATGCTAACAAGATCATTGTATAATTTTCCATAAGCAAGTCCTGTGCTAATAAACAACAGTTTTACATAATTTACATAATGCCGCGTTACAATTAACTTGTAATTAACTGTTACATCATAATTCTTTTTTTTAACAGAAGGAAGAATTTGACATACATTTCAAAAATAATCTCTTTATAAAGCAATGGGGAAAAAACAAGGCACAAATAAATTCTGCAAAAATTTAAAATATACACGTTGTGAAATGTATGTGGTCATTTTGGATTTGACACAATTTTTAATACTTGTAGAAGGCAGATATGGTTTGCCTTTGCTAACTTTTGGCATCTGGAAAATAAATGTCGGAATATGGCCTGACGTAAAGCGCTACATGCTCATGGCCTGTCACTGTTTTTAACCACCCACTACTTCAGTTTTAAATACTGTTAGGACGTGGCAATTCGAGTGGCCCTCAATTTAAAGGAGTTTTATACTGTTTAAACTAAATACAGGTCTATGATTACAACATGTACCCATTTTCAATAGCATCAATTCACTTCGAGTTTTCTAATCTCTAAAGTCAGTCAGATTTGTGGACTCATCTTTAATAAAAAAAGACTATAGTGTGACTACAGAGAGATAAGGTGCACAGAGTGAAAGTGTCTGATAATACAGAATCAGACTTAAGTTCAACTGCTTAAAGTTGGCTTTTTTTTACAAGTGTGAGGACTACTGCTTGTGAGATATAACAAAAAATTAATGTGAGAGCAGGCTAACGGCACATCCTTGTTGTCTTTACTGGTTCCATAACTACATAAACAAAATGGCACCGGAATTTCCCAAAATATTGCTTTGCTTGAACTAAGTCTGGCCAAACTTCAAATTAAGGTTAATGACCAAAATAAAAGTCAAATACTAGTTTTCAGTATCTCAATACAAACAGCAATTAAGGGAGGGTGGGGGGGGTGGGTGTTTAAGGCATTAATGCTGTATGAAAAATATAAGATACAAAAATGGGATATGATAAGGAATAGCTGATGACTCCAACCACAGTGAACAATATGGAACTGTATACTCTTATCAAGGAGATCACCATGACTAGTGTTCGGGCCATTTACATGACATCAACTCACTCTGAAAAGATCTGTTGGCTTTTTATATGGCACTATACACAACACCATTATGGTAATGACTGTGTGGAATGCAGTGACGTTAATGTATGGGAGTCAATCCAGCAGATGAAATGAACTGGCCAATTGGAGGTGAAAAATAGTTCTGACGTTTGTGGCAAGATATGTAGTAAAAAAAAATAGTATACCGCAAGTAGGGGTCCACAATATACTGCAAATTTATCACAATCACAATATCAACAAACAATATTCATATCTAACAACTCTGTATCATGATAATGTTATGATCCACTATAGGCTAATGTCAAACTAGGTTTTAGTATGTTTAGATTTGACCAATGGAAATGTTATCATGTGCCGGAAATTTCTTCAAAATTTGAATGTAATTGAACTTTTACAATTTTCAAATAAGTATCAAAACATTGCAGGTTGTATTGTTATTTGGATTTTCAACATCATCAGAAGTTTAGATGACAAGAGCATTTTGGGGATTTTATTTTTTTTTTGATCAGCTGAGTACTATTGCTAAACTCACCGCTCACCAACGCTGTTGTTCTTCATTCAAAAAAATTTCATTTTGCATTAATTTTGTCCTGCTCCAGCAAAAGCTAAATTTGAGAGGTTTTGTAAAAGGTTTGGCGGTCTGTGTAAAATTTTGTTGAGAACACAACAGAACTTTTTATTTTTGCTGTCATGTAAATAGCCTCCAAGTCTGCTACGCACTGACGTCACAGTGCCTCCTCACCTGGAAATGTATTACTGACACTAAATGAAGTGACAAAACTCAGATGGCTTGACACCAAAAAGGCAAGACATCCCAAATTCCAAAACTGATTCTACCCCTTGAACTAAACCCTAGCCTGTGTGACCATTACTGTCCACTCACTATAAAATGATAAAGCTATGAACAAATCAATTGTGCAAACATATAAAGGCTGCTCCAATGCTTCAAGCTGCAAACATCTGGGTTCACAATAGTCTCACTGTGGCTCAGACGTCCCCAGAAGAATGGCAGTGGTCACATGGAGACAGCCCAGTAGGTTTACTGACACATTAAAAATTACAAACAAAAAACTCCAGCGAGGCCATTAAACCCTTGAACCCATTAGGAGTTCTCGATAAAGAAAGCCCCATTAAAAATCAAATGTCAGCAACACAGGAAAAACAAACATTTTGCCTTCAAAACTGTCTCAATCAAAAACAGCACACAGAGCCAGAGTGGTATGTTTTAGGGCTGCACAATGTAACATTATCGCGATATTATCAATTACAATATCCATATTGCAAAGAATGACTTGTATCGTAGTAACGTTATAGTCTAGTATGTGATGGACATTTACTTTTTGCCTCAGAATTGTCCAAACAAAGCCTTTAATCAAACTGTGGTGCATCTAAAAAAAAAAAAAAAGTCCTGATTAATTTCTTTATCTTTCCTAACTGCTTTGAGGAGTAGAGGTTTGTCCAGAGCCATATTTTCAAAATCAAATTTAAAACTTTTTTATATACCAGAGCATTAAATCCTGCAGTTCAAATTGTTACTGCAATATTCTTAATAGGTATTACATATAACTATGTTTTTCTAATATTGTGCAGCCCTAGTATGTGTTTATCAATGGTCCTATTCACACATGTATTCATAACCTGTAATGTACACTTGCCAATGCTGAGCTTTCCAAGGTCTCAACAAACTCACTCGGACCTTGTAGTCACTTAATGGAAGTTTTAAGTTATTCTAAAAGTACTGTGGTCTATAAAGAAAAACTGAAATGAGTGCTAGCAGCAGCTAAGAGACTGAAGCTTTACCATGTCAACTTAATATCCCATTAAAATTGCATTATGCCAGAGAAATTGAGCAGCAATTTGAAAACTATATCATTAAAAAAACAAAATTGTTACCAGGAATTGTTACACCAACAGCAGAGGAAATGCACCTCTGTTAAAAAAATAATGTCGGATACATCTGCTGGAATATAAATTTTTTCTGGTCAGAATCTAGAGTTGGCAGCATATAGTGACAACAGAGCAAAGCCACGTTTTACACCTACAGTTTCTAGAATCTCTGTATGCCTACTGTAGCCAAACAGGTACATGCTGTTGTACATAATGAGTTCATACAAAACTCACCTAGGTCATAAATGTTTAAATCCTCTACTGTCTAAATCACACTACTGCGTGTTCAAAGAAGAGACAGACAAGTTTGTCTGCTCTGGTAACAGGAATGTAAAGATAAGTTTTTTACAGAAATATGTAAACTTGAAAATTTAACACAAGGCACCTTGAAAAACTTTTAGACCAGCTGACAGTCTCTGCTGCTACTGACGCTCATTGCAGTAGTTAAAAATCTTCCACCTGCCATTATTGTGTCAGACTGATCGCACAACTGCATCACAATATTATTATTACTGCAAGCCATGCATCAAGAATAGGGGAACACCTGAAATGCAGGCCATTGTGCCTTTTGTGTCCCACTTTAAAGAATGGTCAGGTGGTTCTTGTGTATAATTACTTCAACACATATCCTTAAACTTGGTATAGATGTCTACATTTGGTGTGAGCAGGACATTTGTGAGCCGTCAATCTTCTTTCAGAGTCACTGTTTTGTCGGCACAAACTGCAGTCAGCAGTTATTTTGGTCCTCAGTTCTAAGGATTTTTTTCACAGGGTATCTTTGGTAGGCTAACCACAGTTGCACATTTCACTTCCCACTCATGTTTATCTTAAAGGGCCTCTCTAGAGGAACCAAAAGAGGACTGATATGAAATGTCACAGATCCAGGACCCAATGGCCAAACTGATAGTACACTCAGAATAAAGAAAACCTTCAAACAAACAATTTATGGTCAAATTCTGAACAAATATAAAGAGAACAACTGTGAACATCTGGTCAAAAATAATCTGCCAACATGTTTTTTTCAAAACCTTTAGAGTGCTCAAAGCCGTAAGAAATTAAACTTTTCACAGCCCTAGAGTCTCACAGCGCCATTCAAGAACAGCAGCAGTACGAGCTGGGTTTAGGCTCGGCTGCGGTTCTCTCATTCTGGCCTTTCTGACTGCCTCAAACAGCGTTTAAACCCAGAGGAAAAAAAAACATCCAGACACACACCGCATCCAGCTTCAGTCCCCATGCTTCAGCGCATGGTACAGTACAATGAAGAGCTTCATCACATGGTACAGGACTACTCAGGAGAAGAAAAAAAAAAAAAAAATCGACTATCCCAAAATAGAAATACATCCGAGACAAAAATATACACTCAAAAGAGACCATTAACCTGCCCTAAAGCACATTACCAGCATTAATGGCCGACCCTGCTCCCTGTACAAAAATCATAAAGAAGCCTTCTCCTTCTCTGGAGCATCTACTCTTCACACAGTGCACCTCAGAGAGAAAAAGCAGAAAGGTTGAGAAAAAAATAATAATATATATTTCATATATATATTTCTTGAACTGAAGAAATAATTTATGTTTCAAAAGAAAAAAACATCTGGTAAACAGAATGAATTAAGGCATGCAAACAATAAAGTCAAATCTTCAGATTTGGATATTTTTTAAGCCAAACAAACATCTTCCTGTTAGGAAGGAACCACTCACACTTATTAAATCCTCAGAAAAAAGGTAGCTGCCAAAAATAAAATTCAAACCCACTGGAATATCGCTGTATTATGCCCGAGCATTTAAAGGCCAATATTTACATATGTGTTCTGTTCAAGGTTGATATTTACATACATGTTCATGCGGATTCAGCAGCAGTGCAGCAAAAATAACGAACGTCTGAAAGACACGGCCAGGGGCCAGAGCCTCCAGAAACCAAAGAAAATAAATAGCATTTATCAGAATAAAAAAAAAATGTACATCACAAAGATCTCTAGTGACCTATCTCAGATCCTGCTTGCCTACCCAAACTGATATGTATAAAACAAAAGAAGAGCAGTGTTGGCTTCTAAGGTGACAAGAAGTGAAGCAGTGCGGAGCCGGGTTCTGCCACGTTAAGGCTTTGCAGTAAACGTCAGAGCTGAGATGCTGCTGCTCCCTCCAAAGAAAGCAGGACTTTTGGAGATAAGCCGGCGCAGACTAAAAGACATGCTGTCACTCAACGCGCGCGCGCACGCACACGTACACACACATACACACGCACGCACACGCACACACCTCGCCAGGGCTTTGTTTTTTTTTCTCATTTGGATTTTCTCGTTTTTAAGATTTCTTGGCAGCATTACATGTTGCATTTGTCCTGTGGCCCTGTACTCTCTGCTCTGATTGGCTGGAGGGCACGCGTAGGCCATTGGAGGGAGGTGGGTGAGTGGGTGTCAACAGGAGAAGGGGGGTAGAGGGGGTACTTCAGTTCAGTAGTCGGTGATGGGAGCCAGCTCGGGCAACAGGTCCACTGTGATGTTCTTGTACAAGCTGCTCAGCGTCATCACGGCGCTGTAGTGGAGGTTGTTGAGGCCATCCAAGTGTTGCCGTTCCTTGGAATACCTCAGCAGTTTATACCTGTAACACACATACGGCAGCTCATTAGCTCTGGGAAGTCATTGTAAACAGGATCACAGAGTGTGACAGACCACACATTGTTCATTAGGTGACAAAATCTTTGCTCAAGCAAGGCTGATTGGACATTACATAATCCATACTCAAGCAAAAATGAAAAGCAAAAGGAAAAACATAAAATGAAGTATGTCTTGTTCTTGTCATACAAAAATTTTTTTTTACTTTTTTAGTCGTAAAAAGGCGTGGCTGGCGGGGTCGCCGTAAATGCACTGAGCGAGCAGGTACGTACAGTTGTCATGAGAAGATGGATAAAGGAAAAAAAGAAAGACAGAAATGGAGATGGCGTGTCAAGATATGGGACAGCATCTAAACAAGTGGCTGGTGAAATTCAACAGGTAGGGTTTAAAGTCTGATGTCTGTGCCTGGAGGCTTGCAATATTCATGTTAATAGACTAGGTAGCGCGTTTGCTAACACTGGGAATGTAGCAGCCAAATGGTGTTTAAATTAAGGCTAACTTAATCTGCAAAACCGAGGTTATTGAGCTGAAAACTGGAAAATATAAGGCAGCATGCCATGTACAATAAATAACAATAATTTGGAAAACAACTAATCCACACTGGATAGTACATTGCGTCCCAAGGGGATTTGTACCTGGGTCCCCCATGTGAAAAGTCCTGTCTTTAGTAGCTGAGCTATCCAAAATTGTGACTAATATTGGGTATTGAGAACTGGCTCCTCCCTGGAATTGTTAAAAAAACGGATTATTTTCCTTCTTTTTGTTTCTGTATTGGAATCTGATAACGTTAATACTTGTCAGTTTGTGACAGTTTTTTTTATTTCTTAACCTTGTTAATAATACCGTATATTAATGGTAGGCCTACAGTTGCTGATATACTTTAAAATAAAAGTTTATGATTTACAGCCCATACATAATGATGTCCGGCTCACGTAAATTTTTTGGTTACGCTAAAATTGTTGCTGCATTCCCCTCTAGCACTGGGTAGTTGCGCCCCTGCATCCAACGACAAAACTATATACACACACATCCTTTGTAGCGAAGATACCGCTTATGGCAACTCTACACTTCCTGTGATCCTGTCAAATTAAAAACCTTGCCATTCAACAAGCAGCTGAAACCTCTTTATTTTGCCTCTTATTTGTGCCAACCTCCACAAACCCTAAAATCGCCTCTACAGCCCAAGTACTTCTCGTGCGCCAGAGCAGTTAGGTATTCAGCAAGTTTCCACGGAAATCTACCGCAATAGAAAGTCTGATACTGAAAAAGTTATTGCACTAACTTACTAATTCAGCTTCAGTACAGGGCCCTTGTGTGATGTCACTGTGTCCGCAGCAGATGTACTTACCTCCCAAGGAATTGCACCTCTCCCCTGTGATGGTGAGGGATGGACTTATACTTTCCAATCTCTCCTTCTGGTCGTGTCACATTCAGACCAGCATAGTGGACCCTGAAGAACATGGAGCTTTGTTTATAACAAACTCTATTACTAAAAATGAATCAACAAATATCTACAAAACTTCTTGAGAATAGGGTTAGTGTTAGAGGGTACGTTCATACTTGTAGTCTGCACCAAACAGAAAACAATCCATTTAGTGAGGTTTGTCAGCTAAAAGCCTCGGTCTCCCAAATGTTTTTTTTATGTTATTTATATAGTGCTTTTCCATCTAGTAGGCACTCAAAGCGCTTTACCAGTGTTACAGTTGACACCACTAGAGTCAAGGTGGGTTGAGTGTCTTGCCCAAGGACACAATGACAGTATGTGGAAGAAGAGTGGGATGTTTAGAGCGGGGATTGAACCGCTCACCCGCCGGTCGAATGATGGCCACTCTACCACTGAGCTTCTGCCGCCCTATTGAGCAACTGCTCAACAGCCGTCGACCAGATGAAAAGCCCTGCACTTTTTCAACAACACACAACAGTTCCCAAAGTGGGAGTGGTGGGGGAGGGGTCGCAAGATGATTTCCAGAATTTGTTTTATTTATTTATTTATTTATTTTTATAATTATATATATATATATATATATATATATATATATATTTAAAAAGGTTGTAATTATGCAAGTATACATGTTTTTAATGTCCACGGGTTGAATTGACTATACAATTATATTATTATATTATTATTAGTTATATTTAGTGCCGGAAATACTAATTTTAGGAGGAAATCCTGGCAAAAAAACATAAATTTTACCCTCCCATGTTTTTGACTAGGGAAACCCTAAAAACGCGAATGGGCTTGTTTTGGGCAAGTTTTGAGTTGCTTTGGGCGGGTTTTGTTGTGAAAACCTGGCAACCCTGCAATTTACAGCACAACAACATGCGCTAGATATATGCACATTTTGTGTTTTGCTAAACAGCGATTGGTCTATTTTGAGATCTAAACTTGATAAAAAAAATTAAATGGTTATCATAAAAAAAAAAAAAAGCAGGAAAAAGAAGGAAGCAGAGATGCCTGCTAATAAGAGAGCGGGATCAGCGGAGAACGCAGAGGGCAGAGAAGAGAATGAGCCGCCAGAACTACCCCCCACCTCTGGTAGGGCAGCCCGCCACACCCATGCAAACGGAACAGGCCTATTTTATAAAAAAAAAAAACACAATAGGCTAAATAATAATAATTTGTGTTGTTGTTATTATTATAATTATTATTTGCATATTGTTGCATTTAGGCTACATGCATTTAGAAGAAAGGGGGGGTTGCGGATCGTCAGCAGTCTAATAATGGTGGTCGCAATCTGAAAAGTTTGGGAACCCCTGCACTAGATGGTGCTGTTAGCCCAAATGCTAATAAGGCGTGTTACTCTAGTATTTTAGCCTCTCAGTGCATCATTTTATTTACTTTGTTTTTTTTTTCGACCTTAGGAAAACAAAATGTTAATTGATGTTTTCGTTGCCAATTTATGATGCTCTTCCTGTTTGGGCTGGTCTTTGTCCCTTTGAGGTTAACACTTGAATCAGACCATTACAGGGATGGTTGGAACTGGTTTTCTGGATGGTGATACAAAAAGCACAAAAAGTTACAGCTTCTGTATAAAATATAGTAAGTCTAGCCATGGGAAACTGTTGTGGAGTAATGTCTTGATTTTTTGTTAAATTAAATTTTAGAAGATAAAACTTTTTCTTGTGACAGCTTTCCATCATAACCACATAACAGTGTAAGAGGCCAGAACAGATTAGGAAACGTTAATAGACTGACCTGTTCCACAAGTCATCATCCTCTCCTCCCCAGCCCCAGAAAGCATTGGGAAAGCCATTAATCTTACGGAACTGCTCCACAGTAAGCCCACTAACACCGCCAAAGAACTCGCTGTATGGAAGACTGGAAAGTGTAACAGTATTATTGAAAGTTGAGCATGGGAGCATATATGAAGCCACACTGGTGTCCTCGCAGACACTCACATATACATGTACTTGTCCAACTTAGCAGCAAAGTGGCGCGGCATCTGGCCACAGCCGTAGTAGTTGCGGTCGTTCTCCGGGATGTGGTCAACATCATGGAAGATCAGGCAGTCCCAGTCCAAGTCTTTCATGGCCTCCAAGAACCCGACGTTAAACAGCATGGCTCGGTTGAAAGGCTGGCTCCCACTCTGTACACAAATACCATGAACAGCTGGAAGCTAGAAACCATTTTCAAAAAGGAGTGAATTAATAAGCAGAGATTTGACGATTGAGCGGTGAACCTTTATCGTTTTATCTCTGTAAAGCCAGAAATTAGAATATAAAAAATAAATTCAAATAGCAGGAAGTATAACACTTACAAAGTTAGCAGGTGTAAACGTCTAATACTAGTTGTCCAACACAGTACCGTAAAGGTTCATTGAGCATTAGTGGAACATAAGCATGTCAAAAGTGCAATAACTAGTGTCAATGTAATGGGGTTAAAAAATATCACAATAATCATGGTATATAAGCCACTTAATATCATGACAAATCATTCTTACTGTTGCTGTAAATGAGCTTAAGAGATCTGACTTAAAAGTGCTAAAAAACACAAAACTGATTCAAAACTTTTTAACCATTTACTCTACAAACAAAATTCATGTAAATACATGAAAAGCACTAATAGAAAATTACATTGTATTGTATTGCATTGTTGTTCAGGGTAGCCCTAGGTTTTGTCTTGTGAAATTTAATACCTTTTAATGCCACTTACAATGAAATATAAGGCCATTATTGCAGGCAAAAGAAAACGTATGAATTTCAAACTAAAGAAATAAATATACACATATTAACTATTTTCTTTATAGTAATAAACAACATAGAATGCAAGTAATTTAAAAATAAAGTGCAGCAATTACAGATTCTATTTCAACTTAAGTGCAGGGCTCCAGACTAACTTTTTGCATTTACCGTCCAAGTACTGTCCCGAAAGCCAGTTTCAACTGTCTCAAAGTAAATGTCACCTTTCCCCAAATTTATTTAAAATATAGGCTAATGTTTGTCCATTTGTAAGTTTATAAATGAACATAAATAAAATTAAATTCAATATGTGCTTACATACAATTATATTTGCCTATGGGTGCGTATTGGGTGGGTATTAACAAAGTTGAATTGAAATCACCAATAAATCTGTCTCTGATGGATTTAGACCTGGTTAATTATTTTGTGTTCAATAATTAGTTCATATAAACTTTAGATAAGACCCAATAATAAACACTGGTCTTGTGTTGCCCTAAAACAATCAATATATCATATAAAATTGTTTTTAACCTATTATTTATTAATAATAACGAGAATGTATTCAAAGTAATAATTAATGTGAGGACCTGAAGTACTTCACAAAAGGACTGTATTTGGTTCAAGGAAGAGTAACTGAACCCTAAAACAAGCACTAAAGACCTGTCACTGGCTCTTGATTCTGAACTATGAAATATGATCATCTCATGACTCGTGTAACACGTGAGGTTTGACTCAACACACTCAAAAACTGTCTTGGATTTGTGCGTTTCGTGTCAACTTTGCTAATTTGATTGAACGCGAAAGCGCGCACCATCAGTGTATATTGTTTATGACCGCTGAAAGAGCTGCTGCACACAGTATGTGGAAGTGGAGGTAAAAAATGTACTTTACAATACAAGTGATAGAGCCTGTAATACAGGGGTTTAGTGCCACTGCCTCAAAGCCTGGATGGGCTGTTATGCAGCCCACTCACCAACCTGTCACCTGTGAAACACCTGTGCAACATGTAAAACAATGTTTATTACTACTTTGTTGTGATGTTAATATTTCATTTGGTGAGGGTTGTCTTTTGTGCATATTACTTATTAAATGAATAAAGTGAAATTGACACTTGTTTTATTTCACATTCTGTCCCAGGACCAGTGAGCTGCAGGTGCACAGATGCACCTTTTGAGACAACAGTTTTTTAACACTAAAATCATACCAAAATCTAACTAAATGCATAGGTTTGCAATTTCTGAAAGTTTGTTAGCATATGCCTAGCGTTAGCCTAAACCAGACAATGCTAACGTTTTATCACTGGCCCCATTCTCTGCAAGACTTCGCTCTTTAACTTTGGGAGTTGTTTAGACCGCGGTTTGAGCCAGCGGCACAAATTGATAAGGCTCTAGCCCTGTGTGCACAGTAAAGTCCTCCACTATGAAGGACCGCTCCGTAGCAAAGCTACTTGCGTCCCTCCAGTCTCCATCTTTGCGAGTCTGACAGCTGCTGTCAATCAATCCGTCACTGCGGGTCTCAGGTTCACGCTTTCCCAGCTTCACTTTTTTTCCCACTTTTTATGTTAAAGCCTTATTTCAAAATTGATTAAATCTGTTATTTGACTAAAAATTACTATACTATACTAAAAATTTGACAAACAATAGCCTACCCCATAATGACAATGTGATAGAAGGTAGTATAAAATCTTTGCAAATTCATTCTATATAAATAAAAAGAGGTACTTTTGTACGAACGGAGCAGGACCTTGGTTTGCATTGCTGACTTGTTCCTAATTTTCCAGCAAGCCTGCCCTTTGTCACCGGTCCTTTTTATAATTTTTATAGAGCTGAGGTGGCTCAGGCATCTGTTCCGGATGCATCCTGGACGCCAGGGAGGTGTTTCGGGTTAGTCCCACCGGGAGGAGACCCCGGGGAAGACCTAGGACATGCTGGAGGGACTATGTCTCTCGGCTAGCCTGGGAATCAGAGTATGTGAGCGGTGCGGAGTGGGAGCGGAGCTGTGTGATTTTGCCCGGTGCGAGGAGCGGATTTTTTAAATGTTGGAGCGTTGTGATTTTCTCCCGCTCCGAAACGCTCCACTATCGCTCAATTACCAATCACGAGCCAGGAGTCCCAGGACCAAACCACTGACA